>JALMGJ010000002.1:190660053-191260053 GCA_023362775.1 Charina bottae | reverse complement strand
TGACTTGTAAGGGCTAGGAGGGTGGAGTTAACTCTGCCCACCCAAGACAATAGGCTATGGTTGGGGAATGTGTGTGCTACAACAAAGCATTGTGTAAGGTTTTCCTTTATGCTGTTGTATGTCCAGTCGTCAATACAAAGAACCCCACATGTGCATCAGTGTTGATAATCTGCTGAGATAATTAGTGTTTCTAATAATGCCGCATTGTTGTAAAGATTATTAATACCATATTTATGCATTATTCATCTTTGGCATTCATATGCAGTCTAGCATGCTCTTATATCCTCTTGATGTTGATGTAATGTCTGGCCATCCTGCTTATTATGACAGAGTTGGCATGCCTTGGGCCCCATCGATTAAACAGCGTCATCTGATGGGATCCAGGAAGTGAGACGCCTTTAGCAAAGCACCCTCCCTCTAGGATAGAATCCCGCCCGAGATTCACTTTGTCCTACCCTGTCCTTGTTGAAACGAATCCTTAAAACCTAGTTTTTTCTCCCAGGCCTTTGATTAGGTTGGAAGGTGCGCCCCTTGTTGGAATACTCTGGTTGAGGAGATGTTGGCTTAATTTTTTCCAGATGGTTACTTTTTTTTTTTTTTGGTCTTTTTGTTCTTGTTTGTTTTTAATATTGTATGTTGCTGAGGCTCTCTGGGGTGGGATGATCATTCAAAAGTAATAAATAAATAAAATTTAAAATTAAGTGTTTGGCTTGAGCTGGTTATTGAGCTTTGTGTATGTTCTTCTGTATTGTTGTATTGTTAGTACTATTCATGAAATTAAGATGCTTGTAATTAAGATGCTAGACACTCCTATGTGCAAGCAAAACATTAGGAGAGAACAATACTTGTTTTTGCAGTCTTGCACCTGGCAGGTGATGGATGGATGGATGGATGGATGGATGGATGGATGGATGGATGGATGGAAGGAAGGAAGGAAGGAAGGAAGGAAGGAAGGAAGGAAGGAGGAAAATACACCATGCCAAATCACTTATTTGAACTTACTAGGAAACTGTGATGTCAGTTTCTACAATAAAATTGGTGGTAAATTGGTGGTTATTTTTTAAAACTCAAAATAAAACATGTTATAATGTTAAAGATACAGTTCTTTTCTTTGTCCTGTAATGTGATGGTACAAGTGACTGAGAGGGTTCATTTAAAGCAATTGAAAAGAGTTCGCCTACCCTAAATAGCTTTTGCTGTGGGTAAGAACATAGCTATGTTCACATCATTTCCTATAGGGATTTATTTTGATGTTTTCACAATCATTTCAAATTTTCTGCAATTTAGCATGAACGACCATCCTGCTTAATCTTATACATTTTTGAATAGTTTCTCCAATATCATCTCTATGGCTCCTGATAATGTTGGTAAGCTAAGCAATTTTAGGAGGACTTGACATGGTCTAGCTGTTCTTTAAAGAAACACTGAGCTGCCTGAAACTCCTGGAAGGATCAGAAAAATTCTGCAATGGGCAAGGCTGAAGATGTTCAGAAAAAGGTAAGGGTGATAGACATAGATGGCCTCAAAGAGTGACAACTGAGTGGAGATATAGACTGAATTATTATAAGTGAACTGTATCATAGATAAAAAGTCAGGCAAATAGCCTTTTTGGTAGTTAACATTGCAACAAAGGTATTGCTCTAAAGTGGCACTTTTTCTCAGTTTCCCCACCTCACTGTGGATGATGAGCTGAAGACAGGTGGAGTTTTATATCCAATAGTTGAAATAGGGCTCTCCAGAAACTTATTCTGAATTGTGGGCATGTTAGAAATCAGGTGATTGGCAAATCATAGTATTGAAAACCTTGCAGAATGTCTCAGGAGGGGAGAGGAGGCCATGGTAGGGAACAAAATGGGCCATTTTAGAAAAGAGATCAGTTAGCATCAGAATCGATCCAGGCCTTTGACATCTGGTGAGTTATGAAGTCTAGGGAAACTATATCTCAAGGCCCAGCAGGGTAGAGAGAGAGGCTGCAGCAGACTTGCCAGTCTGAGCCTTGGCACCATAACAAGTGAAGCACAATGAGTTATAAGACATCTGTTCTGACACCAAGCCACGAAAATCACAAGAATGGTCATTTTAAATACCTCAAAAGCCAGGCAGCCATCATGATGGAGTTGACTGATAGCCACCCGGAGCATGCTTCGATTGGGTGGCCCTCTTTCTTCTTGACAAAATAAGTGGGTGCACAGGCAAGTGAAGAAAAGTGATGAATAAAGTCTTCTTGTAAGTTGTTGATAAATTCCTTTACACAGAAGTTGGGTTTTAGGAATAAGGCTGACAGTATTTATTTATGTATGTATGTATGTATGTATGTATGTATGTATGTATGTATGTATGTATGTATGTTTCGACTTCTACCACCGCACCATCTCCCCCAAGGGGACTCTGGGCGGTATAATCATGACACTGATGGAAGTCAGGATCTGTGGTTCTCCCTTTCCAAATGCATCTGCATAATCTAAATATTTGGAAAAAGTTTAGAGAATTTACCTCTTATAAAATGGTAAGTGATGCGCAGCTAGGTTCTTGCATGCTATGAGTCTTGCATTCTGGGAAATCAAAGGTGGTGTCATCATGATCCCAATGAGTATGTGGGTTGTGAATCTGTAGCTAGTCCATCCCCAAGTTTATTATATATTGTAAGAAGGTTGTGTAAAGTTCCAGGAGGTTCTGGCAGTTGCCAATGCTGAGTAATAGAGGTTCAGTATACTTTGTGATAGGACCTGAGCATAAAAGTTGTTAATAGACGCGGATGGCTCAGCAGGTTAAACAGCTGAGCTGTAGGCTGCCGATCAGAACGGTCGGCAGTTTGAACCATGCGTGACGAGGTGAGCTCTCGTCACTTAGTCCTAGATCCTGTCAACCCAGCAGTTCGAAAGCCTAGCAAGTAGATAAAATGGGTACCACCTTAAGTGGGAGAATTTACTGGCGTCCTGTCGGGAGCCGGTTCCACCGGAGGAAAAATTGGAGGAAAGATTGAGTGGTGACGGTGAGGACAGACCCGGAAGTGACATCAACAGGACGTCAGCAGCCGGCTCAAGGCATCCTGGGAATCGTAGTCCAGAGCCTTAGAAGAGCCGGTTCCCTTACCCCCTCTCCTGGTGCGCGGGTTAATTACACTTGGTGACATTGTATAATGATAAAATGTATATATATGTATGTAAGCCGCCTAGAGTCCTCCGCTGGGAGGGGATAGGCGGGGTATAAATAGCACTATAAATAAATAAATAAACAAACAAATAAATAAATAAATAAACAAACTCAATCATAACAGCATGGTGGACAGGTTGAAATAGAAGGAACATATTTACATGGAATGGATGACTCGGTTAAGTTGCCTTTCACTCCAGAACCTATTCAGGTTTATAGTTGTAATCTGGTGCCAATCCAGATTTCCAAAATAACTGGCATGACTTGAAGTCAATGTGTAGGTCCACCAACTTGGTCTGCACTGAGTTATCATGGCTAACAGTGGATTTGAACACAGGTCTCTCTACACATGGGCTTTATTTATGGAAGTCTTCTGAGAAATGTAAAGCTCATACTGAGCATGCAACATATTACATTTGTTTGGATTCCCATATAATTTGTCTGGCAAGGAGGTATAACCTGGACTCACACAGAGTACCCATCAGTTGGGAAGTTTAGCCCCACCTTTTGGTAGCTTGATCATAGTCTAGGCTACCTGGTCCATTTGGTTCTGATACTGGGACAAGATGCTGGTTGGTTTATAGTTGATTAGTGGAGTTCAATATAATTATATTCAATATAATATAGCCATTATATTGATCCCTGAGCTGTGTGTGATGGGTTTCCTCTTATTGTGGTAGGGAGATGGCAGTCAAGCTGACAAGCTCATTGGCTACATTTTGGCAGAAATTCCTGGGTATTCAGTGTAGCTTGACTAGATCTAACTGGTATTTACCTTGAGGCTTTTGAAGAATGACATGGCACAACTAGATAAGAATTTTTATTGCATACTTTTAGTGGAAGCCACTAAAATGGTTAATTGTCATCTGTTAAAAGGAACATGGAATTCCCTTTTTATACCCACTGTTTAATTCCAGCACTTCTTTCTTTCACTCATCACAGAGTTTTTGCATTGCACTTCTCAGCCTTGAAGCTGGTTGACAGTTGGTTCTTGATTTAACTAACATCTCTGCCCTGAGAAATTCTGGCTCTCAGTTCCCAGAGGCAGTTTTATTCTAACAAGCAGAATGTTTTGAGTGAGGTTGTCTTGTTCAAAACACATTTTCTATTTTGTGCAATCCCATAAGAATAAGCTGATTGCACAATGGTTGATATTATACAAGGATGGTAGGAAACTCATGCTCCATCAATTATATAGTGATCTGAATAATTTAATTCCTTTTCCATATCATAGCAAGTATTTTATCAATAGAAGTTTCAACTAAAAGATTACTTAGAAATTTGGTTTCTATATATTACTCTATAAGGTAAAGTAAAGGTTCCCCCCGCACGTTTGTGCAGTCGTGTCCGACTCTAGGGGCCGGTGCTCATCTCCATTTCTTAGCCGAAGAGCCAACGTTGTCCGAAGACGCTTCCGCGGTCATGTGGCCGGCATGACGCATGCGGAATGCTGTTACCTTCCCACCAAAGTGGTACCTATTCATCTACTTGCATTTGCATGCTTTCAAATTGCTAGATTGGCAGGAGCTGGGGCGAGTGCAGGAGCTCACTACGTCACACGGGACTAAGGATTTGAACCTCCGAACTTGCGATCTTCTAATCGACAAGCCTGGCATCTTACCCGCTGAGACACCACGCCCCCTGTATTACTCTATATATTACTTTATACTGTATGCTTAATTGCCCATATATTTATTTTTTGTTTTAAAGTTAGGTAAGCTGAATTAAATATAAACAAATTAATTGACCAACATGGTAGGTACATATGTAAGGCTATATTTTGTCTGTATCTGTGTTCATGTTAATGCTTTTTAATATATTTTCTTATTTGCAAAAATAACTTTAATGTTATTTTATTTTATTTTCTTAACTAGTTTTATTCCACAGCAGATCATATGAACCAAATTTATGTGCTTATGTACTTATTCATTTATTTATTTATTTTTTATCCCGCCTTTATTATTTTTACAAATAACTCAAGGTGGCAAACATACCTAATACTCCTTCCTCTTCCTATTTTCCCCACAACAGCAACCCTGTGTGAGTTGGGCTGAGAGAGAGTGACTGGCCCAAGGTCACCCAGCTGGCTTATTTGTCTGTTTTGTTAGTTTTTGGTTCTATTACTGAATTGTGTTCTGGGTTACTGGCAATCATCCAGCCAAAATGATAGATCAGTGAAGTCAGCCAACTGATATACAATTAAATAAACAGAAGACTTCCAGACATTAGTACCTTCATAGTTAAAGTTTAAGTCACTGTTATCTGCTCACAGTCCACATCTAATATGGAACACCATCATATTACAGTAAGTTGTAGCCCTGGACAGGTCACACTGTACACCATTAATATATTCTTTTTAAGCATTTGTGTACTAAAGCAACAAAGGCAAGGATCAAGTGCTAACACTTCCGGATTGGTGTGTTCCTATTTTTGTACATAATACCTCAAATATATTCAACAGAAAAATACAATAAAACAAAACTGAAATATACAATTCCTATGTTTTAGTGGGAATTTGGTGAATTTGTATCAAATTGCAGTAAGGAAAAATGCTGAGGGTCAGCATCATCCGAAGTGGATGAGATGTGTGAAACACTTATGCTCTAATCACAGAAGGCTCTGATAGCTCAAATGTTCTATTTGACAAGGGATTTTCAGTCTCATCAAAGAGAGAACAAACCTGATTTTGTGGGTTACGTATTAAGCATCAGAACAGTGGTTTCTTTCTTTCCAATGAAGGGGGGGGGGACGACTTCCTTTTTTCTTTATTCATTCAAAGTTGTAATTAATAAAATAGCTAACAAAGATCTAGCCAACACTGGGGAAAAAATTCTTTGTTCTATTTTGTTTGATCCCAAATAAGCTGGAGTTAGTTTGAAAGAAAATGTTCTGCTTATGGTATGCGTATTTTATACAGCGTCAGTTTTATCTTTGTTTAAGAGGACTCTGCAGGACTTAATGTTGCTCCCAAAACCTGAAGAGCCCATTTGACTAGAGGTGGCACTGGGAGAAATACGTATATGTATCATGGGAAAGGAATACTGATTGCAAATCTCTTTCAATTCTCTTTAAGTAATTGCATATTCCTAGCTCAGGTTTTGAGCCCTGTGATGAAACAGTGTTATTCTTTTTCTTTTCAAAGTACAATCATATTTATGTTTATATATCTACATCTCATATTATTATTTAGAAATTCTCTTATTCCTATTCTTATTATTTTTGAGGGTACTCTCAGTAGTAAATATGGGTTTGTTCTGCATATTGATTGTAGGGTTCCATGTTGATCTTATCAGCTATCTATTCAAAGTCTCTGCTAGATGCAGGAAATGGAGAGTTTAAACATTCCCAACAGATGGCTAGCCAGCTTTTGCTTGCAAACTTCCAGTGAGAGACAGACCAATATGCCTTTATATAATTAGTTCCATTATCAAAGAACATTTGGAGGTTTCTCTGAAAATGCAACTGAAATCTACCCTTCTGTGATTTAAGGCCCGTAGATCCAGTCCTGCTTTTTGTTCTCTTCTATTTAATAGCCTTATGGTTATTTCAACAGTTATTATGTGTTCACCTTCCCTACATATCCAGTTCTTTAACCTTACCTTTAGAAGGTTTTCTACATGTTCATCTAACTTTGAAACTTCAGTAACCTCCTTTAAACCTGCTCCAATTTCTCTACATCCAGCTTTAAAAGCTAATACCCAGAACTGAACACAGGAATCCAAGCATGGTCTATATTTGCAATAAAGAATACTTAATAGTGCTCATTGTTTGATAATTATATATGTATTTACACAGCTGAATAGCTTAAAATTATCTACCTTTAACACACCAGTTTGTGCATGACTGCAATCCTGACATTGCTTTTATATATATTACTTCCAAACTAGGCACTCCCTTGACCTACACTTGTATATGTTGGTGCTTTCTCTTTTTTGCCTACTGTAGATGCAAAACTTTGTACTCGCTTGCTTCATTTTGTTAATTCAGTCCCATTTCCATTTTATCACGAAAAAGGTACTTAATCACAAGAACACAAAGCTTAGAATTTAGATGTGAGTATCGTGATTGTAAACAGTCCAAAGCAAAAGTTCTGTTTTGCAGCATCATTTAAAAAAAGAAACAGCCATCTTATTTTCTTAATTTTTATTTGGTCAATTTATATAGCCACCCAGTGAAGAATGACTCAGGGTGGCATTATTGAGTTTCTTGTAGATTTTGTATCCCTTGGTGAAACAACTGAAGTGGAAGCCTGCTGCTATTTTAAAGAAAACTAGGAAAATGCTGTCAATATGTTTCTGAAATGAGTGGCGTTATGAAGCAATGGTCACAGTAATTATGTCAAAACTTCCCTCCCCTGAAGGTATTTTTACATGGTAAAATACCTGTCTATATGGTAAGTGCTGTGGAGAAGCTTCTCACAAAACCAAGCTGCAATTGTAAAAAACAAAACAAAAAACCTAACCCTGTGAAATTCCCCAACTTTATAAATGAATTGGAGGTTTGGAAAGCGATGAGTATCAAAGCCTCAAAGCATTAGGTGAACTTTAAATTCTGTCCCAGTTTAAACTTTTTTGCCCCAATATTGGACAATGGAAATCAATCTATAGTCGAAGGCTTTCACGGCCAGAATCCGATGGTTGCTCTGGGTTTTCCGGGCTGTGTGGCCGTGTTCTGGCAGTTTTGGTTCCTAACGTTTCGCCAGTAGCTGTGGCTGGCATCTTCAGAGGACAGGAGCACAGCTAGAAGATTCTCTCTGTGCCCAAGTGGAGGGTGTGTGTTCCTGCTGGTGTTTATAGCTGCTGAGAGGGTGTGTGTCTTCTGTGGGTCATTTCCAAGAGATGATGATGATGATGATGATGATGATGATGATGATGATGATTACATTTATATCCCGCCCATCTCTCAAAAGGAGGGACCCTGGGCGGTTAGGAGATTAGATTAGATTAGATTAGATTAGATTAGATTAGATTAGATTAGATTAGATTAGATTAGATTAGATTAGGAGAGGGTTCTTTGTGGTGATTAGGGGGTGTGGTGCTGTCGTGTGAGGGATTAGCACATCTATTGTGTGAGTTGTTTGTATATTTCTGTGGTTGAGTAGAGTTCGTTGACCTTTTGCAAGCTGTGTTTTTCAGGACTGGCAGCCAGGTAAATCAATCTCTTTCTGAGAAGTGTTCCCATAGATTTAACAAAGGCTACAATATTTGAGAAGCTACCTTTTACCAAGTCAGTACAATGGTACATAAACTAGCTCGGCTTGGTCTACACACTTATTTGCAGTGGCTCTCCAAGGTTTTGGATGGGAGATTTTCAAAGACTACCTAGCATTGTCAAAAATTGAATTTGGGAACTTTTGCATACATTAAGTGACAGTCGTGTCCTAAATTCTGTTCTGTTTGCTTCCAGATTCAAAGTTAAAGAGCATTAAAGCTCAGGTATGATTTTGCTTTATTATTCTTAATCACAATCAGTTAACATGCTCTAACTGCCTTAGTCATATCTAAACATTAAACTTTTTAAACTGCATATTTATTAGGGCAAAGCCTGAATTCAAGCAATTCAGGACTCACCCAAGACAAAGGAGGGCTCTTTTATCCTTTCCCAGTTAAAAAAAAAAAGCTGCAAAGCTCCAAATCCAATTTATCATTTTGGTGCTTTGCTACAGAGCAAATTACATATGCCAATGTTGCTAAAAGGGGGCAGAATCTTTTTTAAAAAGAAAATTACATTTGTTTGTGTAAAATGACAATGAAGGGTAGGGAGGGGCAGTAGTGGATTTGGTGATTGACAAGACAAACCTCCACTCAGAGTAACCCTTGAGGGTTCAGACTACTATCTGTACCAGTGTTTCTCAACCTCAGCAACTTTAAGATGTGTGGACTTCAGTTCCCAGAATTCCCCAGCCGGGGAAATCTGGGAGCTGAAGTCCACACATCTTAAAGTTGCTGAGGTTGAGAAACACTGCTCTGTACCCTCAGCTGCAGCCTTCTAAATTGTTAGCAAGATTATTGGGCTAGAGCCTCTCTCATTGATGAGCCAGGCCCAGGGGATGACCAGAGCATGTGAGGGTGGTCCTCAAAGAATTACTGAGAATTGCAGTCACAAAAGATTACTGAAAACTTTTGCAGTTTAGAACTAATCTTAGCCAGGGGCCAAACCAAAAACCTGCAGTATGATACAGTATGTCTGTAATGAATACTTTGAGATTTAATATTACAGCCTGGCTTGGGAAACATTTCAGTCACAGCCACCAGAATAGTGGTCAGAAGACTGTCACGATGGGTCTTTGGGAGAAGAATATCATCTCCCTGCTTATGCAAATGGCCAACATAGTCCATTTATTTTTAGAGAACAAATCCTGCACAATCATGTAACAGAGGTAGCTTGTGTAATCTTAAACTTGAGCTGTTACACATGCTGCTCCCAGGTTCGGCTTATGGTCAATCACTCACACACTCACAGCCTGTTGAGGCATGTGGATCTTGTCAGCCCCCCTTGCTTTCTACCTGGGTTTTCCAGATAGGTGCGGCTTGAGCAGACAAGACACACAGCCCTGGTCAACAGCCGGGAAATTATTAGGGACACACACAAATCACTTCCAACCAAACGCTGAGGCACAACAGGTTCTTTGTAATACACGGAGACCCAGTGAATTTAAAGGAACAGCAAAACTTTACTGGTTGCAAGGTACATTTGCTCTTTCTCATGCGCGCACACACGCTCATCCACACTTACCCACGTCCTTCCAACTAGGCTGCCAGGCACTAACCAGAGGGACAGAAGCTGCCAAGTCTGGATCCAAGGACGACTAGAGGAGTGGGCGGGTTTTGGGACCCTTTTTATCCCCAAAAGTCCTTGCTTTGTTGATTCACAAACTGGCAGCTACTCTTGCCTTGTTAATTTACAAGTTTGGTAGCTGTTGATGGGATTGGGGTGGGGGTTTCCATGTGCTCAGGGCCAACTTCCTTTGTCCGGTTCAGGTGACATTTTTCCTTTGTTTCCTTAACAACTTGCATCCTTCTTATCTACCTCCCTGAAGGGATCTTTTAGACAAGATTCCTGGCTTTTGTCCTCTCCGCTTACATG
This sequence comes from Charina bottae, assembly GCA_023362775.1. Lineage (NCBI taxonomy): Eukaryota > Metazoa > Chordata > Lepidosauria > Squamata > Charinaidae > Charina > Charina bottae. The sequence continues at coordinate 191,249,814 of JALMGJ010000002.1, read as the reverse complement.
CCTGCTTTTAGACAGAGAAGATAGGTGGTTTGAGAGAGGGGTCAAGGAATCCATTTATGCCAACTTGGAAAATCCTTCCTTGAATAGAGGTGGGGGCCTCAGGCACAATCTTTCTCCCATCTTTCTCCCGGCTTTGTCTTCTGTGCCTAGGAAGATTAAGACCATTTCACAAGCTCAACAGCAGCATGGTGATCTTAACGATCCTCCTTTAGATTATAAAAGGACTTAAAATAACATCTCAATATAACCATGACCCCAGGTGTAAGGTCACACAGCTACCTAGAAACATATTTAGGATTCCCTTACCAACTTTGCTCAGACTGAAGAAGCTCCTTGGATAAGGAGCGAAACGTTTCCACTGAGAAAATAGAAATCCAGTTGACATGATTCAAGCTACAGACAATTCCACCTGGATGACTGAGAACCTTCATAGACATATGCCTGCTTCATCTTTAGGTTATGGCAGCTTCAGCCTAGTCTCTCAGAGCCCAACTATACAGAGCATCTTTAGAGATGTTCTGAATAGCTGGCTGTCTGGCACCAGGGAATAAAAAGGGGGCCAGAAGCCCCTTTAAAATGCCTGGGTCCCAGCAACTCATTTAGGGGGATTTTTTAGGGGGAAAAAACATTTTAAGGAAAATCCTTCCAACTTGTTTATTTAAAAATAAGTCCTTCCAAATCCAGTGGGTCTTACTTCCAGGAAATGTTGAATAGTATTTCACACACAGAGTTATTCCAACACATCAGCATTCAGGCCACTGCTAAGATTCAAACATTCTAAGCTTATCTCCATCTTTTTGTTTGCTTGCTTGCTTGTTTGTGAATTCAGAATTTCTCATTCCAAACAAAGCTTTATGTCAGTGGCATTTTACTTCTGTTCATCTTCTTCAGTCTGATGCCATTTCAAAATGTTTGCTAAAAAAACAAAGCAAAGCAAAACTTTCAGGTCTTTGCAGGAATGCTAATTGCTTTCAATGTAAGATTTCATCTCAGGGTGATGTCAACCATATGTCCAACCTGCAAATTATCTGATACTTTTTTCATCTCAGTCTTCCTAGAGAGAACTATTAAACAACCATTTGCCATACGTTACACATGCCATTTTGAAAACAGCTGCTTCCTAGCAAAACCATCCATTCTTCCAAGTCCACTTTCAAAGCTCTTCTGCAGCAATTTAGTCCATTAATTTTTGAAGAGAAGTGTTTACTCCCTTGTAATTTCTCTTTCCTTCTAGTTGCCACCCTCCCACTAGCTGAGTTTGCAAATGGACCAAAGGGGAGGAGATGAAGAATAGTATATTTTACTTTTATGCAATATACAATCCAAATGAGGGTGTTGCTATGATGATGTATTGGACTATATATCATCAAAATCAGCTGTCACTCCAATGATGTATTACTGCAATAAATCACCAGGAAGGGCACATTGATAAAGAATTACTCAAAAGAGACTTGTGTCTTAGTGAGAAGTGGTCCAGAATAAAATTCAAACCAAACGGTGGCACTATTAGAACTAGCTTTATTATTCAAGGCAATCCATTAGCACTCTTGGAGTTATTGGAGACCTACTTTGGTTGGAAACCTGTATTCAGTCAGAACTTCTGTTCAAACAAATTAGCACTTTGCAGATCAAAACATTGCAGAAGTGAAAATGGCCATATCTTGACAATTATAAATATGTTATGGTTCTTAAAGTTTCTGGAAAGAGATGCATATCATTTTCTAAGTGATCTTCATTACAGCAATGTTAGAAGTAGTGGGGTAGGGGAACAACCCATGCTGAAATTGACCAGTGTAATATTTATAATAGCCCCTATAAAGCTACTTTAAAACCACCTTTCTGAACCAGATGCCATCCAGATGAGTTGACTTCAGTTCCCATGATCCTCTAGCTCACACAACCTATGCCAACTGGGGAGTAAGGAAGTAATAATTCAACAATCTAGAGGAGAGGGAATAAAATTTTCTCTCACAATTCTTCTTCATTACCCAAGCTGACTTGGATTGATGGGATTTGTAGTCTAAAATATCTTGAGGGTTCCCTTTAAATCATAGTCACATTAAGGCTACAGTCCCACGCACACTTACTTGGAGGTCTGCCCCCACTGAACTCAGTGGAACTGACTTTGGAATAGGTATATATTGGACTATAATCAAAGGAAGAGGTTCTATATGGGAGATATACAAAGAACAAAAAGCTGATAACTAGGCTATACAGCTATGTTTGTTAAATGAATGCATATTCTCCTCTGAAGTAGCTAAAGCAACAAGAAAGCAGTAAGTTTGGTTTGTCTACCAAGCAATAGTCAAGCAATGAGTTGGAAGCATTCAACAGAAGATGAGCAAGAGGTAGAAAAAAACCCCATTCCACTGACAGATGTCATTCCATCAAGCATCAGACACAATGGATACAACCCACTGTCACTGACACTGTCAGACCACCATACTGAGACGTTTAATGTTACATTCAGATTCTACCCAATTCCGCCCATGACCTGCTAATCTACTGTACTCATCTGTAACCAGGATTTTAACATCTGACGTTGAGAAGCCTATTTGGAAAGCTCATTTTAGGGCTGATGCGTCACAAGAAATAATGTGGTGATATAGAAGAGTTTTGTATGCATGTGTGTCTATATATATAGGCAGGTACTGGCAGGTAGGTACTGGCCAATCAACCAGACATTGTGGTAGTAGACAAGGACCAGAAGACAGCGGTGGTGATAGATGTAGCGGTGCCAAGTGACAGCAACATCAGGAAGAAGGAGTATGAGAAGCTGGAGAAGTACCAGGGCCTGAAGGAGGAACTAGAGAGGATGTGGAAAGTGAAGGCCAAAGTGGTCCCAGTGGTGGTAGGAGCACTCAGGGCTGTGATTCCCAAGCTGGGAGAGTGGCTCCAACAGATCCCAGGAGCAACATCAGAGCATTCTGTCCAGAAGAGTGCAGCGCTAGGAACAGCTAAGATACTGCGCAGAACCCTCAAACTCCCAGGCCTCTGGTAGAGGGCCCAAGGTTGAGGAAGACACATACCACCCATAGAGCTGAGAAGGGAATTTTTTAATATATAGATTTGCAAGGCTTTTAGAGCCAGTCCAATCCAATCTTGATGTAGCATGGAAAGAAAAAAACGGGCCCATTTTAAAATAGCTACACCGTCTTTTGTGGCTAGCAGTACTGGTAAGATACAGAAGAGCTGATTATCGGAAAAGAAAATATTTGCCTAATTTTCTTGCTGTGATCTACTGCTCCAGTATCAGGTACAAATTTCAGTACATAGTAGCAAGCAGAATTCATAATGGAAAAATCAATACTGCACCTATTAAATAAAAGCATTTGCAGTGTATGGAATTATCTGTGCTTTAGAACTGAAATGGGCCATCCAAAGCCCCATCCGATGCATCGGCTGCTGAGCTACATTACTGCAAAGCAAAGTGACAGGAGCAGGAGATGGCTTGAATTCTTTCACACACAAAACAATCATGATGCAAACCAGCAGCTTTCTCTTTCATAAGCTGGTTTCATTGTTTGTTATGGCTAGAAACATCCCATTCCCCACCCACCCAGACACATGTCTTTTCTCTGAAATAGTATAGTTTTGTGTAGAGTTGTATCACACACAGGTTTAGCTCTACGTTTTTTGTTTTGAAGAGCTAGTACCCCTCACACATAGTTATTAGTGTAGGAAATTCTGATATGGTAGTATCAGAACTCCACGCAGCTTCTTATTAGTATATAGCAGAGTAGAAGCGTTCCCATAAACTTGCACAAGGCTTAACCAGTTCAAACACAAAATAAACACACTTCACATGTTAAATGTAAAGTTACATAAAAAAGAGTTTACAAGTTTATTGTAACTCACAGTTCCTTAGTAGAAACAGTCCATGCGTGCAAGCAAGTGGTTCTGACCAAACCCGCAGTCTTCATTAATGCGGCCTTGCTGTCTGGAAGTATGAGAAACACATGGCAGCAGCCATGTGGCTGGCCACCCTCCTTGGTGGGAGATTCAAGCAGAGAGAAGGGAAAGGGAACAGGAACAGGAAACAGGAAACCAGGATTCGGCCAATCTGGGAGGCCACACACAGCAAATGAGATCAGGTTACAGCAGAGGCTGTCTCAGACGTGCTTGATTGAAACCCGATCTCTAACAATTAGATATTGGGGGATTTGGCAATGTTATATTATTATATTATTTACCATGTTTTATCTGATCCTTAGTAATAAGATGGTTATCCTCAGGTTGATAATCTTAAAAAAGGAAAAGGAAAACTCTCCTTCAAGTAGAACTTAGCTTCTGATAACCATATGGATGTCTCTGTGACGTTTTCTTGGAACTGGTTTGTCACTGCCTTTTTCATAGTATAAATAATAGGGAGAAAGAATGAGAGAAATTGGGAATTGAGAAGGAGGGGAAAAAAGCAGCAGCAAAGTGGGCATTGGTCGTTCTGGAAGGAAAGGGGAAGCAGCTCTCCACCTTTAGCCCTTCTAATAGCCCACAAAACTCCAACAATTAGATGGCAGCAAATAGTTACAAGTTATCTGTACAGTATTTCTTTGCTGCTATCTAGCGACTGTCTGGATTTTTGCAGGCCCAATCTGGTAGTTCTAGCTTGTAACAATACTTTTCCGGTGCCAGAAGGAAATATCTCCCTTTGATTCCCTGGTGAAATGGCAATGTCAAGAATGTGCTACCTTTGTTTTGGGTTTAAAAATGTTACAATGTCCAATCTCTGCCACAACCCACTTTACATTTGGGAGGAATTCTCCCATTCTATTCATTGTTGTGCTTGGCATCTTTCTAGTTCCCACTTGATATTCAGAAATGTTAGAAAAGTGGACTTTGCAGACTACCTCCATTGTTATTTGATTGAATTTTTATCAAGGCCCGTTCAAATTCTTAGTAAAAAAACAAAAAGTGGTACTTTTATATAGGATGAGATCATCTTTCTTCACGGAAATTGTGAGCGTCCTATTTCTAAACTGTTTTCAAGAGAGAAGTATTCATCACATGGTGCTTCAGACCATAGGAACTTTACTTCAAAATAGCAACAACAGCATCTTTAAAAGTGCAATCCAATACTTGTCAGCACAGAAGACAGCACTACCATGAGTCAGTCCTAGGTAAGGAGGTATAAAATTGCAGCCAAAGAGAATCAGTCGACTGAAGGAAAGTTGATCCCCTCGTATTTACTTTCCAAACAGAGGAGAAAAATAGCTTTCATTATCATTGTTTCTTTCCAATTTATTTATTTACATATTTGTTGAACTTTTATACCATCCCCAAATGGTCGGTAGTATACAATTGGTGAAAGTATATTATTAAAAATAAAACAATATTTTTTTAAAAAAGCACAGGCAACATAAAACACCATACAGTGAAGTAAAACCAACACATAAAGGAAATGTAAAATAAAATCTGTGAGCTAAAACAGGAATGGCAATAAATGTAGTGTAAGATTACAAGAATAAAAGAGTAAAAAAAAAAAAGGTAAAGGTTCCCCCCGCACAGTTGTGCAGTCGTGTCCGACTCTAGGGGCCGGTGCTCATCTCCGTTTGTTAGCCGAAGAGCCAGCGTTGTCCGAAGACGCTTCCGCGGTCATGTGGCTGGCATGAAGCACACGGAACGTTGTTACCTACCCACCGAAGTGGTACCTATTCATCTACTTGCATTTGCATGCTGTCAAATTGCTAGGTTGGCAAGAGCTGGGGCTAGTGCGGGAGCTCACTCCAACACACGGGGCGTGATGAAAAGTGAGTTGAAGTGAGTTGCCTGCTTTTGACTAGCAAGATGACTAGCATTTCCAAACACTCCATATTTATCGATGAATTCCAGCTGCAAGGATGCCAACCAGCTTTCTCCCTTTCAGAATTCTTTCTCAGCATTGCAACTTAAAAAGGTAAAGGTTCCCCCCGCACAGTTGTGCAGTCGTATCCGACTCTAAGGGCCGGTGCTCATCTCCGTTTGTTAGCCGAAGAGCCAGCACTGTCCGAAGACACTTCCACGGTCATGTGGCCGCATGACATGCGCGGAACGCTGTTACCTACCCACCAAAGTGGTACCTATTCATCTACTTGCATTTGCATGCTCTCAAATTGCTAGGTTGGCAAGAGCTGGGGCTAGTGCGGGAGCTCACTCCATCACACGGGGCGTGATGAAAAGTGAGTTGAAGTGAGTTGCCTGCTTTTGACTAGCAAGATGACTAGCATTTCCAAACACTCCATATTTATCGATGAATTCCAGCTGCAAAGATGCCAACCAGCTTTCTCCCTTTCAGAATTCTTTCTCAGCATTGCAACTTAAAAAGGTAAAGTTTCCCCCCGCACATTTGTGCAGTCGTGTCCGACTCTAGGGGCCGGTGCTCATCTCCGTTTGTTAGCTGAAGAGCCAGCGTTGTCCGAAGACGCTTCCGCGGTCATGTGGCTGGCATGACGCACGCGGAACGCTGTTACCTTCCCACCGAAGTGGTACCTATTCATCTACTTGCATTTGCATGCTTTTGAATTGCTAGGTTGGCAAGAGCTGGGGCGAATGCAGGAGCTCACTCCGCATGCAGGGCTAGGGATTCGAACCTCCGAACTTACGATCTTCCGATTGACAAGCCTGGCGTCTTACCCGCTGAGCCACCACGCCCCTAATAAAAGAGTAGCAGCATCTAAAATTCTGAAGCACCCAAAGAGTTCTTCAAATGATTAATGTCGTAAAGACCATAATGTGGGAGCCAAGCAAGGGCAGAGCTCTGGGGAGGCATCACTCTAAAAAGTTTTTCCTTTCTGTTGTAGCCGTAGCATCAGGGATACGATGAAGCCAATCACGCGCACCGGGGGTGGGGTTTGCAGGCAGGACCCAATCACGTGCACCGGGGGGCAGGGTTTGCAGGCGGGACCCAATCGCACACACCGGGGGGCGGGGTTTGCAGGCAGGAGCCAACTGTGCGCACCGGGGGGCGGGATTTGCAGGCGGGAGCCCCGTGGCCCACTTCCTAACAGGCTGCGGCCCACAGGTTGGTGACCCCTGCTCTAAGAAACCATGCAGCAGAATGTGTTTGGGAACAACATAATGTCTATTTGCATTTGCAGGACTCCAGTGGTCCACCCTAAGGAAGACACAGATGCCCAGAAACCACTTCCAAGGTTCATAGAAAGGCATCTCAAAAGCTAAACGAGGCTTTAAGATTTGCCCCCCCCCCCCGCATCCCTCCATGTTTTTTCCTCTGGCTCAGATCAATCATAAACTGAAATCATGATTCAATATGTCGTGTCTGTTCTCAACCGGAAGTAGTGGAAAACCTGCCTGCCAGAATTTCTCCTTTGCAATTGCAAAAGAGTCAGGAGACCTGAACTTTCTTCTCCCTGTTCATTTAAACAAATCTGGCACAACATTTTAAATCAAAGCTGTAGAAGGCTCAGAGAGCACAGCATATAAATACGAAAAGTCTCCTAATATTTTTGGTGAAATAAAAAGGAAGACTAAGGAAGACTATGAAATAGTGACTGGGGGATGGGGGGGGGAGTAATTTAACTTTTCCCCCTCTGACCATTTTTCTACCTTTATTCTTCCCATCCAGCCCCATCACATGCTGCTTTTTGTCTATAAAATACAATATACGACACTTTGTCTGTAGTGGGAAAGCCCTCAGAGAGATTTTTGTCTGAAAACTGCTAGAATGGAAATGGTTAGTCAGTTCTTGTCTCCCTTTTCTCTATATGAACCTTCCAATGCTGCATCTCATTTAAAAAAATAAAAATAAGTAACAATGATAGCAGCAGTGTCCACGGGGGTGGGGGTGGGGAGGAATCAAGGGGGCAGAGACTGATAAAAACAGTATCATGGTGTCATAATGCAAGCCCCACCCCTTTGGTACATGCATCATGATGCTGCACGCGTGTCCCAAAGGGCAGAGTTTGCAGTGCAATGGCATGACACTTCTGCTATCGTTTCATCAAAAGCAAGACGTTTCTGTGAACCTCCATGATTGGGAGACTGCCAAATGTATTTTGTGTATGTGTAACTTCAGATTTGGTTCTTGGAGTACTTATGTTAAAATCCCTACGCCACTAGTCCTTATGTCAATCTGATGCTAAACCAGGTGAGCTATGGTAAAAGAAGTAAGTACCACAATGTAATGGTACGTGGGAAAAACCATGGGAGACTGGGCCAGAGATGCTGCCTAGGGAACGGTCAGATAGGAGACAGCATAGCCCGCAGCTGGATAGTGGGTGGGGCAAGAGGCTCAGAAGAGACCTCCCCAGTTTCTCAGGCTGTAAAGGAGACGGAGGGAGAATTGTACTTTCCGGCTTGCAAGATTTAGCACACGTGACACCACTGCTGCGCGAGCTGCATTGGGTACCAGTTTGCTTCTGGGTCCAATTCAAGGTGTTGGTTATCACCTTTAAAGCCCTACATGGCAGGGGACCAGGTTACCTGAGGGACCGTCTCATCCTCAGAACATCGACCTGCCCCACTCGGTCATGCAGGGAGGGCATGCTACGGACCCCATCGGCAAAGGAATTCCATCTAGCGGGCTTTCTCTGCAGTGGCGCCCACCCTTTGGAATATCTTGCCCCCAGAGCTGAGGCGGGCTTCCTCACTCCCGGCCTTCTGGAAGAATTTGAAGACATGGTTCTGCCGCCTTGCCTGGGAGGGGAAAAGTAACAGTTCCTCCTGGGGGTGGCTGGAGCCGTAGTGCCCCCCCTATTATCTGAGATTTTAACATCCCTTGGATTTTATACTTATTTATTCTATTTATATTGTAGAATGTATTTTATTATGATGATTGTAATTTTATATTTATATGTTTTTAATTATTGATTTTATTGTAAACTGCCCAGAGTTCCCCATTGGGGGAGATGGGTGGTGATATAAATTTAAGTAATAAATAAAATAATAAATAAAGATTCTGTTAATGTAGCCTTACAATAACGTAGAATTAGCTCATCGGTTGTGTTTCCTGTCTGGTCCACCTGGGAAGGCTGACACACAAACACCTTGAGAGAACCTGGTAATGGAATTAACAAGAATGAGATAAGGCTATAAATTTTTCAGGATTATTGTTAAGATATACACTTAATACAGACATTAATTACTCTGCCGCAATGAGTCACCACCCACCCACCTCCCCTCTTAAGGTTTCATTTTAAGATCTAATTGTAAAGAAATGCAGTTTTAATTATAATATTGATTTTACCTCTTTGCAAGAGTGAAGCTTCATTCAATTATTTCTAATTAGGTGAGCAGAGCAGTCAAGCCAATCGAAAAGGCTCACGGGCTTCTAATTTGGTAACACTCCTTCACACAGATAAGTAGAAGGAAAAGGCCCAACATCTTACTAGAGAAAGTAATAGAAAACAGGATTAAGATAAAAGAAAGGCAATGATTTCATGTCCTCAAGTGTGGAGGCGTTTTAAAGTAGACTTGGGAAAGGTTCAGAGGCCTGGCTCAGGAAATAGGGTTTGTAGATGATCATGGGGCAAATGTATAAAGATCATTTTATTCTGAAATTTATATCAACCATAACAATTGAATGAGTTGTAGCCAGTGAAGAAGTGCCTTACACAGGCCAATTAACTGATTGACGAAAGTGATGCGAGCACGTACTATTTCTTTAAAAAAAAAAAAACTTCAGCTGTTAAAGTAAAGTAAGAGAACTACTGAACAACAACAACAAAAAGAGAACTACAGTAGCCAAGATTGGTTTGCAAAGCAGTTGGTTTCGGGATGTGTGTTTTGGGTCAATCTGGATGTCCTCTTTGTACATGCAGGGAGGGTGCTGCCTGTATTTAAGAGGGGAACTGGGAAACTTTCTTTCCAAAACAAGATGTTTTAGGAGACTATGTCAGCTGGTAGGAAAAAAGGAGAAGATGAAGGCATTGATTGCATTTCTGGAAGGAGTCATTCTAACACAGTGTTTTCCAAACTTGGCAACTTTAAGATGTGTTGAATGGCTGGCTGGGGAATTCTGGGAGTTGAAGTCCACACATCTTAAAGTTGCCAAGTTTGAAAAACACTGTTCTAACACCCAGAATCTGAGCTAAAACATGTCTGTCCTACTTAGAAACACAAGTCAGACTTTCCTTAAAAGGTAAAGGTACCCCCCGCACATTTGTGCAGTTGTGTCCGACTCTAGGGGCCGGTGCTCATCTCCGTTTGTTAGCCAAAGAGCCAGCATTGTCCGAAGACACTTCCGCGGTCATGTGGCCACATGACACGCGCAGAATGCTGTTACCTTCGCACCGAAGTGGTACCTATTAATCTACTTGCATTTGCATGCTTTCGAATTGCTAGGTTGGCAAGAGCTGGAGCTAGTGCGGGAGCTCACTCCGTCACGCGGGGCTAGGGATTCAAACCTCTGAACTTGCGATCTTCCGATCAACTTTCCTTAGCTCTATCCAATTGCTAGACAACATGAATGCAGAGCAACTAATTAGGTGTATACCCCAAGTGACCTCTGGTAATATATTTTTAAAACACTAAAGAAGTATTAATATCTACTTTGCATGTTGTATGATTCTTTGTCAGAGCTAATTAATTAGTTCACTGTTTTGCCCAACATTCAAGAGTGTTTATTTCATATTCAGTCTTCTTTCCGTAACAGCTGAGAGCTCACTCAGATTTCATCATCTGCAATTGGCTGCTGCAATTCAGAAACAGACTCTCTTTCATGCTATGCATGTGTAATTCTGTACAGAATGAAGATTTTCCAGTCTAAAGGATCTGAATTGGTCATTTAAGGAACTGAATTTCAATTCTTTATATCAAAGAGGGGTGGATCTTCTTTAAAGCCCCAGCACCTTCAAAACAAAATCTAAAGATTCAAACAAGAAACTGGAGTACAACAAGCAAGTAGTTCTGCCTTTACATCGAAGTGGTGGTCTACATTTTTCATAAAGACATAAATACATTAAAAAATTTAAATAATTATTAGGATCAGACCTACCCTGGGACAAGCTGTGATCTAATGCCAAGTTCCCATCCTTTGCCTTCGAATCCTCTTCCGAAGAGTAGCTTCCTTGTTTCACCTAACTTGTGAAGTTCCCTATTGCAAAAACCTCACAATATGTTGATCTGAGGATAACAAGCAACACATATTGGAGAGGCAATGGGTGAGTGGCAGCTTTGTTCCTGTTAGAGCAGGGTTCCTCAACCTCAGCCATTTTGCTGGCTGGAGTTTTCTGGGAGTTGAAGTCCACACATCTTAAAATGGCTGAGGTTGAGGAACCCTGTGAAACCACCCATTGGAGGGAAAGAGGAGATCCACTCATATTTAGAATTACTGTATCTCGGTTGCAGAAATCTGGATGATCACTAGAGGACAGCACACTTCCATTTGCTGCCATATACTGTCTGACCCGATCTGAGTAAAGCAGCCCTGACATGGCAGCTTTACTCAAATCAACGATTAGGCATCTTGGGCAGTCTGACAATAGCAGAACTCTGTTTAGTTATACTGTACCCAGCCAGCATGGGGAATTCTGGGAGTTGAAGTCCACATATCTTAAAGTTGCCAAGTTTGAAAAACACTGGTTTATAGTTTTGCCATCCAGTTACAGGAGCCAATGTTGCAGATCCTAATTCCTTTCTGTAGCTGAAGTCAGCATCAAATTAAATGGTGTTTTGGCATGTTCCTATTCTGTGATTCTATGATACTGAAATCTCTAGACAAACCCAGCACAGAAGGATAACACTGAAGAGTTTATTATTTTTGTGAATTGTTTGTGGAATTTATTTTTTTAATCTTAAGGGGAGGAAACTGTTTCAAATAAGCTTAGTAAAAGCATTCCATTACAGGAAGGCAAGAATGAGAGAATGAAATCATTCGGCTGAATTAATTAAAAGATAAGAGTGATAGGGAATGGACCAATGCCACAAATAATTACAACTCAAGATTACACAATCAAAAAGGACAATTAAGACTGCAAATAGTGCTAATTATATATATAAAAAATTCCCTTCTCACTGCTATGCGTAGTATGTGTCTTCCTCAACCTCAGGTCCTCTACCAGAGGCCTGGGAGTTTGAGGGTATATATAAAACAACTAAAAGAAGCCATATAAGATTGGAAAATGTGTAGAGAGCTGGTCCATAGAATCGCTGAGAATTGGACACCATTGAACGGATAGAATGATTGATTGACTGACTGACTGACGACTGACTGACTGACTGACTAATCTTGCATTCTACCCTCAATCCACTGTAATCATACACAGACAGACACTGAAACATAAGCATATCCCAATCGGTGTTGATAGGGAGCGAGAGATCCGACCCATGGCCCCTCCTTTGTGGGGTGCCGCAGGACTTGGTACTCTCTCCGCTCCTTTTTAACATCTACATGAAACCGCTGGGCGATATCATCTGTCATCACAGGATGAGGTATCATCAATATGCCGATGATACTCAATTATACATCTCCGTCCCGGGTGAAGTAAGTGATGCTGTGACCATCCTCTCTCGGTGCCTGGGGGCTGTGGGGGCCTGGATGAGGAACAACAGGATTCGGCTGAACCCTGGTAAGACGGAGTGGCTGTGGGTGAGGGGCTCCTCGGTATCCGGGAATTTAACATCCTTAGTGCTGGATGGGGTTGCACTGCCCCAGACAGACCCGGTGCGGAATCTGGGGGTCCTCCTGGACTCACGACTCCTGCTCAAAGAGCAGGTGGCTGTCGTGGCTAGGAAGGCCTTTGTGCAACTTTGTGTTGTGCGCCAGTTACACCCTTTCCTGGACCGGGAGGCCCTTCACATGGTCACTCATGTTCTGGTCATCTCCCATATAGACTACTGCAACACGCTCTACATGGGGCTACCCTTGAAGAGTATCCGGAAGCTACAGCTGGTCCAAAATGCGGCTGCGTGGGCAATTCTTGATGCCCCTAGATCGGCACATGTTACACCATTGCTCCATGAGCTACATTGGGTACCAGTCTGCTTCTGGGTGCAATTCAAGGTGTTGGTTATCACCTTTAAAGCCCTTCATGGCATGGGTCCAGGGTATCTGAGGGACCGCCTCGTCCCCATTACATCAACCTGCCCCACCTGATCATGCAGAGAGGGCATGCTACGGACCCCATCTGCAAGAGAATTCCATCTGGTGGGGTCCAGGAGGTGGGCCTTCTCTGCAATTGCTCCCGCACTCTGGAATATCCTTCACCCAGAGATAAGACAGATTCCATCTCTGGTGGCCTTCCGAAAAAAAATGAAGACCTGTTTTTGCCACCTTGCCTGGGGCAGAGGGATGGCTGGTGCCCTAAAATGGCCCTTTAAATACACATGAGCGGTACCACAACTAGTATCATCATCTGGATTTTATATTGTATTTATACTTCATATTGTATTTGTATTTGATATTTAGTTATGTTTAGGGTATTTTAATGGTTTTATCTTTATTGTAAACCGCCCAGAGTCCCCCCTTTGGGGGGAGATGGGCAGTGGCAAAATTTAATAAATAAAATAAAAATAAAAATAAATATTCTCTTGGAAATAAATCCCATGGAAATTAACGGGATTACTTCTTAAGCAACCTTGCTTAGAGCTGAGTCAGCCCTATGCAGTCCTAGCTGCCTGAAGTTATTTATTGTGATGGTCTGGATTTGGATAGGTTGACCCTCTGTTGGAGGGGATACTATTTGTAGAAGATCTCTCCAGTGGTTGGCACTGTGGTAATGGGTAAAACCATAAAATGGGTTCTTCCAGGGGAATGCTAGAGCTAGATAAGAGCAGCACTAAATCCCCCAGATTTAGACCAAGAACCAAATTTAGACTCTACATCTCTACTGACTTGACCTAGTATAGGAAAATTCCTTTTAAGGAAACTAATATTTCTTATGCTGCATTTATGTAAGAGGATCATGAGGAGGCAATTCATTTGTCTTATTGCTCAATCCCAATACCATTAACATTTCTATCTGCATCTATTAAACTCATATTGTTGACTGTAATGTAGGGCTTCATTGGCTTTAGGAAGAAATGTTCTCATTTGTGAGGAAAGAGTACCTACATTTGTAAAATGAATATTCCCATTGATATAGCTGACCCAGCTAGTTGTGCATAAATTGAACATCGTTAGAACTGAGGCAGTGTTAAAGTCTTGCCACACAATATTGGAAAGCCTAAAGGAGAACAAAAATCCCAGTTGTTGGGTAATTTATGATGAGGACAATGATATGCTTTCATCTGCTTTCAGTAGCATCTTCACATATCCATATCTGACCAACTATAAAGACCCTAATGCCCTAATGTTCATTTCAGGATCCCTGAATGACTAGGACCATCGCTGAATTAGCTCTGAACCACTGGGCTAGCTCTCGAACACCCCTTTGAAAACTAATTGGATGTTAGTAGATTATCTTCCCCATAGACAATTACTGTAAGTTAGCAGCTTTTATAAATTGATAATAGTTTAAGGCAGATTTGGATAGAAGGCTGGGAAATTCCAGTGTTTGCTTTCCAAGGCTTTTTCTGTGCTTGCCTAAAATAAGAGCATCCCTATGTTGCCCTTCACTTTCATTTTCTTAAATGCTATGTGACATAAGTTGCGCTAAAATACAATAATCCTACCAATACATAACAGCACTAGATTAATAATGATTCAATTTCAATGGAAGGGTTGACACAGATCAGCCATAAGCAGCTCTAAAACACAGTGATAGTCCTTAATAGCAAGGTGGAAACCTGAAAGTCAGCTCCCCATCTTCCATACCATAGCCATGTTTCTTGCAGGCATGGGATTTATAGTTAAAGATCCATGGGCTACTGTCTTGCTGTATACTTCATGGATAGAATTTCCTCAGGTGTGCTATCTACTAGTTCTTCAGCCAGCAGAAAACAATATTGGCATAAAATTTGTTGCCATGCTGTCGTGATGACATCACCATCCAGCCTTCTAGTACCTGGCAGCCATTTCTCAGGGCCTTAAATACAGGTATAGCACTCTTCTGAAAGAGCACTAAACCCATGTTCAGAGGACTCCTTTGGAACACGGTTTTAGCACTCATTTAGAAGAGCAATAAGCCCATGCTTAAAAGTAGCCTAACTAAAGATGACAAGTGTGTGGGGGGGGGGGGAGGGTGCAGCAAGAGTTCCGTCCCACTTCACTATGCACTCCCCAAACACTTAACAGCAGTTAAGTCAGGCTATTTTAGACACTGGCTTAGGCTTTTCTGAAAGAGTTGTAAATCTGAGTTTAAATGTAGCTCAACTAAATAGTGATGGGAAAATTGTGCAGCACAGTAGGAGAGCTCTCTCCCACTACACTATTCAACCCTCCCCCATACGCATACCGTATATCTATCAGCTGTTAAATCTGGCTATTTTAAACATGGGTTTAGTACTGAAAGAGTGGCAAACTTGTGTTTACAGGTAACAGATAGGAAGGAGGAGTTACATTTCACAATGCAAGTCTCCCTCATGCTGCTCAGTCCCAACCCCAGTGCCTGTTAGGCTGATCCTGCTTGCAAACCCAGATTTGGCTCAGAGACCTGGGGATGTTGGGGGAAGAGGCCATTTTGAAAGTGTTGTAGTTTCCTCTGCTCAAACCAGAAAGGCCTTTGAGGGTAGGGGACACGGACCCACCAGCTTAAATAGGTGCTGGGCTGAACCCACCTCTAAAGGGTGACTGTGAGAACTAGTGCCTGCTTGTTGCCTTTTAAAAGGAGGAAAACACAGCTAAGAATGACTAAATGCTGCCTAAGTGGTGGGTTGGGATGAGATGAAGGCACCATCCCGAGGACATGGCAGGAAAAAGAAGCAGGAGATGATTCTCATGGTATCATTGGTCCTTTTGCTCAATGTTCTCATCATTTTTCATGGGGAAAGAGGGGGAGGAATTGTGATTTTTCTTGCTAAAGTTATAAAATTATACTGTCTAGTTCAACTTCAAAGTGGCTTCCTGCTGTAGCTTCTCTTTTCTTACATGTCATATTCATTTATACGTTCAAAGGCTGAAAAGTGTCTGATTTTTGCTCTGTTCCATTGCTAATTGGGCTTTCCTTTAATTGTACAAGGAGACTCCTGATTTAATAGCAGCTTGTTGTGGATAACTGGGCTCCTAATACTCTATGCTATATAATACAAACCATCATTACTGTTATAATATTATTTCACTGTCCATTAAAATTTTATTTTCAGATACTAATTGGTGTTCCCTTGAGTAAAAGCAGTGGGGAAAAAAGTCAGTGGCACCAGCAGTCTTGTTTATTTCCCTTTTTTTTCTTGGAGTCTCTGAACCTCAATTAGTCTTAACTATGAACAATTATATAGTCCAGTACTGCATCATAAAAGAAAGGGATGTTGCCTAAGGCTTCATTTGCATGAGCCTATCCACATTCAGATCCTTAACATTTTGCTGCTTAATATAGTGGCCTCAAACCAAAAGACTAGAGTTCTGTCTATCCAGAAGACTTTTTAAGCTACAAACTTATTTGGGAGTCAGTCCCATGGAGAACAATGAAGCTGACTTACAAATAAAAACACATAGAATTGCACTGTTGCTTTTCCATTTTTCAAATAGCTATACCTCAAGGCACATGGCATGAAACTGAAATGTTTCATAAGGAAATTCTGTGAGGGAGATATGGTAGTTTACTATTCTATATTACTATAGCATTTTTTTAAAAAAATCCATTGGCATACTTAGGACTCTTTAGAACTTGTCTTTTTTCTGGGCAACATTTAGATTTGTCTCACTGTAACTTGCTCATAAGCTTATATATAACAATATATAACAATAATTACATTTATTGCAAAACAGTTAAATCATTCATTGTGCATGAATATTTAGATGTACTGTACACAAATTTGGAGCACAAAAAGATGGGATTCTTTATGTACATTATTTTTTTTTAAGATGACTTTTTTTTTCTAAAACAATGACAACACAAATGCATAAAAGCAAACTTGGGGGAAGGGGAGCAGATAAAGCTGAGCCTGGAAAGACTAGTGCATTGGTAGGCACATCCATAACTTTGAGGATAAAGACATTTTCGGATATTGTTCCAAATCATTTTTGCAACAACAACAAAAAAGCGTTACCAGTTTGGTATCTTTTTTGTGACACGCCTATTTTATTACTTCCATAACAGTAATACTGTATATACAGAAGCTGAGTATTTCCAATGTATAAATGTATTACATGGCATCGTCCCTCTTCTGTGGTCTAGTTCTGTACAGAATAAAATACATATGAAGAAACAAAAACAAGAACTTTGAGGAAACAGTGAGGAGCCATTAATCTTTAAACTAATTGATCAAGCTGATGAGCTGGAGAATACAAGTACAATGCTGTTACAATGCAGAATGTCCCTAAAGAGGATAAAAGGAAGCACATTTTTTTAAATCAATGAGCAAGGAATAGGTGCTGGGCCATGACTGAATTTATCTAACATCTGGGCACCCAAGTGGGACAGTGAAATAGTGCAGGTTTTGCTTTGTTTTTCACAATTATTAGAATTGTTTGTAACAAGTGTAGTTTATTAAATTATTTGTGTAAGGAAACAATTGGTGCAGAAATTTGTATGACCTCTCTTCCTACTTGATTCAGCCCAACTATAAGTTGGGATGCACACGAGTGCATGTGAACAGATTCTTGTCACTGAAGTGCACAGGACAGTGGACAGTTCAAAAAGGAAACCAAGTGCTGTAGCCTTTTTACATCATCTGTCTGGAATTCAATTTAGCTAAAATATTATATCCAGGAGCAATGATGCTAACTTGAAGTGAGGGGTAGTTTTCTATATTTAAGTCTTGGTCTCAGTTATAAATGTGTAATTATGTAAATCTGAATTGCTTCTTGGGATTGACACATTTGAAAATACATGTATTTTATCTGATTTTAATCTCAATTTTTATGCTGTGGTTTAATCTTCTTGAGAATGTTAGCAATGTTTTATCTTTAGAGTAAGTTTCTGGATCTCAAGTTTGTAGGTATGCATGAAAAAGATACGGATACTGCCTACCTGAATTATAAAAGACAGATGTGGGAGGATTCTGTCAGGTAGGAATTGTGGCTGCTATTCTATACACACTTGAGGGCAAGCCTTATAAATCTTAATGGGTTTTATGTTTTAGCTGATGTCCATAAGATTGTACTCTACAAAGCTTGGATACTATGCACTTGACTAGCAAAATCAGAATACATAGAAGTGTAACAGTAATAATTAGAAAGTGCAAACTATGTGGATTTCAATATATAACTTCTTGGATGGCCTGGGGAATCTCTTTCTTTCTTTCTTTCTTTCTTTCTTTCTTTCTTTCTTTCTTTCTTTCTTTCTTTCTTTCTTTCTTTCTTTCTTTCTTTCTTTCTTTCTTTCTAGTATGAAGTACATACTAGTCAGCCAGTAGTTTCCCGTAATTCCCCACACAAGACTAAGTGTTCTTGACTTGATCAAGAAAAAAATACAGAAGGAAAATTAGCTGTGCAAGAAATTATTTATATATTTATCTCCTTTTATGTATTTTATTTATTTGTCAATTTTATATGGCCGCCCATCTCACATGAAGTGACTCAATAGAACCAGGAATTGAAACACCATGTGAGGAAAGATGTTACAAATGCAACCAATCCTTTATATCCTGCTGCAATCCAAATTGACTCTCAGTGGAAATTAGCTGCTTTATATGGCCTCCTCATGTCAACATACATGGGCGGAAGCAATGACTTCAGACCCATTTAAGCCAGGCTCCAATGAATGGATGTTTCGTGTGCACTTACCCTGCCTCTTTACCATTCTCTTTTTTAAAAAGTTACCTCAGCTTTTAATTTCAAGGAAGTCTAAGTCTTACGTCCTCATGTCGGTTTGAGTGACTGTTCCTTTTTTTTTTTGCTGCAGGAAAACTTTCTAGATAAATTTCTGGTACTTTCAGGGCAACTTTACCTTCCCAGTGTGAGATGTCTTTCAACTAAAAGAATCATTATCATGTCAGTTCTTCGATATTAATGTTTTGATTTCCAGGCCCTGTAATGGTCCCTACCTAATGCTTTCATTAAAAAAAATCTGTAAAGTTAGCCAATCAACAAGACAAATAGTATGCAGCCTATTTTTTTCCTATTAACACGCTCGCCTTACTCAACTTCTTCATTTATCCTTCTGTTTTAAAAGGAGCTCTTAATTACTTCCAGTCCCATTTCAGTTGTAAATGCATCTTTATTGCCATTCTTTCATCATCATAAATCCTTCGGCCTACTCAAAGAGCTGACACTTCACCACTGATTTACAAGTGACCCATTTTTATTAATCAGATGTTTGCCCTGACTCTGTTGTAGCTGTAACACCATTACAGATAACTTTTGATGAAGAGCCTCTTTTTCTTTTCTTTCCAAGGTGCAGCTTTTGATCAAGGGATGCTTCATTTCAAGCAAACAACAACAAACCTCTACCTTTCCAAAGCATCTGCCTCTGGTATTTTCAAGTTTCACAAGAGTTAGAGGGAGGGAGGGAGGGAGGGAGGGAGGGAGGGAGGGAGGGAGATCTACCATATAGTACTGTCAAAGAAAAAGTTATTTAGACTTCTTCTTGTACTGTACCTACTGCAGTCTATTGAAATGATCCTACTGCAGTCTACTGAAATGATCTGGCATTTCTTAACTTCCTTCCACTTAGAGGAAATGGGGCATAAATAATTCGTTGGAGAGAAATTGACCAAAGGACCATGTTCCTGGATGTGTGAACATTAACATTTCCACCTGTCCTATTCCTATTGCCATCACGTCATACCTTGCCAGGGAAATGAAACAAGATAAGAAAACATTAAGCATTTTTTAAATGGATAAGAGATTTAAAAGGCTTAAACACACACTAGCCACATTTTATTAGGAGGATAAATCTGAAGTAGTTTCACAGAACATCATAACAGGAGATGTTCTGAGAAGGAGGTTAAGGTATTTTAACAGTTGGGAGGAACCTGTCTGCTTTCAGCAGTAATGAGATGCTCATACTGTATATCCCCACTGTATTAGAGCATTTTGATTGAGAGATTGCCAATGTGAAAAATAACCCTTAGCCCGTACCCTAAAGAGGCACATTTTTAGGAATGTAGAAGGAACTGCATCAGATTCCTCTTTGCAAAGTGATGTTTGGTTGACTAATCATGTAACTGGTTTTAAATTTAAACAAAAATACAGATTATCAAAATTTCAGCAGATGCGGTTTTGAAATATTACAAATGAAATAAATTCAGAAATGCAACTAAATTACAATTTAATTAAGAAGTGCTATCATTCATTGCTAAGAAAATCCTGCATCCTGTTTAATATTTTTTCCATGTTTTATTAAAATCACATAGCAGTTCTAAAATAGGCTCAAAATAGAAATGAATATCTTGATTCCACAATTTAATATTGGCCTCACTCAGTTTGGTCTAGTGGTTAAGGCAACGGGCTAGAAACCAGGAGACTGAGAGTTCTAGTCCCGCCTTAGGCATGAAAGCCGGCTAGCTGACCTTGGGCCAATCACTCTCTCTCAGCCCAACTCACCTCACAGGGTTGTTGTTGTGGGGAAAATAGGAGGAGGAAGGAGTATTAGGTATGTTCGCCACCTTGAGTTATTTATAAAAATAATAAAGGCGGGATAGAAAATAAGTAAAATAAAATAAAATAAATAAACAAGTGTCCTTGAGTTTGTATGCATAATTAATATAGACTAATTTTTATTTAATTCAATGAGACTTATTTATCAGTAAATATTTCACTATAAGCTCTTACGGTGTTTTATTAAATACCATATGTTTTGCAGAAGGATTAAATATTTTATGTGAAGCAAGGTTTGTGGGCTTCCTTTTGCACAAAATAACTGAAGAAAGTCAAGGGAACTCAAAACATTAAATAGCAAAAGTTGTTGCTTATGTTCTGTGCATTCACAGATTTATATTAGAATTTGTTTATCTGGGACATAATTCGGAATAGTGTTCTTGCAGAAAAGTAGCATTCTATCATTGTGACTTTCGAAATTATAATATTCTGACAGATAAGACCTGCTGGACAAATTTTGTAACAAAGAGGGAAGAAATTTGTCCAGCACCAAAAAAAAAGAAAAAAGCCAAATTCACACCCTCCGAATCAATATACAGTACAAATTCAGTATTTCACTTCTCTACATTTGAGATAACATTTCCTAAATATACCGTTGCAAGGCATGGGCAAAAGTGAGCCTCAGGAAGAGTTTTGCTCTTTAAAATCGGCTTAATTTTTTAACAAATAAAATAAGTGAAAAATGTGCAAAAAAAAAAAAGTATTACGAAAAGGAAAACGGCTAGGCAAAGCTATAGTCATAAATGAGAAATTACTTTCTGCTGCTGCTCATTGCAAAAGAATAAAATGCATACCACAAAATCAAGAATGGATGAAAAATAAGAAGAAATGTAGTCAAGTGTGGAAAAATGAAAAACAGAATGTGAATTGCACTGATTCATCGATTTGTAGCCTTCAGACTGGGTTAGGGACAGAGGGGGGAGGAGGCACACACAGCATGCACATACATACATGCACAGCTAGTAGTATCACCAACTACCACCAACAGGAAGGGAGAGAAAGCACTTTTGGGCCTGGATAGTTTTCTTCTTTAGCTGTCTGCTACTGTTCCCAGTTTATAGATGGAGCCCATAAAAAGGGACCTTGGGCAACCTGAACTACTTTAGACACAGGATGGACAAAACTGAGAGCTGAACACAATTTCACCTGCTGCCCATTACAATTCATCCAGTGCAAATGGCTATGCAAAATAAATTGTGTTAGTGCCATTTAGCTCAGGGAAAAACTCATTTATTGCAAGGACCAGCTGGTGATGTTGTTTGCCTAGGCTCTCTGAAAGGTAATTGGAAGCACAGTGTAAAGTCCTGACACAGTACATGGAGCTGCACAGATTGTCATCATGCCCTAGATAGCCATCAGTAGGGCACATACATATTGAAGGGAGGGAAGGTGTCACAAAACAACTGGATGCCCCGAAGCTTTGGTTGGCCTTTGTCAGAAATCTAAAAGGGGTGGTGGTGGGGAGAAGGAGAACACATGTTTGAGCCGAAAATGTTTAACACTTCCTCCATTTCAGTTCTGTTGCACGTTGCTTGTAGCACATTTTTTGTTTTGACTTAAGCTTCCCAGGGACACCAAATGCTGAAATACTAAGAATATTTTGCAGTGTATATTCTTGAACATGCTCAAAAACTAATCCGCTTCCTTAATAAAGTAAATCCAGGCTTTTGAATTATCACCAAGTATGTTCCTGAAAATATTTACTTTTACCTTTAATTTACTTTCCTCTATTCTAGAGCTTTCCAAACTGTGTGTCAGGACACGTTAGTGTGTTGGCTGCAGTGTCTGGGTGTGTGGCGGCTGCTGCTGCCTCCAAACCTGCCCTGCCAGGATTCCGCGCAGGTCCTAGTGCCTGCCTTGTGCCCTGCTGTAAGTGTGTTGCGAAATGATGCCCTGCTGTAAGAGTGTGTCACGAAACGATGCATGTCTAAAAAGTGTGTCACCAACATGAAAAGTTTGGAAAGCTCTGCTCTATTCTATACTACACTGTATTAATTCCTCTCTCTGGGATTTCTTCTTTTTTTCGTTCTTCTCTGCTAATGGCCGCATATAGAACTCTTGCACCTTTCCACATTGTGCTTTGTCTTGCTGGGCCTTTCTTCTCCTCCTCCTCCTCCTCTTTTCTGGACCATCCACTCCCTAGGAAGGAAAAACACCTTCTTTCTTTTGGCTGCTGTGTCTCTCTGCTGGTGGCTGCAGAGCTCCAAAACACACCAATGCACACCTCCCTTGTGCTTCCACACCTGTGTCAAGGTTGCTGCTTTATTGGCAACTCTGGCGTCCTCACACTTGGGAAAAGGCTCAAATGGGAGGGAAAGAAGGTAGCACAGGTGCCTACAGTTTTCTTAAGCAGCCTGCAATTCCATGGCGCCTTCAATGTTCTTGGTCCCTCCTGACTTTATTTTTTTAAAAAGGTTAAAAATTAAATGGGAAACAGAGCAGAATGCCAGGATTGTCTACAGTATTTACTTTATTTGTCGTTTGTTAAATGGATATTTCGCAAGACCATGCACATTTTGACAATGATTTTGGAAGAATTGCTTCACACCTCTCTGCTGTTTATTAAAGCAGCCTATCTTTTCTCAGGCTTCACATTTGCCTGAAAAAAAGATGCTGTGACTTTAAGAGTCACATTTGGCTCAGCTCCTTAAATGGGTGAAATCCGTTGGCTTGTTTTCTAAAGTCTTACAGAGAAGCCTGAGAAAAGTCTGTTTTAAGTGAATAGCAGAGAGGTGCTGTGCTCGGGCTTATGAAAGGTCTGAAATACTTCTTCCAAGTCATTTTCAAAGTATGCAGAACCCTAATAATTTCCAATTGACCATGCCCACCCTATTTTTGAAAGTATCTATGACATGCTGTCAGAATTCCAAATAGGCACAACGGTCTATCCCATTCTAATCGATCTTGATTACTGAGCATGGAGTTCAAATAAGTAAGCATTCAAACATTTGTTTGGTGTCCTGCAGTCTGAAGGAGTACAATAGTTATAGCCTATCAATCTGCTGCTGCTTCAGTAATACTATGTAAAAGAGAGCCAATGTGGCGTAGTGACTAAGCTGGTGATCTAGAACTAGCAAGATCCAAGTTCAAGTCCAATCATTCCCTATTACAGTGCTTTCTAAAGTGTCGCCGTTGGCGACACACCAACAGCAGCAGCGGCGGGGGTGTGCATGGCGGTGGGGCGGTGGGGGGCAGGGGCATGCACAGCGACGGCGGCAGTGGCGGCAGCCTCCGCTAAAACGTGGAAGCGCTGATGGTGCGCTGCTGCCGCCGCCGCCATACACACCACCGCTGCCGCTTCCGGGTTGTGTGGCGACACACAGTTTGGAAAGCTGTGCCCTATCAGTACAAGCTACTTCACAGGGTTGCTGTTTGAAGAAAAACTGGAGGACTGCTATATATATTATCTTGGGCTCTTCAGGGAAAATATCTAACAAAACAAGAGCTATTGCTGCATATAAGGATGGAATACTTAAGTCCAAGTCATGCACATTGTAAGTTCCAAAAGGAAATGTTTCTTCCCTGCCTGGCCCCAATATTAATTATGCTAGCACATTCCAAAGTAACTTCTCCAAATATCATGCCACTAACCTTATCGCTCATAAACCTTTGGCAATATGCGAGGTGACAATATTAAAACTGTCCCCGTTAAAATTTAATATCTGCTGGAGCTTATTTCATTTTTTTACTATATGTAGAACAGTGTTTGTTCAAATAAATTATGTTACAGACTAAATGTTCAAATGCCATTACATTATCATTAAAGTCAACATTCTCAGCAATGTGCATTTATGAAGGCAATGAGACTTAATATGAACCCTTAATAATGATGGAGACTGTTTTAGTAGTATACAGTCCATTAAAAAGGAAAGCTTAAATGGCTAAAATAGCTAGAAAAGCTCTCTTCAAATGTGCAAAGAAAAGATTATCTTTCTTATAGGGCAGTTCTAAATTTTTAGAGTATGGATCCCATTTCACTTCCGAGGTGCAATTACTTTTCTCTGTTTGTAGACATATCACTCATATTCCTCTAACCCGGTGTTTCTCAACCTTGGCAGCTTTAAGATGTGTGGACTTCAACTCCTAGAATTCTGGGAGTTGAAGTCCACACATCTTAAAGCTGCCAAGGTTGAGAAACACTGCACTAACCTATAGTCCAGTGCTTCCCAAACTTTTTCCTTCATTACCCAAAACCTCTTATCAGAAAGTCTTTTTTACCCAATGTTAGGTAAAACACTTAACGTCAATTTAATGTGTTTATGTGTCGTTACCCAAAGAAAAACCACTTTTACCCAATTTTGGGTAATTTACCCAGGTTTGTGAAGCACTGCTATAGTCAATCCTTTTTTCATAAAATGAACTATGGCAACCACCTTTTAAATCCAATGAAAGATGCATCAGTCAATGTAAAAAGAAAAACTATTTTAACTGGTGGAAAATGACTATCCATCTAATGTTATAAACTAGATAATCTTGGTGCTGGTTTAATGGGAGAAGGATAGTCCAGGGTACCACCAATTAGAATGTACTATTATGAGTTTGGAAGTTCAGATTTTAGGGCTGGGAGCTGATATCATAAGCGCTACTCCAGCATTTCTCAAATCATATGTGGTATAATAATATAGGACTGGAGGGGTTTCCTTTAAGGTAACTAGATCTTAAGCCATCCAAAGCTTAATACATGTCTTGAATTAGATGTCACCCATGTATCTTGATGACAAAGAAGGAAATAATATTGCATTTCCAAATCTGGTGTTATGCAGTCCCTCACTATTCAACTAGTCAACAGTTTCATTTTTGCATTTTGCAAAAACTGCAATCTCTAGATCACATTCAAGGATTCCCTACATAGCACATTACAATTGTTTTTCTGTGAAGTTAAAAGAGCATGGAATGTTGTATCTGGTTAAATCAGGTGGAATTAGAAAGATGTCTTCTACCAAATCATTGCCCTAATAACATCTCAAAGTACCAATCTCATAGATCATTCAAATAACATAGCTGTTTCCCAAGCCAACACTACTATCTAGGTGCCTCAAATGTTCATTTATTGAATACATTACTCAACTATAGAAAAGCAGCTACTTTATTGCTTAGAAAATATACAAGCTGGTTTTCAGCCAGAGGGAAGGGTTAGAAATTGCACCATCCTTTTAAGATCCTGTGTATCATAACTTCATTCAAAACCAATGAAATACTCATATAAGCTGGAGAATAATAATAATAATAATAATAATGCTGTCCAGTCCTACCACTTTTATAATAAACAGTTCAGCTGCAGGGATTGAATAATATTTTGGTGATTCTGAGGATAGAAGTCCAAGTTTCTAGTTAAACCAGTTTAATCTAAAGCCGGTCTTCCCAGTATGATATCCCTAGATATAATATAGCGTATCTGAAGGACATCAAGTTAGGGATAAAGTGAAAGGTTGTTTTTGGGATTTTGTGTTTTCAATTTCATATTCTGAAGTGAGGCTCAGAAAGTGAGGCTCAGAAAATGGATAACAGAGAAGACCATATTACTGTTATTTTATTAAAGCTGCTTTTTTAAGCAGTTCCGGGTCAAATTGAGATTGCATGGGTGTTCTAAATAAACTGCTCTGAGGAAAAGAGATCATACTGTAATAAATAATCCTTCATTCTTCAGGGCTGAAAACCACTTTTTTTTTAATAATCTCATTGTAATATCATTGTAATAAACATACTGTAAGTCCCTGGGGTAAAAGATCCATCTCTAAAGAAGAAAAATATCCATAGAAAATAGCTGATCGGCAAAGCACAAAGGGTTGCTTGCATATTCACTGAACTTCAATGAAAAAAGTAGGAATAAGTCTTTCCTAGGTGTCCATTTGAGTGTGTGATAACCTTCTAACTAGCTAAAGAACAGGGCATTGTTCCAGTCCTGCCACTTTTTCTTCCCAACTTCCATGGGTTCACCCAGGAGATCTGAAGGGGAGCCGTGCACTTGGACACAAATACTATTCTCCATGTGATCCACGAATCTATCAGTTGGGTCCCAGTTTGTATATTCAAGCCGATGTGAGTACAGCTTTCCCTTCTGACCTCCTAGTTGAATTTGTGCAGACTGGGGAGAATAGGGGCAGGCAGCACGTACACCGTCTCCGAAGCATTCAGTCGCTTCGTGCAAGATGGGTGGTGATGAAATTTGAAATATAAATAAATAAAATAAATAAATACCTTGAGAGGGCTGTAGTCATAGAAAACAAGGCAGTGGTCCAAACTAAACAGAAAAAAGACTTCAGTTACCCAATATTTATTTGTCCATCTGCCTCAATTCCACTGTTCTTCTGTTCTCTCTCCCTTCCTCTTTGGCTTTCATCTTTGTGTAATAGATTTTAGGTACTTTTACTCCTTCTCTCCCCCCCCCCCCCCACCTGATGATCTATTTTCTGTACTATTTCCTGTGCAGTGACTCCACCAAAATGTTTAGCCGTGCTTAAACCTGTTTAGGAGAGCCAGTTTGGTGTAGTGGTTAAGGCATCAGGCTAGAAACCAGGAAACCATGAGTTCTAGTCCCGCCTTAGGCACAAAGCCCGCTGGGTGACCTTGGGCCAGTCCCTTTCTCTCAGCCCTAGGAAGAAGGCAATGGCAAACCACTTAAGAAAAACCTGGCAAGAAAACTGCAAGGACTTGTCCAGGCAGTCTCCAAGAATCAGACACGATTGAACGGAAAAAAAAATTGTTTAAGTTAACAACACATAAGCGCAGAATTCAGTGCAGGCAGGACCTGTCCAATATATTTTATTTACTATTTTATTTTTATTTTTTTATTTTTATCCCTTTATTATTTTTTATAAATAAATCAAGGTGGCGAACATACCTAATACTCCTTCCTCCTCCTATTTTCCCCACAAAAACCACCCTGTGAGGTGAGTTGGGCTGAGAGAGAGTGATGGGCCCAAGGTCACCCAGCTGGCTTTCATGTCTAAGGTGGGACTAGAACTCTCAGTCTCCTGGTTTGCCATTGGCTCCTTCCTAGGGCTGAGAGAGTGTGACTGGCCCAAGGTCACCCAGCCAGCTTTCATGCCTAAGGCAGGGCTAGAACTCTCAGTCTCCTGGTTTGCCATTGGCTCCTTCCTAGGGCTGAGAGAGAGTGACGGGCCCAAGGTCACCCAGCCAGCTTTCATGCCTAAGGCGGGACTAGAACTCTGTCTCCTGGTTTGCCATTGGCTCCTTCCTAGGGCTGAGAGAGAGCAACTGGCCCAAGGTCACCCAGCCAGCTTTCATGCCTAAGGCGGGACTAGAACTCTGTCTCCTGGTTTGCCATTGGCTCCTTCTTAGGGCTGAGAGAGAGCAACTGGTCCAAGGTAACCCAGCCGGATTTCATGCCTAAGGCAGGACTAGAACTCTGTCTCCTGGTTTGCCATTGGCTCCTTCCTAGGGCTGAGAGAGAGCGACTGGCCCAAGGTCACCCAACCGGCTTTCATGCCTAAGGCGGGACTAGAACTCTCAGTCTCCTGATTTCTAGCCCAGCACCTTAACCACTAGACCAGACTGGCTTCTTGTGCGTACTACAGAAGGGAAGTGAGGTTTTGCTGCTTCAACGGCTTTTCAATGTTGTCTGCATGAGCATGGGTGTGCACAGAGAACACTTTTGCTGGGAGTCAGTGAAGCAAAGCAGTTCTGCCCATTTGTGTGGGGACAACCTGGAAAGGCCTTCAAAGCAGCTGTACACAGAACCTCTGGAGGACATCACTCAAGAGTTCAAGGAGGTTTGGTTGGCTCATCCCAGTGTGCTTCACAAAGCAGCCTTTCAAACGTTTTGCAAAACCTTATCCTCAATACTTACATCGGGACAATGTCTCAATCACCCTTAATGCCAGCATGCTAATTCATGGACTGCAGGCAGGCTGCAGGTAAGTAGCTCTCTCTTCTTCCAGCACTTTACTGCCATCTTTAGAATATGCTACCTGAGGCAAATGCCTTCTATGGCCTACTCTGTTGGAAAAAATATTCTGTAAGGCTGACCAGTGCCTGAATTTCTTTACTAGTCAAGCTAGTCTCTTCCTGCCACTGCTTCCAAGGAAGTCCCACTGCCTCCTGATCCGCCAGGCTCAGGAGGTTATGAAACTATGGCCTCCCTTTTCAATGTAAATAGCCTTTCCATTCTTGCTAGGAATGTAATTAACCCTTTACTCTCCCTGATCATGGAACTAGCTTCTCATTCCATCAATAGACTTATCGCATGCAGCTTGGGGGCAGGATGTACCCCTTGTCCCACGCACATGCTTTTACTGATATTAATGCACAAATGTCAATCTCATATTCAACCACCTTGGCACCATTTCCTGGTGCCAGATCGGAGGGGGGAGCCTGGGTTTATAAATCTGGGTGCTAAAGAACCCATAGTTACAGACACATCATGACGAAGTGCCTCTCCCGACACTATCTGTCATGGCTGATCAGGATGATAGCTCCCTTGTGTAAGTATGTTGCTCCTACTACTTAATGAAGCTTTGTATGTTGCTGGAATCCTGGCATCTGTTGTCCATTTTATCTCCGGAATCTCCCTTGGTTGTTGGCTATCCCCCCCACCAAACCCATCTCTCTAAACAAGGGAGCTCAACTGTATCAACATTTTTGTCCAAATTCTAGTGAGCTAAGAGGTATATTGCACAGCCCCCTCTAGGAGCCCTTGATATCTTTTGAACAGATAAGTGGTGGAAAATGGAGATTAAGAGCACAAAGTTGCATTATTCTTCTTCACTTCAAACCAAAGGATAGGAAGATGATCACCCATTCCTTGTAAAGTTGAATACTAATGCAGATCAAAAGGTGCCTGATATTCACCAGTGTCCAATATCATATAAGCTATTGCAATTTAGATAATTCCACAAGCATCTGTCTCGGCTTCATAGGCCCAGATGAGAGCACAGTGTCTACAAATGCTTTGCCTCAGTTACACTGGTGGCCATTTCAAACCATTTCCCCGCTCCCTGGGCATATTACTTTTTCTTTTTAGACTTGCTATTAATTTTAATGAAAATGATTGAAAATGGTATTCACTGAATGTTTTGGACAATTTCCAACCTACGTTAATACTTAATTGGAATGTGCCTCGGGCACTTAACATATATTACCCTCATACTCAGAGTTGTTTAGCTTTGCATAGGATGAAGGGAAATTGTAAATAACTGTATGCCTTTGGGCAATGAGGCCATGTGGAGCAATGTGAAGGTTAATGAAAATGACCTTTCATGTAAAAAATGTGAGCACTAAATGTAAAAAGAAGGGTTGTCACTCTCAATAAATAAATAACATCATAACAAGTATATTTGATCTTCCATTCAACCTCTGCCTTACTACTTTAACTTTTTCACAAGTGGTGTGTATAGTTTTCTGTTCTCTTTCAATGTATTGTTTCTATGAACTTCTTACTTCAGACAACATTTAAGCTATTAAGCTACTTACTTAAAGGGCTAAGTAGTCTCTAGGTAAAGTCAATGAGAATTATTTGAGGACTCATTCCATTTCTCCTTTGTTGTTTTCTTTCTTCCTCCTCTCTGCCCCCCCCCCCCAGCATTAGCCTTATTTTTAAAGGTCTCTGTATACTCCCCAGATGGTTGGTTTCAGGGACATCCAAAGTCAGAACAAAGAGTGGGAAGACTGTTTAGTTTCATTATGCAGATGGTTACCTATAGGAAACAAAGACTTTAACCAGCAAACAGGCAAAGAAAATCCAGTAAAGCAGCACTGTGGAAGCAAAAAGATGAACTGGAATTCATACTTCTACCAATGTAGTAGAAAATTGGAGCCTGGTGTTCAATTAAGTGATAAACCCCTTCCACCTTTTGGCTCCTCCCCTGCAGTTGCTTCTTTCTCCTGCAACAGGGCAAGCACATGTCTGGAGCCCTGCATTGGAGAAAAGCATCTGGTGGATTTTTGCAGCTCTTCCTCCCCCCCCCCTGCAAAATATCCACCAGCTGTTTTTCCCTAATGTAGAATTCCAGACATGTCTTTGCTACGTTTCAAGGGAAAAAAGGCAAAGGTCACAACTGCAAGGGATGAGCTAAAATTCATGTCTGTGCATCACAAACTTCCTGTTCTGCAAGTGGTGCTCTAGCAACCCAGGTTCTATTACAGTTTCCTGCCAAACATCTAGTCTGGCTATAAAAGAGGGACACTTGGCACAATGTCTTTCCTCAACTATAACAAAGTGACTTTGGAACAGTTATTCTCTCTCAGCCCTTTTTATCTCATAGAGCAGGGGTCGGCAAACTTTTTTATGCCAGGAGCCATTTTGACATGCTCAAGGACATTTTGACATGCTCGAGAGCCAGGGGGCGGGGTTTGCGGGCGGGGGCCAATCGCGTGGAAGGGGGCGGGGTTTATGGGCAGGAGCCAATTGCGTGGAAGGGGGCGGGGTTTGGGGGCGGGATCCAATCGCGTGGAAGGGTAAGATACAGGGCTGCGCTGCGCTTGGCCGGCCGCCCCGGCCCTCACACACCTTCCATGGCCGGTCCTCGCGGGCCGCCGGCGACGCTCCCGTCCCGCTGCACCCCAGGTCTCCAAGGCCGGGGCCACCTGCAGCCGCCCACACCTCGCGCACAGCCCGCGGGACTCTCTGCCGCTCCCTTCGACGGAGGAGGGACCGGCGTGCCTTGGGAGCTGCTGCCTCCCGCCCCATCAATCCCCCCACCCCGCCGTTCGGCGTCCTCTTCCCCCGCTAACCCGAGCCCTGCGGCGGCCAGGGGAGACGAGCCAGGCTCCGTTCCGGCGGGGCGACTGTAGCGACCGGAGGCAGCCAAGGGGAGAGCAGGCGGCGCTCTCCTAGATTCCTGGTAATTTTAACCATCATCTGCCATCCAATTTTTTGGCTCGCCTTCCTCCGTCGCTCACATCGCCCACCCACACAACCCAAGGCATCTGACAAGTGGCAGAGGGAGAGATCCAAATCACAGCCCCGCAGACGCGATTCCTCCCCCTTCCCAGCCCACCTCGGGATCGTAGCCGCTTCCCAAACAAGCGGCGCCGCAATCCCCGACCCGGCCACGCGCGCCTGCCCGGGAATGCCGCGGCGCCCAGCGGAGCCCTCTGCACATGCTCCGCGACGCCCCCTCCTTCCCGCCGCCTCTCCTGAGCTGAGCTCCGCAGCCGAGCCTGGGCGTGCGTGCGGGAGGGAAGCCGCCATCGCGGGCTTCCTTGCCGAGTTTGTCCGCCGCCTGCAGGGAGGGAGGTGGGGGGGACAGGGCTGGGCGCTGCGGCGGGGGCAGGGGCCGCGGGCGGCAGGCCAAAGCGAGATGCCAGGGCGACTGTAGTGACCGGAGGCGGCCAAGGGGAGAGCAGGTGGCTCTTCGCCCTCGGTTCTTTTGGATTCAAAGGCAATGACCACACTAGTATGAATATTTAAGGCTTTATTCCAAAGCAGTATGAGAGTATATAACATGAGACAGCAATCAGAGAAGATTCAAGAATGCAATAAGACAAAGAAAGAAATAACTTATGGGCCTTTTGCCAGTCAGGGAACCCCAAAGAGATGACAGCTCCTGGACCCCTTCAAAGCCAGAAAACATGCAGCACCATCAAAATTCCATCCCCTGGTAGTTTCTGACTAGCCCATCGAGCAGAGGTTTTCAACCCTTTTCATCTCGAGGCACACATCTCATAGGCAGGACTTCCAGGGAGCAAAACCAAAAATCCAGGTTGCTGGGACTCAGGAGGAGAAAGGGAGGCCCATTTTGTGAGAATTGTCTGATAGTAACTACTTCTTTGATTTCTTGTAAGTTTTGTCATCAGTGATGGTATTTAAATGCCTTGTCTTTTCTTGGCCTCTTTTTCAATTCGATTCTTTCAAGCATCACGGTCTTATCCAATGATTGCTGTCTTCACGTTATTTAATTCATAACTAGCTAAGCTTTAATTTCATTATTAATGCTTCCAGTAGGCTGTTTGATTTTACTTCATCTAGTATTGAATGATTTATTCTAGCAGTATTTTCAACTATTTTCTCCACCACAATTCAAAGTCATACTTTTTTCTTTCTTCAACCCTTCTGATTTATTTATTTATTTATCCTGCCTTTATTGTTTTTATAAATAACTCAAGGCGGTGAATATACCTAATACTCCTTCCTCCTCCTATTTTCCCCACAACAGCAACCCTGTGAGGTGAGTTGAGCTGAGAGAGAGTGACTGGCCCAAGGTCACCCAGTCGCCTTTCATGCCTAAGGTGGGATTAGAACTCACAGCCTCCTGGTTTCTAGCCCAGCACCTTAACCACTAGACCAAACTGGCTCTCATTCTGATGATCCAGCTTTCATCATATATTACAATTGGGAAAATCAAGACCTTGATAATCCATACCTTCGGTCAGTTAGATGTTTCTGCACTTCATATTTTTCTATATTTGTCTAGATCTGTCTAGATCCCAAGTAGAAGACATCTCTTTACTTCATGGCTGCAGTTACCATAGCTGAGAATTTTTGAACCTAGGAAGAATACTCATACTTCATTCCCCCCCCCCTTCTCTGGGAGGGAAAACAAGGTCAGTTTCAGCAAATCCTAATAAAAATGATGATGGGCAACGAGTGAGATGATAGTCTTGGGACACAAACAGGGAAGGAAAGTTTGAAAGATTAGGATGGTAATTTTATGCAAATATAATTTGGAATATGTCCCATTGCACCTAGGAAGCCTGCACATTTGAGTTAGACTACATCAAGTTCATCTAACACAAGACTGTCCAATATCTCAGGATTCTGGGTCTTAACTTCCCACCTACCTCCCTTACCTAACAACCTTTACTGAAGACACCAAAGACTGAACCTAAAAGCTTGTGCAAGCCAAAGGCCTGTTCTGCCAAAAACCTGTGGCCCTTCCTCAATGGGAATTGGCATAAAACATTACTTGAACTTGCTTAAAATAAGCATTTCCATTCCCTTTCTGTTACATACTCAGAGCAATTTATTAAACACTCACAATAAAAACAAATGCAATAAATGCAATGCAAATATGTATTTGAATCTGCAGATATGAAGTGCAGCACTGTTTTTTCCCCCTAAAACAGAGATTTAAGGTAGAGTCCTTGGTGCTCTCTGAGCCTTGTTGTTTTCTTGCTGACGTTTCATTGCCAGACTAGGCAACATCTTCAGTGGGAAAATGTTTCAGGATGTACAGCTACTATAAAGACTCTCCTAGCCAGATTGTAAAAATAACCAGCTGAATCAGATGAGAACTGGAACAATTTATCAGTATCTTGGTTGCAAAATTGCTCTCCTTGGTACTGAATATTTTAAGGGTATGTAGGTAGGTAGACGTGGTGGGGCGTGGTGGCTCAGTGGGTAAGATGCCAGGCTTGTCGATCGGAAGATCGCAGGTTCGGAGGTTCAAATCCCTAGCCCTGCGTGCAAAGTGAGCTCCCACACTAGCTCCAGCTCTTGCCAACCTAGCAATTCGAAAGCATGCAAATGCAAGTAGATTAATAGGTACCACTTCGGTGGGTAGGTAACAGCGTTCTGCGTGCGTCATGCGGCCACATGACCGTGGAAACATCTTCGGACAACGCTGGCTCTTCGGCTAACAAACGGAGATGAGCGCCGGCCCCTAGAGTTGGACACGACTGCACAAATGTGCGGGGGGAACCTTTACCTTTACCTTTAGGTAGGTAGACAGAATCTCCAAGATCCTAAATGATGTGTCCTAAGTTTGCTTCCTTCCATTTTCCTTTGTGTGAATGATTTTGATTATGTGCCATCAAGTCAGTGTTGACTCTTAGCGACCATATAGATAGATTTTCTCCATGGCAATCTGTCCCTAACTTGGTCTTTCAAATCTTCCAGTGGTGCACTCATCACCACTGTATTTCAGGTCTTCTGACAGTGTACTCATCACTATTGCAACTGAGTCCATCCACCTTGCTGCTGGTTGTCCTCTTCTCTTTCCTTCCATCTTTCCCAGCTTTAGAGCCTTCTTCAGAGAGCTAGGTCTTCACAGAATGTGTCCAAAGTAGGATAATTTGAGCCTGGTCATTTGTGTGTCTAGTGAGAACTCTGGGTTGACTTGTTTGTTCCATTTGTTTGTTTTCTTGGCTGTCCACAATGAATGAAGCCCTGATATAATAGAAAGTCATATTTTGGCTTTCAAGGGCTCTACTAGCCAATGTTTGCCTACCTTACACCAAACTTCAGAGAACCCAGAACCCTTATTAGGGATATGAGTGCCCAGTCCCATGAGTAATATTATTTACTGTCATACTTTTGTACAAAACAGGCTCAAGTTTTTAATAGCCCAAGGCTCAGATTGCTACAAGGCTTAGATTGCTACAAGGCTCAGATTGCTGCACCACATTTCATCTTTATTCCCATTTTTCAATACTGAATTACACATCCCACTTTTTGAATCAGTACTATCCTTTAAATTGCCTGATTCATGATTTTTACACTTATAGCCATTAAATGGGTACAAGTTATTATGTGGCAAATGTTGCATTTGTAATCCTTTGTAAGATAATGTTTCTTATATAAAACTCCACTAATGGTAATGTTCCATTAAGTTGTAGTTTTTAGTTGGACATTTAGTCAACAAACTTAAAATTGAAAACTAATGGTCTTGAACATCTTAGTACTACGTGAGCCACTATGGTGGCAAATAGAGGTTCAAGATGAAGTAGCATCTATATTTTCTACCACTTAGGACAAAGATAGCAGCAGGCATTATTTCAGCTATCATTTCCTATTTGGATAGGCTTGAGTAAATCTTGGGTATTTCCAAAAGGATTTGTAACAACTGGGATTTTGAATTTCAGAGAGATCCATGTGCCTGATATTATGCAGATCTAGTCTACCCTAACCATATTGTGCTCCAGTTTCTTAAGCAGAGATCTTTCCAAGTCCTATTCCTGGTGATCTTTCCATTGGAGAGGCTAGGGGCTGTACCTGCAACCTTGTATTTGCAAAGCATGTGCACTCTAAAACAGCTAAAGATAGAATGCATGTACGATCAAGGAAGACGACATGATTGATTCACCTCTGTCTCTCTCAAGTGGTATGTAGCACTGAAAGGTGAGCTGAGTGATGTATGCTTCTCATTCAGTGACTGCAATATTAAATGGGAACTTCAATACACTGTCTTTTTAATCTCAGGTGAAGTATTTTTTAAACAGATCTTTAAACAAAATCAGACATACAGTGTTTTTTTGAGAAGGATGGCAAGAGATTTGTACCTTCAGACTTGCAAGGAGAAGGAGAAGGAGAAGGAGGAGAAGGGAGAAGTTGCTTTCCTGGTAGTTATAATGGCAATTGTGGTGCTTAAAGAATTAATTTAAACAGATAACACTCAGATTTAAATCTATGCCAAACTGTGAAATACAGATTCTGACAAATTTGAGCTTCTCTCTCTCTCTGACTCTTTAGTCTACCTTATAGGTCTGTTGTCAGGATATAGTAGGAGAATATTACACATGCTGCCTTGAGCTCCTGAGGAAAATTATAGATGTCTATAATAAAAAGGTTTTTTTATGGACTGTTACAAATTACTGCTTTATGTGGCATCTTGGTTTTGTTTTGTTTTTAGCGCATCATAAACTGCCTTTGAATCTGTTGCAGAGGGTAGTGCTTAAAAACATATTTATTTATTTTATTTTATTTATTTATCATATTTTTCCACCGCCCATCTCAAAACAACTCTGGGCGGCTTACAAACAAATTAAAACAGTAAGAGTTAAATATTAACTAAAATGATACTTTATAAAAATATAAATATACAAATATAATAAAAACTCTAAAATGTGAAATATAAAATCTAAAACCCAAGATGGCGAGATCAAAATCTTGTTAAAATTTCCCGGGGGCTCGTCAGGGCGCCAGCCACCCCCATGGTGAACTATCCCCCCTTCCACCCCAAGTGAGGTGGCACAGCCACGTCTTGAGCCCCTTTCGGAAGGCCAGGAGAGTGGGGGCTTGCCTTATCTCTGGGGGTAGCTTATTTCAAAGGGCGGGGGCTATGGCAGAGAAGGCCCTCCTCCTGGACCCTGCCCATCGACAGTCTGTCATGGACAGGGTCCGTAACATGCCCTCTCTGCCTGACCGGGTGGGACGGGTCGATGTTCCAGGGGTGAGACGGTCCCTCAGGTAACCTGGTCCCTTGCCATGTACTGTAGAGGTTTAAGGGTGATAACCAACACCTTGAATTGGACCCAGAAGCAGACTGGCACCCAATGCAGCTCATGTAGCAGGGGTGTTATATGGGCCGTCTTTGGGGCCCCCAAAACTGCTCACGCGGCCGCACTCTGGACCAGCTATAGCTTCCGGATACTCTTCAAGGGTAGCCCCATGTAGAATGCATTGCAATAATCTATACGAAGAAATAAATGTCTATATGAAGAAATAAATGAAGAAAAAATGTTATGTAATATTATGAACTAAAATAATTATATTATGTTTTATTGTTTTATAGTTACATCTTGCCTTTCCCCTGGGAGCTTAAAATACATGGGACTCTCCCCTCGTTTTAGCTTCAGAACAGCTTTGTGAAGGAATGACTAGCCCAAAGCCGTCTGTTGATCTCCACATTCTAACTTGCTTTCTTTTGGTTACTGCAATATTTATATATTTTTAACATCAACCACAAGCTACTGTTGTGCACACTTCCTTTTCCCTAAACACTGAAAAGTTCCAAAAACAACCCAGCCAGGTCCCACCTTCATTTACATACCAGAACATCAGCAACCTGGGGCATTTTTATAATAGTTGCTTTATTTATCAATATACAAGTACGATGTATTAATCAAAGGTATACAAGGCCTTCCTTCCCATGTGTGAGGGCTAAAAATAAAATGCAAGAAAAATGCATAGTAGGACAAAAATAAATGAAAAGAGGCAGTTCTCCCACGGCAGTAAATCTGTCCCCCAGTAGTTCTCCAGAGAGGAACCAACCTTAAAGTACTTGACTTTCGACACAAATCCTCTTTTCTCCCTCAATTGCCAACTATTATTTTGTAGGTTCTGATGCTGTCTCATTCAGACGTATGCAAGACTCCTCATTTGTCAGGAAATTATCTCTTAGACCAGTGTTTCTCAACCTTGACAACTTTAAGGTGTGTGGACTTCAACTCCCAGAATTCTTTGCTTTGCTGGCTGGGGTGTTCTGGGAGTTGAAGTCCACACACCTTAAAGTTGCTAAGGTTGAGAAACACTGTCCTAGACACTAGTGTCAACCTTCCCAGGTAGACCAGACAGGAAACACGACCAATGAGTTAATTCTACTTTATTGTAAGGCTACATTAACAGAATCTTGCAAGTCTGAAGGTACAAATCTCCCGCCGTTTCTTTTATAACCTGATAAGTTAGGGAGGTTCCTTTCTGAGTTTCTTTCTCTGCCCATTATGCATCTGCTGCCCCCCCCCACCTTATCTGATTGTTTCCTAGGCAGCATCTCCTCCCCTTGTCTCCAAGGTATTTCCCACATACCATTACATCTAGCTCCCATATCCTGATCATCTCAGCTATTTGCCTACCCCTACCCCAAGGCTTAACTAGCAGCCATAACAAATATATGTTAGCATTGTTTTCTGGAGCAACCTTCCCCATCCTGGTGTCTCCAAACATGTTGGATAACTCTCACAACTGGGAATGTTGGAAAATGCTGATGGAAACTCTAG
This sequence comes from Charina bottae, assembly GCA_023362775.1. Lineage (NCBI taxonomy): Eukaryota > Metazoa > Chordata > Lepidosauria > Squamata > Charinaidae > Charina > Charina bottae. The sequence goes on along the minus strand of JALMGJ010000002.1, from coordinate 191,211,686 downwards.
TCCAACATATTTTGAGGCTAAAAATTGTGACAATAGGCCTAATGTTTAATAACCTCAGATGTAGCAGAATGTGTAAATGCAATGAGATAACAATGGAACAGAAGCATTTTAACCCTTGATGGGGCTCTACATCAATGCAAGCTGGGACATTACCAAAGTTGCATATTTGTGACAGTTTGGCGATCCTGTCTCAAAAACAAGAAAAAAGGACATTTGGAAACAAAACATTTCATTCCTAGTGGAAGATGATCGGTTCTACAGACGGACACTTTTGTATCAAAGCCCTGCATGAAAGTGATGTAATGTTAAATGTCAAATTTTCATAATGTCATCATTTTAAAGTTGAGCCATGCAAGAGACAGCTGATAAAACTTTAGCGCCTGAGGGAAAAAAGACAAAATGAGCTCTCTTTCCTCATATTCTACATTGGCTTGGTAACAAAATATAATCAGATAAATCACTGACCATTTGCTGCCCTTTAACGTTACCCCCAAATCTCATTCTGCCTTGGGGCAAGGCTGATACTATGGTCAGGAGCCAATTATAACTATTGTTATATAGTTATATGCCTATAACTAAACTTAAAGAGAGGAGGTTAGACTGAGTTTAAGAAAGAGGTGGCATAAAGATACTGAAATCACCTCTGTTTCCTGAAAAGGTAAACAAACCAATGGGATTGGAGTGGTGGTGGTGGAGAGACAGATTTGTAGCTCCCATGATCTATAGCTTTCAGACTGGCAATTTATCTTTATATACTAACAGGGCAACCTGTACAGTAATTATGAACTGGTTCTCTCCTTTCAGGGTGGAAAGAAATCCTTCTTGAGCCCACAAAACTAATGAACCGTTTAAAAAGATGAAGTGAGCTACGGAGCATGAGCAACACAATGGTGCTCAGAAGATCCTTCCCAAAATAGCTGTAGGATCTACCTTGGCATCAATGAAAATGATAATGGCCCCTACTTCACAATCTCATATTTAATTATCCCAAGGTATTTGATTTGGTACTTAGGACTCAACATACCAGTGAATTTTTATTTATTTATTTGATTTCTATAGCCGCCCATCTCAACAAGTCAATTTACTAATGAGAGGGAAAAGATAACCATTGTAGTGGATGGAGGAGTGTTTACACACACACACACACACACAGAGAGAGAGAATGAGAGAGAGAGAGAGAGAGAGAGAGAGAGAGAGAGAGAGAGAGAGAGAGAGAGAGAAAGAGAGAGAGAGAGAGAGAGAGAGAGAAAGAAAGAGAGAGAGAGAGAGAGACTCTGAGACTTTATGGAAGGAAAAGCCTAGCTTCCACTGTTCAGGACAGCCTCTGATAATCTTACCCCACAAATATTTATTTAAAAATTGGGATTTTATGATGTACCTGCTCCTTTAGATATACCTGAAATACAATCAAAATAAAGCAAAAGTTTTTTATTAATTAAAACCACATTCACTGATTGAAAAATATGAATGTACAAATCAATCAAACGAATGTACAAATCAATCAAATGGATGTATGAATCAAGAACATGAATTATGCTTATAGTTTTTCTTAAGCCAACTCACTGATGGTGATCTGGAAGTCCAGAAACATCTACACTGCCCCACTCCCTGTAAACAACTTCCCATAAACAAATACACTTCTCCAAAAATTGTCCTTTTATACCTGTGATGCAATCCAAGTAGCAGGCTATGAAAGCCTTGACCTCCCACCTTATTAATATACAATAAACCACATTAATACTCATTAATGACTAGGGCAGCATAAGTGATAAAGTCTCCCAGGTTAGAGTAGAAACTCTGCCCTTGAAGTAATATTTGGCACCAGTTCTTTATTTGGGTTTATTCTGGACCTTTCTTGTTAACTTAATCTTTAACGTAGCTAGATACATGCTGGTGATTACAGCAATTGCCCTGGGTAAAGTAGAAAGTTATTTTGATTCGTGATTGCTTGGTGTCTTCGTTACTTTGCTACAAATACATACACACACATACACAAGAGCCTTGCCTGGGCTTGGAAGCTAAGCAGAGTCATGCCTGGTTAGTACTTGGATGGGAGGCCTCTAGGGAATATTATAGAATTGTAGACTAAGTTGTAAAACTGAAAAAAAAAATCCAGAAGGCTGAAACAGCTCAGTCAATAATATACTGCTGCTAAGGAAACTAAATGGACATTTCCATGAAGTCATCAGAAGTCAAGGTCAATTTCAAGACACCTTTGCTTAACACCTTAAGAATGTTAAGGCCTCTTGCAAAGTGCTTATATATTCAGAATCCCTTAACCAAATGGAACCATTGGGAAAAACCCTGGATTCCTAATTATATAAAACTGGCTGCCCCTTCATGTTTAGGCCTACAAATACGAGACGCATCTCCAATAGCAGATCTAGCCCTGTAGATGGTTCTATCAGCGTCAGGCAAATACCACCCACCTCCCATCCTGCAACCTCCTACACACACACACACTAATGGAAGGATATTATGACATCATATGGCATAAACTTCAACAACATTTGAATTCCAAAAGCAATAGTTGTGGGCAGCCTATAAATAGGCTGACCATATTTCCTTCAGACAAAAACGGGATGGGGTCTTATGTAATATTCTGTATTCATGAAAAACACAGGGGTCGCCGCCCCCCGGTCCATGCGATTGGCTCCCGCCTGCAAACCCTGCCCCCCGGTCTGCACGATTGGCTCCCGCCTGCAAACCCCGCCCCCCAGGCCCTCCTTTGCCATGTGCTGATAGGCAGGAGGGCTTCCTCTTCCAGGCTGCCTCCAATCAGCAGCTCCGGCTTGGATCTTCCTTCCATGCCATTCCTGCCGGGTTTAAAAAACGGGACAAATTTGAGATTGTTATGAAAACGATGGGATGCTTGAAAAATGCTTAAAAAATGGGACTGTCCCATTCAAAATGGGATGTATGGTCAGCCTACCTATAAACCCAGGACCACATGTGGCCTCATACTCTTTGGGAAGTTCTGTTTGTATTGCAGCCAACCCATCCCCCCTGACCAAATATCAGTATGTTGATTTCCACCATTTCGAGAGAGGAAAACTATACTGTAAATCCTAAAATAGTTTTGAATACAGCCCTATCCCCAAAAAGGAAAAAGTCCCAGAAAATTTCAGCCGTATCCAAAAGTGTGATGCAACTCTCCAGAGGTTCTCGGTCAATGCCTCACTCACTGCCTACCTTCCCACTCCAGCTGTGAAAATTCAGTTCTCCAGAGAAAAATCCCTCATAGCAGGGAAACCCTTCCTGACATTAGCTGAGATTTCTGAGCATTAGTAAGCAATCAGTTTAACAAAGGATTGTCAAATCTATAGCCAGTGGGATAACTACAGGTGATTTAAGGTAGCTATGAATTTAAACTCTTCATTAAAGCAGAAGTCTGAGGATAATGCCAATTAGAGATAGATGTAGATAAATGGGGGGAGGGGAGGAAGGAGAGAAATAGAGATATTGTGCCAATTAGGCAATAAGTCTACACCAGAGCTTTCCAAACTGTGTGTCGGGACACGTTAGTGTGTCGGCTGCAGTGTCTGGGTGTGTCGCAGCTGCTGCTGCCTCCAAACCTGCTGTGATTCCGCTCAGGTCCTAGTGCCTGCCTATTGCCTTGCTGCCTCCAAACCTGCTGTGATTCTGTGCAGGTCCTAATGCCTGCCTTGTGCCCTGCTGTAAGAGTGTGTCGCGAAATGATGCATGTCTAAAAAGTGTGTCACCAACATGAAAAGTTTGGAAAGCTCTGGTCGACACCATATTTAGGACATGGGAATTTTGGAAAGTGTATTTTCTGCAAATCGGAGTTTTACAAATAAACACAGCAGTAGTAACATCCAGAGTAGAAAGGTGGTCAAGCATGTCACTTTTTAAAAAAAAACTAGTTACAGGTTAAGCTCAGGAAATCAAATGTCAGTCTTAATGCTCAGGTAGAGAAAGAAATACTTGCTATAACATCTACAGGTATATAACTTTCTAGTATTTTATTGTCCTGATTTTGATAGAAAAAAAACTTGAAACCTAATCTTGCAGTGTGTTACATGCATCATCTTATCTAGGCTTCTTCCCAACAGCTCAGCTCTCACTTACTTCTCAGCACAGCAGGGCTCTTCCACATCCTTAAAAATTGCACTCTCCCTATTGCTTCAGGCTTTTACATTTGTGCTGCACACATTGATTTCTTCACCTAATTTTCAGACACCTACATGTACAGATTTCTATCAGGGATAATTCTCTGAATGCATATTTTAAGTCATCCAAGAAATGCCTTGGTGGGACACAGCATCTGGTCTTGGAGCCATGCTGCAGCAATGCTCTCCAATGGTTCTGGGCAGTGAACATCTCTGCCATAAATAAAACAACCAGTACCACCAACACACATACACCTGTCCTAATGAAGCAAAATAATGTCCCCACTACTGTTATAATGATTTAAAAAAGGAAAGGCCCAGACTCATGCTTGGTAGAATTCTATCCTCTAAAGTGGTGGTAGGCAATCCCTGGATTATACCCACGGCACCCATCCTTTTTCTTTTTCTGTCTTTTTTGTAGTCCCTGAACCTGTGCCAAGATTGCACTGCCTGTATTGAGAGGGAAACACGCAGAACGCCTAACGCCCCTTTCCCAAAACCTAGCTGAATATTTTGGCCCTGCATCTACATCTTCTGAAGTCCCTAAGACTAATGGAATCAAAAGGGCAAGATGAGGTATCATGTAGCAGTATCTTAGATTAGGGCTATTTTAGGCTGCAAAGGTCCAGGAATCCACTAGATGGCAGCAAAGCAATAAAAAACCATCAACTCTTTGTTACCACCTAGTGGTTGTGTATTTGTAGATCTGGTAGCCCTATCTTTGCCTTTGTAAAGAAAAGTCAAAAGAAAGTCAGATAAGCCAATTGTCAGTTGTCACAGACAGAAAAAGCTCAGTTCAACACTTGCCTGCTGATGCTGACTTCTTTCTCTCTCCCTTTTGTCAATTAGAAAAAGACGCACAATCCTCAGAGGAAGAGAACTGTTATTCCTAGAATAAGTGTCTTATTTCTATCTTGAGAATTCATCTGGAGAGAAAATCATAAACAAGTGCTGCTAGTGAAATGGTGCTTTCATATAGAGACTGTTATACAGTACTATCTCACATACTGATCATATCTATGCCTGAGCTGGCCGATTGTGCCCTCCAAGTATACTTCTAGAGCATGAGCAAGAGACCTCCAAACTATGTACACATCCCAACAGGTAGAACAAAGAACTAGCACTGCAACTAACAGCCTTCAGTCAGCAATTAATTAGCACCTTCAACCTTGAATGTTCCAGCCAAGTGGCACCCATCAACTCCTTTGTTGGGTGATGCCGTTAAGGTACTGGACTGGTTTATTCTAGTCCATTCTCGCCAAAGGTAGCTCAACAGGTCAGTTTGGGCCAATCACTCTCTCTTAACCCCAACCTATCACACAGGGTTTTTGTGGGGGGGAAACAAAATCTTCATTAACATTGTAACAAGAGAAAATATTTTTTTATTTATTTAAATCAACACTATCCACTCCCACTATTATTATTTTGCATGGTTTCCAACAATACCAGCATTTGTAGCTTATCAGCAACACACAAGAGCTGGTAACTCCATTCAACAGTAATCTTTTGATAAACTAATTTATTTTAATGATAGGAACACAAAGGGAGTCTAAAGAATTAGAGGTGTCTTTCCAGACTTTGCTCTATTATCAGGAGAATGAAACTAATAGTAGAACAATATTTTTTGTCTTGGATGTGGATATACCAGGTGTGACATTTTATGTCATTACCATCTATCCCTTGTTCCTGGACAGACAACACCCTTACTAAATTTGAAGTAGTCCTTCAGACAAAACTACTATACCAAACTGGCTGTCATTACAGGAAAGGTATTAATTAAATAATAAAAATTCTCATAGTAATATTATTTTTTAGGAGAGCCAGTTTGGTATGGAAAAAAACATACTAGAACCATAGGCTAGAAACCATAGGCTAGAAACGGGGAGACTGTGAGCGCTAGTCCTGCCTTAGGCACAAAGCTAGTTGGGTGACCTTGGGCCAGTCAACCTCTCTCAGCCACAGGAAGAAGAAGGCAATGGCAAACCACTTCTGAAAATGCTACCAAGAAAACTGCATGGATGTGTACAGGCAGTCACCAGGAGTCAAGACTGCTTTGAAGGCATTATTTTAAGAGGGCATCTAAATGAATACTGAAATGGATAAACAAGATTGTTATTTAAGAAAAGAGGATCCAGAAAATGCTGATGTTTTGGACAAGCTGAGTTTAATGATGCTGATGTTTTGGACAAGCTGATGTTTTGGACGAGCTGAGTTTAATGAATACCTGGAGATTTCATAATCCCCACAGAAACAGCTTTTCCTATTATTCTATACAATTTAATATTTTGGTCTCTTCAAATCTCTCTCAAAATATAAGAGGCCCAAATTAACATCGCAATGGTCTCTGACTTCAGTATTATAAATAGGTATTAAACCAGAAATAACAAAGACTTCAGTGGTTAAATCTCTTGCTGCACAGACAACTGACTAATAATACATTTGAAGAAATGCTACACTAGTACACTGATTTAAAAGAACAAGGCAAGACTACTAAGGCCAATAAGTGGGACTGTGTGAAAGCAGTAATAAGAGGAAGATGGATAAGTGAGCAGAGTTATATGAGGAAAACAAAAGTAAAGGAGAAATGAATAGAAGAGATTACGGAATTAGAACTACAGCACAGAAATAAAGGACTGAAAATTTATAAACTGCTCATGGGTAAAAGAAAGGAATTTAAACATTTAGATCTTATAACATTTACAATGAAATACGATATTCTTATCAAAAGTATTATGAATTTAGTGATGGGCTGTAAATTATTGTCTAACTGTATTACAAAGAAAAATAACAATAGGAAGGTATTATGGATTAAAAAGAATGGACAGAGTTTGACAACAAATACAGATACAGGATACAATTTGAAGAGGTTTTTTTCCCCCAATGAATATTCTTCAACAAATTCAAATATCATAGATATGAAATCCTGACTACATAGCAATGGAATTAAGAAATGAACATTGGAATAGAGAAATAATCAGTATGTCTGTTAGTCGGAATAAATTAAATATGTAGTTGGAAGCCTAAAAAATAACAAAGGACCAGTTTGTGTGCGTAGAGTAGAGTAGAGTAGAGTAGAGTAGAGTAGAGTAGAGTAGAGTAGAGTAGAGTAGAGTACAGATTGGATTAGGATTAGGATTAGGATTATAAATAAAATAATATTATTATTCCCCAGATGCAATACTTGGTTTTGAGCTCCAAACACTTCTGCAATGCTCAAGCCTGTTGTGTACTCTGAAACAGCAGTTCCCTGCTCAAAACAGTTCGAAATAAAACATTTTATACATACCTAGTGACAATGTTCAGCTATTCAACATTTCTGGAATAGTATCTTACAAGAATGCGGAACAATTTTCCAAAATATAATCAGTTTGAGATCACACTAGGTCTTCTGTCATGTTTGCAAGCACACATGAAAATCTACCAAAGAATTACCTTAATTGTTATTGAAGCCCAAAAGGTTGTACCATCTTTTTTGAAAAGGAAAAGATGGTACAAGTTGTCTGACAATTGGCAAGGGTACATTTGACTAATAAGAGTACAAGCTGTTGTGTATAGTTTAGATGTAAATAATTTCACCATTAAATAGTCAACATTTATTCCTTATAAAAATAGGAAACTGGACTCATCTGCCAATTTCTCATGGCAGTCTTTGGGCTGATTTCTTGGGATAAATTTGGAGAATTTTTTTGTTTTTGTACCTTGACTGTATTCATCACTGTATTTTTTTTTTCTGGCTAGGTTTTCACTGATTCTTTTCTATGGTTTTCAGAAATAAAATAATCAGTTAAAACAATAACTGGGGCTATGCAAAGTTTCAAAGGGGTGCTTTAATTCAGTAAAGCATGGATCAAATCACCCCAACAAGGAAGATGCATCAATCCAAGCAGGCACCTACTGTACTTTAAGTGGTTTCTAAACCACTTTATTGATACCTTTGCTGCTGCTTCTGGTGTTATTACAAACAACACACAGTACAGTGTATTGTAGCTCCACTTCTGTATACGGAGAACATTTGGGAGGGGGGCTGAATAGTGTGATGGATTCTCAGACACTGACATAAATAGCTGGCCCATGAGTTTATTATCTTGTTAAACTCTCTGCCTATTAAAGTAGAGGTCTTTTGGAGGTAGCAAGTGTGCTTTGAGCTTCATTCACTTTCTCAGTTCTCAACTTCTTTAATGTGGTCCGTAGCAAGATTTAACTCTGCTCTCTCTTGTGCTAATGGAATTTTACACTTCTGTGCTGGTCCTGTCAACGCAAATGAGAGTTCGGCTAAGCTTCCAGCTGATCAATCCTGTAAAACACTCTTAGATCAAGACTTACTTTCAAAGTCTGCATGATTAGGGCAGTTTAAGTCTCTGAACAATGAGTGAATGGGCATCAGGCTAACATTTCCAAAAGCTAGCTAGCCCAAACTTTTAAAAAAAGCCTATAGAGTGTCAGGGCTACACATTCTACTTATTTTACGCTAGACTCTTCCTTTGTAGCCTATCTGTATGATGTTGTACCTCTTTACGCCAGCCTGCTTCTGCTGTCACGGCTAACAAATTACTGTTCCCCCCAAGGTGAGATTGGCCCCATCCTTGACATCCTTCCGGAAGTCCCTTAAAACATGGCTGTGTCAGCAGGCCTGGGGATCTCAAGGCAATGGTGATTTGATGATATGGCTGCATTGTTTTTAATATCACTTCTCTCCACTATCTTGTCATTGATAATATTGTTGATGTAGCTCATAGCTTCCCAAACTGTGTGTCGTGACACTTTAGTGTGTCGCAACACACAGTTTAGTGTGTCGTGAAGCGGCGGCACGGGGGGGCGCACGACGGCAGTGTGTATGGCGGCGGTGGCAGCGACGATGGCAGCGGCACACCATCGGCGCTTCCGCATTTTAGCGAGGCCGCCACCGCCGCCGCCATGCATGCCACCACCGCCGCGCACCCCCGCCCTGCCACCATGCACATGCACCCCCCCGCACGCGCTGCCGCGCCGCTACCACTGCCGCCGTTGGTGTGTCACCAACGGCGGCAGTTTGGAAAGCACTGATCTAGCTTATTATTTATATCTATTGGTAATTATTTGGCAGTGCAAAGCAACATAGATTCAGTTCAACAGAGACATTCAGGCCACAGAAACAGCCTAATTTATTTTGCCAAAGCAAAGAGGCCACCTCAACAAAGCAGTTCAGGTGACTTCCAATAAAGGTTGGGGCAGTGCTGCAGGAAAGTGCTTCAGTTTTCTCCCCCAGTGTGAGCAAAAATCAAGACTGGGTGGTTTCTGGATTTCCCACAGGATACTCTGAAGCTGTCCAGCTATGAAAACGTTCAGAATAGGCCAGAGGTGGGATGGGGGAATGTAATTTTAAACTTTAAAGATCTGAAATGAAAAGTGGGGTGGTGGTAAAAAGGGATCAGTGTCCTCCTTTCTTCTACCCACCCACTACACTCATCATCATCATTGGCGATCACTCGTAGCCAAGTAAGATTGTCTTCCAAAGGTAAAATTTTAACAGTGGATCCGTAAGTGGCTATAAAGGCCAATTCTGGATCCGCACAACCTCCCACAATGAGGGCATAGGTTTCCGGGTGGGAGACGGTCATGATGAGGGTTTGCCTGACGTGCCTTCCTTTTAGCTCTTTTCTCCCTTTCGCCCTGTACTCGTGCTTCTTCAAAGTCCATAGCGCCATTAATAAAGGCTGACCTCCAATTGAAACACTCATGAGTTAGGGCTTCCCAGTTCTCAATGCTGATATTACATTTTTTAAAAATTAGCTTTGAGAGTATCTTTGAATCTCTTTTGCTGTCCACCAATATTCCGTTTTCCATTCTTAAGTTGGGAGTAAAGTAGCTGCTTTGGAAGACGATGGTCAGGCATTCGAACAACATGGCCGGTCCAGCGAAGTTGATGTTGGATAATCATTGTTTCAGTGCTGGTGGTTTTCGCTTCTTCTAATACGCTAACACTAGTCCGCCTATCTTCCCAAGTAATTTGCAGAATTTTTTGGAGGCAGCATTGATGGAATCTTTCAAGAAGTTGGAGGTGGCGTTTGTAGAGGGTCTATGTTTCACAGGCGTACAGAAGGGTTGGTAGTACAATGGCTTTGTAAACAAGCATTTTGGTCTCCCTGCGAAAGTCCTGATCCTCAAACACTCAACGCTTCATTCGGGAGAAAGCTACACTCGCAGAGCTCAGGCGATGCTGAATTTCAGCGTCGATGTCGGCTTTTGTAGATAGATGGCTGCCGAGATAAGAAAAGTAGTCGACATTTTCTAGTGACACACCTTTAAGCTGGATTGATGGCGCTGCAGAGGGATTGGTTTGAACTTGCTGGTAAAGCACTTTGGGTTTTTTAATGTTAATCGAGAGGCCGAGCTTTTCATATGCTTCTGCAAAGATGTTTAGGATAGTTTGAAGATCTTCCTCGGAGTGTGCACAGACTACGTTATCATCAGCATATTGAAGTTCTATAACAGAAGTTGTAATTACCTTATTTTTTGCTTTCAGCCTACTAAGATTAAAAAGCTTTCCATCTGTTCAATATATAATTTCTACACCAATAGGAAGTTTCTCTTCAACAAGGTGTATAATCATAGCGATGAAGATAGCGAATAAGGTTGGAGCAATAACACATCCCTGTTTAACGCCGGATTCCACTTTAAATGGATCGCTTTGAGAGCCATTGTTATTCAGGATTGTTGCCATCATGTCATCATGGAGTAACCGCAAGATGTTCACAAATTTATCAGGGCATCCAATTTTCAGAAGGATGGTCCAGAGAGCAGTACGATTTACAGTATCAAAAGCTTTAGTCAGATCAATAAACGCCATGTACAGAGGGCGGTTTTGCTCCTTGCATTTTTCTTGAAGCTGTCGTGCAGTGAAGATCATATCCACTGTTCCCCTGGAAGGGCGGAAGCCATTTTGCGTTTCAGGGAGGATGTCTTCTGATACAGATAGGAGACGGTTTGTGATGATCTTTGCCAGGATTTTGCCTGGTGTGGCTAGAAGGGAGATGCCTCGATAGTTTACACAGTCTGTTCTATCACCCTTTTTAAAGAGAGTGATAATTATGGCATCCCTAAAGTCTGCTGGAATCTCCTCCCTCATCCAGATTTTTTTGATGAGCTTATGAAGTTGTTGTGTAAGTTCAGGCCCGCCTTCTTTAAAGACTTCAGCAGGAATCCCATCAGGTCCACTAGCTTTGTTATTTTTCATTTGTTTAGTGGCTTTACTGACTTCCTCCAAACTAGGGGGTACTGCAAGCTCATCTCTTATTTGTTTTTGCGGGATTTGCAAGAAGACTTCATCAGCCACAGTAGAGTGACGATTAAGGAGATTGTAGTAATGCTCTTTCCAGCGCAGTGCAATAGACTCTTTGTCCTTTAGAAGTTTAGCACCATCTACTGAGCGTAAGGGATTTGTACCATGGTTTGTTGGTCCATAGATGGCCTTTATGGCATTAAAAAAGCCCCGTGCATCATGAGCATCTGCAAAATGTTGGGTTTCTTGGGCTTTTTTTATCCACCATATGTTCTTAAGTTCTCTAGTTCTTCTTTGGACTTCTGCCTTTGCACTGGCGTAGATTTTTTTCTTAACGGCACAGTTAATATCTTTTTGCCATATCCGGAAGGCTTTCCTTTTCTTGTCAATAATATGTTCAATCTCACTATTGTTCTCATCAAACCAGTCCTGATGTCTCTTAGTTTGGTATCCGATAGTTTGTTCACAGGCTGAAATAATAGAAGTCTTCAATTTAACCCAGTGTTCCTCAACATTTTCAGGAAGTTCCATAGGCAGATGTTCCTTGAGAGTTGATTGAAAGCAAGCTCGTTTAATAGAATCTTGAAGGGCCAGTGTATTCATTTTACGCCTTGGTTTTCTTCCTTGGAGCCTACGATGAGGGACTATCTTTATGGCCATTGTGGATCAAATTAATTGATGGTCTGTCCAGCAGTCATCGGCGCTCGTCATGGCTCTGGTGAGAAGTACATCACGGCGATCTCTAGCACGGACAATTACATAATCTAAAAGATGCCAGTGCTTCGACCGTGGGTGCTTCCATGATGTTTTAAATTTATTTTTCTGGCGAAAGAGTGTGTTAGTAATGACAAGGTTATGCTCTGCACATTTAGTCAGAAGTAAGATTCCATTCGTGTTGCTGTTGTCAACTCCTTCTTTCCCAATGATCCCTGGCCACAAATCAAAGTCACGCCCAACTCTTGCATTGAAATCGCCCAGGAGGATAATTTTATCCTCCTTTGGTATCTCTGATAAGATGGTGTCCAGCTGGGTATAAAAATTTTCCTTGATATCCTCATCTGCATCTAGTGTTGGTGTGTAAGCACTTAGGATAGTTGCCTGTTGGTTTTTGGCGAGTTTTATTCGGAGAGTTGAGAGTCGTTCGTTAATCCCAGTGGGAACTTCTGACAAGAGCTTCACAAGGTTGTTTTTGATAGCAAAGCCTACCCCATGTATTCGTCGTTCTTGTTCAGGCAGTCCTTTCCAAAAGAAGGTATAACCTCCTTTTTCTTCCTTCAACTGTCCTTCTCCTGCTCTTCGAGTTTCTTGGAGTGCTGCTATATCAATATTAAAACGTCTCAGCTCCCTTGCAATAATGGCAGTCCTACGTTCAGGTCGTTCACTATCCATATTGTCTTGCAGTGTCCGTATATTCCATGTTCCAAAATTCATGTGTTTTTTACGACCGCTAGATGGTGACCCCACTGGTCGCGGTAATCCAGTCAGGGAGAAAATGAGGCAGACTATGTCTAGGGCACCTTTTCTAGCCCCCTCCCCATATGGGGTGAGCAGAGTGGATCCTAAATAGGGCTGCTCAGTCGTGGATACAGCTGCTGAACTACTCAACTGCCTCGATCCTTGAGTCAGGGTGACTGAATCCGTATCCACCACCCATGTGCTGGTCCATGACTAGGAGCTTCCGGATTTCACAGTCCTGCCCCCGTTGCCATTCGTCAATCGCCATGGGACTTTTGGTTGTTTTGGGTTTGGTGTGCTTGGAAGACGCCTGTGCGTGAATTTGTTTTATGTGTGGAGATCAGTGCACAACGATCAGCACACAACCTTCACAGAAAAAGGCTCTAATCCAATGGCATGGATACCATGACGATTGGTGACCTTTTGTCTGCTGCAGCCTTCATCCACCTTCGCAGCCGTTGTAACAATATACCTTGTTATCTTCCACCTGTTCTGCCGTTGAGGACTTTCTTGGATCGTTCTTTGTCTGGTTCCTCCCCCTGGACCTTACCGCCATGGGTGACCCTGCCAGGAGTACATGACTCCCGACGGCTTCGCTCACAGGGTTCATTGGGAACACACAAGCCCACTCACCACAACAAGGTGACGATCCAGCACTGCTTTGAACCTAAGACTTAAGTATTAAACCCTCCAAGAAGTATAACTTTAAAAGCTTAAGACTGCACTAAGACTTTGGGGATGTCCTGTATATTGGAGCTGAGATGAGATTTCCTTGTGAGAAAAGGGGTTTGCTCCAAAGGCTGCCACACTCACCAGCTGCACCAGGTGAAGCAGCAGTATTAAGTCCCATCCAGCTGCCATCCTGAGCATCCTCTCTGTTTTTCACCAACAGGAGTTAGACCAGAAAGGCCCCTCCCTCCGCCATAACCTGCTTAGATGCCTAGCCACCACTCTGCTCTAGCACTTTGCCCTTCAGCACACCTAAGATTCAAAACAATATTCCAGTCCAGGTCCCTGGAAGGGCAGAGGACACTTAAAATGGCCTCGTTTTGTTCCGGAACAAGCCCTCAAACCAGTATGGAACAAACTCTTTGCTTCGAGAATGGAATTCTCAGACGGTTCACATTTGATCCCTTCTGCACACTCCTAAAAGAAGCCACGTTCTTTAAAAAAAATTGTTTCAAGGCGCTTTGCAAGTATAATCCCTCTTCTCTGAACGAGGTTTGCATATGCAGCGCATTGTGAGCAGGCAGCTTTACATTAGGGTAGCTGAAAGAATACGAATGAGCTGCGTGCAAGATGGCTTCTCTGACAGAAGAGCAGAACTAAACTCTTCTGAATGAACTGCATTAGTTTATCATACCAGGGTACTTAATTCATTTCATTAGGCCCCACAGGCTGTTAAAGGCCCCCAAAGCCTTAATAGACCCAAGAAGACAAGCAGAGCAGACAATGCAATATTTAATAAAACTTAAATTAGGTCTCAAAAGAGCAATAGAGAGTATATTAAATGTAGCCTCAACACTATGCAGCTCAACTCATCTGCATGTGTTCGGGAGGAATAACTATATAATGTACACTATGTTTTAATCTGGTTCCACACAGATTCTACTGTAGCATCCCCAGCGTGACTGAGGAGGTGGCATGAGTTGAACAAAAAATAACACCGTGTACAAATTTCATAGGCAAAATGGGATATGGAACATAAATGAACCACATCATTTATGATGAAATGGTGTATTATTTATACACACCTCTAATTTACGCATCCCAAATCTTTACACATAATTCCACACATCCCCTTACAAGCATCTCTCTACTTTCTATTTCCTATCTTCTTTCTGTCAAAGTTTAAGACTAATCTCCTGAGTCAGGGAGCTAATTAAATAAATTACTTAATATTATATATTTAATAACCATCCATTTCAAATTCTATCCCTATTCAGGCATTATACGAATCCTTTATGGGAACAGATGAGCATGTTGTGTTGCAAAGCTCTGCCCCACATCACTTGCTTCAAAGAGCTCTTCCTCCAGCATTCTCACATACAGTGTCTACAAGCAGGTGGTACACATAAAAAGGGAGGCGATGTATAGCCTGCAATGACCTGGATTCCTTTATAGTATTCATGTAAAACTATGCATGTGAATTTCCTTCTCTGCAGGAATTCCAGTAGTGTTTATTTTATTTTTACTGATTTTTAATACACAGAGAAAAATTAACTATATCAATTCACATTTACCTAATATAGAGAGTTTATATCCTCACCTATGGGTAGTCCTCGCTTAACGACCACAATTGGGACTGGAATTTCAGTTGCTAAGCAAAGTGGTCATTAAGCAAATCTGACCTGATTTTACTACCTTTTTGCGGCGGCTGTTAAGTGAATCACCACGGGGTTAAGCGAACCATGTGGTTGTTAAGTGAATCACGTGGTTCCCCATTGATTTTGCTTGCCAGAAGCTGGCCAGGAAGGTTGAAAATGGCAATCACATGACCACAGGATGCTGCGACGGTCATAAATGTGAACTGGTTTCCAAGTGCCAAATCGTGATCACGTGACCACAGGGATGCTGTGACGGCCATAAGTGTGAGGACCGGTCGTAAGTCAGTTTTTTTAGCACCGTCATAACTCTGAACTGTCACTAAACAAATTGTTGTTAAGTGAGGACTACCTGTATTTTAGGTAGCTGAGCATTCATTGTATAAGAATCTCCTTGAAATGTAAACATTTTCAGGTTTTGATAATACCACTGTAAGTCTGCATTTAATCTTAGTCTCAAGAAGAAATGCAGCCAGAATCCATCACAGCACCAAGCAGAACCCCATGTGAACATGTGCAACCTCCTCCCATGGATCATCTTAAGACTGTGATTAAAAGCAGGTCCCACATCTTCAACATCAGCGAGCCTTCCGCCCCCACTTCCCTCCTCCTTTCCTCTTTCACTTACCATGTAAACTGACGAAGAGTTCTGGAGAGCTCAAAGTCTTGCATACTTTTGTTTGACTTCTGGATTGTTTCACCTGTATAACTGACCTAAAATGTATTTTAGTCTAATAATACATTTATTGCCAGTTTGGAACATTAGGTGTCTAATAAAACCTGTCCTTCTCAGATGCTGAAGAGGCACTTTCAGTTCTGAGGATCTTGCTAGTTTGAAGTTTTAGTGCACTGTCATGGTCAAGCAATTATCTCACAGATTGGTACTGAAACTTTAACAGCTTGACCTGAAGCATGTTTACTCAGCCCAACTATATTTATTGGAATTCATTCTCTAGAAAATGTGGACGGGATTGCCTATGGCTACAATCCTATGCACTTCTCTAGGAGTATGCTCCATTTAACACAGCAGGACTTATTTTCTGAGAATACTTAGGATCACATTTATCTCTGGGACTATATGGACACAGGGACAAGGTGAAAAACCACTGTGTCATATAGGGGCATTAAGCATCTAAATTCTCATGCAGCAATCCTGGTCATAGTTATCAAGTCACAGCCTGTGCCTGTTGAACCAGCAGTGAAACTTACATCAAAGAAGACAGGTGTAAGAACTTTCTGTAAATATTAAATATGTTGTTCCAAAACAATAATAATTTATATAAGGAAACAGAAAGAATTTAAACCCCAAAAATACATTCCACTCAGTATTTTTTCTTTGGTTTACAGATTCTGTTGATACAAAACTTGGGAAAACTAAATAAAAAAGGGTTCAGTTGTCAGACAACTCCTGGCTGATAATCAGTTCTGAGTTATATTGTTTACTGCTTGGTATCCATATACTGTCAAAAAATATGCCGCAGACTAGCACTTGGTAGATCAGCCATGAAGGCCTTGGAAAAGATATTCAAATGCCGAGATGTGTCTATACCTACAAAGAACAGAATCATGCAAGCCATGGTATTCCCTGTGACACTCTATGGAAGTGAAAGTTGGACTTTGAAGAAGCAGGATAGGAAGAGCACTGATGCCTTTGAACTCTGGTGTTGGAGAAGACTCCTGAGAATACTGTGGACAGCCAAGAAAACAAACCAATGGATCATCAAACAAATCAACCCAGAGTTCTCACTCAAGGCACAAATGACCAGACTCAAATTATCCTACTTCGGACACATTATGCGAAGACCCTGCTCTCTGGAAAAGGCTCTCAGGCTGGGAAAGGTGGAAGGAAAGAGAAAAAGAGGACAACCAGCAGTAAGGTGGATGGACTCAGTTACAGTGGTGATGAGGGCACTGTTGCAAGTTTTGAAAGACCAGGTTAGGGACAGATTGTCGTGGAGAAAATCTATCTATGTGGTTGCTAAGAGTCGGATAGGTGATCGCCATCATCCATATACTCACTCAGTTTAAAGGGCCTTTTCAAAACCATTCAATTTTGAAATTATGAGTAAAGAATAAATGCCTGGCTGTGTTTGCACAACAGAAGCACAACTAATATAGCACATTGTGCAATTCAGTCCATGTGGCTGATTTATAGTTCAGTTTGTCCTATGTACAACTACAGAAAATTGGGTTAGCTGATAATCCATGGTTATATTTTAACTGTATTCTCACTATATGCTTAACCATATCAATTAAACACCAAGCGTCTGCATTCGTATATTACCCTGTTTTTTGAGATCAGCATGCTGAGCAAATCTGGATGTTTTAATTAATGTTGTTCAATATATTGTGCCAACCCAGAAGAGAACTCAATTTAGTAACCAGGTTTAGTGCAAATGCAACTAACACGCAAGCAAGGGAGTAGGAGAGGGGCTTTCTTCCAGGAACAGAGGCCAGGATTGAAATTTCAGGATCCAGCCTGCGGACAACCTTTATTACTTCTTAAAGATCATAGCTAAGAGACGGAAGCTGAACTAGGAGCTTAATAACAACGCTGCAGTTAATCCGGTCCACCATTTGCAACCAGCCAATGAAGAAAACTTGCGCGCATAACTCCGCGCACGGCTTGACTCAAGTAAAGCGAGCAACGCTAAAGGAGCGCTCGAAAACTCAACTTCGATTCCTCCGCTCCTTCCGTTCCAAAAAAGGACTCCTAAACTCCGCCCTCTCCCTGAGGCGCAGCCACAGAGATGCTGAGAAATCACGAGTGAGGCGCGTGCGCAGCACGAGCAGGCAGTGGCAACGCTCCTGCTGCGGGGCGCGCGCAGGTGGCGCTACCGCCAATAATCCTTGCTCCAGCTCGGCGTGGAGGAGGCGCGGTGGGGAAGGGGAGTGCTGCGTATACGGCGGCTGGCCTCAGCAGCTGGCGGACAGATACGCCGACTTGGCTGGCAGCCATGCTGAAATGCTGAGGCTGGCGAAGGGCGCGAATCGCGCAGCCGGCGTCGAGGGACGAGAGCGCGCGGCCGAAGAGAATCGAAGCCTCTTCCGCCAGTCGTTGAAGCTGCAAGAACAGCTGCAGCCGGAAGGGGCGCTAGAGGAGCTGCCGTCCTACCAGAAGAGCAGGAGGTGCAGATTTGAAGGGGACAGAGAAGCTTCTGTAGTAGCCTGGAAGCTGATTTTGCCTACGAAAAGCAATTCTGTGGCTACTCTGCAGGCTCACGGATACTTTTCCCATTCTTCCCTCGTAGCATCACTAATCGCAACAAAAAGGTGCATCCGTGAGCCAGACAACTTCAGTGATTTTTCCTCCATTTTAAATATTTCGACCTATGCGGGAGAGAAGATACTTCCACGTATATAGGGCACTGCACCATAATTCCCATTGACAGAACCAAGCAGGGAGCAGAGCCTATCTACCTTCCTCTGTTGAACCCAGGCAGGAAGATAAGGTGGCCTGGTTTTCAGTTGTAAGTGCCAATGCAGCTCTTGGAAGCCTTTGATAAGAAATGGTTGCTCTCAGTAGCTTCATATAGCATGGGATGGTTTGAGGAAAGATAAGTAAAAACTGCCAGCTGTTTTTAAACTTTGAGGTACTGCCTCCACAGTAGTTAACAGATCTCTCCAGAGTTCACCATGCAAAATAAATGTGTAATGCGTTGGAATTTTCCAGGGTTCATTTATGGGTGCTTTGTTTTGAATTCACTACCTGGTAGCCTGATAAAAGGACATTTACTCTGAAATACATGTTTGGGTTGTTGGGGACTATCCTCCATCTGTCCCATTGGGAATAATCCATTAAACAGAGAAGAATTGTTTCTAACTACATTTGTCACAGTTAACTAATGATTTGGATAAAAAAGGAATAGGATCTAATAGAGCCAGTTTGGTCTAGTGGTTAAAGTGCTGGGCTAGAAACTAGGAGTCTGTGAGTTCTAGTTCCACCTTAGGCATGAAAGCCGGCTGGGTGACCTTGGGCCAGTCTCTCTCTCTCAGCCCTAGGAAGGAGCCAATGGGAAACCAGGAGACTTAGAGTTCTAGTCCCGCCTTAGGCATGAAAGCCGGCTGGGTGACCTTGGGCCAGTCACTCTCTCTCAGCCCAACTCACCTCACAGGGTTGCTGTTGTGGGGAAAATAGGAGGAGGAAGGAGTATTAGGTATGTTTACCGCCTTGAGTTATTTATAAAAATAATAGGGGATAAAAATCAAATAAATAAATATACTGTGTGTATATATATATATATATATATATATATATATATACACACACACACACACACATATATGCAGATTTTCATATATATACACACACACACACATATATGCAGATATTATTTATTTATTTATTTGTCAAATTTATCACCGCCCATCTCTACAAAAGTAGACTCTGGGCGGTTTACAATAAAATATTAAAACTAAGAACATATAAATCTTAAAATACAATCCAATAATAAATAGTAAAAATCCAAATGATGGTAAGATCTTAAAAGGAGGACACCACTAAGCCAACCACCCCCAGGAGGAATTATGTAGTATTTGCCAATTCAGAGAAGTAAGCCTTTTTCAATTTAGTACAATTTATTTCCAGGTAGCGGACTTCTTTTTTTTAGTAAATTTTATTAAGTTTCAAAGAAACAATAAAAACAAAAAACTATAAAAAAAACTAAAAAAAGTGCAAAAACACAAGAGAATTTTTTTTTAATTTAGAGAAAGATGTGGCTTCCGACTTTTTAACAGCAAGGATATACAAAATTTCCATAATCTCTTACTCTATATTAATCCAAACACCACATTATTTCTATAAATCATTCCCCTTTAACACATAATAAAAATCACTGAGTACAGTTACTTCTTCCCCTTATATTAAAATGAAGGGGGAAAATTCATATAAACCTAAACATCTTTCTCCCCTCCAAAAGATAAAACATATTTAATTATTCCCTTCCTACCACTATTCTATACATTTCTGTCTACTATAATGAAAATCAAATTGAAAGGCACATAAGTTGTCAGCTATTATACTTAATGGTATGACAATTTTAATAATCCCAATCTTAATAAACCCAAAATCTTAATAAACTCAAAAAACAAAGCCAATTCAGAACAGTAAATCCAAATCTTTAAAGGCAAATAACATCAGTCAAATCCTTAAAGCAAACCAAATAAACATTCTTCAACCCTTATCCCACTTCACAATAAACCAGAGCAGTTACATATTCCCAAGATATGCACAGAGCTTTCTTCTTAAGAAAATCAAACAGCCCATCTGCGCCCCACAAAAATTCCAGGTTCTTTTCATGGCATTCCACCAGGAGATCGACCCTACTTATGGCTTGCAGATCACTCTCTCCCCTAGTTTTCTCCAACTCCATTATCCAATCTTCATCCAGCCAGTTTGGTCTAGTAGTTAAGGTGCTGGGCTAGAAACCAGGAGTCTGTGAGTTCTAGTCCCGCCTTAGGCATGAAAGCCGGCTGGGTGACCTTGGGCCAGTCACTCTTTCTCATCCCAGCTCACCTCACAGGGTAATTGTGGGGAACATAGGAGGAGGAAGGAGTATTTGGTATGTTCGCCACCTTGAGTTATTTATAAAAATAATAAAGGCAGGATAAACATTACATAAATAAATCTTGACAAAAATCCCAATCTCAGTCTTAAAAGAAAGGTTTGATGAAAGTCAGAAGATACCTGTTTGAAGTCCTGGTGAAGGTCAGAAAGGATCTGTTTGAAATCCTCCATGTCTCACGGAATAGATTATGGCGCCCCCTAGGAACTTAATCAGCGAAAGTCGAAGATATGAGAGAGTTCAAAAGTTGTTAACAAAAAGTGAAAGTAAATAGACTGTTCTCAAGGGAAAGTGAAGACAGAAAGCTGAAGGTTCAAATCAGCCGATTCAACGTGTAGGAAAATGCTAATATCTTCAAATTTAATACAAAAATAATAACAGGAAGACAATTGTTTACTCAATCTTTGAAATTTCCTTTGGAAGGAAAACAAAATCCAAAACTTAAAAAAAAGTTTAAAAAGTAATCCCAAAAATAACGTTAAGCACCAAGAGAACCAGCTTCTCCTCGCTGTCGAAAGCCTCTCTTGGGGTACATATACTTAAAAAAAAAAAAAAAGCTGGTGATTTAGAAATGGGGTGGCCACTCTTAGTGTCCCTTTAAGGCTACAGCGCGGCTTGGAAATGGTGATGTCCCCGCCTCCCGGGTGCTCTTACCGATCGAGCGCAAAATGCAGTTTGCGATCTCCTGGCTGCAAGCCTCCGTTCCGGAGGACAAATGGGATGATTCCAAGTATTCCCCTTGATCTGGAGAATGTTGCTGGGCTTCAGGAAAGCCTGCCTGAGCCTAAAAAAAAGCCGCCACGCTGTCCGCTCCGCCCGCTGAAACAGCGGGCACAGGTGCTCAGTCCGCCATTCCCACCGGATGCCCCAGGTAGTGGACTTCAGTTTCTATTATTCACACACTGGAATGACAGATATAATCCAATACATCACAGACCAAAAGGTTGGGAAGGCTGTGCAATCTGTAGGATTGTAGGTTAAGGCATCATCCTGGCAACCCTTTTGAGGGGGAAAAAAAAAGATTTTAGTGAAAATGTGTAATTTTTTTAAAGGGGGGGGGGGCTTTTTCATTATCACATGTGAAAGCCCCCCATTTTTAATTCATCACAGTTTACTTCCTAGAACCTGCTTTGAGTGGAAGAGATTAAACTTTGATTCTTTTAGATGGCTATTGTGCTTTATAAGAAAGTATTAATTACATCTCCTTCAAAAGACGGGTAAACATTGCTGCCCTTTGGCTAGCAGGCCAATGCCAACATGATGGATATGATCCTGGTCACCCTGCACTGTTGACCCTTTTAATTGGCCTCTTTAAATGTTTTATGCAGTGAGAAGGAAATTCAATCAGCATCAGGAACTGCTGATTCCTATGAAAAAGAGTGATTGTTTGATAAACCTTATAATGTCACCTACGGTATCACTGCACATTAGCCCAAATGCCAGAATCCTAGTATATCCCTTCCTTGTGGTTCTGCATACTGAACAGTATAACTCTGAATAATGAGGGCCTGATTATGCAAAAAGACTCTCACCCCATGGGTATGAATGATGAACTACTCCATTAAAAATTACGCTATGCCAGTGTCAGCCTTGCATCAGCACAATGAGTAGATACAAAAAAAATGTAGGGAGATGTTAAGTATTGTGATGGAGCCATGGTGTTAACTTGGTGTCAAACTTTTCCAGAGGTTCTTTGTACCAGGAAATAAATCCTTTGGATGGGACCATGGTCAGCAGCAGTGCCGCTTTCTGGCATCAGAAACCTTGATGTTCTTCAACCATGTTATTGCTGATATTATCATCAAAGATTAATCTAAAATTTATTCAGGGTTTCACTCATCTGAATTGTTTCTCAGGATTCAGAGGGAAACTTAAATATTTTGGAAAAGGCTCACTAAAACTCATTCAGCAGGTCTGGAGATCTTGAAGCACCCATACTTCAGAGGGATTCATTACAGAGTATTACATAGAAATGATCATATTCAGATAGACATAGTTCCTTCAGTGAAAGAAGCAGACTACAATGTAGAATATTAGAAGCTGTCATGTCTTTACAGGCAGTTTTTTGGAACTGCATGTTGAGCTGGCTCATGAATGCATTGTTTTCTCATGAACTTACAACTGCAGCTAAATATATGAAAAGCCCCGTGTTTGAAATGGTGTTGGTGATAACACATTGTTTTTTGTAGTACCAGGCATGTGACAATAGGCACAATAATCATAAAGTCACTAGGAGATGGATATATCTATGCCTGAGCCAGTTTGGTCTAGTGGTTAAGGCACCAGGCTAGAAACCAGGAGATTGTGAGTTCTAGTCCTGCCTTAGGCATGAAAGCCGGCTGGGTGACCTTGGGCCAGTCCCTGTCTCTCAGCCCAACTCACCTCACAGGGTTGTTGTTGTGGGGAAATTAGGAGGAGGAAGGAGTATTAGGTATGTTCCCCACCTTGAATTATTTATAAAAATAATTTTAAAAATCTAAAAAAAACCCGATATTGTGTCATAAAAGGAATACGATACAATTTTCACTTATTTAGCAGCAACTTTTTCCCTTAAGAAACAAATATTCCTATCTTAGAATTCAAGTGGTATAGTAGTTGTAGAACAATACTAGCTTCAGAGATGCTTTGTTGAGTACTTTGGACCAGACTTGCTCTTCCACCCTAACCTATCTCACAGAGTTGTTTGAGAATAAAAGACAAGGAAAGGAAGATCATCTGGACTGACCTGAGCAACGTGGAGGAGAAGTAGGATACACATGTAATAAATAATAAAGAAAGAAAAGAAAAGAACTATAATTTATTATCAATCAATCAATCAATCAATCTTTATTTACAGCCAAAAGGTCCAAATAGCGAGTTACAACTACACTCTAAAATTTAACATTTAGTAAAACGATTTAACGAGTGAAATAATTCATGAATATTACATAATACATTTAAAACCCCAACATTAACATCTATCTCAATGATCTGGAGACCACTTTACTTCAGGTCTATGGCCATTGTCCAGAGCCAGTTTGGTCTAGTGGTTAAGGTGCTGGGCTAGAATCCAGGAGCCTGTGACTTCTAGTCCCGCCTGAGGCATGAAAGCCGGCTGGGAGACCTTGGGCCAGTCACTCTCTCTCAGCCCTGGGAAGGAGCCAATAGGAAACTAGGAGACAGAGTTCTAGTCCCGCCTTAGGCATGAAAGCCGGCTGGGTGACCTTGGGCCAGTCACTCTCTCTCAGCCCAACTCACCTCACAGGGTTGCTGTTGTGGGGAAAATAGGAGGAGGAAGGAGTATGAAGGATGTTCGCCGTCTTGAGTTATTTATAAAAATAATAAAGGCGGGATAGAAAATTAATTAATTAATTAGCCAAAAGGAACATTTGTGCTTTGTTGTATGCGGATGACGCTGCTGTTCTTTCATGTACCAGAGTAGGTTTGAAACATCTACTTGAGGAACTAGTTAAGTATTGCCAAGAAAATCAATTACAAATCAACTATGATAAACCCAAAATTTTAACCTTGAAAAAAAGGTTAAAAAGTATTTCTGGAAAATTCAAGATCATATGATAACACAAGTAGAGAATTTTAGTTATTTGGGCATTTTATTTACCCATGCTCTATCCTGGCAACATCATTGCAAGGCAGTACTTCTGATGGCCTTGCTTCAATATTGTTATTCAAAAGGAGGGAGATTTGTTCCTGCAGCAATAAAAAGGTAAAGGTTCCCCCCACACATTTGTGCAGTCGTGTCCGACTCTAGGAGCCGGTGCTCATCTCCGTTTGTTAGCCGAAGAGCCAGCGTTGTCCGAAGACGCTTCCACGGTCATGTGGCCAGCATGACGCATGCGGAACACTGTTACCTTCCCACTGAAGTGGTACCTATTCATCTACTTGCATTTGCATGCTTTCGAATTGCTAGGTTGGCAAGAGCTGGAGCTAGTGTGGGAGCTCACTCCGTCACGCAGGGCTAGGGATTCAAACCTCCGAACTTGCGATATTCCGATCGACAAGCCTGGCGTCTTACCCGCTGAGCCACCACACCCCTACACCTGCAGCAATACAGGTTTTAAATGCAAAAATTGCATCCCAAATTTTATATGGAGCTCCAATTTAGATTACATTTGCCAATAATAACATAGCCCAACTGGAGGTGAATCTTTTAAGATCTCTTTTAAGTGTCCCAAGTTGTTTTTCCAAATTCTGTTATTCTCCTGGAAACTGGGCAATGCCCTTTGAAAACAATTGCTTGGTTAAGCACTATTAAGTTTTGGTTGCAAATACATGTTTTTAAAAACAAGGAAGAATTGCTTCAGGAAATCCCAAATGAATATTTTGTAGATAAATGGTTTAAACAGGTAACCCAAAAGATTAGTCAGATTGGTATTGACCCTGATTATTTATTTTTTTTCTAGAGGTTTGACATCAGCATTTCATTGTATTAAACAGAGATTAATACAATGCCAGCAAAATGGTAACAGAACCTGTTTTACAATTTGGACACTGTGATTAATACTTTGTGCCACCAACTCATTTCAGAAGGCAAAAATGCTTCCTTCTGGTGGGTGTAGATAACACATAATGCAGTGGGCAGGGGGGGGGGGGGCTCATTATCAGGCTGATGACAAAGTGGCAGTATCATGGATACTGTATATGCTGGATTGGCATTTACTGATTTTTCATGTGTTCTCAGTATCTTTTAAAACTATATTAAGCTTATTAACTACAGTTTCAATCTGTTTTCCATTTCTAAGTGTAAACAATTGTAATTCAGAGTTGGAGTCAGAGGGAGTTCACAGAGTTGCAAAGAAAAGGATTATGTGGCTCCGGTGGCAGTGATTACTCATTGCAATCTAAATAAACAGGTAGGGTTATATAGAAATATTCCAACAGTGTTTTCACCAGAAGTATATGAACATCGCTATTTTATTTATTTATTCAATTTATATGGCAGCCCATCTCAACAAGTGACTCTGGGTGGCAAACAGAATTAAAATAAAAACAATTACAAAAATTACAAAAATTAAAATACAAACCAGCTGAGAAACATCAAACCCAAATCACTAATGTAACCAAGAAGTGAGTCCCTGCACACACTTGGGGCCTCAGGCCCATGCCCAGAGCCAGGTCTTTAGGGACTTACGAAAGGTCAGCAGGGTCAGGGCCATCTGGAGGGAGAACGTTGCACAAGGTGGGCACTACTGCAGAAAAGGCACGTCTTCTAGGCCCCACCAACCGGCATTCTTTGGCCAACGGGACCCGAAGCATGCTCATTCTGCCTGACCAGAGCAGATGGGTAGAAACAACGGGGGGAAATGGTCCCTCAAATAACCCAGTCCTAAGCCATGAAAGGCTCTAAAGGTGACAACCGGCACCTTGAATTGCACCCAGAAGCACACTGGCAATTGCTGAACAACTGCTGGGCAGACAAGAGCAGAAATGTGTTTTGTTTTTAAAAAGAGGACCACCAACTTTGATTTGTTCCAGGTGGTACAGAAATATGTTGAATTAAATCTGCGGTCTTATGGGCGTATATTACAGAAGAAACCATAACTTCTTTATACAATGTCATTTTGAGCCTCTGAAACCCCACATGGACAAAAGAGCCGAAAGTAGAGTTATCTGGTTCCTCCTGCATTAGCTTTACCTGTCACCATCATCTGCAAGAATGCTGCCAGTATTTTCCATTGACTCTGAAGCACTGCTTTCTTTTAATCCATAATTGTATATAGCTGCACATCAAAAGTTGTTATAATTTACATCCTGAGCTATTCTTGCAGCTGCTATCCTAAGCCTTTTTTCCAAGGCCCAATGTCAAGCTGTTTGATTACTAGAAAACAGAGTTATGAGCTGCTATCAAGTGCCCTTATTGATACTTGACAGCGTGAATTCTCCTTTATTGGAATAATTACCAGCGAGTTAAGAATTGGTAATATCACTTGTGTTCTATTTATGCCTTTGAGAAGAGAAGCAATCACACATCGGCATTGCTGTTTGATGACTTCATTTCACTGCAAACGTGTTGCTCTAGAATTGAGAGATAAATAAAGGAGTTATAAACCAAACTGTAAATTAGGGTGCACTGCAAGGAGAAGATGAGACCCTGCCTTCTAACAACCATTGCAAGATAAAAGCAATACAATTAGTGAGTGCAAGAAACACTCAACGATGCATATTATATAAGGTACATAAAATTTTACATCATCAGCTGGTCTTCCAATTTTCACAAAGCAGACAGCTGAAAACTGGAGCTGAAATGATAGAGATGAACCCAGGCCTCACACCTACATGACACACCAACTTGGTTGTATGTAATTTGTCACATAAAATGGCAACAGTGCCTTGCCTTAAATGAGTGGGAACAATAAATAATTTCCTGTCATTTACCTGCTGAACTTGGATTTCTTTTAATACATCTAGAAAAATATATTGGTTGCAGGGAAAACTAACGGTGTCTATTTTATTGCACATTATTTTCAAGACAGGGTTGGGAGTTAGCAGAAGCAGCAAGAAGACAGCAAATCAGATAGAAACATCTGCTTGTGGTAGTAGATTGACAGGACCAATTCTTCAAGACAGGAGCGTAGCTTGAGATCTTGGGGTGTATATGGCCCCTGAGATCCTCCAAAAATAACCACCAAACTATAATTTTTAATCTGAAGAACAGTTAAAAACATGGGGAAACAACACAGGAACAATATTTAATTTGATTTTAACATATATTAAAATTCAGTAAAATTTATTTTTGTCTGGCTTCATCAGTTGCTTTGTTCTTGCCCTGGAGTGTATCTATCTGGCATGGTACAAGAAGATCAAGTATTGCCCTTATCCCTGAAAAGGTAGGACACCATTGGCTCATAGTATCTGGGAAATTTCTATGTGGAAGCTCCGTGAGCAATATTTTGTACCCTCTGGGGTCAAAAACGAAGCTCGCCTTGTGTATGTATATGTTTCCCAGCAAATGGCTCATTCTTCAAATTGAGTGGTAAAGGAATTAGGCACCCATGTTAAGCATACTTTATTTTACTCCGTGTGTTTTCCTCTAGGGAAAGATTGGGCATACTTTCTGTGACCAAGAATTTGCTGTATCTACAGTTCTGTGGAAAAAAAAATTCTTCCCCTTTTGGATTTTCTGAAGTTTTGTATATCTTTACTACTGAATGTTGTCAGAGATTTATTTATTTATTTATTTATTTATTTATTTATTTATTTATTTTTCAAACTTATTCCCCGCCCATCTCCCATGCAAGGGACTCTGGGCGGGTTACAATAAAGTTTCATGTGGGCCTTACTGATATAAAAAAGGGAGTCTGAAGAGAAGCACCAAAATTTGATGTTTTAAAAGATTCAGTTAATGCAGAGCTTTCCAAACTTTTCATGTTGGCGACACACACCAATGGCGGCGGCGGCGGGGCCTGCGGTGTCCTGGTGTGTCACGTGCAAACCCGGAAGCACTGATGGGGGGAACTGGAAGAAGCGGCACCCCCGCCAATCAGCGCCGCCGCAGCGGTGGCGCTGATTGGCGGGGGTGCCGCTTCTTCCGGTTCCCCCATCAGCGCTTCCGGGTTTGCACACGACACACCAGGACACCGCAGGCGACACAGTAGTGTGTCACGACACACACTTTGGAAAGCTATGAGTTAATGTCTTAAGCCTCTGCAGAGCTTAAGTACAGGTTTGCCTCTTGAACTCCACAAATTCTAAGCTCGTTATTTCTTATGACCATTCTAGAAGTATTCTGGAGATTGCAAAAGGGGTACAGTATTGGAAGTCAGATGCCGGATTGTGGAGGTCACATGTTGGGTGTGGGTTGCCCATCTCTTCTCTAGAAAGGCCAGAGAAATTTGGGTAGTTGATTAATCAATTCAGATGATTCCCACAGTATGGGTTCCCAATTCCTAGTTTAGAATTTAATAATGCACTTCCCCCTACCTTACAGAGCCCATATAAAATTCTTAAAGGTATCAATGTACACATTCCGAAACCAAGAAAGTTGTCACCATAAAATATGACATAGTTTTGCATAAAATTTGCATAAGTTCATAATACAGGTGCAACTTTAGAAATTATTACAGTAATTTCAGTAGAAATAAAATCATAATGAGCAATCGTTAGCTGTTCAGCCTGAAGTTCAGGTTCTAACTAGCTTTTTACAGTTCTTCTAGTTTAAACATGGACTGGATGGCTCTGTCCTGAAAAATAGGACACACGGTCATTGTAAAAGCTCTTCCTATGCAGACTAATGCAAAGTCAAGGCTTGGGGATTTCCAGGATGGCTATTATCATCTGATGATCTCCATGATTATTGTCATGTTGTTTGAGCCACAATAAAAATTAATGATAAAGTCCTGTGATAAGTGAAGCGTGAAATTTAGATGACCTACTTTATTCTGTACTAGCTGAGACATTTATTCTGCAACAGATTTTGAATGCAGCTGTATCTGTTTCTGGTTGTAACAGTTTTGTATTAATGAAAGAAGCAGAGATGTCTTTTGCATACCCAGCTAGAAGATCTTCCATTGATACAAAACAGGTGAGCAAATCTGAACAAGAGGTTTAAAGAAACAAAGCAGTAATCTACAGTATATCTGGATGATAAAATAATGAAGTTATCATACAGAGCTCTGATCCACACAATTTTCTCAAAAGGTTTCTAAGACATAGTTTTGGCCATGGTGACTGAAAATCTTGGGAGCTGTATTATCTGGAAGACACACACACACACACACACACACACACACATATATATATATGGAAGACTTATACATATACATTTTCCTGATCCCGGAAAGAAGCAGTTTCATCTACAGGACGTCAGCAGCCGGCTCCGACGCAAGGCATTGTGGGGCTTGTAGTCCAAGCCACGGAAGAGTCGGTTCCCTTACCCCTTTCCTTAGCGCGCGGTTAATGAAATTGTATATGTATGAAATGTTAATGAAATATATATATATGTATGTAAGCCGCCTAGAGTCCTCCGTTAGGGAGGGGATAGGCGGGGTATAAATACTATATATATATATATATATATATATATATATATATATATATATATTAAAATGATGCATGGTATGAAAACAATGATGCATGGTGTAGCTAAAATGATTTTTTTTCTTTTATACTACTAGAATTTTGATTCATCCAAAACAAAAACAGAGGTAGAATCCATACACAGAAAAACCAAGAATGAGTTCTATCAGAACTAATGACATTGATAAATGCATTTGCCATCATTATGTCCAGAATGAAAGCAATGTTAATGAAATGCAAAAGAAGTGTAATCTTCATAAATAGAAAATGAGAGCTGTTATTCAAATACACAATTTCACAAATTAGTTGCTGAGCTTTCCAGTCAAATCACCTCTATGCTTGCTTTTAAGATCAATATGGGTCTTTTGCATATTTCTACATCACGTTTTTGTCAAAAAAACTCTTTCTCCTACCCTGGGAAAGAATATAATATGTTTGTAAACTGCTCAGAGTCGTCATAGTACGAGTTGGGGTGGTAAAGAAATGTGACAAATAAATAAATAAATAAAATAACAAATGGCTCTGAATGCTCACTCTTACAGCCCAGAAAGAAAGAAGAGAAAGAAGTATAAAAAGGTTGAAGTAAGAAGAGAACCAGTTAATGATTGCAGAGCTTGAGTTCTAAAAGGACTTTCCTGCCTTCCTTTGCCTGCTCTCTGATGGACTAATTTATTCAAGAAATCATGAAAATATATTCTGATTATCTGGCAATTTGCAACCACTGACAGTAAATTAATTAAAACACAGGTACAGTAGGTTTGGACATTGACAAGACTGTTCTAAATTTGGGCCAAGGTCATTTTAAAATCCATTATTGACTACAAAGGAAAGGTCACTTTGAAGTACTTCATTGGCAAAAAATTAACCAGATGAGATATCAATATTGCACAAATTAGAAAAAATGGGGGGGCAGAGAATTAGGCTAGATAGCATCTCTGTTGCTGCTGCTGCTGCTGCTATTTGTACTTCTACTTACCAAAGAAATAGAAAATGAAAACCATAAATAAATACAGCAGTCACTAAAAGCATCTAAAACTTTACAATAACTTCGTTAATTAAAATAAAAGAAGCTTAACCATTAAACAAAAATGTATCTTACTGGAGTATAAAGTCATTTACATTTAATATACAGATCTCTAAAGTTGAATTCAAGTTTTGGAAGGTTGGAATCCAATCTGAATAAGCTTGAATACAGACCAGGAGATTGCAAATATACATTTCTTTATGGAAAGATTAGTAATTTAAATTGAGCTAAATTGGCCACTTCCTAAAAGTAACAATAAAAAGAACTGAATGAATAAGAATTTGCCAAGCAGCTGCAGATTTGAAGAACTCGCTTGAATGAAACTGGGAAAACGCTCAGGAAACATGGTTTCAAAACGTTCATTGGGAGCAATTGGAAGCGTTATGGCAGATTCTTTGTCGCTAGTCTATTCAAAGAATTTTGTAGAGAAGGACAAATGGATACAGAAGTTATATGATTATACAGTGGGGCAAAAAAGTATTTAGTCAGCCACCAATTGTGCAAGTTCTCCCACTTAAAAAGATGAGAGAGGCCTGTAATTGACATCATAGGTAGACCTCAACTATGAGAGACAAAATGAGAAAACAAATCCAGACAATCACATTGTCTGATTCGGAAAGAATTTATTTGCAAATTATGGTGGAAAATAAGTATTTGGTCAATATCAAAAGTTCATCTCAATACTTTGTTATATATCCTTTGTTGGCAATGACAGAGGTCAAACGTTTTCTGTAAGTCTTCACAAGGTTGGCACACACTGTTGCTGGTATGTTGGCCCATTCCTCCATGCAGATCTCCTCTAGAGCAGTGATGTTTTGGTGCTGTCGCTGGGCAACACGGACTTTCAACTCCCTCCAAAGGTTTTCTATGGGGTTGAGATCTGGAGACTGGCTAGGCCACTCCAGGACCTTGAAATGCTTCTTACGAAGCCACTCCTTCATTGCCCGGGCGGTGTGTTTGGGATCATTGTCATGCTGAAAGACCCAGCCACGTTTCATCTTCAATGCCCTTGCTGATGGAAGGAGGTTTGCACTCAAAATCTCACGATACATGGCCCCATTCATTCTTTCCTGTACACGGAACAGTCGTCCTGGTCCCTTTGCAGAGAAACAGCCCCAAAGCATGATGTTGCCACCCCCATGCTTCACAGTAGGTATGGTGTTCTTTGGATGCAACTCAGCATTCTCTCTCCTCCAAACATGACGAGTTGTGTTTCTACCAAACAGTTCTACTTTGGTTTCATCTGACATTCTCCCAATCCTCTTCTGGATCATCCAAATGCTCTCTAGCAAACTTCAGACGGGCCCGGACATGTACTGGCTTAAGCAGGGGGACACGTCTGGCACTGCAGGATCTGAGTCCCTGGCGGCGTAGTGTGTTACTGATGGTAGCCTTTGTTACGTTGGTCCCAGCTCTCTGCAGGTCATTCACTAGGTCCCCCCGTGTGGTTCTGGGATTTTTGCTCACTGTTCTTGTGATCATTTTGACCCCACTGGGTGAGATCTTGCGTGGAGCCCCAGATCGAGGGAGATTATCAGTGGTCTTGTATGTCTTCCATTTTCTAATTATTGCTCCCACAGTTGGTTTCTTCACACCAAGCTGCTTGCCTATTGCAGATTCAGTCTTCCCAGCCTGGTGCAGGTCTACAATTTTGTTTCTGGTGTCCTTCGACAGCTCTTTGGTCTTCACCATAGTGGAGTTTGGAGTGTGACTGTTTGAGGTTGTGGACAGGTGTTTTTTATACTGATAACAAGTTCAAACAGGTGCCATTACTACAGGTAATGAGTGGAGGACAGAGGAGCCTTTAAAGAAGAAGTTACAGGTCTGTGAGAGCCAGAAATCTTGCTTGTTTGTAGGTGACCAAATACTTATTTTCCACCATAATTTGCAAATAAATTCTTTCCGAATCAGACAATGTGATTGTCTGGATTTGTTTTCTCATTTTGTCTCTCATAGTTGAGGTCTACCTATGATGTCAATTACAGGCCTCTCTCATCTTTTTAAGTGGGAGAACTTGCACAATTGGTGGCTGACTAAATACTTTTTTGCCCCACTGTATGGTTACTTAAGAGAAAAAAAAAGAACCACTTTATTTATATCATCCAGGCACGGTACTTGGCTGGAAGTGGGAAAGGACATTTTGTTGTTTCCCCACAAATCCCACTGCATTCCCCACAAAGGGCCCCAGAGTTTGCGGTCTCTTTGGAAGTCGCACAAATGATAAAGAGAAGAAAGAATCAGTGAAGATCATTTCTCCCCATCTCCACAAGATGCAATATTTCGACTGTAATTCTGCTCAGGGGCTGTTCTTCTCTTGGGGCAACTACTCTGACTTGCCTCTATCCCCACCACCACCACCACCACAGCAATTTCCTTCAAAGTTGTGCCAACCTGAAAAAATCAAGCTACTCTGTCTCAGTGCTTCAAAATCTGGCCAGCCACTTTGTTTGCTGGAAGTAGGCCTCTACGCATCCTGTTTTGTGTCCAGATCAAAGTGGTATATCGCCACTTCAACCCAGAGCTTCAGAAGGAACAGTGGCTTCAGTTCAGAATGCTACTTCTGTTGGATACTTCTTCCCTATCCAGAAAATTCATGGTGCAAAGTAGAGGAGGAATCACCTGGTGTTCTACTTTCCATCCCCATTCTGCTGCAATTTAATTTATTTATTTAGTTGATTTATATATACATAAAAGTTATATATATATATATATTATATACTATATATATATATATATATATATATATATATATATATTATATACTATATATATATTATATACTATATATATATATATATATATATATATAATATACTATATATATATATATATATATATATATATATATATTATATACTATATATATATATTATATACTATATATATATATATATATATATATATATATATATATATATAGTATATTAATATATATATATAATATAATATACTATATTATATTATAGTGTATATATTATATACACACAGTATATATATGTAAAGGTAAAGGTTCCCCCCGCACATTTGTGCAGTCGTGTCCGACTCTAGGGGCCAGTGCTCATCTCCGTTTGTTAGCCGAAGACCATACACACACACACACACACACACACACACACACACACACACACACAGTGTGTGTGTGTGTATATATATATATATATATTCCTCCCTTAAAACAATACTCAGTTTATCTGATAAAGTGAAATGTGCCATTAATTAAAAATCTTAGTCTTTGATGTACCCTAAAACTGTTTTTGTTTTTGATGCAAGCACACTACTACTGTCTAACTAACTAACTAACTAACTAACTAACTAACTAACTAACGAATTATTGCAGTTGCTATTGTTGTTGCTCTTCTATCCCAGCTTTTAATCACAAGGGTTCTCTAGATCAGAGGTTTTCAAACTTTTTCAGACCACAGACTGATTATGTGCCATCAAATTGGTGTTGACTCTTAGTGACCACATAGAGAAATTTTCTCCATTACGATCTGTCCCTAATCAGGTCTTTCAGGATTTTAAATGGTGCACCAATTGCCACTGTAACTAAATCCATCCACCTTGCTGCTGGTTGTCCTCTTCTTCTCTTTCCTTCCATCTTTCCCACCATTAGAGCGTTCTTGAGAGAGCTACATCTTCACATAATGTACAGTATGAAAATTTGAGCCTGGTCATTTGTGCCTTGAGTGAGAACTTTGGGTCGATATGTTTGATGATCAATTTGTTTGTTTTCTCGTCTGTTTGTGGAATTCTCAGGAGTCTTCTCCAACACCAAGTTACAAAAACATCAATACTTTTTCTGTCCTGCTACTTCAAAGTCTTACTTTCACTTACACAGAGTATCACAAGGAATACCATTGTTTGCACTATTACAGTATGTTTTTTGTCAATATAGATGCATCATGGCATTTGAATGTCTTTTCCAACACCCCCACCAAGTGATAGTCTGTGGCATATTTCTTGACTGTTTGTTCCTTTACTGTTGATGGTTGATCCTAAAAGGCAGAAGCTATGTACCACTTTGATATCTTCATTGTCTGTTCTAAGATGGGTTGTTGTATCTGTTGTCATTCGTTTAATTTTCTTTATATTTAATTTTAGTCCCATTTTTTTCACTGAGCTACTTGACTTTTATTACTAGACCTTGCAGATCCTTTGCATTTTTGGCTATCAGCATAGTGCAGGTCATTGATGTTTCAGTTTTTAAAACATGCTTATCTTCTTCCAATCCAGCTTCCCTTAATATATATTCAGCATATGGGTTGAATAAATAAGGTGAAAGTATACAGCCTCGTCTCACTTCTTTGCCAACCTGGAGCCAGTCTGTTTCACCATGTTCTGTCTGTACTGTGGCTTCCTGACCTGTACTTAGGTTTCTCATGTAGACAATGAGATGCTCTGGGATTCCTATTTGTTTAATGCCCAGATGTAAATGCCCTCCAGGGGGGCAATATTCCAAGAAAGAAGATTTCCAAGAAAGAGGAGCTGAAAGCCAGTGTGATCATCACAAGCTTTATTAAAGGTAAATACTTACAGGAGTAAACATGCAATGCTCCCTGTGATGGACAACAGGTATGTATCCTGTGTTCTGCCATGGCACATCCAAGCTTCGGGGCTGGTTTGTAAAGCTTTGATAACCATGCACAAAACAAGATGTGTGAGAAACTAGTTTATCAGTGAAATGGCCTGCCTGTGAACTCCTCAGTATCTCTGCACCTGGCATTACCTCAGTGTGCATTCCCAGAGACAGTCTGTGCCATGCTGTGCATCTATTTTTATACTAAAAGTACATGCAGCAGTTAAACATGGCATTAGCTTGGTTCAGTGTATGTACCATTTTTCTAAGCACATTCCATAGCTTCACATGAATGACATAATCGAAGGCCTTTCTACAATCAATGAAGCACATACTGACTACTTTTTGGTATTCTTTGGCTTCTTCAATTATCCAGTCTGCATCAGCAATAATGTCTCGTGTACCTCATCCTTTTCTAAAGCCAGCTTGAACATCTGGCATCTGTTTTTTCCATGTAGGGTTCTAATCTGGATTGGATGATCCTAACAATTATTTTGCTAGCATGTGAAAATAAGAATACTGTACAATAGTTTACATGCTCTATTTAGTCTCCTTTTCTTGGTATTGGAATGTAGACTGACTTCTTCCAATCTGTTGGCCATTGTGTCATTTTCCAGATTTGCTGGCATAGCTTGGTTAGAACCTTTCCTGATTCTTCTTCTGTTGCTTGCCATATTTCAGTAGGTATTCCATCAGTTCCTCTAATGGTAAAGGTAAAGGTTCCCCCCACACATTTGTGCAGTCGTGTCCGACTCTAGGGGCCGGTGCTCATCTCTGTTTGTTAGCCAAAGAGCCAGCATTGTCCGAAGATGCTTCCGCGGTCATGTGGCCGGCATGATGCACATGGAACGCTGTTTCCTACCCACCGAAGTGGTACCTATTCATCTACTTGCATTTGCATGCTTTCGAATTGCTAGGTTGGCAAGAGCTGGGGCGAGTGCGGGAGCTCACTCCATCACACGGGGCTAGGGTCTCGAACCTCCGAACTTGTGACCTTCCGATCGACAAGCCTGGCGTCTCTAATGACCAGAATGTTAATGTACACCATCTTCAATCCACAGAACCTATTAGTTAAAAAACAAATTTCGAAGAATACCTGATCAAGAGGCAAAGCTCTAATGTTAGGACATTGGCTGCCTTCAAGTGAAGTTTTCTTTTGCCCTGAGTCTCTCACAAAACCCCATCCAGTTCACATGGAGCCCTAGGGTTTTGTGGAACACAGTTTGAAAAACAACATTTTGATAAGCTATATCAAACATATAATACTTTCATTATATGTTCTTTTTCTGTAGAGTATTTATTAGCCTTGTTGGCCTGGAAATAAAAACATTTATCATGATACCCCTGCACATGGAGTTATGAAGGAGGTACAAGAAAAGTAGCCTTATATTTCCCCTTACCTCCCATCATTTGAAACCTTTGTTCAGTTTATGTTTCCAGGGAAGGAAAGGAAGGAAGGAAGGAAGGAAGGAAGGAAGGAAGGAAGGAAGGAAGGAAGGAAGGAAGGAAGGAAGGTTTAAATTAATTTACACAGTCTAAGATCTTTTGTATATTGACTTGTCTGTTTTGATTACTGGCAACGAACATTAATTTCCAAGGATTCCAACCCACTGTCATTAGGAAGAATGAGGGCAAAATTAAAAAGGGTGGAATAAAAAGAGTGGAATACTATACCATATTATACTGTACTAGACTAGATTAGACTATTTTTATCAATATTAATTTGGTTAGTACATAAGAATTGAATCTTTTACAAGTTTCTAAGTAAATGTCTATTTATAAGTTCTAAGGGAGGAGTAATTTTGACATTTTGGCTTGTGTTTTGGATTTAAGATGCTAACTGAATTTGAAGTTGCAAATGATATTTAAAATATTACACTGACATTTTACTTTAAGCAAAGATCACAAAAGATTTGTTCTTATCCTGCAAGGGCAATGTCTCAGATTTTCCACCAGTGATTATGATGGCCCCAGTCCAAGTGTAGCTGTTGGCTATTCCATTCCTTCTCCAAGTAAACTTGACCCTCTTAATCCAGGAAAGACTATAGTTCAGCGATAGAGAGATTGGAAGTAAATGTCCCAAATTCAATCCCTTATATATTTAGATAAATGGAAGGGAAAGAGTTATGCCCAAGACTTCAGAGTTGTCAACATTGGACTTGATGGATATATATAATCTGCTTTGCTGTATATACTAACTGCCTGGGTTCTTTCCTTAAAGCTCCAGATAGAATTAGCATCCAATCATGCCTTTTAAAATCTGCTATGCTGCTTACCTGCCTTGCAAATGATCATAGATGTTTACAAAAACATAACAAAAGTACAATAAAGCAATAAATAAAAAGTTAAGCCAATAAAATATCTAGAGAGAGAGCCCCCTAGCATTCCAAGATGGCTAGCTATCAATTTTTCAAAATTAAAGGTGGGATTGCAGGGGGTGCTTTGGGAAGAAAACTGCTCCCAGATTGCCCCCCAAATGTTAAAAAAATCATGCCATTGAAATCTGGCCAGTTTGGCCCACAAAATTAGCATGTGTCTTGGAACAATTTTATGGGGTTTTGGGAAATTCTAAATATGGAAATGGAATTGATTTGCTTCCCAGAGGCCACCCATTCCCATTCCTACCTTAAAAAGTCTTTAAAAAATAAAGAAATGGGTAACAAATTGTCACTATCTCTTCCAGTGACATCCTCACCTTAACAGTTGGACCACAATGTTTGGAATCTGACGGGAGAGGCATGATATCTTAAAGTGTTCCTCAAGCCTCTACAAGACACACTGTATGTAAGATACCCATTTTACTCCTCCAAATCCAAAAAAAGGCCCACAAATGTTGGGTCCACTGGGGATGGGATGGCTCTGAGGGTCACAAATGTGATGCTAAGGGACACTTGGTCCATGGACCTTTAGTGTCCATGCCAACTCTAGCCAATGTCTACTGCTGTAGAGATGGGTGGTGATAAATTTGAATAATAAATAATAAAATAAATAAATGTTGGGTTTGTGTCTGTGTCCTGTGGAATGTTATCTATCTTGCTAGATACTCTTAGGGAGTGCTGGAATTCACATAACAGGTGATGTGAGATTCATGCAATGAGAAGGCTACTTTGTTAGTAGGTGAACGAGAATAATGCATGTGGTGCATCTATATGTAAATCATTCAACATTGCCTTAATTACTGTGGCTTTACTTTGCAGTGGTATCAGCACAACGAACTGCTCTCATTATTGTGGATAGCTGCTAACACGATCTGTGTGTATAATTTATATTGCTGGCTATAATACTATCAAGACCCAATATGAACGTAGAATGTAATTTACGTTCCCATTTAGCTGCACTGTGTATTCTGCTTAAATTATTTCAGTAGCATCCTCAGCTCTGTAATGTAACAGCTATACATTAGTAATGCTGCACTAGACACACTGCCATGTCCCTTCTGTGTGCATTTTCACACTGAAATGCTGTAAATAAAGCGGGTTTTGCAGGCTTAGCAAATAAAAGTTTCAATGTATTCAGCGACAAAGAAAATGAAATCAGGTATAAAAAGATGCCATTATACCCGTCTTGCAGAACAACAATGTGATTTTCAAGGGCTTTTTTTTAAACAAAAGCAAAACAAAAAGAGGAGGAGGAGGAGGAGGAGGAGGAGGAGGAGGAGGAGGAGGAGGAGGAGGAGGAGGAGGAAAGGTACCACATGTATGTGTTAAAAAAAAAGTTACATCACTTTTCCCACCCCTGCAATTATCTCTTCCTCAAAACTTGAAATAAGGTGAATACTGGAAAAATTCATTTCATTCTGAAATGTCACAACAAGCTTATATACTTTTGCACTATGTTGAGATCTGCTAGGGTTGGATCTATGTCCAATTCAATGGAGGTTCCATAAATTCAGTGTCACACAAATATTTTTTAAGAAGGCTATCAGTGAACCAACTGGTGCCAGTAGTCTAGCCAACTCATGAAGCTGTACTGCAAAATCCCAAGCTATTTTCACTGCAGTGTGAAACACTAGCTGTAGGCATGATGGGTCTCCCACAACACTAACGATATCAAGGAATGATGAGTTGTTAGAACTCCTCATACCCAGAAATTACAAGGTGATAAAGAGATTAGAATCAACAGGCCACTCAAGAGATAGAAATCACATACCACCTCTCAGATCATGTTGGTCCTCAACTACTACTCAGGTAGCACAGAAGAAGGCAGAGAGGTTTTGCATCCTTTGTAATCTGGGTGCTGCAGTTTGGCTATCTACAATCCCCTTTTAGCAGAACTCCAATACGATGGCAACAATTGCTATTTCTTTAACATGGTCAAAGAGCAAATAAATTAACAAGAAATACAAATACATTCAACGTCATAGATATTCTCTGACACCCAACTCTTCCCTTCTCACTCAGCAGACCCACCTGGGTGAATCTGAAACCTGTTGCCTCAAATTTGCTGTGATGCCAGATTTTGAGGAGTGTTGCAATCTATGTACAGCAGTTGGGTACAGAGCAGTCTCCAGCTGCAAAATCCTAGGGTGCATTCATGGTTTGCAGAAGATACCTTCTTTTATCAGAATGAAAAAATAGTGTTGTGCCATCGGGCCATAAGCTCCACTGCTTTTGGATGAATGTGCAACATCACAATGCATGTACAAAAAAAGACGGGGCTTGCTGCTTTCACCAGTTTGATCCCCTGCGGACTCCACTGGGTGCATTGCAATAACAACTCAGCAAACAGTAGCAGGGAGATTTTTATAGTTTTGTCTTTGCCATTCCTAGACTGTACTGTAGGTATGGCTAGACAGATGCAACTACTTCAGAGAGATCTTGCATTGAACAGAGCAGTAAAGCTAGTTACTAGTGTCCTGTTCCAACAATGCCCATTGAAATCACAATCCATGATGCATATCTGAGGCAACACAATCAATTAGGGTTCTTTGGTGAAACCACAATTAAGAAAGAGCACTTTAGTGTGAAGCACACCCTCCTTTTCCCTCACAGTGAACTGTCATTCTTTCCACAAGCCACATGGGGATTTACTTACAATAACCATGCCAATGATGGTGCGCTTAACCAGTTCCACCATTTGATGGGGTATGTTCTCTCTTTATACTTTCTTTCGAGTTGGAGGGCCTTCTTTGATGGAGAGTTGTAAGGAATTTAGAGTTGACCTTGAGGAAAATAAGAGCGAGCTGCTATGGAGGGACTTGGATAAGAGAGTACACAGTTCGGAGATTGAAGGATGCATGATAAAGAAACTCAAAATCCTGACTTAATTTTGTTTAGTGCAAGATGGGAAACTTGTTCAGGCTTTCAATATTCTGCTTTATACCCTACAAAAAAAAATAGCATTCCTGGAATCCCCGTGATTTTTTTGCTTGATGTGGCCTACTTCAAAGTGCTGACAGCTGTGTTCTGTCTTCTTGAATTTTTAAAAAGATTGCAGTTTTTCATATCTCTCATAGAGAAAAGAGGGACAATTCACTGGTGATATAATACATAATTTTCATGCAGAAGGTCCCAAATTTGATCTTAGTTTTCTTTCTGAAACTTGAAAAAACTGTTGCCAGTCAGTGAAGAGCTAGAATAGCCTTCCCCAGCTGATGCCCTTTTGATATTTTGGACTACTACTATCTACTATACTACTATGGAAGATTGCGCAACAAAGTGGGCGAAAAATGATAGGGCTAATGATCATGGACGCCCACCTCAGATTAAACAAATATCAACACACAATAGACAGCCTCAAAGAACAACTAGAACAGACTATGACTCCTGAACAAGTCAACATGCTGACTACTACAATCAAGGACACATCACTGAGACAAGCAGAAAAAAGGAAAGCTAAACTCCAAACTAAACTACTTAAATTAAACCCCAGAAACAAAGAAGTACAGGAACAGGAATGGGTGGTCAACATGTCCAGCTGCCCATTATCCACTACAGAACACAGTATCTTGCAGAGAGGCCGCAATTATAACACAGAGGATGCAAATAAATTAGAATTCTTTGCAGCTTTCGAAGCAGCATTGAAAACTACAGGACTTACTACAGAATCCCAAGAGAATGTAAAACAGATTATTTATTTATTTATTAATATACCCCGCCTATCCCCTCCCTATTGGAGGACTCTAGGCGGCTTACAACATTGCAAATTCATATATATTATACATACATTCATATATATTATTACCGCGCGCTAAGGGAGAGGGGTAAGGGAACTGACTCTTCTTCCATAGGTATTGGACTACATGTCCCAGAATACCTCGCTTCCGAGTTGGCTGCTGACATCCCGGATGTTGCCGATCGGTTTCCGTCGTCCTCCGCCGCCATTCACGGGGTTCCCGGTATAATCATACCACAAACCATAAGGACATGGAAACAGAACCAACTGAAAGCAGAAGACAGAGCAGCCCTCAAAAACCTAAAGATGGACCAAAATATCATCATCCTCCCAGCAGACAAAGGCCGCACCACCATCATTATGGACAGATTACAATATATACAAAAAGCCAAAGATTTACTTGAGGACAAAGAAACCTACACCCCAGTAAACACCAATCCGATAAAGAAACTGGACAACCAGGTCAAAAGAATCCTCAACGACCTAACCAAGAAAGGCCAAATCACTAAAGAAGAACAGAGGCGGATGAAAAGCAGTGGACCCATCATCCCATGCTTCTACGGACGCCCCAAAATACACAAGCCCAACATACCACTCCGTCCAATTGTATCATTACCAGGGACTCCCACATACAAAATAGCTAATGAACTTACAAGAAAACTTGGGCATCTCATAGAGGAGAGCAAATACTCTATCAACTCCCCACTACAGTGCCTCCAGAAAATCAAAGACTTAAAAATAGAAGAAGATGAAATTATGGTGTCATTTGATGTCACTGCACTCTTTACATCCATAGACCAAGCACTAGCGATTGAATCTATGACAGCAGTTCTACGTAACACACCTGACCTAACTAGATACACCAAGATCAAAATACCCAGAATCATGGACCTCATCAACCTCTGCCTCACCGCCTACTTTCAGTTTGATGGACAAATATACCAACAAATCAAAGGAACACCTATGGGATCACCACTCTCAGGACTCATAGCAGAGATAGTAATGCAACGTCTAGAAAGGATAGCACTCCCACACATACAACCCAAAATATGGATCCGGTACGTAGATGACACCTTCATCATAATAAAAAAGGATCAACTAGAGGAAACACATGAAACCATCAACAACATATTCAAAGGAATAAAATTCACAAGGGAAGAAGAAAACAACAACACACTACCCTTCTTGGACATCCTCATCAGTAGAGGAAATGATGGCATTCTAGAAACACAAAACCAACAGAAGCTATGAAAAGGATTACACTGCCATACATCAGAAACATCTCAGAAACTACTAATAGACTGTTACAACCACATGGCATCACTGTTGCCTAGCCTGGCAATGAAACATCTGCAAGAAAACAACAAGGCTCAGAGAGCACCAAGGACTCCACAGTTCAACCCTGAGCTACAAATATTCTCTTCGATTGGTACTACTATCATCAGACCAAACCAGAACAACCAGTGGTAAAATATAATCAAGCTACATTCCAAAAGATTTGGAGAATGCTGTCAGGGGAAGCAGAGAAGAGGGCGGAGCACTGGATAAGAAGCGAGCACGCAGCTCAGAGAGCCTAGCCTATTTCCCCAAACGTCAGAAGAAAGCTCCGCCCTAGGTTGAGCTGATATACTTGGGAATCTTCAGGCACTGTTAGTTTAGCAGGATTTCTGCTTGTAGGTATGCAATAAACACTAGAGACTAGATTCCTGGCCTCGGCGTGTTATTTCTGCATCTACACACGACATCAATCCAGCTAAACCAAAACTCCCATCGAAAGAGGGAGGAACACATAAACCAGAAGAATGGCTTCTCAGACGCAGGAATTGCAGCAGGCCATAATCCAGCTAGCAGCGGCCTTGACACAACACCAGCAACAAGTCGACGACCAGATTAATAACTTACAGACGGCGATGCTTCAGCAGATGCAACAACCAGCTCCAGGGGCACAGCAGCCAGCACCAGTGGCACCACCCCCACCAGTCATTCTGCGATCCCCAGGGTGTTTACCAGAGAAATTTGGGGGAGAGACGGCACAGCTCAGGACCTTCGTCGCCCAGTGCACCATGTTTTTCGACAGCAGACCAGCCGAGTTCCCGACGGAGAGGTCCAGAGTCACGTTCATTTTAAGT
The DNA here is from genome assembly GCA_023362775.1 of Charina bottae. Classification (NCBI taxonomy): domain Eukaryota; kingdom Metazoa; phylum Chordata; class Lepidosauria; order Squamata; family Charinaidae; genus Charina; species Charina bottae. The sequence continues at coordinate 191,168,100 of JALMGJ010000002.1, read as the reverse complement.
TTGCTGAAAGGGTCAGCCGCAAGATGGTCCATCCCCATGGTGGAAGCTAACGACCCAATTCTGGACAACTACCAGAACTTTATGGCCCGTTTCAGAGCCCATTTTGATGATCCAATCAGAGAGGTCACTGCCAGCAGAGAGATCCGGCGGCTCCGACAGGGGAACAGGAGAGTAGGAGCGTACATCGCAGATTTCAAACTGCTGGCAGGAGATTTGGGCTGGAATGAGGTGGCATTGAAGGATCAGTTTAAACAAGGACTGGACGAAGAGATTAAGACGGAGTTAGTGCGGCAGGGCACTCCAGCGACATTGGAAGACCTATACCAGTTAACAGTCGTCATAGATGCTCGATTGGAGGAGTTAAAGCAGCTTCGGCCAGGGAGAAACAGGGCAGGAACCCGACCGGCTTTTCCAGGTTTTGCTACCCCCTCTAACACGTTTGTTCCCCTGAGCGCGGAAGAACCCATGCAGATAGGGGCCACAAGAAGGGGGCTCTCTGAAGCCGAGAGGCAAAGGAGAAGGGACAGTGCACTTTGTTTTTATTGCGGGGGGCCAGGGCACATTGCAAGGGTGTGCCCGACCAGACGCCAGGCAGCCCCGGTAAGATTTACAACCCAAGGCACGGAGCAGGCCCACATTCCAGCCGCTTCTTCTCAGCAGTTAAACTCCAACGGCCCCCCTTGTCAGAGCCCCGTAGGGCGGCCATCCAGCAATTAAGAAGGGCTCAGACGGCAGATCACAACCAAGATTTTTATATTGTTCCAGCCACGCTGACTACAGATTCCAAGCAACTATTACCGGTAAATGTTATGATTGATTCCGGGGCGACAACCAATTTTATAGATGGGGAAGTGGTGGAAAAGTTTCACATTTCAACTATTGCACTACCAAGCCCCATGCAGGTTGAAACCATCGACGGGCAACCTCTCAAGGCCGGCGCGATCGAACGTTGCACCCTGCCGATTCAGCTAAACATCGCAGATCACTCGGAGTGGATCCAACTGTACGTTACTGCCTCCTTGCAAGTCCCAGTCATTCTCGGGGCACCTTGGTTGAGACTTCACAACCCCAATTTGGACTGGATGACCGGAGCAGTTTCCTTTCCCTCTCAAGACTGTCGGCACCACAAATTGCAGGGCATTACCCAAGCCCAACCGGCAGCTGCAAGCCGGGAAGCAGGGAAGGCTCCACTACCAACAAAGTATGGAGATTTTGCAGACATCTTCGGAGAGCAAGAGGCCACAGTGTTGCCCCCCAATAGATCTTTCGACTGTACCATAGATTTGAAGCCTGGAGCCAAGATCCCAGTGGCACGGCATTACACAATGTCCCCAAAGGAGCTAGCTATACTGAAGGAATATTTGGATACCAACCTAAAAAAGGGTTTCATTCGGCCATCGACGTCACCGGCATCTGCCCCTACCTTCTTCGTGCCTAAAAAGCCCGATCCTTTCGCCCCGGCGAGACAGGCTGGCGATAAGGGACCCCCCATGCGCACGGTGCATGACTACAGCGCACTCAACGCAGTCACCGTTAGAGACCACTACCCTCTTCCAGTGATATCGGAGTTGCTAGATCGCCTGCAAAAGGCTCGCATTTTTACCAAGCTAGACCTCAGGAATGCCTACAATTTGATCAGAATAAAGCCAGGCCATGAATACTTAACGGCTTTTAACACCAGATATGGTAAGTTTGAGTATTTAGTCATGCCTTTTGGACTAAGTAATTGTGGGGCAGTATTTTCCAGGTTCATGAACCACATTTTCTCAGACTTGTTAGATAAATATGTCATTGTGTATCTGGATGACATTCTGATTTATTCTAAGGACCCCACCTCCCACATTACCCATGTGCGTAATGTTCTGCAGAGATTAAGAGAGAACAAGCTGTTTGCGAAATTAGAAAAGTGCGCTTTTGACTTAACGCAATTAGACTATCTGGGATACAGGATTTCCACAGAAGGCGTAGCCGTGGATCCTGCAAAGGTCCAAGCAATTATGTCATGGAAGACTCCCCGTAACGTCAAGGAGCTCCAACAATTTCTGGGGTATGCGGATTTTCTTCACAAGTTCATTGCCTCATATGCGGAGAAAGCGCGTCCCCTTACTCAGCTGTTAAAGAAAAACAGATGCTTTTGCTGGGGGGAACAGCAGCAAGCGGCCTTTCAAGAATTTAAACAGCTGTTTACCTCCCCACCACTCCTGAGGCACCCGAACCCTTCAAAACAGTTCCACGTCCAGTGCGACGCCTCTAACTTTGCCGTCGCCGCCATTTTACTCCAAGCGGCGGACGAAAGGGGGGAAGATTTATTACCCTGTGCCTATTTCTCTCGCACGCTGTCACCAGCAGAGAGGAATTACGATGTTTTTAACAAGGAACTGCTTGCCATAAAATCAGCCTTTCAAGAATGGAGGCATTGGTTAGAGGGAGCAGCCTTGCCAATCAAGGTTTACACAGACCATAAAAACTTAGCGCTGTTGCAGAGCTCGGGATCCCTCAACCCCCGTCAGGTCAGATGGAGTCAATTTTTTTCACGCTTCGATTTCGTCATCTCGTATTTGCCAGGCAAACAAAACAAGCTGGCTGACGCGTTGTCTAGGCAGCCGCAGGACATTGCAGAACCTGACCAAGCCACCCAAGCCACGATCTTGCACCCTCAAAATTTTGAGAAGCCTCCCGAAGGGGTCCAAGTAGAGAACTTGGCAGCAGTCAGACTAGTAGACGATCTCCTTGTAAGAATCAAGGCGCAGCAGCAACAAGACCCCTACGCACGGGCTAGGCTGGATGACCTCCAGGGGGCCCAGCATGGTACACCGTCCCCTTTCACAGCGGAGGCAGGGACACCTTGTCATAGTGGGCGGCTTTATGTTCCCAAGACCCTGAGGGAAGAAGTCATTCAGCTCTGTCATGATAGCCCAACGGCAGGACACGGGTTTGTGTGTTCAAAACGCTGCACAGAACACTCAGAGACTACTGGTGGCCCAAGATGGCAGCACACATCAAGACTTACGTGGCCTCTTGCCACATGTGTAGACGCGCTAAAACGGTTGCAGGGAAACCAGCAGGCCTTTTGCAGCCCCTGCCCACACACCCCCAACCTTGGGACACTGTCTCCATGGATTTTATCACCGACTTGCCACAGGCACAGGGTTTCACTTCCATCCTGGTGGTGGTAGACTGCTTTACAAAAATAGCGCACTTCATTCCCTGCAAGGGCCTACCAACAGCACAAGTTACAGCACAGCCCTTTTTGGACAATGTCTTCCGATATAGAGGTATGGTTAACCACTTGATCTCAGATCGTGGTTCGCAATTTACTTCCAGGTTCTGGGGGGCGCTTTTCCAGACATTGGGGGTCAAAATACACTTGTCCTCTGCGAATCATCCGTGCAGTAATGGCGAAGCAGAGAAAACTAACCAGTTATTGCAGCAATATCTCAGATGTTACATTAACTACCGGCAGGACAATTGGCCAGAACTTCTCCCCATGGCAGAGTTCGCTTACAACAATGCAGTACATTCCTCAACCAAGATGTCCCCTTTCCAGGCTCTCTATGGCACAAACCCGAGAGTGTTGCCCCTTTCCTCACAACAAACAGCTGTGCCTGCAGCCACGGATTTCCTGGCAGAAAGACAGGCAGCCCATCACCTGTTAGCAGAGCAGCTAGAGCTGGCAAAGGCAGCCTATAAACGGAACGCAGATGAACACAGACAGGAAGGACCCCCCATATCACCAGGAGACAAGGTCTGGCTCTCTACAAAGTTTCTGCCCACTAACAGACCTTGCAAGAAGCTGGACTCTAAGTTTATTGGCCCTTTTCAAGTGATACAGCAAATAAACCCTGTGGCTTATCGTTTGCAGCTTCCACATTCCATGAGGATTCACCCGGTGTTTCACAAGTCCTTGTTAGTCAAAGATTCCCCTCCAAGTGCCTTGCGGTCGCATACCCCCCCACCTCCAGTACTGGTCCAAGGGGAACCGGAGTACGAAGTGCAAGAGATATTGGACTCCAGAAGGAGGGGCAGGGGGATTCAGTATTTAATACACTGGAAGGGGTATTCTCAGACAGAGCGCTCCTGGGAAAATGCCAAAGATGTTCACGCACCCTTCCTAGTGCATAGGTTTCATCAGATTTTCCCTCACAAGCCACGGCCAGCGCGACTCCCAGAGCTACAGCCCCCAGCTGAAGACGAGGAAGCCGACCAGCCTGAGGATTTCGTGAGTTGCCAGCAACCATTCCTGCTCCCCCCGTCAGACCCAGTGAGGGGGGAGGAGGAGGATTCGCATCCCTCCACCTCTGGTTGCCAGCTCCCAGGAGGGGGGAGGGAGAACCTTTCTAACGATTTAGCTGTTTTTCAGGAGACGCCAGCTGCACCCGGACTATCAGATCAAACAGAGAGACGCGAGCCTTCCCCCGACATTCCTTTCCTGGATGACCTCCCTTCGCTGCCCAGCTCCCAGGAAGAGGAGCAAATAGACACTTTTTCACACGGGATCCTGCCCGACACCAAGGACGAACGGGGGGAGGGAGTTGCTATGGAGTTTTTGGATGGGGAGGGGGGTGGTGTCAGGGGAAGCAGAGAAGAGGGCGGAGCACTGGATAAGAAGCGAGCACGCAGCTCAGAGAGCCTAGCCTATTTCCCCAAACGTCAGAAGAAAGCTCCACCCTAGGTTGAGCTGATATACTTGGGAATCTTCAGGCACTGTTAGTTTAGCAGGATTTCTGCTTGTAGGTATGCAATAAACACTAGAGACTAGATTCCTGGCCTCGGCGTGTTATTTCTGCATCTACACACGACAAATGCTTTGGGTTGAAGGAGGCTGAGCAAAAAAGTCCAATAGCCATTAGGTGGACTTTCTTGGGTTTCTAAATGGTCAAAATAGATCAGTCTTCCTCACCTTCACCTTTTCCAGATGTGTTGAGACTGCAACTTCCAGAATTATCATGCTAGCTCGGAATGCTGAGAAATTCAGTCCAATAAAACTGGAGGAACTCAGATTGTGGAAAGTTGACTTAGATTGTCAGGATCCAATTGCAGTTAAAAAAAACTAGAGAATTTAGCCTATATTTTATGGCAAGAACTAAGATAAAGATTGACTAACAGGAAAAAAAGACATTTCAAACTCTGCGTCTTGCTAGCAAATTGATGGCTTGCAAATGATTAAGAGTAAGAATCTTTCCTAGCAAATAGCAAGAATACTGTATGTACAGGGAAGCAAATCAGAGCAGTGATGTCTTACCACTCAGACCCCTGTGATTTTCAAGACTTGACAATAAATCCATAGGAAGAGATGGGATTTCTGCCCAAGTGTCCCAGTTCTAAGTCAAACTGACCTTGCTGGTCCACTCTAAATTTGCTTCTCAGAAGGTTCCACTTTCATGAAGTCACCAGGAGAGGAGCTTGACTCAAAGGAGGCATTTTCCCATTGCTGAGCTAAAGTGGCAGAAAACAGTATCCCATGAGATTTGTTGTCCCTGTTGCTAATCCTAGCCTGCTTCTGTTATCACTATTTCAAATCACTGCAGTTACCTTCATGCTTTCAAGGTGGCAAAGGCTCGGAGATTTGACACATCGTGAGGCTGTCCTCAACAGTGTTGAAATAAAAGAGAAAATACTACTTTAATATCAGGACAGTTCAGGAGAATACAGTGCAGCTGAGGACTGCTGTACAGTACAGTGCAGCTAAGGACAACAAGGCTGTCTCACTGGGGGCAGCGGACATGATGAAGACAATGCTATGAAGACACAGCAGCAAAATGATGTTTCCAGAGTATGTTTGTGCTGTGGTTAAGTGCAAGTGGGGAGAAGCCCTGATGTTAATAAACACATAAAATACAAACTATAGGTATGGCTGGTCTCCTCTGCAGCCATCAGTAACCTTTTTAAAATTCCTCATGATTGATTACTTTTGAAGCAATGACATGAAGCAAAGCAGGGGCTCACTTCTAAAGTGAGAGTGAAGCACCTGCCCCAGTTGGCCACAAGTCAATTAGAGTGACTTCTGCAAATAATAATAATAATAATAATAATAATAATAATAATAATGTATTAAATTTATATGCTGCCCAACTCCCAGTGACTCTGGGCAGCATACAAATGTGCAAGAGCAATTGCAGTGCACAAAAATCACTCTTACAAATCTAGCCAGCCAATCAAACTCTGGCATTGAAGTAATGGCACTCCAGCTGTTGAATGTCCTTCTGAATCAACACTTTTTTCTTGCCTTTTTACATCTTACATTTGGGCCATACCGCCTTGTCCCTATGCCTAGTATCTGTGCTTCTTTATTACTGTATTATATTATTGCTGCTTTAATTTTTTTTAAAAGCCTTTTTTTTAAAAAAAAGAAAACCTTATTGTTCAATTTTGCCAGGTTCATGGATTATAAGTGACCTGAACTTTTTAGGATAGTGGGCAGGATATTACATAAATAAATAAATAAAGGCTGTGTGTACTCACTATTGCATATATAATACAGAAAATCATCTGCATCATCTGCTACTGATGTGCAAAGCAAGCCTGCTGTGGCTCAACATTTGGATTTATATGCAACAGGCAACACTCCACAAAATCTCAAGGCGTAGCCTATTCAACGTGGCCAGCAGCCTTGCCACAAAATCTACTTTTTATGTAGAATAACAAGGTGACTGCTGTGTTCCACGGCTTAGAAATAATTAATAAATAATCATTCATAATTTTGCTTCAAGGGGATGACTAACTCAAAGCTTCACATAGCAAAGCCTTTGAAGCTCTGTGTGCCTGTACTATATATACGATTATCTGTGATCATCTCAACAACAGTGTCCCAATAAACACTTCTCCATGCAGTTCAGTGAAATGCAGATAAAGCTTTATACAGGATACATGTTAATTGAAGCACTCCTAAAGACTTGAATGCCAATTCCCGCCAAACTATTCCCTCTTAACTTCCCCCCTTGCGCGCCAATTCACCAACGATGATCTCATGAGGCAACCGTTCCCATCTCCACTCCGTTGCAGGTGCGTGACCTTGGCCGAGCTGTCTCCAGCTTCCACCAGCAGACATAACACTCAACTGCCATCCCCCCTCCCAACTACTCTACAAGCACTATACTGGACTTAAGCCCAATGGCAGGATTCATAGACATGAACCCTGACATGCCGACCCTCCAAAAGAAAGAGTAATATGCAAAGAACAAGAAAGGTTAAAAAATACAAATGAACATAAAGACATATGGAACAATTCCAGAAATCTTCAGGCTGCAACACAATGGGAGGCATGGAGATCTGAAAAACAGAAACAATAACAATTGTACAGTTAACCAGGCTTAGCAGGGAATTGATTATGGAATTTCTTCAGTAACCTTGGTGCAGAGACATGAACAACCCATTCCTCAAATCCCACAGCAACAGAGACATATCAACCCATTCCTCAAATCCCACAGGCAAATGTTTCCATTGAACCAGATACTGCAATTTGCCTCTATGCATTCTGGAGTCCAAAATGTTCACAATCTCAAAATGTTCATTATCTCCCGCCATGATAGGTGGAGGTGTTACTGGATCTGGATGCCACTGGGGAGCAGGTTTAACTGGTTTCAATAAACTGATGTGGAAGACAGGATGCACTCTACGAAGGTTTTTTGGCAAGTCTAATTGAGCGGCCACAGGGTTGATCACTTTCACAATAGGAAAAGGCCCAATAAACTTAGGGCCCAGCTTTTTGGAAGGTTGAGTCGATTTCAAATGTTTTGTAGACAAATAAACCTTTCCCCCCACTTCTAAAGGCCATTCTGGAGCTCATTTACAATCAGCAAAGGTTTTGTAAGAGTCTTTAGCTTCCTGCAAGATTTTCAGCATTACAGGCCAATTCGATCGTATTTTTGTAATCCATTCATCTGCCAGTACAGGATCAGAAGGCCGAATCATGGCAGGGTCAGGCAGTTCAGGAATAGGAACAAAATCTTGACCAGTGGCCACTTTAAATGGGGAAAATCCAGTGCTTTGATGAACAGCATTATTATAGGCCACCTCAGCAAAGGGCAACAACTCAACCCAATTATCTTGCTGATGACTGATATAACAACGTAAATACTGTTCTAATACAGAGTTAAGCCATTCGCAAGCCCCGTTCCCCTGGGGGTGATGCCCGCTAGTAAGCCCCTGCTCAGTTCCAATCAATTTTAAAAACGATTTCCAAAATTTGGCGGTAAACTGACTTCCGCGGTCACTGATAATCCGCAAGGGGGCACCATGCACTCGGTAGATGTGCACAATGAATAACTTTGCTAGTTGACCAGCAGATGGCAGTCCTTTGCAAGGAATAAAATGGGCTTGCTTAGAAAAGAGATCAGTCACTACCCATATTACAGTTTTGCCTTTACTCTCAGGTAAGTCCACGATGAAATCCATTGAAATTTGCTTCCATGGGCTTGTTGGCTCAGCCACTGTTTGTAACAGCCCCACAGGTTTTCCTGGCGCCTTTTTCATGGAAGCACAGACATGACACGACAATACATATTGTTTAACATCTTTCCTCAAGGTTGGCCACCAAAATTGCCTTCTGACCAAATGTAAAGTTTTTACAAACCCAAAATGTCCAGCAATTTTACTATCATGGCAACGTTGTAAAATAGCTTTTCTTACAGTTTCAGGAACATATAGTCTGTCTCCATTCCACCACACCCCATTAGTCTCTGTTAAAGTTTGCTTGTGATCTTTCCACCAATCATCATTCATCATAGCTTCCCGAAGCTCTTTTTCTAAGCAAGGTTCACATGGGGGTTGATGTTGTTTGGCTTTGCTTCGAGTGATAGCAACATTCCCCTGTAACTGTACAGGTACAGGTGACAGGGTACCCTCAGGACCAGGCTCCTCCTGGTTTGATAATCCCAATTGTTGTGGAGACATTACTGTAGATACCACTTGTTCCATTTGAGTGTCATGTTGTGGTAACCTAGATAAAGCATCTGCTAAAAAGTTTTTCCCTGCTGGTAAATACTTCAACGTGAAATTAAACCTACTGAAAAATTCAGCCCAACGGATTTGTTTAGGATTTAATTTCCGAGGTGTTTTAAGTGCTTCCAAGTTCTTATGGTCAGTAAAGACTTCAAATGGATGTGGAGATGTCGCCAGGTAGCTAAAGCATGTTGCACTGCAAAAGCTTCTTTCTCCCAAACCAGCCAACGCTGTTCAGCCTCAGTAAATTTACGAGAAATATAGGCACAGGGCCTCAATTGATCATTATTGTCTTTTTGCAACAATACACATTTCGTCTGAGGCTTATTTGCTAATACGCCATCAGCCGATTTCTTTGTTTTTAACATGTCCGTTAATGGTAACGCAATTTTAGCGAAAGCAGGAATGAACTGGCGATAGAAATTTGCAAATCCCAAAAAAGCTTGTAATTGCTTTTTTGTTCTGGGTGTTTCCCACGCCAAAACATCTTTAACTTTGGCGGGATCCATTTCTATGCCTTGATGCGATATTCTGTAACCCAGAAAGTCCAGTTTCTCTTTATGAAATTCACATTTAGACAACTTAACATATAGCTTGTTTTCTAAAAGCTTTCTGAGTACTGATTTTACTAGTTTCACGTGTTGTTCCATGGTCTCTGTGTATATCAATATATCATCCAAATATACCAATACCCCTTGATATAGGAATTCATGCAGAACCTCATTAATTAAGCTCATGAAGACTCCAGGCCCCCCCCCTTAATCCGAACGGCATGGCTTTATATTGGAAACAACCTAGTTGGCAATTAAAAGCAGTTTTCCACTCATCCCCTTCCTTTATGCGTACTCTAAAGTACGCTTCTCTCAAATCCAATTTAGTGAAGATTTTTCCTTTTGTTAGCTGAGCAAGCATATCTTTCATCAAAGGCAGCGGGCACTGGTTGGAAATACAAATAGCATTCAACCCCCGATGGTCAGTACACAGTCTCAAAGAACCATCTTTCTTTTTCCGGAATAACACTGGAGCTGCCATGGGAGATGTGGAAGGTTCAATAAATCCCCGCTTTAAGTTTTTATCTATAAAATTCCTCAGCTCTTGCAGTTCCTTATGAGTCATTGAATACAACTTTGGCTTAGGCAAAACTGCCCCAGGTTCCAATTGCAAAGAACAATCTGTTTTCCGATGAGGGGGCATCTGATCTGACTCAGTCTCTACAAAAATCTCCCCCTCCTCCTCATACACTGGCGGTGCCACCGCTGCTTGAGCTAGTTCCCATAACACACAGAGTCCTGCAGCCTCCCGCTCAACTCCCAAGTACGAGCCATCTGCGAATTCCATCTCTCCAGAAACCCAGTCAATATGAGGGTTACGCTCCCTCAACCATTTAAGTCCCAACACTATGGGCTGATTGGATATGGGAGCCACAATAAACCTAATAGTCTCTTGATGCGTCCCAATAGTCATTTTCAAAGCTTCTGTATAATATTCCACTGGGCCCCCTTTCATATCTGACCCATCCAACTGACAAAATATGATGGGAACTTTTAATTTGTGCAACTTAAGTCTCAGTCCCGTAACAATGGCAGGATGCATCAAACATCTTGAGCACCTTTTGATTTTATGACAGCATTCAGTCTTTTGGGGTAGGAGTCTATCAGCACGGCACATCTTGCCTTGGGAATCTTTGCCCACTCTTCCTTGCAGAAGCGCTCCAAACAGCAAAAATGTTATCTCACAACTACTTGCACAATGAAGACACGTTCACTTCCAGAGCAGACAGATGTTCTTTCCCTACTGACTGGTAGCATTACCTTGCCATCACTGAAATGATATAGAGCCTATCTTCATTATTGTTATTTTGGCACAACGATAGTTGAACACTTTAGAAGATGCTATGGGCTTACCACTGTGAAAAATGCCTTACTAACTGTTCTTGAGGAACATGCCATTATGACATTACCTGCACCTTATCTCCAGCCTGCTACTGAGGTATCTTGAAGTTGTCATTAGCGGTTCCACTGTTTTCCCTCTTCTCCCAACACAAATCTCACTGTACTTATACACTACCATGCCTTGGTGATTCTACTGGCAATGACACAGTCAGGACCTGGGATCTGCCCAGCTCCTTGATGCTGGGCCAGGCATGTCCCTCTACAATTCATTCTATTCACCCATATTATTGCACCGCTAGCCCTGCACAAAATTCATATTTGCATCTCTATGACTTCTTTCTCATCCTGCCTTAGCCAAATGACGCTACTAGCCACAGCTGCAAGTCTCTATCAGATTCCAGCAGAATCCATCAACGCTTCAGGGGGATGCTCCTTCTTAGCTGCAGATAACCAGAGTGATTGCTGTTAGGCAGCATGGTGCCTGTTTGCCTTTTACCCCTGCACTGGTGCAAAATCCGTGGGGCAAGTGGAAAAGAGGAATTGGAGCTACCCGGGGACTTCCGGGTGAGCTGCGATGGTGAACAGATGCAGAAAAGACAAGCTCCGCTGAAAGGGAAAGCGCTCCGTTGAAACTGACGATCTCGCCGAAGGAGAGAGGAGCGAGACCGCACAGAAGAGTGGAGGAGAACTCTTCTGAAAAGAATTTCGGCTGTCACGGAGGGGAACGAGTCAGGCAAGTGTTCGTTTTGTCTTGTGTTAATGTGAGTCCTTGCCGGATATATATGGAGGCTCGTGAAACCGAGTGACAAGAAAGAAGAAAACATTTCAATGGGCGAAGTTGGATTATATATCTAACGGGTTTGCTATCCTAGCCATACACTATAGCGAATAACTAAAAGGGAAAAAAAGCGGAAATTTCTTAACGAAGGACAAATAAAAGACTCAGTAAAGACTCATTTCTCCAGCAAAGGAGATCGTTACCTTGTCGTGGTGCTGGAGCTTGAGCACCTCAATGAAACCATGAGCTAAACCGTGAAGGGACACCCAAGACGGGAAGGTCGTGGCAGAGAGGTCAGACTAAATACGATCCCTGGGGAAGGTAATGGCAACCCACCCCAGTATTCTTGCCATGAAAACTAAATGGATCAGTACAACCAAAGATATGTCGGTATACCATCGGAAGATGAGACTCCCAGGTCGGAAGATGGTCAAAATGCTACTGGGGAGGAACAGAGGATACGTTCAACTAGCCCCAGATGTGATGACGCAGCTAGCTCAAAGCCGAAAGGACGGCTAGCGGCCGACGGTGCTGGTGGTGAACGACGAATCCGATGTTCTAAAGATCAACACACCATAGGAACCTGGAATGTAAGATCTATGAGCCAGGGCAAATTGGATGTGGTTATTGGTGAGATGTCAAGATTAAATATAGACATTTTGGGTGTCAGTGAACTGAAATGGACTGGGATGGGCCACTTCACATCAGATGACCACCAGATCTACTACTGTGGACAAGAGGACCACAGAAGAAATGGAGTAGCCTTCATAATTAATAATAAAGTGGCTAAAGCAGTGCTTGGATACAATCCAAAAAACGATAGAATGATCTCAATTCGAATTCAGGGTAAGCCATTTAACATCACAGTGATCCAAATATACGCCCCAACCACAGATGCTGAAGAAGCAGAAGTAGATCAGTTCTATGAGGATCTGCAGCACCTACTAGATAATACACCAAAAAGAGATGTTATTTTCATTACAGGAGACTGGAATGCTAAGGTGGGTAGTCAGACGACACCTGGAATTACAGGCAAGCATGGTCTGGGAGAACAAAATGAAGCAGGACATAGGCTGATAGAATTTTGCCAAGACAACTCACTGTGCATAACAAACACTCTCTTCCAACAACCTAAAAGACGACTTTATACATGGACTTCACCAGATGGTCGACACCGAAATCAGATTGACTACATCCTTTTCAGCCAAAGGTGGCGGACATCTATACAGTCGGTAAAAACAAGACCTGGAGCTGACTGTAGTTCAGATCACGAACTTCTTATTGCACAATTTAGAATCAGACTAAAGAGAATAGGGAAGACCCACAGATCAGTTAGATATGAGCTCACTAATATTCCTAAGGAATATGCAGTGGAGGTGAAGAATAGATTTAAGGGACTAGATTTAGTAGATAGGGTCCCAGAAGAACTATGGACAGAAGTTTGCAACATTGTTCAGGAGGCAGCAACAAAAAACGTCCCAAAGAAAAAGAAAACCAAGAAGGCAAGATGGCTGTCTGCTGAAACACTGGAAGTAGCCCAAGAAAGAAGGAAAGCAAAAGGCAACAGTGATAGGGGAAGATATGCCCAATTAAATGCAAAATTCCAGAGGTTAGCCAGAAGAGATAAGGAATTATTTTTAAACAAGCAATGTGCGGAAGTGGAAGAAGACAATAGAATAGGAAGGACAAGAGACCTCTTCCAGAAAATTAGAAACATCGGAGGTAAATTCCAGGCAAAAATGGGTATGATCAAAAACAAAGATGGTAAGGACCTAACAGAAGCAGAAGAGATCAAGAAAAGGTGGCAAGAATATACGGAAGATCTGTATAGGAAGGATAATAATATTGGAGATAGCTTTGACGGTGTGGTCAGTGAGTTAGAGCCAGACATCCTGAAGAGTGAGGTTGAATGGGCCTTAAGAAGCATTGCTAATAACAAGGCAGCAGGAGACGATGGTATCCCAGCTGAACTGTTTAAAATCTTGCAAGATGATGCTGTCAAGGTGATGCATGCCATATGCCAGCAAATTTGGAAAACACAAGAATGGCCATCAGATTGGAAAAAATCAACTTATATCCCCATACCAAAAAAGGGAAGCACTAAAGAATGTTCAAATTATCGAACAGTGGCACTTATTTCACATGCCAGTAAGGTAATGCTCAAGATCTTGCAAGGTAGACTCCAGCAATTCATGGAGCGAGAATTGCCAGATGTACAAGCTGGGTTTAGAAAAGGCAGAGGAACTAGAGACCAAATTGCCAATATCCGCTGGATAATGGAGAAAGCCAGGGAATTTCAGAAAAACATCTATTTCTGTTTTATTGACTATTCTAAAGCCTTTGACTGTGTGGATCATAACAAATTGTGGCAAGTTCTTGGTGGTATGGGGATACCAATTCATCTTGTCTGCCTCCTGAGGAATCTGTATAACGACCAAGTAGCAACGGTAAGAACAGAGCACGGAACAACGGACTGGTTTAAAATTGGGAAAGGAGTACGGCAGGGTTGTATACTCTCACCCTACCTATTCAACCTGTACGCAGAACACATCATGCGACATGCTGGGCTTGAGGAATCCAAGGCTGGAGTTAAAATCGCTGGAAGAAACATTAACAATCTCAGATACGCAGATGATACCACTTTGATGGCTGAAAGCGAGGAGGAGTTGAGGAGCCTTATGACGAAGGTGAAAGAAGAAAGTGCAAAAGCTGGGTTGCAGTTAAACCTCAGAAAAACCAAGATTATGGCAACAAGCTTGATTGATGACTGGCAAATAGAGGGAGAAAAAGTGGAGGCAGTGACAGACTTTGTATTTCTAGGCGCAAAGATTACTGCAGATGCTGACTGCAGCCAGGAAATCAGAAGACGTCTACTTCTTGGGAGGAGAGCAATGGCAAATCTTGATAAAATAGTTAAGAGCAGAGACATCACACTGACAACAAAGGTCCGCATAGTTAAAGCAATGGTATTCCCTGTAGTAACCTATGGCTGCGAGAGCTGGACCATAAGGAAGGCTGAGCGAAGGAAGATAGATGCTTTTGAACTGTGGTGTTGGAGGAAAATTCTGACAGTGCCTTGGACTGCAAGAAGATCAAACCAGTCCATACTCCAGGAAATCAAGCCAGACTGCTCACTTGAGGGAATGATATTAAAGGCAAAACTGAAGTACTTTGGCCACATAATGAGAAGACAGGATACCCTGGAGAAGAAGCTGATGCTAGGGAAAGTGGAAGGCAAAAGGAAGAGGGGCCGACCAAGGGCAAGATGGATGGATGGTATTCTGGAGGTGACGGACTCAACCATTGGGGAGCTGGGGATGGTGACGGCCGACAGAAAGCTCTGGCGTGGACTGGTCCATGAAGTCACGAAGAGTTGGAAACGACTGAACGAATAAACAACAACAAAAAAGACTCATTTGCTTCCTATAAAACTGAGTTCTAATTAATTAATTAATTAAAGTGGCCATTTTGAGTATATTGTATCAGTACTTTTAAATGTTTGACTAGAAATATTAAGAATATATATAAGTAGAGAAATATTAAGAATATATATAAGTAGAGAAAAATATTGTAACTAAAAAATCTTGTGGTTTTTTTTCCCTCTTTGCTTTAGGTAAATATATATTATAGAAGTATAGAATAGATTGTACAGAATAGATTGTTTAAGAAAAATATTGACTTAAATATGTTGTAGAAATAATTGACCATAGCTTTTGGTGTGGAAATATATAGATAAAAATATAGTTAAAAAATAGAAGTTTTCTTTTCTCTGACATTGGATAAGACAATTATGGCTACAAAAAGAATACTAAGAAAAGGATCAGACACATCAGAAGGAGAAGGTCTCAAGGCATTATTTGATGAATTTACTACAAAAACAACAGAGACTATAACTCAAACTGTTAAAAAGGTACTTGAAGAAAAATTAGATGGTCTGGAAAAAAAATTGGACCAAAAACTGGACTTAATAGAAAGAAAACTTAAGACTGAAATCCAAGAAGTCAAGAAACAGACTGATATTTGTGAAAAAAGAATAGAAAGGAAGAGGAATGTATAGTCTTATTAGAATTGAAGGAAAAAGAGCACTATATAAGAATAAGAGGGGTGGCGGAGGATAAAGAGGAGAATATAAAAGGAATATTAATACAAATGATTGCAGACTTGGTTGAGTGGGAAGAGGAAAAAATAGAGGAAGAAATCGAAAAAATATATAGAGTAAACTCACAATATGCCAAAATCAATAAAAAACCAAGGGATATACTTATAGAATTCTCAAAACAAAACAAAAAAAAATACAGAGATATGGTAATCCAGGCTGCATACAATAAAAAAATTGAAGTGGAAGGTGAAGCAGTAACCATATTTAAAGAGATTCCAGGGAAAATTCTTAAAAAAAGAAAAGAATATAAATTCCTAACAGACATATTGAAGAAGAACGAAATAAATTTTAGATGGGAAAATATTGAAGGACTAAATTTGTTGTACAAGGGACAAAGATACAGGTTAAATTCCATATTTAAAGCAAAAGAATTTTACAAAAATTAGAGAAAGAATTGGGAAATAAGAAAGAGCAACCAAAAGAACAGGAATAAGGTTAGAAGAATAAAAAGTTGAAAAAATAGGCAAAATTGGAAAGTATAGGAAATGAGTAAATTAAACAATATAACGTGGAACGTGAATGGCCTTAATTCCCCAGTCAAAAGATACAGAGTATTTAAATTTTTTAAAAAACTAGACTTAGATATTATTTGCCTTCAAGAGACACATATTAAAAAGAAAGAGGAAAAATATTTAGAAAACAAAAAACTGGGAATATCTTTTATAACAACAAATGAAAAAAAGAAAAATGGGATCGTAATGTATATTAAACCTTCGCTTAAACCCCAATTAGTGGCAAAAGACCAGGAAGGAAGATTTATATTAGTGGAAATAGAAAGTCAAAATATGAAAATAATGTTAATTGGAATTTACGCTCCAAATACCAATCAGAAAAAAATCTTTAAAGATTTATCAGAGATGACCTCAGAAAAAAGGATTAATAACTGGATATTGATGGGGGATTTGAATGGAGTAGCGATGCCAGAAATTGATAGAAAATCAGAAAATCATATCAATAAAAATCAAGGAAAACTACCAAAAGAATTCTTTGCTATGGCAAAGAATTTAATGTTAATAGATGTATGGAGACATGTAAATGGAAACAAGAAAGAGTATACATATTACTCTAATAGATTTAATTCCTTTTCTAGGATTGATATGATTTGGGTCTCAAGAAATTTAGAAAATAAAGTCAGAGATATATCAATAGTTGCAAAAACAATTTCGGATCACAACCCCGTTCAAATGTCCTTAAGTATAAATAAAAAAATATATAGATGGAGAATGAATGTTTGTTGTTTATTCGTTCAGTCGTTTCCGACTCTTCGTGACTTCATGGACCAGTCCACGCCAGAGCTTTCTGTCGGCCGTCACCATCCCCAGCTCCCCAATGGTTGAGTCCGTCACCTCCAGAATACCATCCATCCATCTTGCCCTTGGTCGGCCCCTCTTCCTTTTGCCTTCCACTTTCCCTAGCATCAGCTTCTTCTCCAGGGTATCCTGTCTTCTCATTATGTGGCCAAAGTACTTCAGTTTTGCCTTTAATATCATTCCCTCAAGTGAGCAGTCTGGCTTGATTTCCTGGAGTATGGACTGGTTTGATCTTCTTGCAGTCCAAGGCACTGTCAGAATTTTCCTCCAACACCACAGTTCAAAAGCATCTATCTTCCTTCGCTCAGCCTTCCTTATGGTCCAGCTCTCGCAGCCATAGGTTACTACAGGGAATACCATTGCTTTAACTATGCGGACCTTTGTTGTCAGTGTGATGTCTCTGCTCTTAACTATTTTATCAAGATTTGCCATTGCTCTCCTCCCAAGAAGTAGACGTCTTCTGATTTCCTGGCTGCAGTCAGCATCTGCAGTAATCTTTGCGCCTAGAAATACAAAGTCTGTCACTGCCTCCACTTTTTCTCCCTCTATTTGCCAGTCATCAATCAAGCTTGTTGCCATAATCTTGGTTTTTCTGAGGTTTAACTGCAACCCAGCTTTTGCACTTTCTTCTTTCACCTTCGTCATAAGGTTCCTCAACTCCTCCTCGCTTTCAGCCATCAAAGTAGTATCATCTGCATATCTGAGATTGTTAATGTTTCTTCCAGCGATTTTAACTCCAGCCTTGGATTCCTCAAGCCCAGCATGTCGCATGATGTGTTCTGCGTACAGGTTGAATAGGTAGGGTGAGAGTATGCAACCCTGCCGTACTCCTTTCCCAATCTTAAACCAGTCCGTTGTTCCGTGCTCTGTTCTTACCGTTGCTACTTGGTCGTTATACAGATTCCTCAGGAGGAGAATGAATGAAAATATACTAAAAGATAAAAAAATGTAGATGAACTAGGGAAAAAACTACAAGAGTTCTTAAATTGGAACATGAACAATGAAGTAAAAATAGAAACTGTTTGGGAGGCAAGTAAAGCATTTATGAGAGGTCATCTGATATCAATTAATAATTATTTAAAAAATAGATCAAAGAAAAAAAATAGAAACATTAATGAAACAGATAAAAGAAAAGGAATTAGAATTGCAAAAGAACCAAAAGAAAAAAGAAAAGAAAAGGAAGAAATAACAAACCAAATAAAATTATTACAGCTTCAGATTAAAATTGAATTAACAGAAGAATTAGACAAAAAATTAAAATTTATAAAACAAAGAAATTTTGAACAGGCAAATAAAGCAGGAAAATGGCTAATGTATAAATTGAGAAAAGAGAAAGAAAAAAGAATTATTACTAAAATCAAAGATAAAAATATGGAATTAACGTATAATGAAGATATTAAGGGTGCTTTTTTTGAATATTATGCAAATCGATATCAAGAACAACAAACATCAATAAACAAAATTAACGAATATATTAAAAATTGTAATCTAGAAAAATTAACAGAAGAGGACAAGGAATTTACAAATAATAGTATTACAATTCAAGAAATCAAAGAAGCAATTAAAAAATTGAAAATAAATAAGACACCCGGAACCGATGGTCTTACAGCAGATTACTATAAAAAATTCCAAGAACATCTGATTAATCCGCTAAAAATAATGTTTAATTCAATATTACAAGGATCAGAAATACCACAATCATGGAATGAGGCAAATATAGTATTAATTCCAAAAGAAAACCAAGATTTAACAGACTGCAAAAATTATAGACCAATTTCATTATTAAACAATGATTATAAAATATTTACTATTGTTCTTGCGGAAAGACTTAAAAAAATCTTACAGAAAATAATTAATCAAGATCAGAATGGATTTCTACCGAACAGACAAATTAAAGATAATGTAAGAAACGTAATTGATTTAATAGAATATGCCAATGTACACAATGAAAAACCAATGATGCTATTATTTCTAGATGCAGAAAAAGCTTTTGATAATGTTAATTGGAATTTTATGTATAAAGTATTAGAAAATAGAAATTTTGGCGACAAATTCATAAATGCAATAAAAGCAATATACAAGACACAAAAAGCAAGAATAATAGTAAATAATGATGAAACACAAGAATGTAATATATTAAAAGGTACTAGGCAAGGATGCCCTATCTCTCCCTTATTATTTATCTTGGTGCTAGAGTTGTTAGAAGAAATTAGGAAAGACCAAAATTTAGAGGGGGTTAAGATAAAACAAGAAGAATATAAATTAAAGGCATTCGCTGATGACCTGGTAATAACATTACGAAACCCAAAGAATTCAATAACAAAATTAAATGCAAAGTTTCAAGAATACGGGGAGGTATCAGGATTTAAAATAAACAAGCAGAAAACCAAAATGAATAATCTAAATATGAGTCATCATTGGCGATCACTCGTAGCCGAGTAAGATTGTCTTCCAAAGGTAAAATTTTAACGGTGGATCCGTAAGTGGCTATAAAGGCCAATTCTGGATCCGCACAACCTCCCACAATGAGGGCATAGGTTTCCGGGTGGGAGACGGTCATGATGAGGGTTTGCCTGACGTGCCTTCCTTTTAGCTCTCTTCTCCCTTTCGCCCTGTACTCGTGCTTCTTCAAAGTCCATGGTGCCATTAATAAAGGATGACCTCCAATTGAAACGCTCAAGTTATCTCTTTTTTTAAAAAAAAATATGAGTAAAGAAGAGATAACTAAAATAGAACAATTATCAGGATTTCAAAATGTTAAAAAAGTAAAATATTTAGGAATACAAATAACAAAAAATAATTTGGATTTATATAAAAATAACTATGAAAGTCTATGGAAAGAAATAAAAAAAGATTTGGAGAAATGGGTAAATCTACAATTATCTTTGCTAGGTAGGATAGCCACAATAAAAATGAATATTTTACCAAGATTTCTATATTTGTTCCAAACGATTCCAATAATGATAAAAGACCAAGTTTTTGGGAAATGGCAGAGAAATAACAAAATTTATATGGCAAAAAAAGAAACCCAGAATTAAGTTCAAATATTTACAAGATACCAAAAATAGAGGGGGATTAGCTATGCCTGACTTAAAACTATATTATGAAACATGCGGACTAATTTGGATTAGAGATTGGATAAAAATAGGAAATAAAAGAATAATTAATTTAGAAGGACACGACAATAGATATGGATGGCATGGTTATATGTGGTACAATAGATGTAAAGTACATAAGGCATTCAATAACCACATAATAAGAAAATCACTGATTAAAATTTGGAACAAATATAAAAAAACGTTATCACCAAATCTTCCACTATGGGTGTCAACTCAGGAGGCAGGTGCCAGAATTGTGAATCAGAATAATAAAGAATATATAAGATACAAAAACTTATTAAAAATGGAAGGAAATAATTACAGAATTAAAACAAGAGAGGAATTAGAAATTGAAAATATAATATGTCACTGGTTTACATATTTTCAACTGAAAAAGCAATACAAAATAGATAAAAAGAACTTTCAATTTACAAAAGTCGAAAACAATTGGGATAATATATTAGAAAAAGAAAATGATCACTTAATTTCAAAAGTATATAAAATATTGCTAGAGATGAAAAGCAAGGACATAAAAATCAAAAATTATATGAGTAAATGGGAAGAAAACCTAGGAATATAAATTACTTATGATCAATGGCAAAAAATCTGGACAAAAAATATAAAATTTACTTTAAGTAATAATTTGAGGGAAAATATGTACAAAATGATTTTCAGGTGGTACCTGTCTCCTGAAGTATTATTCAAATCAAAAATTAGAAATACGAATGTTTGTTGGAAATGTAAAAAGAAAAGCGGGTCTTTTTGGTGGTCATGTGAAAAAGCTAAAAAATATTGGAGTAAAATACGTAAATATATATGTGAAATATTAGGTAATAATATAGAAATGAAACCAGAACTCTACTTGATAGGAAAAATGGAGGATAATATGAATAAAAGACAAAGGAATTTATTTCTGTATTTAAGTACTGCTGCAAGAATAAAATATGCACAATATTGGAAAGAAGAAAAAACACCAACAAAAGAAGAATGGATTATAAAAATAATGGAATGCAAGCAGATAAATTGACTAATTTAATAAAAGGGAAAGAAACAAGGAAGTATAAGGAAATATGGGACCCCTTTACAGAATATATTAAAAAAGAATATGATATAAAATAAATAAAATAGAAACTAGAATAAAAAAAATACAAATAGATTGATAGAAAGTAAGGGGGGGGGAAATAATAATAATCTAGAAGAAGTAAGAGAGAAACTGTATACTAAACAGTTACATTTAAGTTCTAAGTTAAGAAAGCCGGAAGCAATTTTAAAGATGTATATAAATGTTTGTACTGTGTGGACAAGTTGTTTAAATCAAGAGAGAAAAAACCTAAGAGAATATATATTGAAGGAAGGAGAGTTAGGGAGGTAGGAGAAAGTAGGAGAGGGTGTGAGACAAAGAGGAAATAAAGAAGGAAAAAGAAAGATTGATGAGATAAAGAATGAAAAATAGATATTATTGAATTGTATATAGAGTTGTTGGAAGGTGTATATGTGATTGAGGTTATGAAGAAGCTTGTGTTAGAAGAATGGTTCCTAGAAGGTTAAGAGAAAAGTAGAAGTCGGGTATAAGATCAGAGAGAGGAAAGAAGGAAGTAAGAAGGAAAAGGAGAGAAAGAAGATAAAAATAAAAGATTAGACACTAAATATCGAATGGAATTGTATGAATATTATGTGTATATAACTTGTTACAAAATGTTTTGTGTTGTATAAAGTTTTATGTTGAATGTAAATAAAATTTTGTTATAAAAAAAAAAAAGGAATTGGAGCTACCCCAACCAGGGACTAAAGTCCAATAGTGGGGAAATGTCACCGCAGTGAAGACCAAAGTGTGCACTCGACCTCGTACAGGGAAAGAAAACCACCCTGGAAACTGGGAAAGACAAGACCAGCGAAGACTCCATTCCAGAAGAGAAGCAGAATGTCCCATTTTTGTCGGGTTGATGAAAACAGGTGCTCCAGATCTGGATTTTTTCCCCACAGCTTTCCTGAGAATTAGAGCTTTTCTTCAGGTAGAATCATCAGCAATGAAGGCAGGAAAGAGAAGCAGAAGTTGGAGTATCCGAAGCTGCTTCAAATTAGGGATTCCCTGGGACACACTCGCTACATTCCCTGGCTGCACAGAAGTTGGCTGGGGATGCCACATTCTCTTAACTGCCAGTCACCTCTACTCCCCATGTACACACGCGGCCCCTCTATTTCCAAGAGGTTATGTTCCCCCTCTTAAAAGGCAGCTTTCTCAGCCCTCTCCTGTCCTACATTATCTGTGTTTCTCAGGGCTCATCGTTCATTTTTTCTTGTGTGTGCTTATCTTTCACTTTAAAAGCAGAGGGAAAGGAGAAGGGTAGTGGGGAGGTTTGTGGGAATTGTCTCGGAAAGTAATATCAATTTCAAGATCTTCCAGGAACTCAAGGCCTTGAGAATCCAAAGACAACCAACCAACCAACCAACCAATAAATAAAATGAGGGCTTGCACTTTGAACAAACCATTGCCCTGAAAGTCTCCAGCTGACTGGCCAGCAGATTATAAGAAGTAGGCAGGAAAAAGCAGGGGGGAGTCCACAGAGCCCCCAAACCCACCACATGTTGAGGAAAATGTTTGGTAGTGGTTTTCCCACTGGTTCCCAGTGGTTTTTCCACGCGATTGGCCCCTGCCCACAAACCCCGCCCCCTTCCACACGATTGGCCCCTGCCCGCAAACCCCGCCCCCTGGCTCTCGAGCATTTCAAAATGTGCACGAGCATGTCAAAATGGCTCCCGGCATAAAAAGTTTGCCGACCCCTGAGATAGACTATATCAGACTATTGCATGTCTGACAGTGTTTTCTGTTGCCCCCCCCCACCTTATATGAAAGGGAGGAGCCATTCTGAGTCTCTTCCTAACACTCTCCCTTTGACCCAGGCCCAAAGCATGCTTTTGTTGTTGTTGTTGTTGTTTTAACAGTATTTGGATAGTTTCTCCAAGGTCATCTCCCTGGCTCCCTACAGTTAGCTGGTTAACAGAGGCGGCAGCAGCAGGCTGGCACAGTGAGAAACAATACTAGAGAGATAGGGAGGCCACCAATAATGGGAGATTTTTGTGGCAGGCTGTGAGGAAGGGACAGTTTTGTACTGTACCATATTTTCTTTTGTGAACAAAAAATATGGGAGAAGGTTACTAACTGCTTGAAATCAGGGCCATTAGGAATTCCTCACCCTTCATCTTTCTGTGGAATTGAACTATTCTACATGATACTGTTGACGTCACTTATTCCCTAGTGGGCAGAGTCTGGGTTTGGAAACAACTTAGCTCTATTGAATTACATATATTTCTAATGTTACGACTGACCCAGTGATCCTCTCTCCCATAAGCCAGTTTCTGGAAGAATAGATAGATACTGTTTCTTGGTAAGGAGCTGAATTTGAGAATTAATGCTTGAGCTACATTCCTGGAACAATAGGTGACTCTGAGTGGGAAGGGAGAGTTTGACAAGGAATCCACCAACCACTGCCCTACAATAAACATTCTACGGACAGCAACACCGGCTGTCAGCCCAGATTTGCGAAGGTGCACCATGGAGGCAGCCCATTTTAGGTTGACCTACTTTCCTGCTGACTTTCCTCCCATTGTAGCAGAAAGAAAACAGGATCTCGAAAAATTAGAGGGACTGGAGAAAATGAAACAGGAAGGAGCTGAAGTGCAGACTCAGAGACTGCCATGCAGGCAATTGAATTGAGAATTCATACAAGGGTATCGATTTAGGGAAATGTAAAGAGGATCACCCATAGGAACAGGAAAAAAATGAGAGTCTCTCCCTCCCTCCCTTCCTGTCTGAATAAATTCTAAGGGAGACTGAGAGACAAACATCACAGGAGAGACATGAACAGCTGCAACTTGTCCTTTCCATGAGCACTCTGATCCACAGGGTTTCTGGAGATGATAAATGTCACTGGGAAGCTACTTGTGTTAATATCAGAGAGTCTGTCGGACAGTCAATTCCTACTCACCAATTTTGTTCTTATGAAGAGAAACCTACTCTGTTGTTCTGAGATTCTATCAAAGATGGAAATAATTCAGGAGCACACAATGTGCTTTGACATTTTGAATCAATTTGATGGTCTGATTTGGACCATAGATTTGATTTAAGAAATCTGACTGAGTTCAATCAAATCAAATCAAATCAAATCTTCACTCACCCTTAAAAATCTGCAGAGGATATGGCAGAGATACCATGGGATCACTAAAGGACGTGGTGCAGAACATCTGGCTTTTTTTTTTTTAGTGATTATTGTTTTGGTGGGGAGGGGGTATTGATTTATTTTTTGAAACTCAATACTCCTCTTTGGTGACTTATTTCTTTAAAATCCATAAAATCACATTTTCATATTTTGGCAGAATTGTTTCAGGGAGGGGCTGCAAGAGCTGCTGGAAAGGGGTACTTTTAGCCTGCAGCTTGTTCATACAGTACATGCTTTGGGGAAAACAGCACCCTTCACACAGAATGGGTTAAATATTACTCACCCACGTAGCTGAAGAACCCACTAACAGTACCTACATCTTGTCTGGTTTGAGCTTCAGCGTATGCACTTCATCCAACCCAATTACTACAGCCAAGAATTGATGAAGCACCTCCATGGCTTCATCTGGATTAGATAAAAAAGGATATCATCTGCATGTTGAAAATACCCCTTTCTCTATAGCAACCATTATCTTCACCTAGAAATCTCAAACAGATGTAGGATCAGCAAAATTGTCAAGTCTGATTTTGCTTCTACCAATCTTTTTATAAAAATATTTTATACAAATCTGCACAAAAATGTTTTTTTTTAGTTAATTCACATTTAAATGAGAGCCAAACAAATTTCTGTCCCATGTATATTTTCCAGTTCTCCTTGAGATGTTCTTGGGGGAAGCACCCACATCCATTTCATCACAAAAGAGGACCAATTAAATTGGATTAAATTGCTCTTTGCCACAGCTTTTCACTTTGTGATAAAGAGCTCAAAATGTATGTTCTTTAACTATGTTGAGCTGCATGATTCCAAAAACACTTGAAATCCATATAGGGAAAAAAAAGAGCTATATTTTCACCTCTCCATCAGAGATTTAAGCATCTGTCTGTATTAATTGGCATCTCTGGAGGAAATCACTTTTGACAAAAAGTATGAAATCAATCTATGTAAATGCTTTTATTGCTGACAGTGTTTATAACTGTTTGACATAGTTTGATGTTAGTTTTGGGTGATGAAGTTGAAACCTGCCAAGCACACAGATGTATGAGTCCCCAGAAATGGTGCACTTAATTTGGTTTTGAAAGGAATTTTTCTTTGAGGCTGCAAATTGCTCATGATCTGCTTATCAAGTAAATGAAATAGGCTACATTATTATTAAAGTTAATCTTATGTGAAGCATATTGAGGAAGATATTATGTTCATAAAAGACAAAAATTAGTTAAATGGGAATTGCCTTTCATTATATTTAATTGGGCTCTGTTATTGTGATAACCTGTTAACTGTTTTAGCTTTTCTATAAGTGAGTTCATGGATTCTTTTTTCACCCTGAGAAACGGGTACTATTTTGCTGCTTTGGTAAGAGGGAAAAAAACATTCTCTAAACTGGTAGAAAACTATGCACAGGGAAATGAAAACTTTTTGAGATTTTATTTTAATATAAAATTTTAAATGTGTCAATATTTGACAGTTTCAATCTGGATTTGTATTTCACTCAGAATCTGGACACAAATCTAGTTTTTCAGCGTACTGTCCATATATTCAAATTTAAAAAGCTTAAGGTTCATTTATATTAATTTGGGCTAATAATGCAGAAAAGTCTATCTGAGGTTAAGGATAATAGGGAAGATAATTTGAAGAAAGAAGATATATTTCAAAGAGTTTATACTGCATTTTGTTTTGCACCTTGATGCAAAGAACTACCAGAACACATAAAATCAGTCTATATATGTGGATGCCCAGAAGCTTAAGGTCAGATTAGATATAACACTGCCCACTACTCATCCAATTAACCATTTAATTGAATAAATAGCAGGTATAGCAACACTAAGGTTAAGACCCCTTGTGGGAGGAACAGAGTCTGTATTAGGCTACTCACACCAACTATTTGCAATGCAACAGGGAGAAATCACTTGGGCCCTTTAACTAGGCAAGCTCCCTCTTCAACCACTTCTAGAATGTCTTGACAGGTACTGGACTTTACATTAGAAGTAGGCAGCCCCTTTTGGTTAAGGATGCACTTGTTTTTATTATTATTTTGGTCTGAAAGGGTCGTAGGGGCCCTAAATGTTTGGTCTGTTTTGCTTCAGAGGCTTTTGAGAGTTTGGTAGTGCAAATAAGTTCCATTAAAACTTTCATACATCATTTACACCCCTTTAGGCCCAAAAGGGGGAGGGATAAAAACTTGGGCAACCCAAAATTGGACTTACCACCAGATTTCAATGGCATGATCCAAGAGGACCACAGGATCTCACAATCGGGCTGGGGGGCATACTGTAGATTGCCCATTTTTATAAAGGTTTGGCAGATCAGGTCTTGCACTGAGAAATCAGTGCAATATCAGAAATCACATTAATTCTGAAGCTACTGCTGAACAGCACATGACATCATGGCGATAAAACTGAGTTGAGCTGAGCTGAGCAAATAGCTTTCCTTGGAGATTTGGAAGAAATGGATTTCCAGCATGCATCCCTCAGAAAATCCTCTACAAAAGGAGATCAGTGGTAAAAGGATGGCATGAATGAAAGCCATCTGATGGCTTTTGCCTACAGAGAGGTAAGATATGATCCAAAATCTCAGGTGAAGATTTTAACATAATGAGTCTTGCATTTCCTTCTGCACAAAGGAGATTATCCAGATGAACAATAACCATTTTATGTACGACCCAGGGAGAGATTTATTTGGAACTTGATAAGATGGCATTACATGTTGATTTTCAGGATAACATAAATTGTTATTTTAATTTTGAAACACACCATCTTGCATCTTTCAAGTCGCAATATTTAATGCTTTACATAAAACATCTTATTTGTATTCCTCATGAGTTGGCCTGCAACTAGAGGAAGTTTGACAGATCCTCAAATTAAGCCAACTTGAAATAAAAGTTTTATTCCCTTAGTCCCTCTTGCTTTTTATTGTTTTCTGGGGTTTAAATCTACATTCTAACAGGATTTTTAAAACAGACTTTTGCAGGCATGACTCTCTTGAGAACATAATGAAAATGTATATTTTTAAAATAAATTCTGGAATGCAAGATTGTTGGCTGACTTTTAATTGTGTTTCAGGGAATTAGTTCAAGGAGTGTGTTACTTCTTCAGGAAACCATAGGAACTGCATTTGGTTTTATAATATGATGGGGAAAATGCAGGTGTGTTCTGATAACTAAATCTGGTCAAATGTTTGTTGTGGAAGCAGACTACTTCAAGATAAATTTGTTTTAATGGTTTAAATTCTAGGTTGCCCTGGGTAATTATTTACCTGTTCAGTTTTTATTTTCTCAACATACTTTTAATCATGGGAATAACTCATCATGGCTAAGGTACACATTCATCCGCCACATTAAAAAGCAGAAACTTAAAGAAAGATGAACATAGGTAAACACTTGAATCCTGTAGCAAAAATAAACCAGCCACTGGATGCTAAGTACAAGACATATGTTCACTCAAAATAAATTCAAGTAAAGGGTTGGCATTCACAAGAAGTATGCACATGCTGCTATAGAAACATAGCCTTTGTCAACAGCTTAAGTAAATAAATCAAAATTAAAAAGGGCTGCCCCAGAACATTTTGGTGTTTGAAGCAAAAAAAAAAAAAGCTAAAAGGGTACTCCTCCCACTCTATACATAAACCAACTGGATTGGTTGTTGAATGTTTCCTCATCTCTGGTGATGGGACAGTCTCCTCAACTGCATCTGAAAGCAGACGGTTAGCTAAGGGAATGCTGGCTCACAGCTCTTTCCTCTGATATCTTGATGCCTATCCCAAGGCCAGTATATAGGCACCTATACTTTGATCCCAAGCTCAATATGTAGGCATCTATATGTTGATGCTCAAAGTACAGATGCCTATCCCAAGCTCAATATATAGGCACCTATACTTTGATCCCAAGCTCAATATGTAGGCATCTATATGTTGATGCTCAAAGTACAGATGCCTATCCCAAGCTCAATATATAGGCATCTATACTTTGATCCCAAGCTCAATATAAAGAACCACAAACCTCCCATGAGTTGGTAATCTTTTTGAAGCAGTAAATACATTCACAATTTTCAGAACATGTTGTTGGTATGCTTACAGAACAGCTTCAGTGGGTAGAACTGTATATTTCTAACAAGCCTGCGGTAGTAGGTATGGGAAGCCACAATATCTCTCTTCACCAAAATTGATACAGTCGAGGCTGTTCTGTGCCACCCGCTCTGGCTCCTCTCGGCAAAATCTTTTCCACCATCCCAGTTTTCCTTACATTTCTCAACAAGTCACTTTAAACATTATAAAGAATATGTATAGGACCCAGACAAATAGCAATCATGCTAATGTTAAAGAACTGGTGCTTTGCTTTGCATCTCTGCTTCCCACTTTATTTTTTCAGAGAGAAAATCTAAACATCACATCATCTCAGGTGAGAAAGGAAAGGGGCCTGGTGCACATCAGAGAAAGTCCATCCCTGCTTTATATGCATATAGCTACATGCATATAAACATGTCCTCACAACATTAGATTTCCTTGCACATTTACCTTTGTGTATTCCTTTTGTCATTTGGTTCTTCTTGTTAACTAGTTGTTATTATTATTATTATTATTATTATTATTATTATTATTATTATTATTTATTTAATTTTTATCCCGCCTCTATTATGTTTTTATAAATAACTCAAGGCGGCGAACATACCTAATACTCCTTCCTCCTCCTATTTTCCCCACAACAGCAACCCTGTGAGGTGAGTTGGGCTGAGAGAGAGTGATGGGCCCAAGGTCACCCAGCCGGCTTTCATGCCTAAGGCGGGACTAGTTATTCACTCAATCACTGCCCTACCTCCCTGAATGCCCCTTTATTTGCTAGTCCAGTTGGGATGTACTGTATGTGTTTGGAATAACTTAGTACTGAGTACACACACCCTGAAAAGGCAAGAGAGTATATAGCCTATGCCCAGAGAAGTGGGTTTAGAATGACTGCCTTCTCATAAATGGTGTCTTTGGACAGCTGGAATTGCTGTTAATCCAGAAAGCACTGAAGGATTGCCGTGCCTGCAAATTGGTTCTTGCATTCTCTTTGGACCTGTAGTGAGAAGCCTACAAGTCTCTGCTCTGTCGCATATAAAGCACCATTACTTCTAACTGTCATCTGCCTCCACAGGTGATCCTCAGCCTATTGCTTTCCCGCCCATCATATTATCCTTCTTAGCGGGTGGCTGAAGTAAAACCCTTGCCTATTAATACTCCAGGGGATGAAGGCTTCAGCATTTGCCCTTTCAAATGCTGTTTGGAAACAAAAGCAATCAGAAAAAAAACAAAGAAGACATGATTACAAGTGCTCCTAGGGCATGTATCAGCATCCCAAATCAATGACAAAGAGCACAGATCTCTCTAGGGAACCTTGTTCAGAAAGCATCAAGGCAAGATTTGTTACCTTATTTTGCATGCATTCCAAAATCCTTTTCCATCAAGGGTTGGATGGACTCAGTTCCATTCCCCAGCCAGAGGACCTTAAAACTTAACACTGATTAGCATCTGCAGTTTGTTCGTTAACAGTGCAAGAAACAGCAGTGCGGGTTTACACTTGCTATTCTTCAAACCCAGCTGCCCAACCATAAGTGTGGTGTAAGTATGTGGATCTGTGTGCACACTTGGGGAGGGGTTGGATTTATGTAATGAATGAATCCAGCCACTGAGATCTGTAAACCCTGATTTAAGACTTAGTTCAGAGATGAAAAACCAGCAGATTGTGGATAGCATGCAGCAACTCCAAAGATGGCCCCATTGAATTTCAGTGGCAAAACCTGCCAATAATAAAAATGAATTATCTCTTAATTGAATGTATTTTTCACTGAATGTGGTTGGCTACTTCTCAGAAGTATCACAAGCTATATAACAAAACTGATTGGTTATACAGCAGGTTTCTTTCTGCACAAATGTATTCACACCTCCTTCCATGTTGGGGGCATGAAAATGTCACAGAATTATCACATTCTGAGCACAGATTGGGTCAAAAGCTTAAATAGCCTTTCCAAATCTATATTCCCCCCCACTGTTTTTTTCAGACTCAGCTTTCTTCATGTAGAACCTTTGCTGGATCCCCATCTCAAGCAAGAAACTTAATAACTAAAATGTAATTTTTCTTTTAAAAAGTCCTAGTTTCTTGTATTGTTGGTTTTGTCTTAGAATGTGATTTTTTTAATATGTGTTGTTCTCCATCAGGAAGGAAGGAGGATGTGTGTTAGATCCACCTTTTTACACCTATCTTTGTTTCTCTCCATCTTACTCCATTCTTACTTTCTTCCCTCCTACATTTCAAGGCAGGTTTTTCAGACCAGAGGGGCTGCTTTTTGTAATGTCTGGGCCAATTATTTTCAAACCATCCTCATTTAATGTGATGGTAAAGAAAGAACTTCCTTCTTTCAAAGGAGAAGATTTCAGTGACATTTGCATATGGGCAATGTAGAGTTTTTACAACGTTTGATGGGCAAAGAGTGTATTTATTTATTTATTTATCGTATTTATACCCCGCCTATCCCCTCCCTAACGGAGGACTCTAGGCGGCTTACATACATCGTATTTCATTTTTATACATTTCATATAATACAACATTTAAACCGCGTGCTGAGGGAAGGGGTAAGGGAACCGACTCTTCCGTGGATACTGGACTACATGTTCCACAATGCCTTGCACCGGAGCCGGCTGCTGACGTCCTGGATGTTGCTGCTTCGGGATCCGTCGTCTCTGCCACCATTCACGAGATCTTCTCCGTTCGGTGGGCGACCCCCGACAGGACGCCAGCAAATTTTCCCACTTAAGGTGGTACCCATTTATCTACTTGCTAAGCTTTCGAACTGTTGGGTTGACAGGAGTATTTCCTATCCATTGTGGCTCTTAAAGGTGATCAAAGAAAGATCATTGACAAACTTGATTAAAAACAAAGAAGAGATTGAGCCCTTTTTCATGTGGGGTGTGCATTTCCTTGCCATGGTTCCTGGGCCCCGCTCCCAGACTGGCTTATTTCTCCAAACAGGTGTCCCTTAAAACCTGGCTAGGATCAGGGAATGGATGACAACAGGACCCCACCATATTTTTCGCTGTAGGTTCAGTACCAGGGTTTTGCAGCCACCCTGGTCTTCCGCGCTTAAATTAAATCCTGAGGAAAGCTACCACAAGGGAGGGCCTCTCACAGAATTTTTCCAGATCAGGAAATACAGTAAAGGAATCCAAGGAAGCCGGGGAATGACTGAGAAACCAAAGCTTCCGTCACTTTCTGCCCCTTCACAAAAATAAATAAAAATTAAATGAATAAAAGGTCACCATGAACATTCTCAAGGAATTCCAAAGTATCCAGAGAACAATCAAGTCAAAAACGGAAGCCTCGTTCGCAAGGGGAGGAAGCCCTCCGCAGTGAGAGGACTGGTTTCAGCAGTACCGTTAGTACAAAGGGATTCAAATTGTTATTACCTATCAGATTTATCCCCCGCCTTTCATTCAGGAGCTCAAGGTGGCACGCTTAGCACTCCTCCTCCTATTCCCCACAACAACAACCCTGCAAGGTAGAGTAGGTTGGGCCGTGAAAGGGAGCAACTGGTCCAAGGCCACCCGATGAGCTTTGTGGCTGAGGATGGACTAGAATCTGAGTCTCACTGCTTCCAGCCCAATACCTGAATTGCCACCCAAAACTGGCTTGCTGAGTTCCACAAAACCAGCTGTGTTCCACTGCATGTAATATGAACAAGGCTGTTTATTCATTTAAGAAATCTAGGGTTGCAGCTGAAAGTCTGTTCTGGGAATGTTAGGACAGACATTTGGCTCAGTTTCATCATATAGTTGGTGGGTATAAGATTCGGTATAAATCCTTGCAAAGTGCTTTAACTGTCCTAGAATGCATCATTATTATAAGTTATGTAGTTTGTTATGTTATGTTATGTTATGTTATGTTATGATTATATTATATTAATTATAATATTATTATATTATTATATTATATTATATTATATTATATTATATTATATTATATTATATTATATTATATTATATTATATTATATTATATTACATTATTATATTATTATAGGATGCATTATTCTGCCCAGAATCAGGGCAGAGAAAACTTGATACATGGGCCTAGCACTGTAATTTCCATTTTTGGCTAAGGTTATTTTTTCTATCAGGTCTGAAACCCTTAGTTACGTAGAAGAGTTTTTAATCTACTGAAGAGCATCACAAAGGGGGGGAAAATGTTTATATTATTTTGCTCCAGAATTTGTGGTGTCTATGGGGTTTCATAAGGCTAAGGCAATTACAGTATTAGGAACAATTTAGAAACATGGATCTACAGAGATATTAAAGCTAATCGCTAGTTTGCAAACTTCTGGTTTATTAGGAAACAGCAGATTACCTTTCTAATCTAATGCAAAAAAAATTACTGTGGTCTGTTTTAATATACTTCTGCCAGTTCTACTTGAAGAATGATTCTGACAGATCCCATATTTTGAGTACAACTGACCGTATGCTCAAGATTCAGAAGAGGCATCATTGATTATATTGTTCCTACTACAGGGACTCCCATCTGGAATGTACGACTCTCCTTTTAGCCAAAGTCCCAGGTAGGACAAAATAATTTTATTCCCCCCCCCCCACTCCTGCTACATTTTTATCTGATCACCATTTAGATAGGAGAGAAAAACTGCAGAGTTTTGCATTAGTCTGCTACAGTTGACAAATGATGTTGAGAACATAATTTAGCTTCCTTATTTTAGCTAAAGTTAGCGTAAGAAGTATGTTACCTAAATGTATATCTCTAGATTTGGCTTTGTATCTGATTATTATATGTGGATTGATTGACTAATCAGTTTGGTATTGATTTATCAGCCCACATGTGTAGCTATGGCATGGCAATGATACAAGCAGTATGCAATTCTGAATTCTCAATCGTGTTCACTGCATAAGAAAAATAATAATTCTTATTTAGAATTGATCTGATTCTAAAAGAATGAATTTACTTCCATGGAGAAAAATATATTTGCTTGACTCTAGTGCAGATGTAATGGTGAACAAATCACACATCTTTGCCAGGCTGTCTGAAGTTAAATCGGAGCTGTTGAAAAGGGCAAGAGTTTTACTCACTCCCCGCAACCATGACATAGGTCAACAGCTTTGCACTGCAACTTGATCCCGGATTTTGAGGCTGCCTCCTACCCTGTAGCCTTTCCAGGAACTGTCAACTTCACGTACTCTCTTTCGTGTTTCTCTCACTCTTGGCTCAGACCAGTAACACCCATTCCTGCTGCATTTATTTCCTTTCTCTCAATTTCTGACTCTTGCTCTCCTCCTCCTCCTCCTTCCTCTTGATTCTTACTGATATAGATCTTGAGCTTTCCATAGACATGTCTATGAAGGTTCTCAGTCATCCAGGTGGAATTGTCTGTAGCTTGAATCATGTCAACTGGATTTCTATTTTCTCAGTGGAAACGTTTTGCTCCTTATCCAAGGAGCTTCTTCAGTCTGAGCTTTCCATAGACATGCCTTTTGTTCTTTTTTTGCATGTCATGGTGTTTTCTTTTGTTATGTTATGCGTGTGTGTGTACATGCAAGTGAATACTACATACCTAACTGACATACCAAGAATAGATTGACTTTTTCATGAGTAGGTGAAATAGATTTTTGGCATCTCTTCCTCCCCCCCCCCCGCCGTCCTGCAAATTAGTATTCTCTGTGATATACCTGCAAGCTGCATTATTAAAGGTCACATGAAGATTTGTTCTGTTACTTCCGCTTGGTTTAAAGTAGCAAGAGTAGGGATCGACTTTCCCCAATTACGGGTGCGCAATGACCAGAAGAAACTTCTTTACATAGTATTGGAAAAAATATTTTAAGTCCACTAGCTATATATCTCTGCACTTTTAATGTTCAACAGAGTATGTGCCTCTTTCTAAAATCTGCCTAGGTCTTTTGAAAAGCAGATGAAATCTTAACCATTCTGCCAGGGTTATTTTCTGATATTCTTACATTTACAGTAAATGCAAAATGACATGAATGGACCAGCAGCATGTCTAGATATGGCCACAGCTCCATTTAAGCAAATGAAGTCTCAGTTTCTTACTTAAAGCTACTTTTTAACATGATGGAGAGATATTTTTTTTTACTGAATACATCCTTCTTTGTCATCATTACTACAGATGAGAGAAATAACACTGGCTCAGGCTCTCTTTTGCGTGCCCGCACACACACAAATAAGCAAGATTATTTAAGTTCCAATATCCAGTATTCTGCCTGCCTTTGATAATAACTGAACACGAATTCCACTTCCTCAATATTTTTTGAAGCATTATTGAATAGTCTGCACACACGATAGCAGGAAACTGCAGGTTCTGTGAACAAACATTTATTGATAATAACAGAGATTAACTGAACATAGTGGCAGGCTGCACAAAAAAGAACAAAACCTGCCTGAATCTAGTAGCATAGTAATCCTGCTAAGCAACAACTTTAATTCCTCCCCGCCTGCATCATAATCGTCTCACAGTACACAGCAATTCCAAAAAGGGATGTTCCTCTTACTTTGGTTCAGAATCATCTCAAGATTTCCTAGCTTTCTTGCTGTACATTTGGAAACTGCTTGTTTCTCAATTGTGTGTGTGTGTGTGTGTGTGTGTGTGTGTGTGTGTGTTTTCTTCACTGGGCCATGTTGAGTGTCACATATCTGCAGAAGGTGAAGTCCCTTGAAAGCTGTGGTTTGTTTTCTCTTGTCTCTGTAATTACCACCCATCAGCAAAAGAATGGGCAGGTATGCAATAGAATAGAAGGCTGAAGATTTGCATAACATTAGCCTTTTCCCCAGTAATAGTGCCATACCATCAGCCAACCATTGCTAAAGTGATATAAAGCCTGCCTTCAGTACTGTTACTTGGCACAGTGATGGTTGGATGATTCTATAAAATGCTGTCAGTAAATTTATTTATTTATTTGTCTGTTTGTTTATTTAATTTTTATCCCACCTTTATTGTTTTTATAAATAACTCAAGGTGGCAAACATACCTAATACTATGTATAGTCGAAGGCTTTCACGGCCGGAATCCGATGGTTGTTGTGGGTTTTCCGGGCTCTGTGCCCAAGTGAATCTTCTAGCTGTGCTCCTGTCCTCTGAAGATGCCAGCCACAGCTACTGGCGAAACGTTAGGAACCAAAACTGCCAGAACACGGCCACACAGCCCGGAAAACCCACAAGAACCATCATACCTAATACTCCTTCCTCCTCCTATTTTCCCCACAACAACAACCCTGTGAGGTGAGTTGGGCTGAGAGAGAGTGACTGGCCCAAGGTCACCCAACCGGCTTTCATGCCTAAGGCGGGACTAGAACTCTCAGTCTCCTGGTTTCCTATTGGCTCCTTCCCAGGGCTGAGAGTGAGTGACTGGCCCAAGGTCACCCAGCCGGCTTTCATGCCTGAGGCGGGACTAGAACTCACAGACTCCTGGTTTCTAGTCTGGAGCCTTAACCACTAGACCAAACTTGCATGTACTACTATATTAGGGGGGGGAGGGAGGGAGGGAGGGAGGGAGGGAGGGGGAGAGAGAGAGAGAGAGAGAGAGAGAGAGAGAGAGAGAGAGAGAGAGAGAGAGAGAGAGAGAGAGAGAGAGAGAGATTTTGAAATAAATTTCACAGTTGGGGGGAAAGAGTAAAGAAATTACCTAAGAATGTCTTCTTTCTACTAAGCAGATGCTACCTGCCAATGGCCAAGTTCAGGACTTCTAGCCTTCTTTCATATTGTTCTTTATCATAAAACTTGTGGTTGTTGACTCCATGGTTTTCTTAGCAACTTTTGTGGAAGTGATTTGCCAGCACTTTCTTCTGGGATGATTTTCAACTTCCCAGTCTAGGACTGAGAAAGAATGACTGACTCAAAGTCATCCAGCTGGCTTCCACACCTAAGGGAGTACTAGAACTCAGATCCCCCCACTCCATGTCCAGTGCCTTTAACCACTACAGCATGACTTAGACTGTGCAGCCTTTCAAATACAGATGTCTTCCAATAATAACTCTATTTTTTTCTCTGTAAAGCAGAGTATATGTTATCCCTGTCATGAGATTTGTTGGAGCATAGCTTGAAAATTTGACTTCCTATCCCTGCTTAGATAGATAGATAGATAGATAGATAGATAGATAGATAGATAGATAGATAGATGATAGAGATAATAGATAGATAGATAGATAGATAGATAATAGATAGATAGATAGATGATAGATAGATAGATAGATAGATAGATAGATGATAGATAGATAGATAGACAGATGATAGATAGATAGATAGATAGATAGATAGATAGATAGATAGAAGATAGATAGATAGATAGATAGATAGATGATAGATAGATAGATAGATAGATAATAGATAGATAGATAGATAGATAGATAGATAGATAGATAGATGATAGATAGATAATAGATAGATAGATAGATAGATAGATAATAGATAGATAGATAGATAGATGATAGATAGATAGATAGATAGATAGATAGATAGATAGATAGATAGATGTGAAGTTTTTAGAAGTGTATTGTGAACAAGCATGTCATTGAGTGCAGTTTTAAGGAAGATCTGTTCTAATACAATTTGGCAGCCCCATCTTGACATCAGAGGTCCCCCAGCAGCCTGACTGATGGCCAGACAACAGCACCAAGTCTGAAATGCCACTTTTCCTAACCTGTGTGCTCTTGAGATAGTTGAAGATCACTTGCCTGATGGATGCCAGGTTGGGCATTACTACTCTAATGGTTGTCAAAGCTGTGAGCTGCTTGCCATTCTAAAATTCCCACAGTGTTCTATGCAGCTTTTTTTCTGTAGCATTTCAGGACAACTAAAATGGTGTCTGTTCCTAATGTTCCACAAGCCAATCTGAATCTAAATCTGACAGTTCCACAAGTCTTCACATACTATTGCAACTTCTGTAAAATATTAGCTACCTTTAATAAATACATTCTTGTTTGCAGCTTTTCTAAATATGCAAATATCTTTTGAACACATAATTCTCAGATATATATTTCTATGTCTATAGTTTTGAACAAAGAATGAAAGACTCACTGTTTCCACTTCATGTCACAACAGTTTGTTTTGGTGGATTCCCACCATATCACTCCTGTTGAAATCCATTGCAAATTTATTTTCCATCCGTATCTTCTAATGCTAGAAAAAAAACTAGGACATGTGGGCATGAGAGATAACACAATAGGTCTGGGTCTGCTAAGTCACATAAATTGTTTGGGGAAGGGGAATCATTGAACAGATTCTCAGTCTACAGAAATTTGCCTGGTGAAGTGTCTGGCCAAATTTCATTAAGAAAGCTTAACAGTAAAGAGAGATGCTACAAAGATGCATGCTCTTATAAAGCAGCAATCTTTGCAGTTCACACAGAGTTTCAAAACAATTAAGAAGAATTCCCTTACTGAGTTAACTTTAATTATCATTTGCACATGCACTTATAGAAGCAGATGGCTTCAGACATCTAGTCTGTTGAACACCAAAGCTGAATGCTAAGAATTCTTTTCAGCATTTCAAACTGAAGAATGTTATTCAGAATATATCCAAAGATTGTGAGCTAGGCAAATGTATATTCCAAAATATGTAATCATTCATTACTATATTGCCAAACAAATAAAGTCTTCTACTAGACCGTTATACATTGAAAAGCTGTAGTTGTTCAGTCATTCAGATGCTTTCCACACTTGGTGACCCAATGGACATCAGTTTGCCAGGATTATCTGTCTGCTTCTTTGAGTTCGTGTAAGTTCATGTTTGTGTGATCTCGAGTATGATGGTATCTAGCCACCTTGTCTTCCGTCAACCTCTTTTTCATTTTTTCATTTTTTTCCAGCATCAGGATCATCCCCAGTGACACTTGCTTCTTCATTATGTGGCTAAAATATTTAAGTTTTAACTTATTAGGGCTTCCAGGGAGCAGTTCTAGTTTTGCTTCATTTATTTCTGAATGATTTGTTCTTCTAGTGGTCAGTGGTATCCTCAACTATTCTGTTCAGCACCACAGTTCAATCAAATCAATTTTTCTTCATCTAGCTGTCACAGTCAGATGTTACAACTGGGAAAACCATGGCTTTGACAATACCTGGCTTTGTTGTCAATGTGTTGACTCTGATAATTTTTTGCTTGGATTTGCCATTTTTCTTTCTAGTTGCAGATGTTTCTTTATTTCACGGCTACATTCACGCTCCTTGTGAAGTTTTGAGCCTAGGAAGACGAACTTTAGTTTCTTCTCTATCCCTGTGCACTGGGTTGGCATTGCAGAGGGATAGAGATGACACCATCTTAGTATTAGACAGAGAGAGAGTGTGATGAACTGATACACAGATATTAACTCAGAAACTCTCAATTATACGCCATGAGGTGAAGTAGAAGAGTACTTTATTAATGCAGATGCTCGGTCCAAGCCAAAGATCAGTCTGAGAAAAAGTGTGCAAAATGCTAAGATAAAATCCCCCTTCTTCTCAAACTCCTCCCTAACAGTTGCAATCTACTCTACAGCTTCTAACAGCTAAAGCTCTCCCCCCTAACTGCTAAATCTAACAGTAAAATTCCATTCACATCTAACAGTTCCCTACTCCCTTTCTCACATTCCTTACTAACTAGCAGTGATAAGCCAGCTGCTGACCTTGGAGGTGCCAGGCCTCTTACCACTCCTGCTTTCCCCATACCCAAATGCTACTATGTCTGCTAATCCAAACACAACTACAAGCCCCATCTATTATACCCTTAACCTTTATTCTGGAAGGATACACATCCTGACAGAGAGAATGAGAGAGCAAGCAAGCAGCAGTCTGTTTTTTTTTTACTTTATTCAATCATCTTCAACGAGACATTATTTAGGTCTTCCTCACTTCCAGCTATCAAAGTGGTATCATCAGCATATCTAGAACATATTTTGTTAGGAAAAATGTAGAATCCAGTGTTCAATGTGTTCAATGAGTCCAACTGTTTGTAGAAGACCATTCTCCAATGTACTTCTGTACAACTTTTTTGCCAAATTAAACCACACAGAGAAGCTTTATATTCCATACTACCTGGATCAGGATCTTTGGCTTTGACTTTAGCTGTGACTTACAAACCAATTTATGCCAAACCACATTAATGGTTTCCACAACTGAGGAAAATGAGAGTAAGCTCCTAATCCTAAGAAAATATATTTTAAATCAAATCAAATCAAATCTATATTTAAAACTAAAATGCATGTGTTCAGACCATGCACAGGTACCAGCTCACTTATCTAGTGACAAACTAGAGAGTTCAGTGCCTCATATCATGTATTGTCAATGACCTCATTCTCCTTGATGGATGATGTGCTGTCAATCATGTTATTGTACTTTGCTCCATCATGGCATCAGATAAGATGCTGGTAGTCTCTAAAGTTCTACCCCAAACTCTATTGTAGTTCTTAATTTTCTGCCACCTGCTCTCTCTTAATGATGGGATACAGATGGTCCAGGAAAGAAACATTGGGCATAGTGTTGGACTTAGACTGTGAAGATCAGGATTAACATGTTGGTGCTGCCATGAAACTAACTGGGTTATTTTGGTATAACCTCCACTCCCCCCCCCCCCAAATTTACATCACAAAATTATTGTGAAGGTAAAATGGGCAACACAATGAATGCCGCCCTGAGTTTCTTGATGAACTGAAAGGATAAAAATCAAATAAATAATACATAACAAAATAAGGCAGATATGAATATCTGGTGTTTAAATCCAAATGATCCAGTTAAATATCACATGCTTCTTAGTGAAACATGTATGCGTGGCTCAAAAAATAACTGTAATTTACACCCCAGTAATTTCATAAACAAGATTACCATTCAACACATAGAATAAAAATCCACTGAAAAATACAGTACCATTTAATCTTCATAAAGAAACCTTTCACTAAGGACTAACCCTAAAAAACTTGGGAGGGGAAAAATCAATCCCATACTTAAAATGAGAAAGGTTATAATGTAACTGTTCAGTCACATTTAATGTGATTGTGACCCTTTGAAGTTCTGTTTCCATTTTGCTGGAGGAAAAATGTTTTGTGTGAAGTTAAACTCTGCAATCCTACATTTTATATAAAGAAAGGAAAAATCACCCGACATATTATTCTCCAGCTCTGAACAGTGTGGCTTTTGAGCAGCTTGATTTAAACACCACTCTTGTTTTCCATTGCCATGCTAGAGAAAGCACGCTACCTTTCAGCAGCTAAAGATCATATTTTCATGTGTTATGAAATCTGCCACAGCCAGAGGTAAAGTGGAAGCTGATTTTCTGACATATTTCCCAGCAGACCGAAAGTTAGTCAGGTAATGAAGAGATGACAACATTTAAAAGGCAAAACCAGAAAGTGGTCTGAAGACCCTGAAAAAAATGAGTCATCTGGGTCTGTCTGAGAAATCAGTACGGAAACTGACATTCTCACATCAACCCAGCATTGCTGGGAAGAATTATAATGGGTGTGGATCCACATTGGGAGAAAATCACAGTAAAGTTTAATAATCAGGATTTTCTCAGACCCATCTAGTAATACAAACAACATATGTGTATTAAAGAAATCAAGCGACTTAAACATAACATTTATTTTATAGCCCACCTGAATCAGATAGGGCTTTCTCCCCTTCTGTCCCAAGGCAATTCTTTTCTCTAGTAGGGTAAGAGAGTTGCTTTGAGTTTTGCTTTGCTTCAGCATGGTCTGCTTCAAACTTAAATACAAAAAGAAAACTCTTATACTTGTAAGATAAATAGTACAAATACAAAACTTACAAATAGTACAACTTTTAAAACTTACAAATAAGTTTAAAAAAAAACTCAGTAATATTGTAGCTGTATTTGATTGATGCCCAGTGGTATGCAGGTGTGATTCATATCCAAATTTTTATGGACTGAATCTTTGTGATGGATTTATTATCCACTTAGGGGTCGAGCTTCATTTTTTTCTCAGTAAGGTTGATTTCTGTGCAGGTCTTGACTGGATTTTAGAAGAGCCCTGTAGAGGTAGGATAGTATATATACTTTTGAGGCAACATGGACAATGAAGATCCCAGTATTTCCCACATTTTTAAAGACTGATGTGTGAAGACTTAATCCACTGACCAACTCAACACTATGGATACTGGGTTGGATAGGGGTCTTTCCCAGGCCAACTTTTTTTTGGGTGGCGGTTATTAATTGATAATTTTCCCAGGCCAGCGTGGATATATCAGTGGTTGTGCTGTATGTCATTCATTGGTTTGAAATGTCCCAACCACTTTGCTACAGTTCAAGCAAGTTTCCATCTTTAGATGGAATCAGTGCCTTCCAAGATTGCTTTTCCTGTAACTGAAAGAATAAGCTTTATTCCATTTTGCAACCAAGTACTAGAGAAAGGCATCAAGTTTTGTTAATTCACATTTCAGCTGCAATAATTATGCCCTTAATGTAAAAATTACATGGTGTGGAATAGCAAATAATAACAGAGATCTCTGTAGGAGGTAACATATGGGGAAGGGACTCACTACTGGCTAATTTGAGCTATTTTGCTATGGAAAACCATATTATATTTTTCTCTCTCTTTTTTTTGGAAATGAATCATAATGCTTTAAGGCTTTCAAGTCATTTGCAATTAAATGAACTCCAAGGAAGATCTAAATGACCCACTCAGAGATATGATGGTTCTTTGGAGATAGAAGGAAAGGGTGCCACTGAGTATGGTCAGTGGCAGTGTTGTACAACATTTAGCTGTAGCTTGGACTCATATAAAGTCCTTAATGTGTGTGTATGCATGCCTATTTATTATCTTGATATGTTTGCTAATAAAACTTTATTGTACAGACTAATAGCAATGCTGCATTTACTACACAAAACGGTACTTCAAGGTTATCAAATGTTAAATGTAATGATATGTTTAAAATAATAGAGTAATGAGTGTAAATTAAGTTGCATTTCTCTCCTTTTTATCACAGATTTTATTTTCTATTGCCTGAGCCTTAATGATACCCAGTGAATTAGTTTTAAATGATTGAGGGTTCCACAAGAAGGTTGCTCTTCAGCTCTTATTAATTATAGAACTCAAATGAAATCAGCCTTCTGTATAAACAGCAGAAATGGCATAAACAAATAGGCAATGTGGTATCCTCAAAATGCTTTTTATTTCATCTCCCATCAATCCCAGACGATATGGCCGATGGCATCAGAGTAGGAGTGTAGTCAAAAATATCTGGAGGACACGTAATGCAAATCTCTTCTACTGTTGTAGGGAGCTTTTTTTCTGTTCAGGAGGAAGAATCTGAAGGGATTAAGGAAATAGGGAAGGAGGAGGTCTCCTAGCCAGGTTATATAAAGAATAGGAAGACTGAATGTTGCATTTTAATATAGGTAAAGGTAAAGGTACCCCCC
This sequence comes from Charina bottae, assembly GCA_023362775.1. Taxonomy (NCBI): domain Eukaryota; kingdom Metazoa; phylum Chordata; class Lepidosauria; order Squamata; family Charinaidae; genus Charina; species Charina bottae. The sequence continues at coordinate 191,125,328 of JALMGJ010000002.1, read as the reverse complement.
GCACATTTGTGCAGTCGTATCTGACTCTAGGGGCCGGTGCTCATCTCCGTTTGTTAGCCAAAGAGCCAGCGTTGTCCGAAGACGCTTCCACGGTCATGTGGCCGCATGACACGCGCGGAACGCTGTTACCTACCCACCAAAGTGGTACCTATTAATCTACTTGCATTTGCATGCTTTCGAATTGCTAGGTTGGCAAGAGCTGGAGCTAGTGCAGGAGCTCACTCTGCACGCAGGGCTAGGGATTCGAACCTCCGAACTTGCAATCTTCCGATCAACAAGCCTGGCGTCTTACCCGCTGAGCCACCACGCCCCTTATGCATTTTAATATAAAGGTGGCTAAATAATTGATTTTAAAGCCTTTTGAACGGGTAGGCCACTCAAAGCTATTTTATCATAAAGTTAAATGTATTTATGTATGATACATAAATGTATCATAAAGTTACTGAATTAACTCTTAACTTTGGCCACATTGTAAGAAATAGGCATCCCCAATTTTTTTTCTCTTTTACCTATGGCAAGCAATATATACATTTCCACAGCGGTGAACGTGCTGTGCAAAAACATGTACAGTATGTTCCAATCATTAGGAAATAAAATTGACCAATTTGGTTCTTGGGGAATGTGGGCTTATAGGCCTTTATATACTTCTGACTCCTGAATCTCTGTTTCAAGAACTGAGAGCAAACCAAGAATTCAGAAATATGCCATCTCGGTTTCAGTCATTTTGAATATTCAGAGATGAATGCTATTGCTTCTCTAACCAAAATGGCATCATTCATAAAGGGGGAAGTACCAGCAGGTTTTAAGAAATCTGACAACTAATAGAAGTACAAAATGATCTTGGGGAGGGATGGGATGACAGTGCCAAAGAATGCTGATCTACTGTTGGGATCAGGGGCAGCAGACAGAAACAGAAGTCTGGATGGGACATGGGAGGAGTAATGTTGAAAAGGGGCATGGCCAGCAGAAATACAGAACAGGAGGATTCCAGACTGTAGCATTTATAGCATATTTTAAAGTGTTCTATTGCTCCTATGGAAGCTTACAAAAATATTTAATATTTAATTTGAATTGTATTTTTAGGCATTTAGAGAGCTACAGCTATTGGGTAGTTTACATTTTAAATAAATAAATAGATAAAATGTTTAAAAGATGCCAGCTTAACATTAAAACAATACACTGGGAATGCTGGGATGGAAGGGCAAGCATAAGGATGGCTTATCAGCAAATTCCTCCACTCTTACCAGTTTACACCTCCCCTGAGCTGCACTGCTTGTTTGCCTGCTTGTTTACCATCCATCCATCCATCCATCCATCCATCCATCCATCCATCCATCCATCCATCCATCTTGCCTTCTGTCTGAGATCTCAAGACAAGATGTATGACAATCTCTTCTAATAACCCTGTGAGGCAGATTGACCTGAAAAAGTCACCCAGTCAGCTCCATTTTCAGTGATGAGTTGAATCTGCATCTTTCTAGTCCAAGTCCAATACCAACAACTTAACCCCTACATCAGAGTGTCTATGAAGGTTCTCAGTCATCCAGGTGGAATTGTCTGTAGCTTGAATCATGTCAACTGGATTTCTATTTTCTCAGTGGAAACGTTTCGCTCCTTATCCAAGGAGCTTCTTCAGTCCAAACTTTTCATGTTGGTGACACACTTTTTAGACATGCATCATTTCACGACACACTCTTACAGCAGGGCACAAGGCAGGCACTAGGACCTGCGCGGAATCCTGGCAGGGCAGGTTTGGAGGCAGCAAGGCACAAGGCAGGCACTAGGACCTGCGCGGAATCATGGCAGGTCTCGGAGGCAGCAGCAGCCGTGACACACCCAGACACTGCAGCCGACACACTAATGTGTTGCGACACACAGTTTGGAAAGCTCTGCCCTACATTATACCTGCTAGTTGTCTGCAATTTGTTCTCAAACTTATTGTACCCTCTGATAGATATTTCCAGATGTAACCAGAGAACATTCCCATAAACAACAGGTCATGTAAATATGGGGAAATTTCACCCAGCTTCCCATTTTTTCCAATCTCAAATGTATTCCATTCCATTTCTTCATGAGTTCTGTGCATTTTTATGTGCATTTATATCTTTTTGATGTAAATATCTAATACATATATTTTTGTGCTAATATGCACTTTTCTTTTATACTACAGATCGAAAATAACTTTACAAAATTCGGAAAAGAATGCATTTCATCAGATAACTGTGTTCTTGCGCCTTCATAGGTTTTTGAAATGCAAATTGAGTAAGATCCACAAAAAAGCAATCCAACCTTTTCCTTATCTGTAAGAGTTGTACTTATATCCAGAGAGTAGAGGGGGTGGGAATGGGGCACAGAGAGTTTGAGAAAGCAGCTGGATATTTTCTTGTTTTATTTAATTAAAGTCAGTTTATATAATTATGCTCACTGAAGAAATGGGACATAATTAAAAATACTGCATTTTCTCCATTGGAAGTTTTCTAATCCTTACTTATTACATGTCTTTCAAGCTGTGCTGAATCACACTGTACTTTTTTTTTAAGAGAAAAGGAAAAAACTTTCGATAAAATGAAGAAATGAATTGGGACTTAAGAGAAACAGCAGTGAGATACTGATTTGATACCTGTTAGACCAGTGCTGGTTCAAGGGTATATGGTGCCCCAAAGCCACACTGACGTATGGCACCACCTCCTGCTGATGCAAAGATTTCCATTTTTAGAATGAGTGGAGAAGGGCAGTTTGGCTGAGGCCTTGGTCACAGCCTGGAATGAGCAACTGATGGAAGCCTTGGACCATATTGTTGTTAGAGATATCGGGTTTCAACCAAGCACGTCTCACACAAGCTTGAAGGAGGAGGCAGCCTCTGCTGTAACCTAATCTTACTTGCTTTGTGTGGGAGGGGCTGAATCCCGATTTCCTGTTATTGTTCCCTTCTCTTTTTCCCTTTCTGCTCGAATCTCCTAACAAGGAGGATGGTCATCTATGGCTGCGCACCTTGCTCATACTTCCATTCAGGTGGGCCACATTAAAGAAGCATGTGGGTCACATCAGAACCTATTGCTCGCACGCATGGACCGTTTCTACTAAGGAACTGTGTGTTACAATAAAATTGTAAACTCTTTTTTTAATGTTACTTTACATTAATGTGTGAAGTGTGTTTATTTTGTTTTTTGAACTGATTAAGCCTTGTGCAAGTTTATGGGAATGCTTCTACTCTGCTATATACTAATAAGAAGCTGAGTGGAGTTCTGGTATTACCATTTATTTATTTATTTATTTATTTATTTATTTATTTATTTATTTATTTATTTATTTATTTTTCCAACTTATATCACCGCCCATCTCCCCCCACAAAGGGGACCATCCCAGAATTCCTACAATTGTGCCTAGGCAGCCTCTCCCTATGTGCTGATCCTTGTGTCCACCTTGGTTTTCCAAGGAGCTCCAGAAAATAAAGCCAGGAAAGATGGCTAAAATGCTGCTGGAGGAAGATGAAGAGCAAGTCTGATCAAACATGAGTAAGAACCCACATTTGGGATTATATAGTGGCACTAAGGATAGAGAAACAATGTTATTTCTCCATCCCTTTTGCATCTGCTGATAGCTGTCCAGTGCTCTCTTTAAGGTTACTTGTTCCTGGAGAGGGACAAGCCACAGAAATATCCAGAGGGCCACCGTGAAAAGCATTCAAGCTCAGAGTTGGACTCCAACTGGGCAGTTGAAGGGCCTAAGGCATGGTCTTGTGATGTTATCTGGAGTAAGTTTTTGTGATGGAATGCGAGGATCATTTTGGAAGATGGGGGGAATGATCAGATAAAAGAGAAAGCCTAGGGAATGATCATATAAAAAATAAAGTAGCCCACAACAGAGTAACAGCTACAGTAAGAAACTTAGGAAGGGCTCACCCTAATTACTCAGGCGGTAAATAGGGTCTCTTGACCATAGCTGCCTCCTATGAGTATAGGGCGGGAGATCTGTACTTTCAGATTTGAAAGATTCTGTTAATGTAGCCTTACAATAAAGTAGAATTAGTTCATCTTGTGTTTCCTGTCTGGTTTACATGGGAGGGCTGACACCAATCTAGCAAGTCTGAAAGTACAAATCTCCCGCCCTATACTCATAGGAGGCAGCTATGGTCAAGAGAACTTTCACACAGATTCATCTATTGTGCGGGTTGCACCAGTTCTTGGATCATGAGACCCTTCATACAGTCACTCACATGGTAGTCACCTTAAGAAGACTATGACCATGCATTCTATATGGAACTGCCCTTGAAATCCACTTGAAAGCTACAGCTGATCCAGAATACTGCAGTGCAAGAAGTGATGGGCATGCCACAATATGCCCATGTGGCACCACAGCTTCATGGGCTGCGCTGGCTACCAGTTGGCTTCCAGATGCAATTCAAGGTGCTGCTTACCACTTAGAAAGCCCTTCATGGCGTAGGGTCTGGTTATTTGAGGGATCACCTATCTCCAATAGTGTCTGCCTGTTTGGTGAGATTGGTTAGAGTGGATGCATTTCAGGTCCCTTCGATTAAACAATGTCATCTATCGAGACCTATCGAGGAAGCAAGCCTTCTCTGTTGCAGCACCACCTTCTAGAACAGCATTTCCCCAGAGTCGTTCCCACCTCGATGACGTTCAGGGTATTATAGAGAATTTGCTTTCTGGATGCATATGATCTGTCTCTTTATTTTATGTTGTACTCACTTTTTTAAGGGTCAGCTGCCCAGAGTTATTTGGAGTCAGGTGGCCTCTGAAATCAGACAGACATCACTTTTGACAACATTGGGAGATTATGTGCTACGTTACTGAAATTTCATGGATGCAATGTTATGGCTATTGTAAAAAAATTAATTAGGGAAAGCATTGTGTGCTGTTTGGGGGTCATATTACAATTGTCATATTGTCAACATTTGTTCTACATATATGAATACTAATTGCTAAACTTTTCAGATACCCAATACTTTTCAAATACCTTTTCAAAGGCTACCTATCTGATTTTGATTTCTATTGATCAAAAAGTAGAGAGTACTAAAATGAAAGTTTGGACTAGCACTATTCATGACAACTAGAAAAAAGTAACTCCCTTTACTCAGGTAAAAAGTAGGCAGTGGGCGTAACACTGAAGTAAGCCTTTCTTGTCTATCACCAGTTAGCTGGTCCTTCTCATGTTTTTCTTCCCGTGGGAAAGATATCAGAGACAGGTGGAGAGGGTTGACCCATAACAAAAGAAGTCCCATTGTTTCAAGTCACATCTGGTTTTGAACAATATAAGAGGAAGGAGATATTTGGAACTCCATCAATTCCTTTTCTTTTTTTTTAGAGAATTTTATTAATTTTCAGAATATAATTAAAATACAAAATATAGAATATAGAACAGATAGTATACAGAACTAAAGAAAAAAGAAAAACTATAGAAGTGCATAACAGAGAGAAAACAGAAACAGAAAGTGACTTCCGACCTTCTCCAATACAGATATAAATACATTTATAAATATAATCTCTTACCATTAGTTAAACCTTAGTATCATTATTTCTATCAAATCAAACCGTTTAATCATTAAAACCCAAAATCAAAACTTCATTTTTTTCTGACACAAGCAAGTAGTCTAAAAGTGGTTGCCAAGTAGAAACAAATCCAGAAACAGTATTTTCTCTTATCAACACTGTTAACTTGGCCATTTGGGTCAGCTCCATCAGTTTGATAATCCAGTCCTCCACTGTAGGTATTTGTGGATCTTTCCATCTTTGTGCATATAAAATTTTTGCTGCTGTAATCATATATAAAAGCGAAGTCCCATGATGTTTCTCAAGCTGCTTCTCCCTCAGACCCAAGAGAAACAGTTCTGGTTTTTTTGTAAGTCCACTTTAAGGATCTTTTGAATATTAGCACATATTTGGTCCCAGAATTTTTTGGCCTTTTCACAAGTCCACCAAAGATGATAAAAAGTTCCTTCACCAAGAGCACATTTCCAACAAACATTCGTTACTCCATTATACATTTTTGACAACTTATCAGGAGTTAAATACCAACAATATATCATTTTATAAAAAAATTCTTTTAAGTTATAATTCAAAGTAAATTTCAAACCTTTGTTCCACATGTTCTCCCATTGCTCCAACATAATATTGTATCCAAAATTCTTAGCCCATTTAATCATACATTCTTTAACTTTTCATCTTCTAAATTCATCTGTAACAACATTTTATACATCTTTGTAATAACATGTTCATCATTTATACATTTCCATTTCGAATTGAGTTGTTTCATTAACAAATCTAAAATTCTTTTTATCCACTTTAAAACATTCTAACAATTGTAGATATGTAAACCAATGACATGTAAAGCCTTCTCTAACAGTTCCCTTGTTTTAAGCTTTGGTTCACCCTCTTCAAAATTTAACAAATCTTTATAATTTAACCAACTTATTCCCCCCACATTTTCTCTTCTAACAAATGCTTCATGAGGTGACAACCACAATGGTACATTAGGAGACAGTCTTGCTTTATATTTGTTCCAAACCCTCATTATGGCACTCCTAACAAAATGGTTTTTAAAATCTTTATTAACTTTAATTTTATCATACCACAAATAGGCATGCCACCCAAATCTCAATTCATGTCCCTCAAATTGCAGTAACTTCCTGTTCTTCAAAGTTATCCATTTTTTCATCCAAAGCAAACAATAGGCATCAAAATACAATTTTAAATCAGGTAAACCCGAACCTCCTCGTTCTTTGGCATCTTGTAACAATTTATATTTAATTCTTGGTTTCTTGCCTTGTGAAATGAACTTAGAGATATCCTTCTGCCATTGTTTAAATGATAAATCTGTCGACAAAACTGGTATAGTCTGAAAAAGAAACAAGATCCTAGGCAAAACATTCGTCTTAATCACAGATATTCTCCCCATAAGAGACAATTGTAATTTTTCTCATCTTAACAGATCTTTTTTCACATCATTCCAAATTTTAACATAATTATTCTGAAACAGTATACTATTTTTGGTTGATAAAATCACCCCCAAATATCTAACCTTTTTTTCTATCTTAAAACCAGTCTTACCCATCAACAATTCTTGATTGGACGAAGTCATATTTTTGGTCAGCATCTTTGTTTTTTGTTCATTTACTCTAAGTCCTGCCAATGACACAAATTCTCTCAATTTCTTCATCAGATGCTTCACAGTGGTATCCAAAGGATCTTTTAGTATCAAAACTAAATCATCAGCAAAATCCCTCAGTTTAAACACCTCTTTTTAAATCTTTAATTCCTTTATTTGTTCATCTCTTCTAATATCTCTATTAAAAACTAAAGAGCAACGGCGACAAAGGACATCCTTGTCTTGTCCCTTTTTGTATATGACACGGTTCAGTTAACTCATTGTTCACAATGATGCTTGCCTTGTGAGGTGTATAGATTGACTTAATTCCCAGAATAGAATAGAATAGAATAGAATAGAATAGAATAGAATAGAATAATAACTTTATTGTCATCCCACTATACACTATACACCAAGTGCACAATAGAATGAAATTTCATTGCAGTTGGCTCACAATTTCAATCAAACAATAAAATACTACTACTACTAATAAAAAAACATAGTTACTATAAAATATACATTCTTTAGCTCACAATTTCAGTCAAACACTAAAATACTAATAAAAAAATCCATAATTACTATAAAATATACATTCTTTACATATCCAACATTTCACCTAAAAGAACTTATTTAAGCATTCAATAATCCAATAGCCTGGGGGACAAAGCTGTTTCCCAATCTGGCTGTTTATACTCTCCAAAGTCCATATTTTCCAAGACTTTAAACATAAAACTCCAGTTCAAATTGTCAAAAGCTTTCTCTGTGTCTAGGAAAATAAGAGCTGCTTAACATTCATTATGATATTGTAAGTATTCTATAATGTCCAAAACAATTCTTACATTATCTTTTAGCTGTCTTTTGGGTAAGAACCCACACTGATCGTGATGAATAAATTCCTGTAGAATTTTCTTCATTCTTTCAGCCAGTATTGAAGCAAATATTTTATAGCCATTGTTCAGCAATGAAATTGGTCTGTAATTCTTAATTAGAGAGGGGTCTTGTCCTTCCTTTGGTAAAAGTGCGATGTTAGCTTCTTTCCACGAATCTGGCATTGCGGAACCTAACAAAATAGAGTTCATCAGTCTTTTAAATGGTTGAAGAATCTGATCTTCAAAACATCTATAATATAATGCAGGTAAACCATCGGCGTTCCACGCGCGTCATGCCGACCACATGACCGTGGAAGCGTCTTCGGACAATGCTGGCTCTTCGGCTAACAAACGGAGATGAGCACCGGCCCCTAGAGTCGGACACGACTGCACAAATGTGCAGGGGGGACCTTTACCTTAAACCAGGGGTCGGCAAACTTTTTGTGCCGGGAGCCATTTTGACATGCTCGTGCACATTTTGAAGTGCTCGAGAGCCAGGGGGAGGGGTTTGCGGGCGGGGGCCAATCGCGTGGAAGGGGGCGGGGTTTGCGGGCGGGAGCCAATCGCGTGGAAGGGGGCGGGTTTTGCGGGCAGGAGCCAATCGCGTGGAAGGGGGCGGGTTTTGCAGGCGGGAGCCAATCGCGTGGAAGGGGGCGGGGGGCTCACAGAGGGAGGGGGCGCAGCCAGAGGCTCCGCGCAGCCAGCGGCTCCGCGAACCCGGCCCGGCCGCCCCACCGGGAGTGGCGGAGAAACAGCTGCCACCCTCCGGCCGGCAGGACGGGTGTGGGAGAGCGGAAGGCACCTGAGCAACCTGAGCAGGAGATGCCTTGCCGCCCCCCTGGAGCCCTCACTAAGCCTTAGTATACCTCGATACATCGTGTGCAAACTTGCCGTTGACTCTTCGTTTTAAAGCCCGGTGCAAGGAGAAATAGACTGGGGAGGGTACGAAAAGCCCCCCGGCTGCAGCTCTTCCACCGCCTCTCCTCCTCTCTGGCAGCTGTGGGGCGGGGAAGTGGACTTGCACCCACGGTGCGCCAATCAGCTGTGGGGCGGGGAAGTAGACTTGCACCCGTGGTGTGCCAATCAGCTGTGGGGTGGGGAAGTGGACTTGCGCCAATCAGCTGTGGGGCAGGGAAGTGGACTTGCGCCAATCAGCTGTGCAACGGGGAAGTGGACTTGCGCCAATCAGCTGTGCGACAGGGAAGTGGACTTGCACCCGTGGTGCGCCAATCAGCTGTGGGGCAGAGAAGTAGACTTGCACCTGCCGTGCGCCAATCAGCTGTGGGGCGGGGAAGTGGACTTGCGCCAATCAGCTGTGGGGCGGGGAAGTGGACTTGTGCCAATCAGTTGTGCAACGGGGAAGTGGACTTGCGCCAATCAGCTGTGCGACGGGGAAGTGGACTTGCATCCGCGGTGAACTAATCAGCTGTGGGGCGGGGAAGTGGACTTGCACCCGCGGTGCACCAATCAGCTGTGGGGCGGGGAAGTAGACTTGCACCTGCGGTGCGCCAATCAGCTGTGGGGCGGGGAAGTGGACTTGCACCAATCAGCTGTGGGGCAGGGAAGTGGACTTGCGCCAATCAGCTGTGCAACGGGGAAGTGGACTTGCGCCAATCAGCTGTGCGACGGGGAAGTGGACTTGCACCCGCGGTGCGCCAATCAGCTGTGGGGCAGGGAAGTGGACTTGCACCCGCGGTGTGCCAATCAGCTGTGGGGCGGGGAAGTGGACTTGCGCCGTCCGGACACCCCCACCCACCCCGGGGCCTGGAGCTGCCAAAGGGGAACGGGGTGGGAAGAAACCTGCGCGTGGCGGCGGGAGTGACGAGGCCCGGGCGCCGCCCTCGCTCTGTCTGGCCGTGGTCGGACCTGCCGGCCACTCATAATCCCGGCGGGGGCGGTGGCGACGGGGCTCTTCCCTACCGCGGCAGCGGTTCGGGCAGAGGCTTGGCACAGCAGCAAGGTAAGGCGGCTTGGCGTGGTGGAGGGAGAAAGTGTGGAGTCAGGGTCCGGCGCGGAAAGCAGGGCAGGGCTCCGGGGCAGTAGCAAGGTGAGGCCTGGAAACAGGATCCGGCGTGGAATCTAGAGGCTTCTGTGCGGGTTGTCTCGGCCAATGGAGGTAAGTCTTTTTTTCGCGCCTTTGGGAAGCAGGGCCAATCGGGCTTCGCCTTGTTCAGCCCGCCTCTCTGCTCCCCTTTGGTGCGCGCTGATTGGTGGAGGCATCCTTCCTTCTGAGCCTCCACCAATCAGCGTCTCTGTTTCTTCCCCAGGGTTCGCGCTGCTTCCGGAGACCAGATTTCCGATGTCGGGCGGCAGACAGGGAGAGAGAGCCACAATCAAGGGGCCAAAGAGCCAGATCTGGCTCATGAGCCGCCATTTCCGACCCTTGCCTTAAACCATCGGGACCTGGTGCTTTTCCCAATTTAGTTCTTTTTATGGCTTCAACTATTTCAAAAATAGTTATAGGATTATTCAATATTGCTTTCAGTGACTGTGAAAATTTTGGTAAATCTTGTTTATTCAAATATTCGTCTATCTTCTCCAAGGAGACTTCTTGTTTTTTATACAAGTTAGAGAAAAAACTAAGAAATGCTTTCTTAATCTTCTCATTGTCCAATAATTCCACATTTCCTTCTTGAATCTTTAATAACATTTTTCTCTCTCTTTCTTTCCTCAATTTATATGCTAGCCATCTTCCTGGTTTATTAGCAAATTCAAAATCTGTCAGTTTTTTCTGTAGCTCAGTTTCTTTCAGCTTAATCTGATCCAAAACCGTTTGTAACTTTTGTTGAGAGTTCTTCTTAAGACTACAGTTATGATAGATAAAATGCCCCCTCATAACCGCTTTACTAGTATCCCAAACAGTTTTTAGATCTATTTCATTGTCCAAGTTAATACCAAAAAGTCATTTAATTTCCTCTTAAAATCCTCCACAACCTTTTCTTTTTGTAGAATTAATTAATTCAGTCTCCATCTATATGCCCTAAATGTTTTCTTTATTGTCATAATTACAGGATTATAATCAGAAAAAGTCTTTGGTAAAATATCAACTTTAGAAACTTTATTCGCCAAGTCCCTTGAAATCCATATCATATCAATTCTTGAAAAGATTTATGTCTCTCAGAATAAAAAGTATAATCCTTTGCCAGTCCATTTTTGTATCTCCAACAGTCCACCAATGCCAAATTGTCCATCAGATCAAAAAAGAATTTTGGTAATTTCCCTTGTTTAATTTTAATTTGTTTCTCAGATGTTTTGTCAATCAATGGGGAAATAACTCCATTCCAGTCTCCCATTAAACACCAACTTTGATATGAAAAAGATGACAATTCATTCAAAAATTGCATTAAAAATTTGCTTTTATCTTCAGTTGGTACATATACTCCCACAATAATAGATTTAAGTCCATAAAGTTCCACTTCAACTGCTACATATCTACCATGCTCATCAGCTAATAATAAACATGGTTTCAAATGTGGTTTAACATATAATACAAGGCCATTAATTTTCTTCAGACCTGCTGAAATAAATTCTTGTCCCAAATTTTTATTTATCAAATATTTTGTATCTTTTTTCCTTATATGAGTTTCTTGTAGACATATCACATCCTGATTCAATTTTTTCAAATAATGAATTTTTTTTCTTCTTTTTTGAGGGGCATTTGCCCCATTTATATTCCATGTAAGACAGTTCAAGGCCATTTTTATGGAAACTACCCACCAAAGTCTTTGGATGTAGAACCCTTCTATTCATCTTGTATTGTGGAATCCATTTGTTTAGTTCCGGATGCAACCTTTTCAGTTGTATCCTGCTCCAACTTAGTTCCGTACTTTACAAGGAAATCTTTTGCTTTAGGGATTGAAGTTAGTCTAAACCTTTGTTGTTGGTAAGTAAAACTTACTCTTTCCAGTTTTTCCCAATAAAAAGGAATCCCATTTGTCAGAGTCAGCGGTACTGGGGCGGCCCAATATCCAAGAAGCCTTAGAGCAATACGTTCTTCCAGTCCTGATAGGAGTAAAACAGACTCACACGAAATGAGGTTTAGGTAAAAAGTCTATTTACAATTATACATACACAGTCTTCATACACAGCAGTCCATGTAATACAGATACGTTGTCCAATGGCACATCAAATGAAAGAGAGAAAAATAGCACCTTTACACAGTACTTTTATACACATATCTGTCCAATCAGGACTCACATTACAGTAGCATTGCATCAGTCACATAATACATTTGCATACTCTTGCCAGTACGTGTCATCATCTTTCACCTGATAGAATGACATAGCAGTTTCTATACCCTTTCACCTAGATACACTGAATACATTTCCAGTCTGTTCTATCTGTAAATTCCAGGTTTTATTCACAAACCTTAACACCATTCTTTTTCAGAACATCAGTTAAGAAAGTATATTCTTTTCTCTTTCTTAAAATTCTCACAGGAATTTCTTTCAGTACAATTATATCCACTTTGTCAATATTAAGTTTAGAGTCAAAATGACCTTGTAGGACCAATTCTCTTGTTTTCCTCCTAGCAAACTGGACCAGAATATCTCTCGGCTTGTTATTTATAGTTGCGTACCTCGAGTTAATGCGAAAGAGTTTTTCTATTTCTTCCATCATTTTGTCATCCTCCCATTCAATTAAAGCTGCCAGAGCTTGTGAAATCTTATCTTTAAGACTCTCCTCCTTGGCTTCAGGAATCCCCCTGAGCCTTAAGCAAAATTCTTTATCCCTTAATTCAAGCAGTGCAATTCTTTCAAGCTCTTTCTCCCTTTCACTTTCCAATACATCAACTGCTAGTTACTTGTTTCACATCTCCTTCCGTTTTCTTTAATTTCTGCTCCTATCTTTTTTCAAAGTCAGTAAATCTTGTATCCACCTTTTTCTCAAGAACCTCAAAAGATTGGGCAATAGACTGTACATCTAGCTGTGAACTCCTCAGACATGCTCTTTAATCCCTCAAATTCTCCAGGGGACGTTGAAGCTGCAACCCAACCACCTTCTCAATACCCTTCCCTGAAAATTGTCCAGCTGCATTGGATATATTGATGGTTTCTTGAGAAGGGCTGACCTCCTGATTCTTGGACTTCCGGTGGGGACATGGCAGACTGAACAGCTGTGCCCGTGGGCTCAGCGGGCAGAACTGACAACGCAGCAGTTTTTTCGGGCTCAGGCAGGTTTTTCCTGAAGCCCAGGAGTGTTTTTCTGGAAAAAGGAAAACACCTGGAATCACCCCAACTGTCCTCTGGATGGCTGCTTGCATCCAGAAGATCACAAACAGTGTTCGTGCTCAACTGGTAAGAGCAGCCGGGAGGCTGGGACGTCACCATTTTCCAAGCCACGCTGTAGCCTTAAAGGGACACTATGACCGGCCACCCCATTTCTAAATCACCCAATTTATATTTCTTTTAAGTACGCGTACCTTAAGAAAGGCTTTCTACAGCAAGGAGAAGCGGGTTCTCTTGGTGCTTATCATTATTTTGGGGATCAATTTTTTTTTAAAAAAATTCTTTTTAAGTTTTGGACTTTGTTTTCCATCCAAATATTAAGAACGATTGAGAGTAAAGAATTGTCTCCCTGTTATTATTTTTGTACTAAATTTGAAGATATTAGCATTTCCCTACACATTGAATTGGCTGTTTTGAACCTTCAGTTTTCTGTTTCTACTTTCCCTGGGGAACTGTCTGCATATCTCACTTTTGCTTGTGTAAACACATTTCGGAATTCTTTCATATCTTCGACTTTCACTGGTTAAGCTCCTGGGGACACCATAATCTACTGCGTGAGACATGGAGGATTTTAAAGAGATTTTTTCTGACTTCCACCAAGATTTTAAACAGACTGTTTTTGGTTCCTACCAAGTTTTTATGCAAGACATTCAGGACATTGTGGAAAACATGAGGTCTAAAATGTGTCATCTGGTTGGGGATGTCGTGAATGAAATTGAGGAATTTAACAGCGACAGAAATGTCTCTTCTAAGAGTGAGATCAGGACTTCTGTTGAAATGCTGGATGAAAATTGGATAGTCGAGTTGAAGAAATTAAAGGGAGAGAGCGAGTTGCAAGCCATACTGTAAATGAAATTGATCTTCTGGTGGAACGCTATGGAAAAGAAAGGATTATTATGTATTGGAGGTCTCTTGAAGAGATGTCGGAGTTTTTGAGGGGGGCAGTTGGGCTGTTCAATTTTTTAAAGAAAAAAGCTCTGTGTGCATTGTGGGGATATGTAAATGCTCTGGTTTATTTCGAACTGGGATAAGGTTTTAAGAATATTTATCTGGATTGCTTTTAGAGTTTGGCTGATTTCATTTATCTTTAACGATTTGGATTAAGATTATTAAGGCATAATAAAAAATAATACATGTCTATTTGGATGGTTTTGGGTTTAATATGATTAAGATTATTAAAATTGTATTATCAAGTACAATGGCAGACAATTTATATGTTTTTTAGTTTGATCTTTATTATAGTAGACAGAAATGTATAGAATAGTAGTAGGAAGGAAATACTTAAATAAATGTTATCTTTGGGGGGAAGTTGATTAGGAGGTTTACAGTATATTTTTTCTTTTCTTTTAATATAAGGGGAGGGAGCAACTGTATTTAGTGATTTTTATAATGTGCCAATGGAATGATTTATAGAAATAATGTGATTTTGGTTTAATACAGAGTAAGGGATTGATTATGGAAAATTGTTGTATATCCTTGCTGTTAAAAGTCAGAAGTCACCTCTTTTTGTAATTTTGAAAAATTTTCTCTTGTGTTTCTACACTTTTTTAGTTTTTTTCTTTTTTTTCTTTTTTTTTGTTTTTCTGTAGCTTTTATCTTTGCTTGAAACTTAATAAAATTCTGGGGCCGACCTCCTTCAGAACTGTCAGAACCACACTGTCTCTTAAAGATGCATTGACTACCACATGGATCCAACTGCATGTCACACCCAGGAGATCATGAGAACCAGGAGGGATGTGGATCTAAAATACAAGTGGCCATACTTACAGTCCCAAGGACTCTCCATTTCCTCAGGACTAACAAGCTCAAACTCTGTAGATGTAATAAGAGTGGAGAAATACTCATGGTTCATTGCTATTATTGTCATGAGATAATCTTTAACAAAGGTTCTTATTCTTGCTCAGTTGGATTCAGTCTTTGTCTTCTGCCCGCAGCACACTAATAATCTAGAGTTTCCACCTAGTGTTGATGGCCATTGAGTGTTTATTGTTCTCCTTTCTCATTAACAGTATTTAAATGATACATCAGTGAGATATCGGCAAGATTCCCTTTGGTTAATGCATTAAAAGTTATTACAAACCCTTAATCATTTCCAACTTAATACTAGAAATAAAGCTCTAACTGTCTGTATCCAGATTTGGATACAAGTATTAAGACTGATAGTGCTATCCTGCAATAAGAAGTAAGATTTATGAATCCTTGAATTCTTGGCTCTGATTAAAATCTGAGTCAGGGAACAATTCCCAGCTTTCTTCCTTCTTCTCCTTCATTAACCTCCCTAATTGTCAAAACACTCTCTATATCAGCTCCCCTCCTCTTCCTAAATGTCTTTCTCCTTAAAAATTAGCAGGCACTGAAAATAAGAACAGCAGTGATGTGGGAAGCAGCCAGTAGGGCTGCAAAAAGGCCAGGTGACCATAAGAGGTACAATCTCTCTCTCTTTGCTGCTATCTTGTGTTCATCCAGATTTTTGCAGCCTATATCTGGTAGCTCTAGAACAGTGTTTCTCAACCTCAGAAACTTTAAGCTGTGTGGACTTCAACTCCCAGAATTTCCCAGTCAGCCATGCTCGCTGGAGAATTCTGGGAGTTGAAGTCCACACATCTTCAAGTTGCCAAGGTTGAGAAACACTGCTCTAGACAAAAGTGAGGACTGTCCATGTCTGTCTGCTTTTGGAAGCTGAATGCATTATGGAGGAGCATGCCAGAATTAAATACCAAGTGGGCCCATCTCCAGAGATGTTTAAAGAGTAGCTAGTACTGCTAATTTTTAGTATAGCTGAGAAACATGTTAATCGCTGTAGTGAAAGCAGACTAACTACAAGCCTTGTTGCAGGGATGGATCTGATTTTTCCACAAAGTTCTTGATCAATGCATGCTTGGAACACTGTTGAAAATCTTAAACAGTCTCCTGCCTAGGAACAGGATTTAAGGTAGAAGTGAACACCTTGCCAAATCTGGTGTTGATAATGGACCCCTTATGGCTGAAATCTCAAACTACAATGAGAAACAAGGCAGGCCTACAGTATACGATGCCAAGCAAATATATGGGACACTAAACAATGAAGTAATGGCCTTAACAGTGGTTTAGCCACTCTGCACATGACCATTCAGAGCTCAAATAATGCTAGAGGCGATGTTAAAGTTGAGGGATTCCCCCCCAAAATTGTTGATAACAAGCAGCACATGTAAACAGTGTTTTAAAACTTACCTAGCTTGTTACTCTAGTACTTCTTTTCCAAATAGTTCTGTCTTTCAAATGCCCAAATGTGTTCCAAACGCTTACCTTCGATTGGAAGCGGGCATGATAAAAGTTGAGGCAAGAGTGTGCCTAGCTTCCCTGAATCTTTGGCTAAAACTCAAGCATTATCCTCAAGGTTTAGCACCACTCATTTTCCAAGATTACTTCCAATCCTCTTGGTTAAAGGATATTGAATCTAATCTCACCAAGCTAGGATTTTCTACAGATTCAATTCTCAGGATGGATTATGAACAGGCAAAATTGGCCTTGAAGCAAAGGATAAAGGACATAGAGAGACAAACGGACTTAGAGAAGGCCCCTAATTTCTTATCATCAGAGTATAATAAATATATTGTTAATTCTGCTAACTACCTTACTCAACTTGAAATCCCTAGCCATCGGAAAGCCTTTGCCTTAGCTCGTAGCCACGCACTCCCTTCCGCAGTCTTGGATGGTAGATATAAAAAAATCCCAAAAGCTGCAAGGTGGTGCTGTTGTAATAATGGAGAGATAGAAAATACAGTCCACGTGCTCCTCCGTTGTCCTTTTTATAAAGAGCTTAGGAGTAAATTAATATTACCTTTGACCAAGAAATATCCTAGGATGCAAGATATAGAGTATATGCAAATGTTACTTATAGATGAAGATCCAACTGTTACGACGCAAGTAGCCAAATTCTGTGCAGCTGCTATAAAGATACGCCAGACTATGATAGGAAAAATGTAGTAATGTACTCCTTGTAATGATTTTAATAATTTTAAAAGGTGTATGTATGTATGTGTATGTGTATATATATATATATATATATATATATATATCACCATATTTTATATATGATATTTTATTTTATAAGCATTTACATCTGATAGAATATTAGTTATGACTAATATTAAGAGCATATTTAAATTTGATTAAGGGGCTCATCCACATTGTGGTCTGAATGTATTTTAATTTTTAATTGGAACAATGTAATTTAACTTATAATTTTAAAACTATTTTAAATCAGATGGTGCATATTGTAAGGTTCAATGAGTATACCTTGTAGAATCTTCTACTGGTCAGTGACCGTAATAAACCAGAATGAAATAGTTCTGTCATGGGGGGAAAGTACTACTGATTAGGGAGCAGTTTCTTTACAAATTAGCACATATTTATTCTTAAATTACTTAAGCACATCTTAAAAATGTGGAAAAGAAAATAATATTCTAAAGAAGTCATTTAGCCACTCAACTAATTGTTTTTTCCTTTTGAGATATTGGCCTGTTAAGAGACAAAATTAAGGAGTCATCCCAAAAGGATAAAAACGTAAATATGATTGGCATGGAAAAGACAAAGCCAGCAGGAGCAAAACTATACACGACATGATCATCAACTGAGAATGAGGTTCAATGTTGTGGGGAAAATGCCCACTAAATAAGGAACCAAAGCATCTGGAGATATTGCAAGAAAGTATAGATTATTGGCATGCACACACCTACAGGGATCACTGGGCTCCTGGCTTGAGAAATGCCAAAGAGCCATACTCTTTCAAGAGGGTACAATGAATTGCAAGGGTAATGTAAATTACTTTACAACCCACATACCTCAGATAAGGTGAGGAGGTGACCTTATGATGGGGTCATTCTGGCGCCTTCAAATTTCTACATTTTCAAAGATGGCCTCCATCCGCCCTCCCATTCTGATACTAACCCTAACATAAACATTTGTTCTTTATTAGGCATATCAAGTGATACCTTTCATACTGCCAGAAAAGACAACAGTTTGCTTTATGTTATCAGTCCCCTTGTCCCTTCGCGGTCAACCTTTCTCATCGTTTCATTTCTGTCTGCTCATTCAAAGTATTTTATAATTTATCATTATAATTTGACTATACATTATTTTATCATTCTTAATCTTCTTAAAAAGGGAATCAAAGTTTTCATTTTACTTTTTAAAATATCATCTTTTTAATATTACTTTTTAAAATATCCATATCAGAACACGGAATGCATCCTGCCATGAGACCTTGGACTTTGCCCTCCACTTCTCAGCAGAACTTTTTACCTGTGTGATAGCTAGGAACAGAGTATTTACTTACCTGTAAAAAGCATTACTTACCTATGAGAATATCAATAGATACTCCATGGGCTTGGTTCTACTTCACATATACAGTATATGCTCAAATAAATTGGAGGATTCCAGCCAGGATTGTCTATGAAGGTTCTCAGTCATCCAGGTGGAATTGTCTGTAGCTTGAATCATGTCAACTGGATTTCTATTTTCTCAGTGGAAACGTTTCGCTCCTTATCCAAGGAGCTTCTTCAGTCTGAGCAAAGTTGGTAAGGGAATCCTAAATATGTTTCTAGGTAGCTGTGTGACCTTACACCTGGGGGCATGGTTATATTGAGATGTTATTTTAAGTCCTTTTATTATCTAAAGGAGGATCGTTAAGATCACCATGCTGCTGTTGAGCTTGTGAAATGGTCTTAATCTTCCTAGGCACAGAAGACAGAGCAGGGAGAAAGATGGGAGAAAGATTGTGCCTGAGGCCCCCACCTCTATTCAAGGAAGGATTTTCCAAGTTGGCATAAATGGATTCCTTGACCCCTCTCTCAAACCACCTATCTTCTCTGTCTAAAATGTGAACATTAATGTCCTCAAATGAGTGTCCTTTTTCCTTTAAATGAAGATAAACTGCTGACTCTGGTCCTGTGGTGTTACTTCTCCTGTGTTGGGCCATCCTCCTGTACAAAAGTTGTTTGGTTTCTCCAATGTAGAGTTCAGAGCACTCCTCACTGCACTGGATTGCATAAACTACATTGCTTTTCTTGTGTTTTGGAGTTTGATCTTTGGGGTGTACAAGCCTCTGTCTCAGTGTGTTGGTGGGTTTGAAATATACAGGTATGTGGTGTTTGCCAAATATCCGTTTTATCTTTTCAGACACACCAGCCATGTAGGGAATGACCAGGTTCTTTCGTTTACTCTGAGTCTCAGCCCTATCTGTCGCTGTTTTAGGTCTGGTAGATTTAGATTTGGTGAAGGCCCAATTTGGATATCCACAGGCCTTCAGAGCTGTTCTCAGGTGCTGATTTTCATTCTTTTTGGAATCCATGGAGGTGGGGATGGTTTCTGCTCTGTGTGACAATGTCCTGATGACTCCTAGTTTGTGCTGCAGTGGATGGTGGGAGTCAAACATCAGATATTGATCTGTGTGTGTGGGTTTCCTGTAGATCCCTATTTCTAGCTTGCCACCGGTCCCAATGAGGACTTCACAGTCTAGGAATGCCAGTCTGTTGTCCTTGGTGTCTTCTCTGGTGAAGCTAATGTTGGCATCTATAGTGTTTATATGGTCCGTGAAGGCCTGTACTTCCTGGGTCTTGATTTTGACCCAGGTGTCATCCACATACCTAAACCAGTGGGTGGGCACCGTTCCCTGGAATGTGTTGGGTGCTTTCTTCTCCACTTCTTCCATGTATAAATTGGCCACAATGGGTGACCCAGGAGAACCCATGGCACAGCCGTGTTTTTGTCTGTAAAAGTCACCTCTGTATGTGAAATAAGTGGTGTTAAGACACAGGTCCAGAAGGTGGCAGATCTGGTTTGGGTTGAGATGGCTTCCCCTTTCAAGGGTGCTGTCCTCTTCTAGTCTCTTCCTGACAGCGGATAGAGCATGAGTGGTGGGGATGCTGGTGAAAAGGGAGGACACATCAAAGGAGACCATAGTTTCATCTGTATCCAGTTTCAGGATCTTTGCTTTGGAAACAAATTCTTCCGAATTATGGATGTGGTGTTCAGAGTGTCCAACTAGAGGTGCTAGTATGGTAGAGAGGTGTTTGGCAATGTTGTATGTTACCGAATTAATGCTGCTGACTATGGGTCGGAGGGGTGTTCCTTCCTTGTGGATCTTAGGAAGTCCGTAGATGCAGGGGATGGCTTCTCCAGGATACAGATGGTGGTAGGTAATCCTATCGATGGAGCCATCATGTTCCAATTGTTTCAAACTGTCTATTACCTTTTTCTTGTAATTGTTGGTGGGGTCTCTTTTCAGTTTTTCATATGTATGGTGATCATCCAAAAGTGAGGTAATTTTATTGTGGTAGTCTGCAGTGTTTAGAACCACTGTACATCTTCCTTTGTCAGCAGGTAAAATGGTGATGGTTTCATCTTTGCTGAGGGCTGTCAGGGCTCTCCTCTCTTGGACGGTAAGGTTGGGGGGAGGAGGTTGAGCACTGGACAGAGCTGCAGATATTTTAATCCGGAGTTGTTCTGCTTCCTCAAAAGGTAGGTGGTTGTTGTGGATGGCAGATTCTGTGGCTGTAATGAGCTCCACAACCGGAACTTGCTTGGGAGTGATGGCAAAATTAAGACCTTTGGCTAGGACATCTCTCTCTGGTTGGGTGAGCTCTCTGTCTGAGATATTTTTCACCCACATGTTCTTTTTGTCCTCTGTGGTCCTGTTGTTGTTGTTCCTCACAGCGGTTTCTCCAGTTCCTTGTTTCTGCTTGCTGCGAGAAAGAAGAATGTCAAATTTCTTAGTTTGCCTATGCCTGCAATCTACAGTTAAGGGTCACAGAGCAGATCAGATCCTGCAGCAGGCACAAAGACATCTTCTAAATGAAAGAATAAGGCAAGTCCACTTGACCATTGATGCCCTGCAATACAATTTTGAAAACCTTCACCAGGAACTCACAGCCACCCTTCCTGACCCAATCCTGGATAGAGTTATTCAGCTTGGCAATAAAGTACAGCTGGCCCAGCATCACAAGACAAAGGAGAGGCAAACTAAGAAATATGGCTAAAATTAACCAATAAGGCCAGTAGGCTTGCAAAGATCCTCAAGATTGTAGTATAAAATAAATCATAAATTGGCAGGTAGGGTGGTTACTCTATAAAACCTATATAACTGCCCAGAGTCCCCTATTCGGGAAGATGGGCGGGGATAAATTTAAATAATAATAATAATAATAATAATAATAATAATAATAATAATAATACAAAAATCTGCAAATGTGTCCCTCACTTATTTTGGGTTAACTAGTTATTTTTACAATGCAATGGTTGGAGAGGGGATTCTAAGATTGTTAGAGTTACATTCTTCTTGTTTTTTCTTCTGGATATGAGGCACTTCA
The DNA here is from genome assembly GCA_023362775.1 of Charina bottae. NCBI lineage: Eukaryota > Metazoa > Chordata > Lepidosauria > Squamata > Charinaidae > Charina > Charina bottae. The sequence continues at coordinate 191,103,779 of JALMGJ010000002.1, read as the reverse complement.
GTATTCTAATGGCTAAAGCAAGATACAGCACAATATTACCACTGTCTAAACCAAGACAATAAACACATTTTAAGTCAGATTTCCTTCTACAGTAGTCTTGCTACTGAATGATACAGCACACATGAAACTCATTCAGTTACTACATTTCAGATCTTTAGAATAGTTCACATGCAATCTGGTTCCATTTTACAAAATACCTTTCTTAAGGGAAAACCTTTTTAAAAAATTGAAAAGTCCCAAATTCCTTACCTTTCTTCTTCAGATTAAAATGTATTAGGTTGAGAGAGAGAAAATAAATGAAATGAAATCTTCCCAGTAATATGACAACAGTAATATGACAACAGAGTAAAAATTCCAATTTGGAAACAACTTTGGAGGGCTTCAGGTGCAAACACAGATCTTTGTATACCAGCTTTCACATTTTCACATCTATATAACTGTGAAACTACATTAAGAATTCTTTCTTCCAAGGCCCTTGACATCTTAGTACATGAGCCAATGGGAAGATGATTTATTTTCTCTTTCTACCACTCTTCAGTTTAGAGAAATTGACTGGACTTATTTTAAGTAATCATAAAATATGTGAGTTTTGTTTTACTTTTCTTCTTGGCAATGGAACAGTGTTTTCCAGTGCTTCAGAGTAGCTTAGGAGGCACAGAGCAAGTCATATGGTACGTGTATCTTTTTCTTCTATGGCTCAAATTCATTCCCCATCTTCAAAGCATCCCCTCACCAAAGCAGTACCTCACTCTGCCACATGATAGGACTGACCCTAGACTTCCTACCACTCACAAGGGCTGCACAATATATGCGGAGAAGCCTTGTTCGTTTGGTACTTGTGGACCTGTCTGATGATTACGCATTTCCTATCTTTCCAGTACTCAGCAACTTATTACTTTTGAGGTTTTCCATTGATGTTTGGTGTCAAACATGAAATTAAAGGATGGAGGCAATGTTAAAGGACATTTAGAAATTTCCCAATTTTTCCAGGGTACTGAATCTACAAGAAATCATAGCTTTCAATTGAGTTCCCAATATTCTGCGTAGCAACCTCTCTGCCTGAGCTGCTCGAGGCTGTCTCGGGGTTGGCGGTGGAGTTCCCCAAACTTATGGTTCTGGGGGACTTCAATCTGCCATCTCTGGGACGGGACTCAGAGATGGCTCGGGAGTTCATAGCTACCATGGCAGCTATGGGCCTGTCTCAGATTATTCGTGACCCGACTCGGGACAGTGGTCTCACCCCGGACTTAGTTTTCTTGTCTGAGCAGTGGCAATGTGATCTGAGGGGAGAGTTACATCTTTCCCCATTGTTTTTTTTTTTTATTAAATTTTATTAAGTTTTACAATACATAATAAAATTTAAAGTAGAAAAAGAAATAGAAACAGAAATACAAAATAAGAAAAAGATAAAGAAAAAGTGAAGTCAAGAAATAATAAGCAAAGAAAATATAGAAAATAGATGTCCTCCAATCTATCTTTGAACTTAAAGTACAACAATTGATTTTAAATGTTAGTCCTTCATACAGTATACAGGAACTTTTCTTTGTCATATGCCTTTTGATTTCTTTAATCCAATCTTCTAACCTTCATCTTACTGTCTCCCAATAATCCATCTTTGGCTTCCACTCCTTGAAGTAGTAGTTAAATGTTGAATGTTCATTACTACATATTTATATCTTCAATAAAGACCAATTAGTATAACAAATAAAAGCCTTATTTACTTCTAATAAACTACAATATATTCTATTCATATTATGACTCATAACCTAACATGTTATGTAACTTAATACATAATTTAGCAATTCTTATAGTGTTCATACATATATATTTCTATAATTTAATTCTAATATATATATATATCTCCATAAAAAAGGAATTCTTGAATCTCAATTATCCATCTGTAATTTCCATTCCTTGTAGTAGTGTCCATTTAAACTAAATGCATAATCTATCATATCACTTAACCTAATAGCTAATATATCAATTCTTATAATATTCATACAATACATATTGATATATATCATCCTGTAGTAACCATCATTCTAATTCCATCATATCATTATCTTCTCATAAATATATCTCTAAGGAAAACAATATTCTATAATATCAACTTGTGTTTGTATTTAGCATCTTACATTTAGAATATCACTTTTTATATATCCATACAATTTCTCATAACAATTCAAGTCCATATTTCATTAACCTTTATATCCATACAGTTTCTCATATCTTCTGTTTAGGTTATGCCAAAATCACAATACACTGTGGGAGATTCGCAATATACAGCCTGCTCTTTTCTATATCTCATATAGAATATCAGAGCAACCTTCTCTCCCTTTCCACATATTTCACAACATCCATCCAACTGTGCACCCATATTTTCACTCTGTCTCCACTGCCACAACATATCTATACCAAGATTGTAGTGTAAAGCCTTCAGAATGTTCTTCTGAACTAATATACTCAAAATTTCCTCCTTCTGTTTCTCCTCCACTTGAAAAACATTTTTCCTTTCTGTCTCCGTTTCTGTTCTCTGTTCTTTCTCTCTGTTTTGCAGAGTTACGAACAGTAATTCCAACGACCTTTGAATATTTGAAAAAGCCTCAGTAATCTCTCTTCTGAGCTCCTCAGGTACAAGTTGGAAAGCCATCTTTCCTGTGTCCTTCAAATTAAAACAACAACCCTTCTAGTCAAAACAATAATCATGTAATCTGTCCATGGAATACTACCAGCAGAATCTATTAAGCAGAACGTCGTTGTTGTTTTGTTTTTTTTTTAAAGTCAAAAGAAAAAAGAAAGTTCCAATAATCCAAAATACAGGAGAGAATAATATTTTAAACAGTTTATAGAAGGAGAAATAAAAAATATATTCCAAATGAAGCAAAATCCAACCAGGGAGGATGTAGAAAAAGACGACAAGGAAAAAAACACGTTACCCTGTGTTTTTATTCTTCAAACTGCGAGCTTTCGTTCTTCAAGCTGCAAGCTGCTTAATCCAAACAAAGAGTTTCTCAAAAAATGAATAGTCATTTAGTTTATCAAGCGAAGAATTACAAACAGAGTCTCTTAAATCCCTCTAATACAAAAGAGAAGTAAAAAAAAAAATGCAGACGTTTCATTATGTTGCAAATATAGAGTCCATCAAACTTCCACCAGAATCAGTTATAGCAAAGAAAGCACAAAGTTAGCCAACATTTTCAACAAAGTCCAAAAAATAGATCTTAGATTTCAAAAATATTTTAATCTAAAAAAAACATTCCTAAAGTGATCTAAAAGCGGCTCGGCGCTCTTGTGTCTCTTCAAAGAGACTTGTTTCCCCTGCGAGAGCCTGATATATCTCGGCCATTGCCTTGCACTTACCCTGTTCCTTCCGCGGTGGAAAACTACAGAAAAAACAAGGGTAGGCAATCCCAATGGCCCCACGAGTAATCTTCTGGTCTCCCCTTCTCCAGGGGAAAAAAAACTTCAGTGGACCACAACTTCTGCAATCCACGCAAGCAAGGGAAATTCAGTCAGTTCTCAGCTTCTCTGAGAAATCTGACTGGTCGAGCTGGCAGCCAAGCCTGGAGTCACATCTTTCCCCATTGTCATGGTCAGACCACGCCCTGGTGACCCTTAGACTCTCTTGTGCTGCCCCACTCCGCAGGGAGGCCGGACCTATTCAAATGGTCCGCCCCCGGCGACTGATGGACCCAGTGAGGTTTCAGAAGGAGCTGGGGGTTATTCCCGAGGACTTGCTTCACGGTCCAGTTGAGCTCCTGGCCGCGGCCTGGAATAGGGCCGCGGCTGGAGCCCTGGACAAGATCGCGCCTATGCGACCTCTCCGGCCCTGCTTGGCCCGCCGCTCTCCGTGGTTTTCCGAAGAGTTAAGGGCCTTGAAGAGGGTTAAGAGACGTCTAGAGCGCCGCTGGAGAAAGACGAAGACTGAATCTGACCGAACACAATCTAGAGCCGCAGTTAAGGCCTACCTTGTGGCGGTAAGAGCGGCGAAACGTGAATATTTCTCCGCCCTTATTGCGTCCGCAGAATGCCGCCCGACGGCCCTCTTTAAAATTACAAGATCATTGTTGGGTCGGGAGCAGAGGGAGACCCACCTACAGGGCCGATCGGAAGAGTTTTCTGAGCATCTGCAGGATAAAATCGCTCAGATTCATTCAAAGTTGGACTCCAAGCGTGAGACAGGATCTGTGGAGATGCCAGGGGCTCGTACTTACCATGTTATCTGGGAACAGTTTGATCCTGTTGCACCTGAGGAAGTAGACAGGATCCTTCGGACTGTGAACGCCACCACATGCCAGCTTGACCCTTGTCCCTCCTGGCTGGTGAAATCGGCCAGTCAGGTGACATGTGGATGGGTCCAGGCGATGATTAATTTGTCTTTGAGTCAGGGGGTGTTTCCAGAGGCCTTTAAGGAGGCGCTGGTGCACCCCCTCCTCAAGAAGCCGTCCCTGGACCCTACCATCCTGGGCAACTTTCGCCCAGTCTCCCACCTTCCCTTTTTAGGAAAGGTGGTTGAGAAGGTGGTGGCGTGGCAACTCCAGAGGATTCTGGAGGAAACGGATTATCTAGACCCCTTCCAGTCAGGTTTCAGGCCAGGATATGGGACGGAGACCGCATTGGTCGCGCTTATCGATGATCTCTGGTGAGAGCGGGATGGAGGGAGTGCGTCCATCCTAGCTCTCTTAGATCTCTCAGTGGCTTTTGATACTGTCGACCACGGTATACTTTTGGGATGGCTCAGGGAGTTGGGGGTGGGCGGCGTAGTTTTGCGCTGGTTCGCCTCCTTCCTCCAGGGCCGTTCCCAGTCGGTGTTGATAGGGGAGGAGAGAGCTGACCCACGGCCCCTAATTTGTGGGGTGCCGCAGGGGTCGGTTCTCTCTCCTCTCCTGTTCAACATCTACATGAAGCCACTGGGCGAGATCATCCGTCACCACGGGATGAGGTATCACCAATATGCTGATGATACCCAGTTATACATCTCCATCCCGGGTGAAGTAGGTGATGCGGTCGATGCCTTATCTCAGTGTCTGGAGGCTGTGGGGGTCTGGATGGGGAACAACAGGCTTCAACTGAACCCTGGTAAGATGGAGTGGCTGTGGATTGATGGCCCCCCTAGATCTGGGAAGTTGTCATCTTTGGTTCTGGGTGGGGTGGCACTACCTCGCTCGGATCCAGTGCGGAATCTGGGGGTCCTCCTGGACTCGCGACTCCTGCTCGAAGAGCAGGTGGCAGTCACGGCCAGGAGGGTCTTTGCACAACTTCGTGTTGTGCGCCAGTTACGCCCTTTCCTGGATCAGGAGGCCCTCCGAACAGTCACTCACGCCCTTGTCATATCCCGTATAGATTACTGTAATGCGCTCTACATGGGGCTACCCCTGAAGAGTATCCGGAAGCTTCAGCTGGTGCAAAATGCCGCGGCGCGAGCAGTTATGGGTGCCATGAGATTGGCACATGTAACACCTCTGCTACGCGAGCTGCATTGGCTACCAGTTTGCTTCCGGGTCCAATTCAAGGTGTTGGTGATTACCTTTAAAGCCCTACATGGCATAGGACCAGGGTACCTGAGGGACCGTCTCGTCCCAATAACGTCGACCCGCCCCACCCATGCATGCAGAGAGGGCATGCTTCGGACCCCCTCAACAAGAGAATTCCATCTAGCGGGGTCCAGGAGGCGTGCCTTCTCTGCGATAGCGCCCGCCTTGTGGAATATCTTGCCCCCGGAGGTGAGACTGGCCCCTTCACTCCTGGCCTTTCGGAAGGCCCTTAAGACCTGGCTCTGCCGCCGGTCCTGGGACGACAGAGGCGGCAGTGCCTCCTGGGGTTGGCTGGCCCCGTAGTAATATGATCCATCCTACGGTCCCCCCTTCTTGGATTTTATGTAATTTATTATTATTATTATTCAATATATTTTAGATACTGTTTTTGTATTTTTAAACTTTCAATTGTTGTAACCCGCCCAGAGTCCCTTGCAAGGGAGATGGGCGGGGAATAAATTGAAATAATAAATAAATAAATAATAAATTCTGTTCTTGTAGGGCAAGAGGTAGATGAGCATGTTTGTCTTCCTTTTGAATCCTGGGTCCTAGAATGCACTTTTTAATAGTTCTACTCACATTTATATTTCTTTAATGACAAGCTATTCCTATCTTCCTCCTTTTCTACAACAGTGAGGTCATGCGCTATACTGCTCTTCTGCTAATGATTATTATTTTATTTTCAAAGATTAACACAGCAATTAAGGCCAGACAATTAAGGTCAGTAATCAGATTTAATTTTCAATTCCTCTCTATCAATCAAACCAGACAGGTTCTGTTCATCTATCAAATTTTTGTGTGCAATGGAACATCGATCACACTAATTTATTAATCAGACTCATGTGAACCCAGCCCAGCACTATGTTTATAAATGTGATTCGACTTATTTATCCTATTTGCATATTATAATGCAAGCAAGGTGCCAAGCCAAGAAGAGGCAAGATTTGCATGAATTCATTCCAACTTCTTTATGCAGAAGACTCTTTCAAACCTGTACACATAGAGAGGTGTGTAGAAACATTCCAGTAAATACATGGGGTCAGGGAGAAATTTCCATCACGTTGCCCCACCAAGTACACATTCTTATTTATGCATTAATTAAACGAAGGCCCTATATATCTGTCATCACTTAATTTTATAATGTGTATTATGGTTTTCCAGAGACTGCCTGACCAACTTCAATTAGCAGATTCAAGGCTTCAGAAATAGCCCATCAGTCTAGATCAGAGCTTTCCAAACTGTGTGTCGCGACACAAAAGTGTGTCGCCACACACAGCGTGGTGTGTCGCCACACCACCCAGAAGCAGCGGCGCGGGGGGGCGTGCAGCGGCACGGGCATGCACGGCGGCGGCAGTGGCGCGGTATCAGTGTTTCCGCGTTTTAGCGAAGGCTGCTGCCGTCGCCGTGCATGCCCGCGCCGCTGCACGCCCCCCCACGCCGCCACCGTGCACGCACGCACCACCGCACGCACCACCGCGCCACCACCGTGCACGCGCCCCACCGCCCCACCGCCACCGCCGCTGGTGTGTCGCCAGCGGCGGCACTTTGGAAAGCCCTGGTCTAGATCATTATTGGGAAAAATCAAACTCTTCTTGCTGGGGGATTCTCCCTGTAACTTTTTTTTAAAAAATCCACACAACTCATTAGAGTCCAAACACTGAAATACATTATCTCAGGCAGCCAACTGTCCAAACTTTTCCCTAGAGAATTCCTATGCAGAGGTTCAAGTATAAGATAACATACACAGCTTCCACCATATGACAGGGCAGGTCTTCCTCCAAATCACTAGAAAGAGATGGAGCAGGAAGGAGAAGTCTGCATTCTTTCCAAACCCCCCCCCCCCTATTAATACTCTTCTGAATGATGCTCTTTCTGATGAGAGGGACTCCAAAACAGAATGCGAATCTTATTCTAAGACCAGCATAACCTGTCACAGTAAGAGGGGGAGGGGGGTTGTCTGATTTCTCAGATTACTTCCAGAGTGCTACCAAAGCACCAGTAATGTTTGTGCCGAGTGTGTTCGAAATCTACACCTGTTTTTCCCACCCTCAACCTTTCCCTAAAGCCACCTGCACCGATAATGTTAATTGGAGTTGTCCAATGATGTTCCAATATGAAAAGTTCCTCTGATTTTAGGAGATATCTGTCAATTACTGGATCCAACACTTGTCCTCAAAACCACCACCACTCTCCATTGAAAGGCACTTCATGCAAGAACATGCCAAAAAGTTTTGTAAAAACAACACCCCTTTTTTATGTGACTTGTGCACCACTACCACCATTTATACCATCTCAGAGCTCTAGAATAACCAACTGAAAATAGAACTTCTCAGAGGGTTGAATAAGGAGTTGGCGCATTAGAATTATCTGCTTTACCTCAAATGAGTTAAAAACTGTCCCATACTAACCTGTTGCACCCTGGATTTGAGCTTCACTCTGAATCAGAGAGCACAGCTCCAATATATATGTATATGTGTCTAAACATTATATTTATGTATATAATATGCATATGGGACATCAGCATTCACAGTTGTATGTTCTCACTTGTCAGACATACACCAGTGAATGCTGACAATCTCATTTAGGTGAATGTCAACATTCTCTAATTCATATCTGAGTTCTATATCATTTACAACATTTATCTGGGATTGTCACTAGTCACATGTGAATGCTGATATTAATCACATTTCCAGACATTCACAGATATATACTGTAGATACTAGTGTTTGTGCTATATCTTAGTACTCAGACTAAGTGGTATTTGTTAATGAGCTACTGTGGCTTTGGTTAAATCAACAGATACTTGTTAATTTAATCATTGTTTTCCTTGATTAGCTAAAGCTTTCCGATGAACTATATGTTATGGCTAGGCAGTGCTCTGAAATTGCATTTTGATCCAACAAATGTTGAGCAAACGTTTATACAGGTGTTGAGTAAACATTTACACAGGTGAATCCACAAAAATATTCAGGATTTTTTTGTTTATAAAAAGACATTTAGTACACATGGACTGATTTATAACAAATGCAAAGAAGTTCTGTTTTCACATCACATCTTATATAAACTGTGGCTTCACAATTAATGAACACAAATCCAGTTTCCTAGAATCAGTGGCATACAATAGTACTGACTACAAAATCGGAAGAAGGAAGGAAGGAAGGAAGGAAGGAAGGAAGGAAGGAAGGAAGGAAGGAAGGAAGGAAGGAAGGAAGGATGGATTATTGTAAAGATTATTTATAACAGTAATTACACAGATGCTTATGGGAAGAAGTAAACATGGGGATGGTGTTTCTTTCAAGTTATTCTGACAATTAGCTTACTGATAGTTCTATTACCCATTTAAATAGCCCAAGGTATTGTAAATGAATGAATGAATGAATGAATGAATGAATGAATGAATTTCATATTGTTATAGTAGGAAGCGATATGTTATCACTTGACCCTTTCAGAGGAAAATAAAGAAAACTTGTCAGGCCAGACCTCAACAAGCCTATTTGCTGTATATTTTCCTTTCCCCTTCCCTTGCCCTCCTCTTTCCTTTCTCTTTCATATGTTTTTAATTTATACGCCTGTGAATCACATACTGTTTGGTTTTAATTATTCTCTAAACTTCTTTGTGAAGATCATTCAGTGGCCTGTTAGAACCAGTGAATGGAGCAGAGCTTAACGTTGTATAAACTCATGCATAGAAAAAGGAATATTGTTTAAAAACACAGCCTATGAGCATGTTAGAGAGATTCAGGTTCTTATTCTTACACTTTTAGCCCACCCAAGCATAAAGAAACACACGCTTAGACATTGCAGGTACAAAAAGTAAGTACAAAAGAGTTCTTACATTTATTTAGTCCAGGTACAGCCATTTCAGTAGAAAATTGGTTTCAGTTCTTCTTTCTGTTCCCTAAACTGCATACCTTTGGCCCTGTTTGCTGCCAGAGGCTGCGTGGAGAAAGGGGGGAAAAATCTCCTAGGCCCATCCATTTGGCTAAGATGGAGGGAGAGCAGCTTGCATGCTGCTTCTTTGTCGGTTGTCCTGTTCCGACTAAGAATGACATGGAAGCGTTATGGAAAGTAACTTTATTTATACAGACACACAAGCAGCCCAGTTTATACAGTCCTCTTCTTCGTCTGCAGGCTGGATAACCACGGGTACAGCGGATTCTACTGGCTGGGCAGGAAGGACCAGAGGGGTTGCAGGAACTACGATTGATCTGGAGGTACCAGGCAAGGTGACCGCAGGCGTCTCGTTAGCTGGGCAGGTAGGACTTGAGGTAAACCGGGGTCCAACAAAAGCAGCCCAGTCTGGCGCCAGCTGGGTTAGGTTGAGGACTATGGCTGGTGGCTAGAGGGGTAGACCGGGGCCTGATGAAAGCAACCCACTGCTGGCCGGCTTCAGTTGCCTCAGGTTTGGAAACCTGAGGAGAATCTGTGGCGTGGGCAGCCGGGATGGAAACAGGCAAGGCAGCAGTGCTTACCCCGGTGGTGGCCTTTTCCTCAGGAAACAAGGAGTGCTCCGGAAGATGCCCTGGAACGGAAAGCTCACTGGACGAAGACGCAGCGGCAGGAGAAGGTTCGGCGCTCGGCGGTGACAGGTCTGTGGAACGTTCACTTTGCTCGGTCTCTTCAGTGGCTATCAGGCGGTTCGCGGGGCTTCCCTCATTGCGAAGCTCTTGGCTAGGGTCGGTCCGGTTGTTGTGCGTGGCGGGAGGATCAGGCGAGGGCATGGGTCCAGGTCGTGAGGAGGATCGGTTGTCTCCGGCAGCTGAGGTAAGTTTCGCCGGCTTTTTATTCCTTTTTTCGCGCCTTGGGAGAGCGGGGGCCAATCGAGCTTCACGTTGCTCTGCCCGCCTCTCCGCTCTCCTTTGGTGTGCGCTGATTGGCGGAGGCGTATTTCTTTCAGAGCCTTGGCCAATCAGCGTTTCCGGGTCCCCAGTCAAGTTAACGCTGAGCCTGCTGCCTCCTGTGATTGGCTCTTCTTCCGGTTCGGAGTCCAGCATGTCGGCCGGTTGCCAGGTAAGTACAGGGGCTCTCACATCGGTGGAAGGAGCAGAGAGAGAGAAGAGGAAGTGGGAGAGGCAACAAGCAGCTTCTTCTAGTAGCACAGAGTTTGCCTCCTAGAGCAATCACCCATATGCTAATGAGGTATGCTTGATTTGCCGGATTCCAACACTTTGGAAGCCTTTCAGACTGGATGGCATATATAAATGCTTTAAATAAATGAATAAAAATTAAATATTGAAACATCTCATTCTCCTAACCAAGTAAAACCTGCTCGTGCCCCAATATCTCTGCTTCCAAATGTCCCCACATGAACTCCTGAACGTGGTTTGAAACTCTCCTTCGACATTTGCCTGCAAAGCATAACAGTCTGAAGATGCTGAGGCAGGCCTTTCATATAGGTGCCCTTCTCTTCCTTAGCTTCATGCTTGATGACCTGTGTGAGCTGACGTATCAAGCTAGTCTGCACAAGTCCCACCTTTAAAATAAGATCTTCATTTCTCCCTCTACTTTCCATCCTTCCATTTATCCAGCAGATCTTTTCCTCTCTCCCACGTTTACAAAATACAGCATCTTTCCTCTCTGATTTCTTAGCCTCTTTCTTCAGCTCAGATCTGAAAGATCTTTTCTGTGGCTTCAGAAGCTGGCTTTTTAAAAAAGTTGACACTGCCTGCTCTTGTCAGATACTGCTGTCTTCCAAAAGGCTTCTGAATTGGCTGTTACTGATTTTAAAGTGCTGCTGACGTTGGGTTCCTACACCATCTTGCTAAATATATATTCATACCTGATCTCTTTCACAACCTCTGCTGCTTGATGAGAGACTCCCAGTTAAGTGGATTCTGAATTCTTGATACAAATTGAGACTTCCCAATTAACCAGTAAGCATAGCATCCCTAATCAAATCCAGGGGAAAGGTCTGCTGGATAAATTGAAGGATGGAAAGTAGAGGGAGAAATGAAGATCTTATTTTAAAGGTGGGACTTGTGCAGACTAACCAGTAACCATGGCATCCCTAATCATATCCCGGGAAACTCACAGGAATTCCTTCCTCACCTTTTTGAAGAATGTCATCTTTATGTTATTAGCAATGAAGAGTTTAAAGTTATATTTCCGGGAAGAGGTGAGGTGAATGTTCCAAAGAATATGGAAGGAACATTGTTTGAAAAGTGGGCACAGTTTGGACTTACATTCAATGTATTCAGTACAAGAATATATTTTCTTTGCATGGCATAAATGCTGAAGAACCAGTCTTACATGTCTGCATCATGGTTCTGGACCAACTGTGATGAACTGAACCAACCTCACAGTTCAGTGCAAACCTGGAAAAAAAATTGGCATTCAAGAACATTGATTGGCTAGCATTTGTGACATCTTTATCACACCTCCTTGAAGCATATATGCAACTGCCGTTAAAATTAAATAAGGTGAAGGATGGACATAGAAATGAGTAAATCTACAATTTGTGCTATGATGGGTCAGACCAAATTCACAGCTGAACCATCAATGAGTCAAACAAATTGCAAAGTTGGATGGAACATGACTCAAGTATTCATTATGACCACTCTTCAGATACTCTGCCCACCTTCATCCTGAGTTCTCAAAGACCGAGTGGAAACAGCCAGAGATGGGACATTTCAGATGCTGAAAGCAAAGATTCTTATAATGTCACAGCAATACTGTACAGACATTATAGAAAAACTTGAAAAGTAAGGCATAAATGTATGGGAAGGGAGGGGTAACAGCTCCTCCTGGTGCCATAGAGCCCTTTTAAACACAAGTTTGTCGCCTCTTGGATTTTATATTTATTTTATATTTATTTTAATTACTTATATTAATGATATGTTATTTTAATTGATTGTTTTTTTGTAAACCGCCCAGAGTCCCCTTTGGGGGAGATGGGGCGGTGATATAAATTGAATTATAAATAAATTAAATAAATAAATAAATAAATAAAAGTATTTTGCACAAATGCTTTTCACACTTCTACAATTATCTGGGGGCACAGAGGATACATGTATATACTGAGGAAGGGAAGTAGGTTCCCTCTCACCCACTAATTCTGCTAGAAGCAAGAATAACAGACAAACACCAATCAATCAGATATGTTACAAAGGAAGCCTTGGCTATAGCACAGATAGAACTGTGGAGTGGATCCTTCATCAAAATCTGCAGCATTCAAAATTGGAAACTCTCTTATGTTCTCTTCTGTAACTTAACCCCCTGGCCACTGCATAATACATGCAGCCTTGAGCTGGTGAATTGTGTCTGTGTCTGTGTGTGACAAGTAATTGCCTCTCTCCAGAGCCCTCTTTCACAGCTCTTTGAGCATTTCTGTGCTACATGCCCGAAGTCTGGAAAATGCACTTACTCCCAAGCAGTCGTTTGAAGTTGAAGTTCCTGAGAATAGTCTTCTCTCCAGCCTGACTTTCAACTAACCTGACAAGTCCTCCAGCATTCCTTTTTATAAAGGCACTATCTTACCAGAGCACAAAGTAGGATACTCCTGCACGAGAAGAGCAGAACAGGTGTGACTGTATTTCTCTGAATTCTCCAGCAAGCAAACAACAGAGGTACTTGGCTGTCACTGCCCTATGCTTGCCTTGGGGGAGCTGTAGGGCCTCTTAAATAAACAATGCATGATTACCATAGATGCACGATTGTTTAAGCAACACCTATGACAGTCGAGCACCTTGGAGAGAAACAAGGAGACTAGTTGAGATTTCCACCGGTGCTTGACAGGCCCATAGTAAAGCAGTTTAAGGAAATAAACTACAGTGAACGAAAATAAGGTCACAGGGAGAATAATACACATGAAAAAGATAATCATGTGGGAATATGGTGGAGGGGACAAGTTATTATGTCTGTATGTATAGAGAGATCAAATCTGACATCTATAGAGAAATATCAGGTCTATTGAAGCATCAGATCTTGCTAGCAAGTAGCTATTTAACTTTAGTTGCAGAGAAGCAGATATGCATCGTTAAAAGAAGAGGATATAGAATAGCATAAAATATTGATGCATACAGTATATCAATGCAAATTTAAAAAACATTACTAAAATTTCAGTTAAAAAAATAATACATTTCATCACAGAAGGGAAGATAGTGATCGAGGGATCTGTGAGCCTTCTGTCCCAATGCTAGGTGTGTGTGTCCAGATTTTAAGTGTCTCTGCTCTCTCTTCTTATGTTGTGTTAAGTCAGAGCTTTCCAAACTTTTCATGTTGGTGACACACTTTTTAGACATGCATCATTTAGGGACACACTCTTACAGCAGGGCATCATTTCACGACACACTCTTACAGCAGGGCACAAGGCAGGCACTAGGACCTGCGTGGAATCCTGGCAGGGCTCGGAGGCAGCAGCAGCCGCGACACACCCAGACAGTGCAGCCGACACACTAACGTGTCCCGACACACAGTTTGGAAAGCTATGTGTTAAGTTTACATGTTTGTCAGGCTAGTCAGTTTGAATCATTCAAGGAGAGGGCCGATGACCCCTCAAATTGTTGCAATAATGATGCCAAGGAGGAGGAACCAGAGAAGTAATTTCTACTTAGGGTCTCAGTTGGTATAATTGCAGGTCTCAGTCAAGGAGTAGACCAAAATAGCAGGGCTATTTCAATGTTGCATAGCAGCCTATTGACCCAATCAAAGGTCTTCCCTTTTATTCCTAGCATAATGTACTAAGAATTGTGATCTGTATGTGCTGGTGTTTTCAGCCCAGTCTTGATCTGCTCTGTCCGGAGGTTGTTTACGTTGTGTTGTCTCTATTGAGTTGACTTTATTTTAGGAAAAAGTAAATTTTGCAAATTCTCAACTCAAGTCTCCTCTGCTAATACAAATATAGGTCTGTTCTCTGTAAAATACAACAAGTTCCAGGGTAAAACAGATATTGTTGGCCATCAATGTATTTTTTTAAATAATAGTAATAAAAAAGCTTTTTTTTAAAAAAATAAAAATAAAAGCTTTTTGTTTTAATAAAAAAGTTTTTCGAACTGTGGTGCTGGAGAAGACTCCTAAGAGTCCCTTGGACTGCAAGGGGGTCAAATCAGTCAATCCTAAAGGAAATCAACCCTGACTGCTCATTGGAAGGACAGATACTGAAAATTGAAGTTCAAATACTTTGGCCACCTAATGCGAAGAGAGGACTCGCTGGAAAAGACCCTGATGCTGGGAAAGACTGAAGGCAAAAGGAGAAGGGGACGGCAGAGGATGAGATGGTTAGATAGCATCACCGATGTAATCAACATGAATTTGAGTAAACTCAGGGAGACAGTGGAGGACAGGAAGGCCTGGCGTGCTATGGTCCATGAGGTCACGAAGAGTCGGACACGACTAAACGACTGAACAACAACAATAAAAAAGCTTAATAGGGAACTGGAATGCAGCAAAGAAAAGCAGTAGCCTTTAGCATCACAAATACAGGAATGCCTTTGAGCCATATTGCTATGAAGTCATTTTAAAATGGTAAAGATCATCCTGGGAGACGTGTTTGCTTTCTAGTAAAAATTTTGTGGCAACCGTCTTGCCCATTTTTGCCTTATTGGGGGGGGGGGGGCATTTGGAGATCTGACTGGAACTGAATCTCTTTTTATGTAACTTTCATTAACTGCCAATCAGTAAGAGAATGAGAAGAGAACATTTAAATGCATTGTAGTATTATGTTAGCAATTATCTATTATATTCTTAACATAACCGTACCATTCAATTAACAGCTAGCTGGTCTACAGGTGAGAAGGGAGCTGAAATACACTGTCCTTAAAGAACTGGAGACTGTATAATGTAGTCCAGACAGATGTTGCAGATGGAATCTCCTCTCCCCTTCTTTATAAGACAAACACTTTTAGAGGCTTCCACTTTCTAGGATTTTTTTCCAAAGTGAAAAATGTCCTTTTAGGCTCATGAGGAATGCTTTGCCACACAGCCTCATTTTGCTTTGTGTAAAAGGCTGACCTTCTAAAGACTTGGTGATTTGCCTACTCCTGATGGGATGGAACTTTTCATCCATATAAAAAGAGAGGGAAAAGGTTATTTTCATGGGGTTCTAGGGCTTCATATTAGTTTACACATCTCAGTCTGCACATATATTTCTCTTATCATAAATTCACATGCTTCTCCTAGCCCAAGTCACTTGCACAGCGTCTCTCTCTCTCACACACATACATATAAACACATACAACTATCTACAGAAAAATATATAACACAAAGTAAATGAAAAATCACAGCAACAAATGCTGGTTTGACTTTAGCAGTGGTTTAACTGAAATCAGTTTTGCAAGGAATAAAGCTGCTTAGGTTTTCTAGAATATTTTTTCCCCTTTTGTGTGGAGTGGGGGGTTGAGGAATTCTTAGTTACTCTTCTGTAATGGAAATGGGTGGGGTGGAAGTGCCCAGTGAATTCCAGTTCCTGCAGAGTAAAAAGTATGCATTTTGTTAGAACTTACTGTCCTTATTTATTTATTGTTATGTTTGGGGCTCTGTACACAACAAATTGTAAGGAATATTATAGAATATATAATAAGGAACATAGATAATCCTCAATTTATGACAGCAATTGGGACATGAATTTCCATCACTAAGTGATGCGGTCGTAAAGTGCAACTGCTTAGAGACAGCAATCCTTGCAGTCCCGGTTGCTGTCGTTAACTGAATACCATGGTCATTAGGTGAGGCAACTTCCTGCCAGCTTCCCACAAAGTCAGTGGGGAAGCCAGTAGAAAGTTGCAAGTCCCAGGCCGGCAGGCAGAAAAGTGGCTGCTGCCGGATGGGGGAGGGAGCAAGGGGGTGCGTGGGGGTGCATGGGAGGGTCGGGGAGGGTGTGCGAGAGGCACAGCATGGATCGGTGAGGGGGTGCACAAGGGGCGCAGGTTGGGAGGGGGTATGGGGGTGCATGAGTGGCCATGTGGTGCAAGCACAGAGGGGCTGGGGGAGGATGCATGGGTGGGGGACACTTAACCCAGCAATGTGCGACCTGGGGAAGTCAATGACCAGTTGCCAAGCGCCCAGATCGTGATCACATGACCTTGGGGGTGCTGGGACAGCCAGAACTCCGAGGTCTGGTTATAACCACCATTCGTTCAGCGCTGTCATAACTTCAAATGGTTGCTGAACAAATGGTTGTAGGCTGAGGACTCATCATTGGCGATCACTCGTAGCCGAGTAAGATTGTCTTCCAAAGGTAAAATTTTAACGGTGGATCCGTAAGTGGCTATAAAGGCCAATTCTGGATCCGCACAACCTCCCACAATGGGGGCATAGGTTTCCGGGTGGGAGACGGTCATGATGAGGGTTTGCCTGACGTGCCTTCCTTTTAGCTCTTTTCTCCTTTTCGCCCTGTACTCGTGCTTCTTCAAAGTCCATAGCGCCATTAATAAAGGCTGACCTCCAATTGAAACGCTCATGAGTTAGGGCTTCCCAGTTCTCAATGCTGATATTACATTTTTTTAAATTAGCTTTGAGAGTATCTTTGAATCTCTTTTGCTGTCCACCAATATTCCGTTTTCCATTCTTAAGTTGGGAGTAAAGTAGCTGCTTTGGAAGACGATGGTCAGGCATTCGAACAACATGACCGGTCCAGCAAAGTTGATGTTAGATGGCTGTTGTGGGTCTTCCGGGCTGTGTGGCCGTGTTCTGGAAGTTGTGGTTCCTAACGTTTCGCCAGCATCTGTGGCCAGCATCTTCAGAGGGCAGGAGCACAGATAGAAGCAAAATCTCTGTGCCCAGGTAGAGTGGCAATGTTCTATTTATAGAGCTAAATTATAGGAGATTAGGTGGGGTTTTTTGTTGTGTTGAAATGTTAACGAGTGGCTGATGAGCGTGATTAGCATGTTCATTGTGAGAAGTATTCCCATGTCCTGGTGGTTGGACTGAGTTCGTTGACCTTTTGCAGGCTGTGTTTTTCAGGACTGGTAGCCAGGTTTTGCTAATTTTTAAACTTTCTTCTTTTTTATTGTAACTGTGCTGGTGTTTGTGAATTTCAATGGCTTCTCTGTATAATCTGGTGTAGTGGCTTTTGGTGTTGTCCAGTATTTCTGTGTTTTCAAATAGGATTTTGTGTCCCGTTTGCTTGAGAGCATGTTCAGCTACTGAAGATTTTTCCGGTTGCTGTAGTCTGCAGTGTCTTTCGTGTTCTTTTATCCTGGTGTGAATGCTTCGTTTTGTGGTTCCGATGTATACTTGTCCACAGCTGCATGGTATGCGGTATACTCCTGCAGCGGTGCGGGGGTCCCTTTTGTCTTTTGCTGATTTTAGCATTTGTTGTATTTTTCTGGTGGGTCTGAAGACTGTTTGAAAGTTGTGTTTTCCATCAGTTTTCCCATGCGGTCAGTGACTCCTTTGATGTAGGGCAGGAATACTTTGTTTGTGGGGGGCTGTTTTTTTGTTTTTGCATCCCAACATACTACAACGTATTTGCAAGACAGAAGCTCTCTCACCTAGACTATACGGACTCCCCAAAATCCACAAAGACTCGATCCCACTCAGACCCATTGTAAGTGCCATTGGCTCCCCGACATATGAATTATCCAAACATTTGGCAACCCTTTTACAGACCCACATCGGACAGACTCCATCCCACATCAAAGACTCAGGACACTTCATCAACAAAATCAGCACCCTAAAACTCAACCACACGGACAAACTGGTCAGCTTTGACGTGGTCTCCCTGTTTACCAAGGTGCCAGTAAGGGACACCCTGGCACTCATCAAGCAAATCTTCCCAGAAGACATTACAGCTTTATTTCAACACTGCCTAACAACTAGTTACTTTCAATGGGAGAATGAGTTCTACAAACAGATGGATGGCGTTGCCATGGGAAGCCCCCTGAGCCCAGTCATAGCAAACTTTTACATGGAACACTTTGAAAAACAGGCTTTGGAATCGGCACCCATTACACCAACAGTCTGGTTCCGGTTCGTGGATGACACCTTCGCAATTTGGAGTCATACTGAAGAAGAACTGGAGAAATTTCTGGACCACCTAAACGGCATCCACCCCAATATACAATTCACTATGGAAAAAGAAACTGATGGCAAACCTCCATTTTTAGATACGCTGGTCATACGCAATCCGGACCTCAAACTAGGACACAAAGTATACAGAAAACCCACCCATACAGACCGGTATCTACACAAAGATTCCAATCACCACCCACAACAAAAGAGAGGCATGATCAAAACCTTGGTGGATTGTGCTAATCGAAACTGTGAAACCCAATTTCTCAACAATGAACTTAACCATCTGAATTGGGTCCTACAGGCAAATGGCTATTCCAAGAATGAAATAAAAAGAGCCATCAAACCAAGAAAACAACATCCAACTGAAGAAAAACAGCCCCCCACAAACAAAGTATTCCTGCCCTACATCAAAGGAGTCACTGACCGCATGGGAAAACTGATGGAAAACACAACTTTCAAACAGTCTTCAGACCCACCAGAAAAATACAACAAATGCTAAAATCAGCAAAAGACAAAAGGGACCCCCGCACCGCTGCAGGAGTATACCGCATACCATGCAGCTGTGGACAAGTATACATCGGAACCACAAAACGAAGCATTCACACCAGGATAAAAGAACACGAAAGACACTGCAGACTACAGCAACCGGAAAAATCTTCAGTAGCTGAACATGCTCTCAAGCAAACGGGACACAAAATCCTATTTGAAAACACAGAAATACTGGACAACACCAAAAGCCACTACACCAGATTATACAGAGAAGCCATTGAAATTCACAAACACCAGCACAGTTACAATAAAAAAGAAGAAAGTTTAAAAATTAGCAAAACCTGGCTACCAGTCCTGAAAAACACAGCCTGCAAAAGGTCAACGAACTCAGTCCAACCACCAGGACATGGGAATACTTCTCACAATGAACATGCTAATCACGCTCATCAGCCACTCGTTAACATTTCAACACAACAAAAAACCCCACCTAATCTCCTATAATTTAGCTCTATAAATAGAACATTGCCACTCTACCTGGGCACAGAGATTTTGCTTCTATCTGTGCTCCTGCCCTCTGAAGATGCTGGCCACAGATGCTGGCGAAACGTTAGGAACCACAACTTCCAGAACACGGCCACACAGCCCGGAAGACCCACAACAGCCATTGAACTCCGGCCGTGAAAGCCTTCGACAATACATTGATGTTGGATGATCATTGTTTCAATGCTGGTGGTTTTCGCTTCTTCTAATACGCTAACATTAGTCCGCCTATCTTCCCAAGTAATTTGCAGAATTTTTCGGAGGCAGCGTTGATGGAATCTTTCAAGAAGTTGGAGGTGGCGTTTGTAGAGGGTCCATGTTTCACAGGCGTACAGAAGGGTTGGTAGTACAATGGCTTTGTAAACAAGCATTTTGTTCTCCCTGCGAATGTCCCGATCCTCAAACACTCTATGCTTCATTCGGGAGAAAGTTACACTCGCAGAGCTCAGGCGATGCTGAATTTCAGCGTCAATGTCGGCTTTTGTAGATAGATGGCTGCCGAGATAAGAAAAGTGATCGACATTTTCTAGTGATACACCTTTAAGCTGGATTGATGGCGCTGCAGAGGGATTGGTTCGAACTTGCTGGTAAAGCACTTTGGTTTTTTTAATGTTAATCGAGAGGCCGAGTTTTTCATATGCTTCTGCAAAGATGTTTAGGATAGTTTGAAGATCTTCCTCGGAGTGTGCACAGACTACGTTATCATCAGCATATTGAAGTTCTATAACAGAAGTTGCAATTACCTTATTTTTTGCTTTCAGCCTACTAAGATTAAAAAGCTTTCCATCTGTTTGATATATAATTTCTACACCAGTAGGAAGTTTCTCTTCAACAAGGTGCATAATCATAGCGATGAAGATAGCGAATAAGGTTGGAGCAATAACACATCCCTGTTTAACGCCGGATTCCACTTTAAATGGATCGCTTTGAGAGCCATTGTTATTCAGGATTGTTGCCATCATGTCGTCATGGAGTAACCGCAAGATGTTCACAAATTTATCAGGGCATCCCATTTTTCAGAAGGATGGTCCAGAGAGCAGTACGATTTACAGTATCAAAAGCTTTAGTCAGATCAATAAACGCCATGTACAGAGGGCGGTTTTGCTCCTTGCATTTTTCTTGAAGCTGTCGTGCAGTGAAGATCATATCTACTGTTCCCCTGGAAGGGCGGAAACCATTTTGCGTTTCAGGGAGGATGTCTTCTGATACAGATAGGAGATGGTTTGCAATGATCTTTGCCAGGATTTTGCCTGCTGTGGCTAGAAGGGAGATGCCTCAATAGTTTCCACAGTCTGTTCTATCACCCTTTTTAAAGAGAGTGATAATTATGGCATCCCTAAAGTCTGCTGGAATCTCCTCCCTCATCCAGATTTTTTCGATGAGCTTATGAAGTTGTTGTGTAAGTTCAGGCCCGCCTTCTTTAAAGACTTCAGCAGGAATCCCATCAGGTCCACTAGCTTTGTTATTTTTCATTTGTTTAGTGGCTTTGCTGACTTCTTCCAAACTAGGGGGTACTGCAAGCTCATTTCTTATTTGTTTTTGCGGGATTTGCAAGAAGACTTCATCAGCCACAGTAGAGTGACGATTAAGGAGATTGTAGTAATGCTCTTTCCAGCGCAGTGCAATAGACTCTTTGTCCTTTAGAAGTTTAGCACCATCTACTGAGCGTAAGGGATTTGTACCATGGTTTGTTGGTCCATAGATGGCCTTTATGGCATTAAAAAAGCCCCGTGCATCATGAGCATCTGCAAAATGTTGGGTTTCTTGGGCTTTTTTTATCCACCATATGTTCTTAAGTTCTCTAGTTCTTCTTTGGACTTCTGCATTTGCACTGGCATAGATTTTTTTCTTAACGGCACAGTTAATATCTTTTTGCCATATCTGGAAGGCTTTCCTTTTCTTGTCAATAATATGTTCAATCTCACTATCGTTCTCATCAAACCAGTCCTGATGTCTCTTAGTCTGGTATCCGATAGTTTGTTCACAGGCTGAAATAATAGAAGTCTTCAATTTAGTCCAGTGTTCCTCAACATTTTCAGGAAGTTCCATAGGCAGATGTTCCTTGAGAGTTGATTGAAAGCAAGCTCGTTTAATAGGATCTTGAAGGGCCAATGTATTCATTTTATGCCTTGGTTTTCTTCCTTGGAGCCTACGATGAGGGACAATCTTTATGGCCATTGTGGATCGAATTAATCGATGGTCTGTCCAGCAGTCATCGGCACTCGTCATGGCTCTGGTGAGAAGTACATCACGGCGATCTCTAGCACGGACAATTACATAATCTAAAATATGCCAGTGCTTCGACCGTGGGTGCTTCCATGATGTTTTAAATTTATTTTTCTGGCGAAAGAGTGTCTTAGTAATGACAAGGTTATGCTCTGCACATTTAGTCAGAAGTAAGATTCCATTTGTGTTGCTGTTGTCAACTCCTTCTTTCCCAATGATCCCTGGCCACAAATCAAAATCACGCCCAACTCTTGCATTGAAATTGCCCAGGAAGATAATTTTATCCTCCTTTGGTATCTCTGATAAGATGGTGTCCAGCTGGGTATAAAAATTTTCCTTGATATTCTCATCTGCATCTAGTGTTGGTGCGTAAGCACTTAGGATAGTTGCCTGTTGGTTTTTGGCGAGTTTTATTCAGAGAGTTGAGAGTCGTTCGTTAATCCCAGTGGGAACTTCTGACAAGAGCTTCACAATGTCGTTTTTGATAGGAAAGCCTACCCCATGTATTCGTCGTTCTTGTTCAGGCAGTCCTTTCCAAAAGAAGGTATAACCTCCTTTTTCTTCCTTCAACTGTCCTTCTCCTGCTCTTCGAGTTTCTTGGAGTGCTGCTATATCAATATTAAAACGTCTCAGCTCCCTTGCAATAATGGCAGTCCTACGTTCAGGTCGTTCACTATCCATATTGTCTTGCAGTGTCCGTATATTCCATGTTCCAAAATTCATGTGTTTTTTACGACCGCTAGATGGTGACCCCACTGGTCGCGGTAATCCAGTCAGGGAGAAAATGAGGCAGACTATGTTTAGGGCACCTTTTCTAGCCCCCTCCCCATATGGGGTGAGCAGAGTGGATCCTAAATAGGGCTGCTCAGTCGTGGATACAGCTGCCGAACTACTCAACTGCCTCGATCCTTGAGTCAGGGCGACTGAATCCGTATCCACCGCCCATGTGCTGGTCCATGACTAGGAGCTTCCGGATTTCACAGTCCTGCCCCCGTTGCCATTCGTCAGTCGCCATGGGACTTTTGGTTGTTTTGGGTTTGGTGTGGTTGGAAGACGCCTGTGCGTGAATTTGTTTTATGTGTGGAGATCAGTGCACAACGATCAGCACACAACCTTCACAGAAAAAGGCTCTAATCCAATGGCATGGATACCATGACGATTGGTGACCTTTTGTCTGCTGCAGCCTTCATCCGCCTTCGCAGCCGTTGTAACAATACACCTTGTTATCTTCCACCTGTTCTGCCGTTGAGGACTTTCTTGGATCGTTCTTTGTCTGGTTCCTCCCCCTGGACCTTACCACCATGGGTGACCCTGCCAGGAGTACATGACTCCCGACGGCTTCGCTCACAGGGTTCATTGGGAACACACAAGCCCACTCACCACAACAAGGTGACGATCCAGCGAGTGAGAGGCTGAGGACTACCTGTACTTAGATTAACCTTCAGTTGCAAAGTCAAAAAAGAAAAGCACGCAGTAAATCTTTTCAAAGTAATTCCTCAGTGTTTGTTTCCATATTGCCTCTTTGAGGCAAGCAATAGAAAATAGTTAGAAGTCAGATGCTGGAAGCCTTGGAGTCATTATTGATCTCCCTGAGATAATTATTTGGATTTCCATCTTGTATATCTTCTTCATTTGCTATTGTATATGTACATAGCCCAAGAGATAGCATCTTGATTATGGGATTTTCTGTTCAGTTACAGTTGACACTCAGCCTAAATAGTTTTTGGCATCAACTGAAAGCCTAATTGCCCAAATTTTGGTGAAGCTTATATTGCTGTAGCATTTGGTATGCTTTTATCATGCAGTCATGGCCTTGTATGAGTTTAATATTTGTAATTTTGTTTTATTGTGCTGTTTGATGTATCCCTCTTTGGGATTGTTTTTTAATGAAAAACATGCTTTAGAAACAATGGTAAATACTGTATGATTTTTTAAAAGAAGTTATTCTGGTTAAATGTTTTTTTTTCCACAGCTATCATGGATTTCTGTAAATGATATATCAGAAGTCTGGTAGACACCTTTGTGTCTTAGCAAACACAATGGGTTTTTAACACGTTACAATTGTTAATTTATAGGTTACTTGTACTCTGTCTCATGTACAACCTGTATCTGCACAGCAATCCTGTCTCCCCATCCACCCTCCAGTCTCATCCCAAGCTAAATCCTACATCATGTTAGCCACTCCCTGCGTCTGATGAAGTGAGGTGCAGTTCACAAAAGCTTATGATTTTTAACAACATTTGTTAATCTGAAAAGATTCTGCAGACTCCTCCTGATTTTTGGCTGCCATAGACTAACACCCCTCTCCTCCTATAATGTCTGTAGTGATATAGAAACCTACACAGGGTATTTATCAGAGACAAACATTAAATAAGGGTACACACCACAGCAGTGACCCTGTCATCTCCCGATAGTCACAATGAGTGGGGAATTTTCTCCCGTTTAGAAAAATAGGGGGGAAATGGGAAGAGCAGACCGCAGAACAATTCTAAGGTTATATTCTTCAGGTCATGAGAAGATAATGACTCATACCCTGTGAAGAAACTCTTTTAAATGTCACTAGTTAAATAAAACTATAAATTATCTTCCGTCACTCTTTCAGATAATATTACCATTTTCAGCACAACAGGTAACTTCCTTTTTCTCCTTTCTTTAGCTCCTGGAAAACTTCTGGAACTAGGTCATTAAAACTTGTTACAAGGTCACACATTAGGATGATTTCTATACTATGGTTTGCTTTACATGGCTGTTACTAGCAATGTGAAAAAGATCAATTAATTTCCTGTGCTGTGTGAGTGCATACACATGAACCCATGAATCTCCACTTTTCCTCTAGGGAACAGAAGAATTGCTAGGTGCCTCCTTTTGCCTTGTTCCAAACCACACTTAAATTTTAATGCACCAATGAAAGAAAGCCTCTTTTAAGCCTGAAGATTTTATGTGCCAGCATTCAGGATGGAACACATGTCATTACTCATGAGTAAAAAGGGGGGCAAAATTTAAATGTTTTTCCATGCAGACAAGTAGGTCATTTAAACCCCATGCCAAGAGTATTTATATAGTATCCATGTCTACCTCTCTGCTCCCATGTGAACATTTTTGTATTTGTATTTATGCTGTGATACCTCACTGTAGCATTTCTTTCAAACCAATTAAATGAATCATTATCATCATTGTCAAATTCCAGGGAGATGAAAAATGTCAGCCATATAAATATAGAAGTAACATGATTATGTCCTCTTTCCTTCCTTGAAGGACGTATTTGCTTTGCAGACAGCATGGTTCCCTTAATATTTTATAGCCACACATTGGGGGGGGGGGGGGGGAGAGAAGAATCACAGCTCTAATAGTAAATTCTGCCAGGTGCTACAGTTAAGAAAAATTGTGGGTTGGAGCAAAGCCTGCATGAGTAAAAGGTAATGTTTGAAATATATATATATATATATTTCAAACATTACCTTTTACTCATGCAGGCTTTGCTCCAACCCACAATTTTTCTTAACTATATATATAGTTCCTCTCCATCCCACTGAATATTTCACAGAAGAACAATAACAAAGGGGACTTCAGTAAGTGGGGAGTTTCACTCAGAATTAAGCAAAGGCATCTAGTGCTCATGCTGATCTAATGACGTCATTGGAGGGAGATCTGAATTTCTGATGCACCCATCCAGTTATTTCTCACCAATGTCCCCTATAGTATCCAAAGGCTCCCCCCAATAGAATACACTTCAGCCCATTGGCTATGTTCTCCAGTCGCAAAAAACTGCCTGCCTCTGTTTTATCTGTTCTGTGTCTTCACAGGCCTTGAGTTCTTCCCCGTAATAAATAAATAAACAGCCACATTAGCATGCATTCCTTGAGTTATCAGAGAAGTACATCGATGTAAATTGTACTGTCCTGATGGCAAATCCCTGCTCTGCCTTAATGACAAGGCTGGTTACTGGTGCCGTCCTTACAGTTTTCATGTGGGACAATTTTCATTGGTGGATTCCCCTCCCACTCAGCATCATCTGCTGGTGGGCAAAGTGACCATTAATTGCTTTCTTCAATGAGAGGGAGGCCAGTGCCTGGGAGAGAGGCTTCTGCCTGTGTTCCCTGCTATGGAACCACCTGTACTTTGAGTGAGAAGTGAAGGGCAGGGGGGTATCAATCTGTAAGTGCTGCAAGGGAATGGCAGTGTTGGCAGGTGAATACCACCCATCCTCTTGGCTCTACCAATGATCTGTCACTCTGAATAGTGAAGGGAAATAGGCAAAACTTCAATCAATTTCACTCCCCCCCCTCTTCCTATGACACAAAAACAAATAACAACAAAAAAAACCCCATGGGGCTGGTATCTTCAAAACTCCATATGAGAGCAGAAATTCCCCACTCCTCATTAACTCTTTAGTGTTTTATTTTCTTGGCTCTGATTGTAGCTGCTCACTACTTAGACTGATCAGTTAGATTTAGGTTTTCTTGTGTTGGTCTACGACTGTAATCTTGATTTGATTTTAGGTTTTCATTTAACTCATCCAGAACCTTTTGGAATGAGATTTCTTCCCATTCAAGGTGCTATCATTCATTGGACAAGTGCATATCTTAGATGCAGAATGCCCTTCTTGCAAACCATGGGAAGTGACAACTTGAAAGAAGTAAGGGAGATGAAAGATGCCTCTCTGATACTATGCAGAACCACTGCTCTAACTTTCTAAACGCATTAAAAACATCAATTTCCTCCGCATATTTGTGCAGTCATGTCCGACTCTAGGGGCCGGTGCTCATCTCCGTTTGTTAGCCGAAGAGCCAGCGTTGTCCGAAGACGCTTCCACGGTCATGTGGCTGCATGACGCGCATGGAACGCTGTTACCGTCCCACTGAAGTGGTACCTATTAATCTACTTGCATTTGCATGCTTTTGAATTGCTAGGTTGGCAAGAGCTGGAGCTAGTGCGGGAGCTCACTCCGCACGCAGGGCTAGGGATTCGAACCTCCGAACTTGCGATCTTCCGATCGACAAGCCTGGCGTCTTACCCACTGAGCCACCACGCCCCTTCATGGCCTTCATTGCTATGACTTAATTCATTGGCTAAAAATATGAGAAAAGCAAGAGTAGGCATGATTCTTACAAAACAAATAAGGAGGACATTGCTTCCCATTTTGGTTCATACATCAGCTTCTAGACCAGGTAGAAATTTCTTCTACTACTACTGTTACTACTATCTGTTGTAATGAAAACTAGGATGATTTGTGGTGGGACCAGGTAGAGAATGGATGTAAATTTTGAAAATGCAGGGGTTAGACTATAATTCTGTGCTGGAGAATATATAATTGTTGCTATGGTCAGAAACAACATTTTGTGTACAAAAAATGGTATGCTTAATTCTTAACTTTAATTCTTAGTATTGTATTGTGTTTTTGTTGTGGGTTGTATGCTTTGTTTTGTTTTGGGGTGTTGTCGTTTGCTTTACTTATCAATAAAGAGATGCCAAGAGCATGTGCATTCACTACTACAGCAGGATAGTGTTTATTAAGAATAAATTATCAGTTTACTGCTATTTAGAAAACATGAGTGAAACAGCACTTAAAGTCACTTTAGGGCAAAAAATGTGATTTATAGACAGTTTAGAATTAATGATATTCTGGCAACACTTTGAAATAAGAAGCACATCATAAACCTTGTGTGATTAATGTTCACAGTATATTATTTCCTAAGGTATTCCCTTTGCAATAACAATAATTACCTCAAACATTTGCGGTGATGGTATATTAAAGAAATACTCATGCATGGATTATTCTGCTGATGTCCTCAAAATATTGCTTGAAGCTTAGTCCCTAGTCTACAATTAATCCCTAGTAAGCAGCTGGAGGATTGAGACCAGTACAGAAAAGTGCTGAAGAAAAAATAGTCATCGAGCAAGACTTTATGTCACTCAAGTTCTGAGTCAAAGTTTTGTATGTTTAGCATTGAAGCTTGGACACATCTGGTTGGATCAATTAGTCATAGTTTACAGTGTTGTCTTTAACTCCAGGACCCAATCTACTGACCCGGTTTGCTCCATTCTGTGGAGCTGTGACAGCAGGAGAAGCTGTCTGCTTCTTCTCACAATGCAGCCAAACTCCCACATAACTAAGAAGCCACACTATAGGATCAACTAGCTCTTGGCTTGTCCATTTAGCTGGTGAGAGGCTGGACAGTGGACTTGGTCAGAGTGGACCAGATAGCAAAGGTTCTCCTGGGACCTTAAAAGAAGCCCTGTTGAGCATTTCTTCTGCTGACTTCTAAATGAAAGGCACTCAGAAGGGCCTATAGCAGGGGTGGGCAACGTCAGGCCCGCGGGCCATATATGTGGGATAATGCTGGCTTATGGGGCAAGGCGCAGAGTAATCAGACAGAGTGCAGCGTTTAGGGCTAAAAGTGTTTACTTGTAGCATAAGGCAATAAATGCATATATAGTTACATTATTGCAAAAAGAAAAACAAACCTATAAGTAGAGTTTCGTTCCTTGGTTCCATTAACAGACATGAAGGATGCCATGGCCTACAGACACAGCCAGGCATAGTTATGCACAGGAACAGATCACATACAGGAACATGGCAACAAGACCAGACAGAAGTCAAGAAGCATAGACCCATAGTTCACAGCTGAGATATACACTTGTTTCAGCTTTCTGATTGGAGGGAACATGAAGTCATGAGTTACATAAACTTAACGTTAAAACTTAAAGTCTACTGCATATAATATAAATTGCCACGAGATGGCAGTGTTGCAAGCATATTGTCTCCCCTTGGGAGTTCCCATGAGAGAGTTATTTTGGACAGACATAACAACCTCACGTGATGGGCCACCTGCAGTTTATCAGTCATTTTGTTATGAGAGCAGAGTGTAGAGAAAGCGATTTGATTTTTTTCACAGAAACCCCAACAGTATAAGGCCCGCGGGGCTCCCACCTAAGGCCCGCGGGGTTCCCTCCTGCAAACCCCACCCATTCCACGCAATTGGCTCCTGCCCGCAAACCCCGTCCCCCAGTGCTTGTGATTGGCTTCCGCCCGCAAACTCTGGCCCCCGGTCTGCAGAAATCCCAGAAACCCCACCCCCCACCCCCCTGGTCCCTGGTTATAAATATCCAAATGGCCCTTGGCAGAAAAAAGGTTCCCCACCCCTGGCCTATAGGAAACACATGAAAGTTGAATAATGTCTCTCATGAAAGTGGCAAAACAGTGGTGGTGGTAGTGGTGGTAGCAATAGCAGCAGTAGTACTTCATCAGTGATAGTGACAGGAGTAGTGCAAATGAAAAAGAATTGGAGGACTGTGAATGGATAGTTCATTTGCCACTTCCAAAGCCATATTAACTTGCACCAGTGGAGAACAGATTTTTCCTTCTCCGCCTTTTCCTTGGCTTCCCATTGTCACCTGACTGTTTCCATTGCCTCCTCCCATTGTCACTGTAGAAGAGAATACTGGATTAGGGGGTCTGATCCAGTATTTCTACTTATATTCTTTAGATCCAGCCCATCTAAAGGTGCCTTCCTATTTTAAAGAAACAAACCTGTTTAGGGGCCCTATTGTATCTGTTGGAATGGGCAATCTGTTGACCAGCAATAAGTTTAGGCCCGTGCAGCTTTCTGCCCACATAACTGTTTGCCTTTCCTTTCTACTTCTTCTTTTCCTTTTTACAGTTTCCTTTTAAAATCTGCAAAAGGCATGCAGTGCTCTTTAGGTGTTTAATGTGAAAAATCTCCTCTTTTGGCTCATCCCTAATGTGATGGATTCCTATGGAATTAGGCAAGGTGGTATTTGGCCTTCTAAAATGGTTAGAGGAAAAACAGTTAATACATATTCCCCCAAATGATTCTCATCTGCAATTTAATATTTAGGTCTTAAAAAGAAAAAGTACAAAGCTGACTAACTTTACTGTTATGGCCCATAAGCCCACAAAAGAAGAATGGTAAAGAATGATTCCAATCTAATACTGACTTAATTAAAACTATTGGAAAAACCTGCAGAGAGCTTTAAAATAAAACAAAATATCCATCACAAAATATTCCTTAGTGATATTCAAGTTGCCTTCCTGGGGGTGCTTCCCAGCCTACTTTGAAAGAGATTTTTATTGCCATATTGTATTGCAATCTTGAGGCTTTTAATAACTTGCAAATAATGAGGACGAATCACTTAAATCCCCTCTGCACAAATGTATGCTTATAATAGCAGACGTTTTGTATATTTCCCTGCAAATAGTCTAATTCCTTCTAATCCTCTTATAAAAATTATATTCATACCTATTGGAATTAAAGAAGTATTGTTGGTGTTTGCTATTTATTTGGCAAAGACTTCTTAAATGCAAATTGACTAAAATACCTGTAGGTGCTTTACTTATAAATATTTGGAAAGTCAGCTATATTAAAGGGATGGAGAGTTTTGCCCAGAGCATCCTGGCACTGATCTCAAACTCTGCATCTGACCCAGGAAGCACACTATTTAGTAGTAGGCTGACCATATTTCTCTGAGACAGAAACGGGACCCTAACGCGTGCACATGCATGCGCCTGCACGCGCGCATGCAGGCACGCACGCGCCGGCATGCACGCGCGCACGGACTCCATCCCTTAAAAAATGGGACAAAATTGAGTTTTTAAAGGAAAAGACGGTCCGGTCCGGAAAAGGTAGAAAAACGGGACTGGCCCGTTCAAAACGGGACGTATGGTCAGCCTATTTAGTAGTGTCTGCTATATGTAAAAAAGCCATCATTTTTCAAGGGAAAATGTGTGATGTGTCAAAACATAAATCATCATGGTGATTCCTGGAGGCCTAGTAGCATCCTTCTTGAAACATTTCTTGGCTCAAAAAACTATATGCAAAAATGTGCATCATTGGGGAGATCGTATAAAAATAAACACACGTTTGGAGGAGCTGCACAGAAAAAATACATTTGGGAACATGGTGCACTAAAAAGCATAGACTGGGAAAATGTGCATGCAAGTATGGCTTTACTAGAGAAAAATGCATATGAAATGTGTCTATTAGGAAAAGTTAAATGAGACAATAAAGGCATTTTTGTATACTTTAAGAATAATTTGCAGAAAATTCAGTGGAATGGGCACATCTTGATTGCATGCCACTCTGATATGAATTGGATTTTGCCTCATCTGCATGTCCCTAGCAGCATCAAGGAATAAAATAGAAATGGACATTACTGCACTTAGGAATCGCTAGATGTTACAGAATTAGTGCTAATGCTTTTCTAAGTACAGCTAAGGATGGAGTCAAAAAAAATTTTGGTTCATATTTTGACACAAATGGATTTAATTTGCACTTTCTGAATTAACCTGGAACAAAGTTATCCCTTGGCTTTTGCTCTTTCCCAGATTGGCAATTAGAAAACAAATGTATTGTGTACTTTAGGAAACAAATGTATACAAAATTAATACAAAAAAAAAAATGTGTGCTTTATTTTGTACAAAAAGGCATGCAGTCAGAGAAAATGCTTGCAAAAAATGTGTATATTGTGGGATAATATACAGAAAATGCAAATGCTTTAGGCTGAATAAATAAATAAAAAAGTGCTTCAGAACTGATGTACAAAGACCCTCTTTTTGAATTGTTATAGCAGACACAGTTACAGCTGTTTCAGAAGCTACTCCTGGCTGTTTCAACATGTGTGCATGGATAACCTCTCTTTGTGGGGGGGGGGGGAGCAATGCACATTCCAAAGCCTCTTTCGAATGATTTGCACAGCTTAATATGCATTTTCATGCAAGATTCTGCTTTAGGTCATGTTGGAAGGAAATCTTACCAGGGTCCATTCCGAGCTGGGAATGAAGATACGCAGGCAGTTGTTTGAACAGAGGTGATTTTATTTTCCAAGAGCATGTACAGAGTCTGCTGGTTGGAGGTGGCCACCCTTATATTTCCCCCACAAGCCCTTTATATAGGAGAGCTTGGCTGTTGTTATATAAGTGTTCCCGCCCTCTAGGAACTTCTGAGAAAAGTGCAGTTTACCGGAGTTCAGAGAGGAGGTGCTCTGTGGACATGCCCCTGCTGTTTGTGTCTCCTGTGGCTTTGTCTACGGGCCTGGACTGTTCACCTTGGAAGGGATCTTTTGTTATTTGATTATGGAGGTCTGTTTGGCTGTTCGCCTGAATGGGCTCTGCTAAATTCTGTGATGGCTTTGATGGCTGAAAGTGAGGAGGAGCTGAGGAGCCTTATGACGAAGGTGAAAGAAGAAAGTGCAAAAGCTGGGTTGCAGTTAAACCTAAAAAAAAAACAAGATTATGGCAACCAGCTTGATTGATCATTGGCAAATAGAGGGAGAAAAAGTGGAGGCAGTGACAGACTTTGTATTTCTAGGCACAAAGATTACTGCAGACGCTAACTGCAGCCAGGAAATCAGAAGACGTCTACTTCTTGGGAGGAGAGCAATGGCAAATCTTGATAAAATAGTTAAGAGCAGAGACATCACACTGACAACAAAGGTCCGCATAGTTAAAGCAATGGTATTCCCCGTAGTAATCTATGGCTGCGAGAGCTGGACCATAAGGAAGGCTGAGCGAAGGAAGATAGATGCTTTTGAACTGTGGTGTTGGAGGAAAATTCTGAGAGTGCCTTGGACTGCAAGAAGATCAAACCAGTCCATACTCCAGGAAATCAAGCCAGACTGCTCACTTGAGGGAATGATATTAAAGGCAAAACTGAAGTACTTTGGCCACATAATGAGAAGACAGGATACCCTGGAGAAGATGCGGATGCTAGGGAAAGTGGGAAGCAAAAGGAAGAGGGGCCGACCAAGGGCAAGATGGATGGATGATATTCTGGAGGTGATGGACTCAACCGTGGTGGAGCTGGGGATGGTGACAGCTGACAGGAAGCTCTGGCGTGGGCTGGTCCATGAAGTCACGAAGAGTCGGAAGCGATTGAACGAATAAACAACAAAAAATTCTGTGAGGGAGCGACCTTTTCTCTTACAAGGTCTCTGATTAAGTCTGAAGGGAATCTTTTGTCTAAACAGTTGGGGTTTCCTGTCATATTTTAATTTTCTGGCATCCTCTTTGTATGAACCCATTCTATTTTGTAACTTTTTAAC
Organism: Charina bottae; assembly: GCA_023362775.1. NCBI lineage: Eukaryota > Metazoa > Chordata > Lepidosauria > Squamata > Charinaidae > Charina > Charina bottae. The sequence goes on along the minus strand of JALMGJ010000002.1, from coordinate 191,070,978 downwards.
CTTTTACCTTGCTCAAGGGGAAGGCAATATTGCAGGAAGACAGTGTTCTGGGGGGAGACAACATGGTGGGCAGGGAGAGATCTTAATTTCTTCCAACAGTCATATGACTGCCAATGTCTGTGACATTCTAATTCTATAGCATTAACAGTTTAATTATAATACTGTTTAAGAAAGAGCACACTGGCCTGGATGTTAGAAGATTGTCGTAAACTTGGGAGTGCCACTATGTACTAATATACCTAATTTTCTCTAATGATAATTATAATTCCTATCTCTTCTGTTTTTTTTTCTTTTTAATCATGGCTTATTTCAGCGTTAATGTTATTAAAGAAAACATTTGGAAAATATAGTTGCATCCACCTCTGCAAATTGAAAATGAGATTGTAAAAAAATATTTTTTTAATCACAGAAACAAGAAAGGTACAATACCAAAAGAAATATAAGTCCTGAAACTTGGATGTTTAAGATTCCTAAGATATTTTGCCAATGAATCTTCAGAGATGGAAGAAAATCTATGATCAGTTTCCATTGTTTTGTTTCAGTACTTTAGATAACTTAACTTTTTAAATTTAATTTAGGATGCCACAGCATTTCAAATGGGTTGGTATGGTGGTTAAGTCCATTATATTTGTAAGTCCAAATATCTAATCAGCCTGAACTTTGACCTCAAAAACTTTGCTATTTTTTGTAATTCACAGTGTGAGATTAATTATAGATTCATTATTCATGTTAGAAATATATGTGGTATCTCTGTGTGGTCTGCAAAACTAATCTTCTAAACTCAGCCATTTGGTGCTCTATTTTTTAATTGCTTTACCTTCTGAAAGAAATCTGAATGGCCCATTTGCAATGCTTATTCACCTTGAATGGTTTTACTTTTACTCTAATGTTATTCTTTGTGCTACCACCCAGTTTAAAAATCTGGATCTGAAAGCTACTGTATATCAGTTTTCCCCTACTCATAATCCTCAAGGTGTATGGGAAGGGCAGTTCCCAAACTTCCCAGCCAGCATGGCTAAAGCAGTTGCATTCTTACCACACCTAAAAGATGTTACACCAACCAATCCCATCTGAATCTGAATCTGAATCATCTGCATCATGTTGCTTAGTAGCCATCCTTTGCTCCATACAGTATATATTTTTTTCTCATTCCCAAGAAAGTGTCAATTGATAAGTCAGCTATTCAGCTTGAAAACTGAATAAACAGCATGTGAAAGTAAAAGTTGGCATAGCAGGACATTGTGGCTCATAGTTTCAGTAAAGAAGGCAAGATATAATTCATTCTGTGTACTTACTTCGCCAATATTCAAGTGCAAGAATTCAAGAACGTTTCAAGACTTTTACATTATTGGAGTATTTTCTCCCAGTCTTGAAGTTCTAGATTGATATGGTGTGATCATTAACATTTCAGGTGGAGAAAGTTTGCTCATCGCTATCTTAAGGTGCCATAATTGCTACACTATTCCTGCAGAAGAATTTGTTGAAGAAGATGTTTATGGAAAAGCTTATAAGATGCTTTCCTTAACTCTCTCTGTTCTTGGTGTCTAGAGGAATTTGATGTAAAGAGAGCAAAAGGCTGAATAGAACTTTGCCCTGCAAAATAAATAAATGCTTTTATACAGAATATTTGGCCGAGTGGTTCTGCTCCATTCATCTCAGAGTCATTATCCTTAACATGTAGTTTAGAGCTATACCGTTTTGTTTTGTTTTGTTTGATTCAAGTTAAGTGCAGCACACCCAGTATAAATGGGGAGTCTAGCAGGAGTGATTTAGATGAAGGAGGCAAAGAGGCAATCTGCTCCTGCATGCAATCGTAATTGGGCCCCCCCAGATACAGATGCTTATTTCCCTTATTCCCCTTTGAATAAGGGAAATAAGCATATGTAGCTGTATGTTGTAGTGGAGAAGATAAACCTAGCAAACAAAATAGAGGTTGCACCCCTTTCCTGTCTTTTAGATACGACCAGGGTCAAAGCCCGCTCATCTCCTTGCCTAATCCCATCAGACCCAAAGCGACCCTCCCTGCCCCAGAGACAGTCCCCCTGCAATCCCAAAGAAGAGAAGCCTCCTCACCAGCTCACAGGGCAGCCCAAGGGCAGCCCTAAGAAGGGGGCTGGACATAGAGAAACCCCAACCTTCCATCCTCCATCAGCTGACGCCCTCAATGTCCCATCACCTCCTTGAGCAATGGACTTCCCCAGCTCTGCTGCCCTCCTGAAAGGCCCATTTTGCCTAGCAACTGAACTCACCCCAGGAGCACTGAGAAGGACCTGCCTAGCTTCCCCATACTGGCCAGCCAATCAGATCCCTAGGATTTCCTGCCTTGTAGCCCTCAACTTGTATAAAAGTCTTTGCTTTCCCATTGTTCAGGGTCCCTCTTTCTTGTAAAGCAGGCACCCAACAATCATCCTTGCAATAAACATGGTTCTTCTCCACAGTATTGTGCTCCTTCTTCAGACTGAACCCACAACATACATAATGTATTAAAGGGAACATTAAGCTTGGCACCCATATAAATTATAAGTATGTATGATATGTATTGGGGCGTGGTGGCTCAGCGGGTAAGATGCCAGGATTGCTGATCAGAAGATCGCAAGTTCGGAGGTTCGAATCCCTAGTCCCGCGTGACGGAGTGAGCTCCCGCACTCGCCCCAGCTCTTGCCAACCTAGCAATTCGAAAGCATGCAAATGCAAGTAGATGAATAGGGACCACTTCGGTGGGTAGGTAACTGCGTTCTGCGTGTATCATGCTGGCCACATGACCGTGGAAGCATCTTCGGACAACGCTGGCTCTTCGGCTAACAAACGGAGATGAGCACAGGCCCCTAGAGTCGGACACAACTGCACAAATGTGCGGGGGGAACCTTTACCTTACCTTTTATGATATGTAAGTGGAAAAAAAGGTGGATTCCTGTTGTATTCTATTTCAATACATCAGTGAGCATTTGGATGCTTAGGACAGCCCTCATGCAGTTTGAAAGCAGCCCTTTCCATCATGTGTGGCCCTGCAGTTATCGTATGGAGGTACGCTGTCTCTGAATATGGAGGTTCCACTGAACTAATAGCTCTGATAGATTTATCTTCCTGAAGTTTTCCTAATCCTCTGTTAAGCCCACAAGCACTTTCTCTGAACTACAATTCTTAAAACTGAAATTGTATCCTTTAATACCATATGAGAGGAGGGCAGAAGGGGGAAAAAAGGGGCTTTAAAGAGTATACAGTAAATCTATTATGAAAACTTCTCCTGGGAAACAGACATTGGCAGTCAAGTACAAAAGGGTAGAAAAGGTTATTCTGGTCCCACCATTGCTGTCAATATTTTTCAAAGGTATAAACAAAAATGGATGTAAACATTTTTCCAATTTGTGATTCACCGGTCAATAAAGAGAAAATGCTAATCATACTAATTTCTTCCTTCCAGAGCAAGAATATATCAGAAATCTATTAACATGCAAGGGCCAACAGGGTTAAGCTGTTCAAACACTGTCATTGATTCCTTCGCCTTTTCCTGGTGCTGCCTTCTCCTCACTCAATGGGTACCAAGTCACACTCCTTAGCAGTTTGTGCTGTAAAAGTTTGCTCCCTGGAGAGACTCTGCAGTTAAGACATTAATTACAATATTTGACTAATCAGCAGCAGGAGTCTGGAGGGGTCCAAAGCTGAATGACAAATGCCAATATCTACTCTAAGGGTTGTTGGATCAACAAGCCAATACAGAGAAACTGATCCATCATTTTGTCACAAATTCCCAGAGCTGTTTCCGAAGCCTGCCAATTAAAAAAAAATGTAATCACTCTGCACCATTCATCAGCGATTACAAGATGCATGATAAATGGGGGCCTTCTCCTTCCCCACTGCTCAGCATCTGATGTCTGCACAGATAAACACTTTCAGGTGATTTTGTACGGTATTTGCAGTCCAGGAAATGACGGGGAAAAGAAGACATTTATTTATTTATATTATTATATATTTTATCACGTTTGGGTGACTCTGGGCAGCTTCCATAATTCAAAGGGGAAAAGGAAACAATTAAAAAAGAAAAAAAAGTACAAATAGTACGGAGTCTGGTACAAATTTATGATATGGTACAGGTAAGTATGTATGTATGGTAAAATTCATTCCTCCAACCCATCTATGTACCTGGGGAGGGAGTGTTCATTTACCATGGTGTTTAATTCATGTGGATTTTTTGATTTAGCAGCTTCAAAATTTGTACAGCTATACTTCTAATTGCCGGAAACATACTGCTTGAACTTGGATGCTTTATTCCTTCTATGGGAATGGTGTTCACAAAAGGTGCAGCCTCTTCCCATAAAGAGAGCAGAGATGAATGTGCTAACTCCATCCCTCAGCCATCTTCATTATCACCAATTGCCAGGCAGAAGAATTGCCTTGATTCCCCCCCCCCCATACCAGTTCTTACTGATTTTGATGAGACTTTGCTTTAGAATTTTTTTCCAAGGAGAAGGGAATTGCAGCCAAATGCTTATGGGTGAAGTGTGACCTCCTTGTACTTAATTGTTTACAAAGTGGCCAACAAGTATGTGTGAGTGTCTTCCCAAGAGGTGTGTAGTCTCCTTGACATTGTAGTCCAAAGGAAGATATCTTAAGGGAACACTTCAAATAAGCTTTTCTAGAGGATAAGATACTTATCCACTTACTGTAGATCACTTATAATGAGAGCCAGTTTGGTGTAGTGGTTAAGCCACCAGGCTAGAAACCAGAAGACCATGAGTTCTATTCCCGCCTTAGGCACAAAGCCAGCTGGGGGACCTTGGGCCAGTCACTCTCTCTCAGCCCTAGGAAGGAGGCAATGGCAAACCACGTCCAAAAATCCTTGCCAAGAAAACTGCAGGGACTTGTCCAGGCAGTTGCCAGGAGTCAAAAAAACTGACTCGAAGGCAAAATAATAAAATAAAATAAAATAAAATAATAAATACTACTAAAGACAGTACTTAAATATTGTCACAACTAAGGGGAAGTAGCCCATGTGAAATTGTTGGAGAACTGGTGAATAGTTTGGCTTGATCTCTCATTTAGGCTGCAGGCTTCCTGGGACAGGAAATTTATGTAACTACAAAATAGGAATGTTTGAGGAATGAGATCTTTATTGACATCCACTGCAAAGTCTTTTAATTTATACTTCTTACATTCCTGTTCAGATAAGAAGGTTATCCAACTTTATCCAACTTTCTAGGTTCTTACAGATAGGCCAAAATGCATAGGTAGGCAAAATTAGAATGGCATATTCTATATGTACTGGGAAAATGCGTTCAAAATATATACTTAAATATAACTTTTTATGTGAATTTCCATGCAGTGCCCCCCACCCCATAACACATTAATACAGAAAGATAATGGAGAAAAATTATGAATGACTACATGCAGAATCAACATGAACTAGAAATAGACTGATCATATACATTTATTTCAGGGGTACCATGTGAGATGAGATTCATAGCCATTCATGGGCCCTAGCAAGCTGACCGAAATGGGAAAAAAAATCTATTGGCACAGAGAGCTAGCTTCAGTTGCCAGTGTCCTCCCTGACACTGCAACAGAGAGATGGCAGTGCCCATGTAATATCCCACCAGTGATATCAGCAGCCACAACAGATGATGATGTTACTGAGGACAGATGGACATCATCATTTCTGCTCCACTATTGCATAGTGTAGGATGTTAATAATCATGGTTGTTTCTCCCCCACCATCCCCACTAAATAGACAGGATGCAGCTGACAAAATTGACAGAAATAACCTATTGTGTTCCTCCATGGCTTATTTCAATGCAGTTCTCACTCTCAGTGGATTGCTTCTTACATTGATAAGAGGAAAGAGCACTGAAACATATTAGATCAACCTTAAGCAGAAAGCACATTACAGAGAGCTTCTTCTGTTAAAGTTCCAGTCCTGTGCAAAAGGAACAGGTGGGGAAAAGCCTTAGAGAATATTTTCAGCCAAGCAAACTCCTTCTGCATGTCACAGATTGTTTTTTAAAAAAAAATTTTTTTAATGCATGTATCCTTGGAGACCTATTCAGCTGAAATGTGAATTGGGTTTTCCATATTTACATTCTGAATGAATAGGAATCTGAGAGAAGAATTAAAATTCATCAGGCAGGAATCTAAAGTTGAAATCTGTAATCTAGGTATTGTTTTTAATGTTTTTATCTGATTAGTAGTGATGAGCAAGATAGCATGAAAGCATTCCCTTTGAACATGAAAAAAACACCACCACCTAGAATTACTTGTAAAGCAATCACTTATATAAATCTTCATGGAATATACACAATACTGTTATAAACATACAGGAGACCTTGAAAAATTAACAGCCAATGTTTTACAGGGTAAATGTATACTTCAGAAAGGTAAGTAAAGGCTAAAGAAGGTAATCAAATAATGTAAACAAACTATCCTAGGCAGAATCCACAAAGGAGATTCTGAAAAACCAATAATTCTAAGAAAAGTTTGAAAAAAAACTTCCCTGAAGTTGTTTGGGAATTATTTCATTTTATTTTAAAAAGTAATAGCTGTCCTATATGTACTGTACAGTAACAGTTTGCTAATCAAAATCCAAAATATTTTAATGAATAAAGCTGAAAGGAAACTACTTTCTAGATTGTGTTCAACTGTGCAAATAGAAGGGAAAAAAGCACCCATGTAGCATGTACAAATACTTTCTTAAGAGTTCTGCTTCTACTACAGCCTCTATCCAACATACTACATGGAGAGAGGACTATATCCAACACACTTCCCCCCCCCCCTTCCTGGTGTTTTCCCCACAGGTGCAGGGTCCACTTATTTGGATCAACTGAATGTTGATCCGTTGGTTGCAACAGGAATTGACTGACCAGTTTGTCGCCTGAGCCTGATGTCGTGGGCTAAGAGGGAGTGACTGGCCCCAAGTCACCCAGCCAACTTTCATGCCTAGGGCAGGACTAGAACTCATTGTCTCCTGGTTTCTAGCCTGGAGCCTTAACCACTAGACCAAACTGGCTCTCATTATATGTCCAACACACATACTCCAATTTCTCCAAATCTTGTCTGAAGATCTCCCAATCATCTGGAGCAGCTGGATGGGGAATCCAATTTGTTGATGACGACCAGTCTGAATATGTATTACCCAGTTCTTTGTCAGCTGAAATTGCAAATCTATGTAGGTGTGCAGGGAAGTGTTGTGGCTCAGCTGCAAATCCCAACATCCTGCCAATTCACCTTTCTTGAGATGCTTGCTATACTTGTCCATTTAAACATATTCCAGGTGGGGAGTCATATTCCAAGGCATCCTTGAAAGAAGTTGCACATTTTAAGTAACATTTACTCAAAAATTGTTTACTTCAAATTCTTTTTTTAAAAAAAATAATGGAAATGCAATGAAATGATGGGAAAAGATACATTTTTACCCATCTTTACTGAAAGAAAACTCCCCAACAGTTCAGACTTCCAATTATGCTGCTGGACATTTAATGATACGATAATATTATGTGAAATGTAATGTAATGTAATGAAATGTAATGTAAAGAGGTTCTGTGGTGTTTTAGTGTTTGTATTAATCTGTGCCTTCAGTTTCTTGAAAGTTTCCTTTCCCTGCAAAGGAAAATCTTGCTTTTCTATCACAATCTCTCTGGGTGTTTTCAAGTTACTTTAGAATTTATTTTGGTCATTGGGACTTACTTTATTATGGTGAGGTAACAAAGGATTTTATTGCTGTTGTTATGGTTTCTATCTTCTTGTGGCCTCTCTGGCTGCTCAGTCTGAAAATGTTCAATGGGAAGAGCTACCTCATGTTCTTCTTCCTAGGGATGTAATGTTGTTTTCCATCAGACTGTAGGAGAATATACAATATAACAGTATAATGGATTAAGGGAACTCATATTTTGAATAACCTGCTGGCTAGTTCTAACTAGAGCCTCTTAAGTTAGAGCGGCCTGCTGGCTAGTTGAGATCTCTGAGGAAAAAGTAAAGGTAAAGGTACCCCCCGCACATTTGTGCAGTTGTGTCCGACTCTAGGGGCCGGTGCTCATCTCCGTTTGTTAGCCAAAGAGCCAGCGTTGTCCGAAGATGCTTCCACGGTCATGTGGCTGCATGACACGCGCGGAACACTGTCATCTCTGAGGAAATGTCTCCCCAATAAATGCCAGCGGTGCTATTTAAGAGGAGGGTAGGGTAGTAGCCCCTTTCTTTGGAATGAGACTTGGCTGTAGAAAACAAATTTTATGTGGCTGGATGTAAAAATTCAAGTACAAAGCTTTGGATACCCTGGGAGGACTGGTAAGAGTTGGGAAGGAATGCTTTTAGTCCCCTCTTTCCTTCTTCCCCAGTTCTGGGTAGTGTTATATCTGCTCCAATTCTCTGCCTCCTTTGTTTGCTCAGACTGTTTACCCATTACTGAGTGGTAAGTTTGGAAGGTAGATCTCAGGCTCATCTAATTTGTTGCAGTTAAACTATTCTCTCAAATCCTCACTGGGTTGCTTTTATTAAAATAAAATGCCTTTTGTTGGGTCCTCCATATTGGTTTGGAATCAGTATGGCACCACATACTCCAAAACCACTTAAGATTAGTGGGGAAGGGTTTTTTTCTGGTCTGCCCTACCCATATTCCAGGTGGTAACAGTATGAATAACTGCTTGGATGGAACTCTTTCACTGGGAGGAATAGTCACACCTAGACCCCAAGGAGAAGGTGGGACGATGGAGAACCCAGCAAGGGGTTTGGCAGCTGTTGTGGGCATTGATGACAGACACAGCCTTGCTTGTTTCCTACTACCCTGATAAAAATGCAGAAGAGAGTTCTGATTCAACACTAGTTTTTATATAAATTCCTACAGCAGTGTAACCATTACATACAACGGTTCTAGATACTCTTTGGATCCAGTGCCAATGTATTATTTAAGCCAAAAATATTCCTAATACGATATTCTAGGCAATTGCAACATTTTCTCTGGCAAAAAAAAAAAGGAAAAGGAGAAACTGTTTCAAGACTTGAAACTATCTTCAAATGATTGACCTTACTTATTGAAGCAAGTCCTGAGTATTCCTGGAATATCCTGCCATGGTTTTAAAGAAATTTGCCACAATCCATAGTGATTCAGATTAGATCAGCTAAACACAACCTGTTTCTCAATTCTCAGAATACCAATAGAATCATTGTGCTCCTTTTGGAAGTGCTTGTTACTCTAATTCATATGAGTAGTTTTGTAAGATTTGTGTCTGAACTATAACATCTGGGACTAATCAGGCAAGGGCTATTTCACCCTTTGCAAATCTGGGCCTGCTTCAGAGAGTCTGTGCTCACTGAGTCACCTGTCTAGACATGATTGGTCAAACAAAGGGTCAAACGCTTACAGAGAAGTCAACAAGCATCCCAGAGTTCATGCATGAAATTCAGCAGGTAGGTTGGCAGCAGAGTCCAGATGCACAGTCTAAGGTCAGACCAAAACCAGGGAATTAGAAATAAGATAATTAAGGAGCATAATTAGGAACCGACAGCTAAGAGACACTGGGATTCCATCCATGCTCCACTCGACACTATTTAAATCTTCCGTAGAAACTACTAATTGGCAACAGGCTTTTGTGAGAAACCCCTGGTGTTTGCTATGGCACAATAGTGCCCCCTAAAGCATCTGGTCAATTGATCCCATGTTGAGGCTTGAGTAGCTTTTGTTTCCCAAAAAAGTATCTCGTATATTATCCCATTTATACAATGAAAACTAGACTGTGCCTTTATCATTTCACCAAGAGTCATTAGGAAGATGGATTTAGTTGCTCGATCATGTCTGGTTTGTTGGCTAGACCTGGGGTATCAGAGGTAGAGTATTTGGCTTGATTGGGCAATTCACCTCATTCTACTAGTGGTGCTGAGGTCTAACCACATCGAAGGAAGAGCCCTAAATGATCTCTCTCCAACAATCCTGTCTGTAAGGAGCTGTGAACATATGCCGAAACCCAAGATCTTATTGAAGGAGTTTGGCTAGACTGACTATAGTGATTTTATGAATTTGGTATATGCGATTGTTGCCCTTCTCTATATTTCCCTTTTTCCAGTGAACCTCTTTCTGTACTTAGCTATTTGGCTTCATTGGTTTAACAAGAGAGTCACTCATTAAAACATTCTCTATGTGCAAGACTACATAGTTACACCAGCCACTCCTGGCCTTTAAGAATTGGCAGAAGATTTGTTGCTCTGTATTTCTGGGCTTTGAGCAGGAAGATTCAAAGCATGTTCTCTTCTACTTTACCTAGACCTGGTCAGAAAGCTGAGCTCCTTGGAAAAAGAGCTAAAAGCTCTCTAGCCAGGTACAGTGTGTGAGGACATTCAGCCTTACTGTTTCCAGCCTATTATAAGTATCTTTTTCTAGGCAACTTCTGGAAGATGAGATTTGCCAGTGAGGTTTCAATTATTCCCCTTATCCATTCTGTCCCAGCCATACTCATAAATGACCTTTGATTACTAAAGAACTCTGTAGTAACTTTGCACTTACTACAGCTTCAAGTTCACTGACCACTATTGCCAAACATCAGAGCAGTTTCCTGATTAATGTTTTAAAAAAGGAAGAAATCCTGAAATCCCAGGAAAAAGCTTTCCCCCAACCCTGCCCCTGCCTCCCCTAACCATTTCCATGTCTTTGTCCTGCCCACTATGCTCCTTGCCCCTCCAAAGAGGTTAGTTGCAATCTCAGCTGCCCCACGGTTATACATGCCTGCCCTACAGTAAGCCTTTGAGGCTTTAGTTTTTCCACGTGAGTAGACTTTGAGGCCCCCAGCCACATAGGGGATGAGCCCTGAACCTGAGCTTCCACTGCTGTCTAATGTTGGCAAGATCTATGTTCTATCTTGTGGTTCACCTTCCTCAACAAAGGCTCCTCTAGAGGAGGCACGGCACCAAGCAGCTCAACTTTCAAGTTTTATGTATTAAATTCCAGGTGCAGGGAAGTTGCCATTCCAATGTTGTGTTTATCTCACTGCCAAAGGAAATGTCTCTTCCCTCTCTATCCCCAACCAAACAGGAAATCACTCATTTCATATTGCTAGGGGCTTGGAGGAAAACAAAATCCTATTGTCACCAATAACAGAAAATGACACCTTCCTTCACTGCTGATTAATGCACACTTACTGTATACCCCCAAACCCAGCTACATAGTAAGCATAGCATGTACTTTGGTCTTGAAAGTGCTTGCAATAGGAATATTGATCATCATATCTGTATATCTATTGTATAAGTATGTGTGCGTGTGCGTGTGCGTGTGTAGCAGGTGACAACACCCAACCACCTTTTAATGGGCTTGGAAGCCAAGCAGGATTGGGCGTAGTTTAGGCTGACCATATTTCAGGATGGCAAAACGGGACGGGGTCTTATGTAATATTCCGTATTCATGAAAAAGACAGGGGTCCCCGCCCCCCTGTCTGCGCAATTGGCTCCCACCTGCAAACCCCACCCCCGGTCTGCACAATTGGCTCCAGCCTGCAAATAGCGCCCCCGGTCAACGCGATTCGCTCCCGCCTGCAAACACCGCCCCCGGTCCGCGCGATTGGCTCCCGCCTGTAAACTCTGCCCCCGGTCCGCACGATTGGCTCCCGCCTGCAAACACCGCCCCCTGGTCCGCACGATTGGCTCCCGCCTGCAAACCCCACCCCCGGTCCGTGCTCCGGCTCGGATCCTCCTTCCACGCCATTCCTGCCAGGTTTGAAAAATGGGACAAAATTGAGATTTTTAGGAAAATGACGGGTAGGTTGAAAAATGCTTAAAAAACGGGACTGTCCTGTTCAAAACGGGATGTATGGTCAGCCTAGCCTAGTTAGTACTTGGATGGGACACCACAGAGGAACTGCAGCTCTGTAGACTAGCCTGAGAAGTTGGAAAATCACACCAGCAAAAAGCAATAACAGGCCGTTTCTGTACTGTTGCCAAGAAAATTTTGTGGATGTTAGGAGCTGACCTTGACTTGATTATTTTAGCATTTTTTTTTAAGTGTAGATTTTTCTTTTTAAATTGTAATTGTATATGTGTTGGGGGGGCTCATTTATTATTTTAGTGGATTTATATTCAGTTTTTAACACTGAATGCCAATCATGTTAGTTCCATGATTGGTTCAATACTCATTTGCAATTCTTGTATATACATCCCCACAAATAAATAAAAGCGGTATATGCCAAGTATTGTATTAAATGAGAAACTCTGTAAACATCAATATCATCAAATGAGGCTAATGGGACTAGAGTTATTTAAAAAGCTTCAAAAGATTTTGATTTTCTACTTTCCTCACTTTTTCCCCCAACTCAACAAGATTGAGCATTGACAACATGTATTAACATAAATCTCTAAGGATAGGTAACACCTTTCTGAATGGCAACAAGCTCTTAGAGATGTATTTTTAAGGGAACATATTTAAGAGTTACCAAGAAATCACAGACATGTAATTTTAATGCAGCATGACAAATTTATCATCCTATAGAATAATTGCCAGGTGTCAGGGACATTAACTTTTGAAGTGAATACATGAATTCTGCAAAGCAATTTGGTCAGCTGTATAAAGAACTAACTGATTTGTATCACACAGTTATTATAGAGCAAATTGATTGTGATAGTAGAGGTATTATTAGTGATCTCTGCACTGTTGCCAATTAATTATGACAAGAGTTAGTGGAAGCCAGTGTATCTGACAACGTAATTTGAAAGAACGTAGATCAATAACTGAAGGTTTTATCATTTTTATTCAAGCAACTGGATCTTGCTGATGTCCAACATTTCAATGATTAGTTGGCATGAGAAGCTGAATAGTTTGTTACAACTTGGTGCAAGACTATTATAAATAGGGTTTTTTAAACGCTTCTGAAAAAGTAGGCTTTTTGTTTTGTTTTTTCCAAAAAATATTTAGAGTTCCAGTCACAATGCTAGGATGCTGTTCAGCACTTAGAGTCTTTCATGCAAATTTTGATTTTCCCATGAGAAGATGAGGTCCACAGAAGCAAACAAGATTATTTCTTCCCAAAGGAAAACCAACATGATGGCTTGCTAAATTCCTAAAATTAGCCATAGCTGTCCAACATTAAAGCCAAGAGTGAATGTTCCTGTTGTTAAAACATGCCCACAGAAATCAGAAGGCAAAGACACCGCAAGCTAATTTCACCTGTGAAATTGACTCTTACTTTAATTGGATGTCTATATATACACTGGGTTAACAGGCCTGGCAGAGTTTCTTCAAGCTGAAGAGTATAAGGAGGGCAGCAAAGTCAGCAACCTGGCTCTGATGGCTGTGCAGATCTAAGTCTGGTCCATGTAAGTGTCACAGATACCAATGCTTTAATATATATTTTAGTAACGATTATGTCTAATAAGTACTTTTTAAATATAATTATCCCAATGATATGCTTTTAGAAAAGAAAATATTCATATATACCCTGGATTAGTCTTTATAAAATACATATTCCATTGTGCACAATTGGAGAATGGAGAATAATAGATGCTAGCGGATTCCATTCATTGCACCTCATCCATCCAGCTGCAAAGTATGTTTTGATGGATCACACCAATTCATTGTCACTGAATTCCACGGCAGAATCTTTACGTCTTGGGTAGGCTATTCTCCTCTGCTGTAGGATACAGCTATTTCTTTCAAGCCCTGTGACCACCGAGTGAGCAAACTGCTTCCTGGTAGATTGGATGATGCTACTCCATCACCAACATGGAAGTAAGATTCAAATGCCAAACCAGTTTGCTTACATAGATGGAAAGAAAAAAGTCATTTCGTTCTGTGCCTCAAAATGTTTTGGGGGTTTTCAGTGAGTAGGGGAAAGCTGTCTTAGGGAAGCTTCATAAAGCTGTTCCTTAATCCTGCAAATTGTCCCATTCCCTCAGATAAGTTTCTGTATCTGGCAGACAGATTTTTTATTATTATTTATTTATTATTCCAATTTATATAGCCACCCATCTCATATATGGGACAGATAGGATTTGCTAGATTTAAGCTTCCGCTTTGCAACAAGGAGTTGGGTAATTGTGTGGTTGCCCAGTAGCCAGCTGGGAGACAGCAGGTTTTTTAGGACTCTCCGACCGCAAACTCTAACCAGGATGAAATGCCCAAAAGGTTTTCTTGAATAAATATGAAGAGAGTTACCAAGAAACATATCTATTCTCCTTTCTTCAGCTTACCTGAAACTTCAGAGTGATAGTAGACAGGCTCATTGGTTGTGCAGCACCTTCTCTTCCTAGGACTTTAGACCTACACTTAGGTTTTATCTATTTTATTTATTTATTTATTTTCCATCCCGCCTTTATTATTTTTATGAATAACTCAAGGCGGCGAACATACCAAATACTCCTTCCTCCTCCTATTTTCTCCACAACACAGGCGGTATAAACAATAGCACTTGGGGATGACTTGGTGGCACATTTTATCAGTGGCTTGATCATAACTTGGAACAGTGGGCCCTCTGTCAGAGATATTTTTAAGTAAGACAGGTCCTCAGCAAATACCCCCTGGGGATGGTCTCATGATATCTCTGGTCAATGACTTCAGAATCTGAATAAATTAGTCTCTGCCAAAGATAAGGCATTGTTTCCAGCAGGTAACACCTGGTGTCAGGGGCTGTGGCAAAGAAACAACACTGAGCCAGGAATGAAGCTCTAGCTCTTTATTGTTTCTACCTTACACAGAATCTTGCCAAACTAGTCAAAGCCAAAAGGTGCTATGGAGAAATTCTCCAGTGAATCTAAGGCGGGTCGTATGTCGATGAAGGTTCTCAGTCATCCAGGTGGAATTGTCTGTAGCTTGAATCATGTCAACTGGATTTCTATTTTCTCAGTGGAAACGTTTCGCTCCTTATCCAAGGAGCTTCTTCAGTCTGAGCAAAGTTAGTAAGGGAATCCTTAAATATGTTTCTAGGTGGCTGTGTGACCTTGCACCTGGGGCTAGGTCATGGTTATTTTGAGATGTTATTTCTAAGTCCCTTTATCATCTAAAGGAGGATCGTTAAGATTACCATGCTGCTGTTGAGCTTGCGAAATGGTCTTAATCTTCCTAGGCACAGAAGACAAAGCAGGAAGGAAAATAGGGGAAAGATTGTGCCTGAGGCCCCCACCTCTATTCAAGGAAGGATTTTCCAAGTTGGCATAAATGGATTCCTTGACCCCTCTCTCGAACCACCTATCTTCTCTGTCTAAAATGTGAACATTAATGTCCTCAAACGAGTGTCCTTTTTCCTTTAGATGAAGATAAACTGCTGACTCTGGTCCTGTGGTGTTACTTCTCCTGTGTTGGGCCATCCTCCTGTACAAAAGTTGTTTGGTTTCTCCAATGTAGAGTTCAGAGCACTCCTCACTGCACTGGTTTGCATAAACTACATTGCTTTTCTTGTGTTTTGGAGTTTGATCTTTGGGGTGTACAAGCCTCTGTCTCAGTGTGTTGGTGGGTTTGAAATATACAGGTATGTGGTGTTTGCCAAATATCCTTTTTATCTTTTCAGACACGCTAGCCATGTAGGGAATGACCAGGTTCTTCTGTTTACTCTGAGTCTCAGCCCTATCTGTTGCTGTTTTAGGTCTGGTAGATTTAGATTTAGATTTTAGATATGGTAGATTTAGATTTGGTGAAGGCCCAATTTGGATATCCACAGGCCTTCAGAAACATATTTAATTAAAACATATTTAAGGATTCCCTTACTAACTTTGCTCAGACTGAAGAAGCTCCTTGGATAAGGAGCGAAACGTTTCCACTGAGAAAATAGAAATCCAGTTGACATGATTCAAGCTACAGACTAAGGCGGGTCCTGTCTCAGTTTCTTGGCTGGCTGCCCAAGGTCCTCCAAACTGTATGATCGTTTCTCCCCCAGGAATGCACCCCCTCCTTCCTCTTCTGCGACCTCCATGGCAACACCTCCCTCCTCAGAGACACATTCCATCACACCTGGAGATGATCTGAGGTCATATATGAGCAATAACTTGGGAACCCAGATAAGTGACCCTTTGCTTAGACTCTTTTTACGGGAAACATTGTTTTTAATGTGCAGCCGTTCTCCCCCTCCCCTTTAGCAGGTGTTAAATTAAGGAGCTCATGCTGTCCTATCTTAATTGTTACAAGTAGGATATAGATAAAGGCTCACAGGCAAAAGTGATTTACAATACAATGATGCAATCAGCAAAGCTTGCTAAGTAACTTTTTACACACATACTGCCTCAGCTGGCTAAATAACCCTTCCTACACAAGTATTTCTTATATGTGCAATGGGAAAAGAGATCCGTACCATTACCTCCTCACCAATCTTTGGCAGTGCCAATACAGCAGTTAAAAAAGTCAGCCAGATCAGCACTGAAAGTGCTGAATACCAACAGTTTAAGTAAAGAACTGTGTTAAGGTACCAACCAGGTTATTATTTGGTCTATGACTATAAGTTGAATAAACTAAACTACCAACCAGGTCCATGTCTAAGAAGTCTGTCTTAGGGGAGGAAGCAAGTGGTGTTGTTCCCAGTACTGAGTTATCTTCAAATGGTGAGTTGGTTGTATCAACTCCATCCAGTATGCATGTGTAGTAGGAATGATACTGTTTCCCGAGTAGAGCTTTATTCCCCAGGAGCTCTTCTTTACATCATACACTTCTAATCTTCTTAGTCTACTGAATATGCAATTCAATCACTCTTGTGGGCTTAAAAATGGTTTGAAGGCTTTCAGGTTGGAATCTGCATGGTCCATACTCATGGAGATGGTTCCTTTCCTGATTGATATGCTGTGCCCAGACTGTGGGTATTTGTTAGCTTTGGAACTCTCCTCAGGCATGTGTTTACCCTCAGAAGATGAGTCCCATATTGAGATCATGACACATACCTTCAAATGAAGGAAGACATAAATAGTTTGCAAATTATTTTCCTTAGGGAAACCTTTTCATATCAACATCACCAGTCAAGAAATACATTGCAGACTAGCACTTGGTAGAGCAGCCAAGAAGACCTTGAAAAAGATATTTAAATGCTGTGATGTACCTATACCTACAAAGATCAGAATTATGCAAGTTATGGTATTCCCTGGAAGTGAAAGTTGGACTTTGAAGAAGCAATAGGAAATTGATGCTTTTGAACTTTGGTGTTGGAGAAGACTCCTGAGAATACCGCGGACAGCCAAGAAAACAAACAAATGGATCATCAAACAAATAAACCAACTCTTCTCACTTGAAACACAAATGACCAGGCTCAATTTATCCTACTTTGGACACTCTATGTGAAGACCTAGCTCTCTGGAGAAGGCTCTAATGGTGGGAAAGGTGTAAGGAAAGAGAAGAAAAGGATGACCAGCAGCAAGGTGGATAGACTCAGTTACACTGGCGTTGGGGGCGCCGTTGGAATTGCTGAAGGACCCAGGTTAGGGACAGATCATCATGGAGAAAATCTACGTGGTCACTAAGGGTTGACAACAACTTGATGGCACATAATCAATCAATGGCCCACCCATTTTGAATGTGACAGGTTGTGAAAAGGATTGAATACATGAACTTACTAACTTAAGTAGAAATTAAATCAAACTTTCTTCCAACTTTAATTTGTCCACATTTTGAGCACAGAGCTAGCATGCCACTCAAAGGCCAATTGCAGGCTTTCTACTCACTGAGCTCCAGCTGGGCATTGGACAAAACTGCTGATCTGCTGACAGTGTCATTCTATATAAATTGGAGGTATGGCCTGGAACAAACCCAACACTCCTCTGCAGCTGTGCATTAGAAGGAAAGGTCAAGAATGGTGAGCAAAGAGCATTTCAGAAAAGTTTTTTTTATTATTACTGAACTCTTCAAAACCAGCATTAAGCTTCCCATGAATTCTGAGGTTCCCTGAATGCAGTTAGAAAACAACTGCATTCATCTGCTTCTGCAAAAGAAATTACTTCTTTGATTTTTTAAAAAAATATTTCACTCCATTACTGGCTGCAGCAGACCCACTTCAAAAAGCATTTGCAAATGAATCAGCACCATGCCCTTGAAAATAGAAACCTTCTTAAGACACACAGAGACACACACTGAGAGACTTTCCTCTGCCTGAAGGTGTTTTCATTGTTATGGATGGAAGTGTTCTCTCTTAGACATCTCTATATTAATAAAAGTATCAAAATAATTATGTTGGCTATCTTAGGTAAAGGTTTTCCCCTGCACAGTCATGTCTGACTCTAGGGGCCAGTGCTCATCTCCGTTTCTTAGCCAAAGAGCCAGCGCTGTCCGAAGACGCTTCCGCGGTCATGTGGCCGGCATGACGCGTGCAGAACGCTGTTACCTACCCACCGAAGTGGTACCTATTTATCTACCTGCATTTGCATGCTTTCAAATTGCTAGGTTAGCAAAAGCTGGGGCGAGTGCGGGAGCTCACTTCGTCACGTGGCGCTCGGGTCTCGAACCGCCAACCTTCCAATTGACAAGCCTGGCGTCTTAACCACTGAGCCATCGCGCCCCAAACATGTAGATATAATTTTTATTACTAAAACAGATGATAAAATGCAAGGGTTTTTTTTAAAAAAAGAACAAAATGCAGCTACAATTCTTTCTCTTTTGCTAAGATCCACAATTTAGATGGATTTTGAAAATTCCTTCCTTCCTACTGGTCCAATGAATTGATATTTCAGTGTTGTTATATCTGCCCTGGGGTCTCGGCTGGTGCCATACTGTAAACCCAGCTGGGCACATTTCCGAAAGGGGCACCCCCCCTTCAGGGCCCAGCCAGGTCTCGGTAATGCACGCCAGGTATGCCCCCTCCTCAATGATCAGCTCACGAATGAGAAGGGCCTTGTTATTAACCGACCTGGCATTCAGAAGCAGCAGCCGAAAGCCGGGGCCTCGATGGGTTTGCTGTCCAGGGCCCGGGTCTGAGCACAGAGGGCCGGAACACGCCACCGGTACCAAACATCGGGGGTGCCTTCCCCAACGATGGCCTGCCCTCTGGCCCCCACCATAACAGCCCTGACCCATCACCACCTGAATAGGGTAACCTACCCTAACCCCCCCAGAACTTCCATTTCCCCCCAGTCCCGACCCTCCAGATGCTCTAGTTAGGGGTCCCTCCATCCAAATCTTACATCCATACACATACATCAGGCAACCATGGGGTGGTGGCGAGCCTGTGGCACTCCAGCTCTCACTCTCAGCACCGCAGGGACCCAGCCATCACCCCACCCCCACATCTACTGTGCTCTCTTCACCGGCCTCTCACTAGCCGGCAGAGGGCACCTCACTCACTCCTCCCCCCCCCTTGACTCTCACTCAAGGAGGGAAGAATCCACTCATACCTCAGCCACTCTCTGGCTCCTTCCGCGTCTCTCACCCCCGGGAGTAAGTACCCGCTCACCACACGGGAGAGATATGTTGCTATGTCATATGGAGCAGCCTGCCATTCTTGGTGGACTGAACTTAGGACAATGCAGCTGAGGCAATCCGTCGATGGAGGATGGATGGTACAAAGAAAATGAAAGAAAAATAAGAAAAATGCTGACTGGAGCATCTTTACGACATAGTATATAACATGGGACAGTGCTGGCAGGAACTGCTAATCACTGACTTAGAGTAGTGTGTACTAAAAGCTGTATGAACCGCAATGCCACATGGACTTATTCTCAGTAAGGAGAGCAAGATTTAGAGTAGTATGATAGCCTGCCAGCTCCAACCCAGGAGGGAAGCACAGCAAAGGGGATGTGTGGATTTTTCCGAAGAATGCTTGGAAATGGCTTTTCCCTGAAAACTCTCTCCTTTCTCTGTCTTCCCTCAGTGGGGAAACTACAGTAATGGACAGTTGACCCAAAACTGTCTGACTGGCAGGCTTGCAAGGAAGGGTGACTCCATCTTTAGCCATCCTGCAATTTTGCCACATCAGCCAAGCACAAAGCAACAAGAATAAAACTGTGCTTGCAAATGGGGATCTTGCTACTAATGATGGGGTGGTGATGGTGGTGGTGGTGGTGGTGGTGGTGGTGGTGGTGATGATGATGATGATGATGATGATGATATTGTAGGGATATGGGGAAACCAGGCTCACAAACCTTGGCCTGGAAAACACCATGCTGTAACATTTCCCCATGATGCAACATTACCAAACCAAAGATTGTGCCTGAACCAAAGAATTGTTGCCCAAGGTTGACCCTTGAGATGGGCCTCAGCAAGCCCCAAAGAATGCTGCATAAGAAATGTTAAGTAAAGCTCTGAAACCAAGTCTACCTCTCTCAGGAATGCATAACAGTCTGGGACCATCTATCTGGTCAAGCATCCTCTTCCTGAGACAAAGCCAATATGTTTACCTAACCTTCTTGCAATAAATGCCTTGCTTCCCCTCTCCTGAGATGTAAATATGTTAAACTGTGATTCTATGGTTCTGACCCTTTGTGATTCAACCTGCTTGTGTAACCCAATGTCTCTGTGAATGTTACTGTTGTCCTTGTAAGATGCAAGTATTTCTTTGGTGTGAATGCTCCAACAATTAGTGTGAATGTTCCCATATCTACCCTTTGTAAATATGTTGATGACCCACGTCACCCCTTGACCTGGCAAGTCCCAGAATCCTTCAGCTCTGGGAGGGACCCTTTCCCCTAGGAACCAGCCAATCCTAGGGGATGGTCATCAGACACCTCGCCCACATGTGGGCATACCTTCCTCTTCCTCACTTCCTGCCTGTATTCCCCGTATAAAAGTTTGTGCACCCTTTTGCTCAGGGTGGTGGTTTCATTCAGAGGTCACTTGCACGTGACAACTGTCTGGCTACCACCCGGCAACCTTTGCTTGGCCAAATAAATTTTGCTGCTGTTCCTTTTTACAAAGTCTCCTTCGTGTATTTGGCTTTCTCTAAAGGCGCGTGGTAAGTTTTGGTGCCTTACATTTTGGTGCGTTGGCCGGGAAACTCCGGGGAGTACCTGGGAATCCCCCTTAAGGGGAACCAGACTCCAGTCTGTCAGGGAAAAGCAGCATAGAGGTCAGGCAACGCCACGAGCGCTCCCGGAACTGTTTTTTCCGGTGGCCTTTTCCTCCCTCTCAGCTGCAGGACCCTGGACAGTAAAGAACCCTAGCCTACAAAGGAGACTTTTGAAAAACGAACTTCTCATCAGGATTGAAAAAGGAAGCTACCAACGTTGGTGAGTAGAACTTTTCTTAGGTGGGGGGTGCTGTATGTGTGTGTGTATATATGAGCCATGGTGGTATTGCTTCACAAGGAAGTAGCCACGAAGCGTTTTGTGGAGGCCCTTTTGGGTCTCAGGGAGATCTTTGTCGCAGTTCCCAGAAGCCCAACTTAATTGGGCATCTAGACTGAGTTTCGGCTAGCTGGGTCGGCACTGGTCGTGCGTATGGACGGAATGCGTGTTGAGTAACTTGGGGACACGAAACGGGAATGTGAGAAAATTGCTGCAGCTGGATGTGCTGACTAGTTGAGTCAGGGAGAGAACCTTGCTATTGGGAGGACTTAGGCCGGTCCCGGCAAGCAGTGGGAGAGGGGGAGGCAGTGCTTGGTACCCCGTTTGTATCCCACCCCCTACCGTAAAATCCCTAGAGGTTCTGGAAGATTAGAAGCCGTGTCCCTCGCTGGGAAAGACGATAGCTCAGCAGGAGCCCTCGCCCGGGACGGACACGTTCCTCTGCCCCTATCCCTAGAGGTTCTGAAAGATTTGAAGCCGTGTCCCTCGCTGGGAAAGACGATAGCTCAGCAGGAGCCCTCGCCTGGGACGGACACGTTCCTCTGCCCCTGGGTAACTACCTGGGCCATTGCGTGCCCCGTACCCCCTTGGGCGGACACCCCAGATTCTCCGCTGCCCCTGGGACAACTACGTGGGCCATTGCGTGCTCCGTACCCCCTTGGGTAGACACCCGAAGTTAACCTCCACTCCCGGGACGTTCTCTCCTAGAGCCCCCTTTGGTGGAAGCCCCTGTCAAGATAGTTGTCCTGTAGGATAAATAGCCTTTAAAAAGCTGCCAGCGTGTGCTGGGAGGCTGTTTGTGGGAGAGCAATAACCTTTAAAATTAGCCAGCGCTGCTGGGAGGTTATTGGGAGACAGGACCTTAAATTTATCTGGTGAACGAGTCCAGCGCTTGCTGGAGGTTCTGAATAAGGACCTTAAATTTGGTTGCCAAATAAATCCAGCGCTTGCTGGAGGTCCTGGATCTAAGAGGAAATAACATTCAGAGGAGAACAACTTTCAACTGTGCGGTGCTCAGACTGCACTCCTCCCCCTGCCAGCCCTCTCCTATTCCCACAATAAAGGGAAGGAGAAACCAAAACTCCCCTTAAATGTGTTTTAAGAAACTGGAAGCTTTTGAAACCCAAGGCTGACTGCATTCACCCCTGCAAGTCAAGCCTTGGAGCCTTTTGCTCCGATGTCTGGCCATTCTATCCACCTATCTACGGCCGCCACTGGCCCCACCATGGGACATTGGACTCTGTTAACCTCAATGGCTGAGCAGATTTACTGAAAGTGAAATTAAAAAAACTGGCCCTTGTTAAGCCAAAAAGTCTAGAGACCAGCTATCTCAAAAGGGGCAGCTTTAAATGCCTCATCCTGTTTGTCCTCTGTTTAAATGTGTGAGTGAAATTGTGTGGGTCTGTCCCTTTGGAATGCTTGGGACATCTCTTCTGTCTCCTGACTCTTGTCTGTTTAACTTTATAGCAAGATTCGCAAGCCAACAGCTCTGTTCACTCATTTTTAAGTGTTTTTTCTAACTTGTACTCTGTATGGTTTGAATGCATATTACAAGTTAAAAGGTGTTTTTCCTGTGTGTGTGTGTGTAACTGCCTTCTGCCTTTCCCCTTTCCTATGATTGCCTCCTGTCTGCTAGTCAAATGCTTGAAGGAAGGGAGAGAGTGAAAAGGAGAGGAGGGGGAGGATGGCATTCCTACGCCCCTGCTAACAAGTGATATTGAAACTGGCCCTTGTTAGCCAAAAATGCCCCAGAGGTCTGAAAGAATGTGTTTAGGTTGTAAAGCAAAGGTGTGAAGTTGTGTGTCTGCCTTTTCCCCTCCCCATGTTGTGTTTCAATAAAAGCCTCTGTTTTGTACAAGCCTCCCTGATACAAACAAAACTAGAATAACAGAAAATGCCCACAGGCCTGCATTGCCTCTCTAGAATATGGAAATGCCTTAAGGGATAAAATGCCTTGAGTAAGCATGTAGATAGAAATGGGAATTTTCCGGAAGATGGGCGAGGAGACAGGGAAAAAGGCAAGGATTTTCTGATACACAAGGGGTTATAATAAACCAGCTAAACTTTAAACCCCTTCATTCGATTCTTATCTGAGTCTTAACTTCTGACTGTGTGTGTGTGTGTTTTATTGCTTCTGTTTTTGGCTTTTTCAAAGCTCTTACTTTTTCTGTGCTCAGGCGTACATCACTGAGCCAATCAGCAGTTGTCTGCGCAGGTTTGGTTCTTACCAACCTTTCTGCAGGAACGCCAACCTTGGCAGGTAGACCAAACGGTGCCCCATTCCAGTGAGGTCTGCCAAATAACTACAGGACCCTAACAGATCATTCTAGCCAAATTGTGCCAGGACACACGTCTTCCCTGGCCGCCAGTTCTCCCTCTGGCGCTCACCCGTCTTCGCTGGTGCCTTACAATATGATGTCTTGGTGGAAGGGAGGAGGTCAGAAGGAGTAACAGGGCAGGCCATATTCGAGTTTCCCTATCACTGTATTAATTCTACTTCTGCTTTCAGTGACAAGATCTGGAAGCCCATTTAAAGTCAGCTTTAACTGACTTTGTCATTGAAAAAAAATTGCTCTCTTTCTCCACATACCATCCATAGCATCAAAAACACTGATGCCTTCCTTTTCTTAGGCTGTTTGTAAAGCCATTATTTGCATTCTTTGATCTGCTTATATAGCCAAGAGCGATGCACTTTTGAAACATACAGTAAATAATATTCCTTCTTGTATTTTTTTTATGACGGCTTTATAGCACTGACCCTTCCAAGAGCCAGGTAATCACAAACCGTGATTCCCAATGAATCACTTGGTAATAAAGAGGCATGCAATTTGCAAATTGAACTATCCTTCCCATAACATGAACATCCCCAGATAATTTGCTTCAGGTTTATTGGGTGGTGAATGACAACCCCAAGGCCACCAACGCTGTGTTTATTCCTGCATTTTAAAATGTCTGTCAAACACCTTTTACAGGCAGTGAGTTAGGACTTTCTCTCCCCCCCCCATTCTGCCAACCTAGCTGAGGTTGCTGCATTCAAACTTCAAACGGCTGCCGCAGAGCCTGTGATAAAGGCACATAGGCTGATGTGACTTCTAATTTTGTTGTAAGGCTGCAGGGATAATGGGGAAATTTCTGTTCCCCTAGTCAGATGTTGTTTTCTTACAATACAAGCCAGAACTAAATGACAAAAGTCTTTTGTGGACTGCTGTCTTCTTTGAGTGAACTGGCTGCTGAAATTCCTTCCCCACTTTCAGCCACTGTTATTCAAAAGATAGTACTGCATTCCATTCTACTACTATAGTACTGCACATTCCTTAATTCCCCATGCGGACACTTATGTATAGAGAGATATAGATATGGTTATAGATAGACTTAATTCCTATTTTAGAGCCAGTTTGGTGTAGTGGTTAAGGCACCAGCCTAGAAATCTGGAGACTGTGAATTCTAGTCCTGCCTTAGGCACAATGCCAGCTGGGTGACCTTGGGCCAGTCGCTCTCTCTCTCTCAGCCCTAGGAAGAAGGCAATGGCAAACCACTTCCAAAATCTTGGCAAGAAACTGCAGGGACTAGTCCAGGCAGTCGCCAGGAGTCAACAGTGACTTAAAGGCACCAAAAAAATTAAAGTAAATAAATCCTATTTTAATCTTGATTCTACTATGTGGAAGTCACTGGGCCTTTAGATACAGTAATTTTATTGCCAAGAGAAAAAATTAAACAATCCCATTAAAACAAATAACAGCAACAAAAACAGCAGGAAATCTTGCAGCTGCAAAGAGAGGAGGAGGAGGAGGAGGAGGTGGAGGAGGAGTTCTACTAGCCATTGCACCAGTTTAAAACGTATCTGTTCATCCTTTTTTTTAAAACATAACAGGTCAGTATGGAGGCCCTGAGACAGATATCTTCCCAGGGAGCCATGCAAAGCTGCCTGTCCCTTTGTACAACCCCCAACTTGTCAAATTGGCCTGGGGCAGATTTAAATCTGAAGTTACCGTTAACTGGACAGGCTCATAAGTCTAACAATAGGGCTTTCCCCCAAACTTTATTGGGGTTATGGATCAGGCCTGTGATGAGCAGGTGATCTCCAAATGAGGAAATTGCTGCCTGCTAATGCAATTTGCTAATTGTTTTATTGATTAGCCTGCAGGGTCTTGTCCCTCTAAGTGTCTTGCTAAGCAAGTCTGTAAATGGGGTAGTGGAAAACCTAAGATTGCTTTGGGATTCATTCACTTTCTCAACTCTCAAGTTCTTTCATGTGGTCTACCATAAGTCTTAGCGTTGCTTTCTCCTGAGTGCGTGAATATTGCATTTCTATGTTGGTACTGCCAAGAGAACCGGACGTTGTTAAGCTTTCAGCTCTCTGAATACGGGCTCAGAGATGACAAGCCCAGTATGAACTCTTAGGTCAAAACTTACTTTTATCCTCTGCATAACTGGAGCAAGCTGAAGTCTCTTGCCAATGAGTGAACGGATACCAGAAGCTAGCTAATACTGACAAGAAGGCTGCCGTTGCTGTAAATCAGTGTTTCTCAACCTTGGCAACTTTAAGATGTGTGGACTTCAACTCCCAGAATTCTCCAGCCAGCATGGTTGGCTGAGGAAATCTGGGAGTTGAAGTCCACACATCTTAAAATTGCTAAGGTTGGGAAACCCTGCTATAAATACGAGTTACTCTATTCCAGCCTCTTTCTCTGTGGTTGCCTGCCTATCTCTGACTGTGGCATTATATCTCACCCTGCTAGCCTGCTTCTGGTGCCTCTAGTAACTTCTATATGAACATACAGTATTGCCAACAATGATGTTTCTGATGCAACTAAGTCCAGTCTGTGATAAGGGAGTCCTTTCCAAGAGGAGTCAACTTTGCCAATCAGTTACACCAACCATCCTGGAATCCCAGAAAAATTCAGCGACCAGAGACAACAAAGCTACATGACCTCATAAAGGCAAGTCAAGGGCATTCTTTTGAGCCCTGCTCAGAAGAGGTTAAGCTTTGCCAATGTGCCTGCTCTGCCTGGTACCCCCACCAATGCCAGGGATAAGGGGGCTCTTTCCAGATGCCAACAAACTTGATAACCAGCTATCCCAGACCTCCTGGCACCCAGAAAACCCAGTGGTCAGAGGCAATGAAGTACATACACTGACATGGGAAGGTCAGTGATCATTCTTCAGTGTCATGCCAAGCTCAACAACCACAAGGAGAGAAGTGAAAAAACAGCTCATTTTTAAAACTGATTTTGAAGATTTGTATTTTTACATTCAAGCTGGAGACTTCCTGTACTGGTTGAGCCAATTTCTCTATAGGCTTTTTGCATGACAGTTCTATTGTGATGTCCTTTCTTCATCCATGTTGTCTCTGTTCTAAAAATGGTGCAGGTTGATTTTTCAAAAGTATATTGCAATCAAACCCTTTAAGTTGTCTAGCTGAAACTTGGCAGGGTTAATGTTCTCTAAAGGGTCTAGTACCCTGTTAATTTCTTTCAATACTGCTTCAGACATTTTGAATTTTCCCCATTATTAATGTATTTTTAAAATCAAATTTCAAAGCAGGTCAGATGAAACCAGTTTGTCCTCGAATCTCAATTACTAACTCAATTAAAATCATGCCCTCTTTGAATCTGAAATCTCAACTTGAATTAGAGCTGAATTGCACAGGGATGTTGTTTTCCACCTTCATCTCTCTAGCTTCTACACTTTCCCTGGCTTCCCATGATTCCATTAAATCTTAAAGAAGGGCTTCATGGAGGAATTCTTCCCATGCATTTTTCTCCCAGATCAGGAAGCTGAGGCAGCCAGGGTGGCTTCAGAGAGTTAGGGAGGTGTGTTATAGAAAATAACAGTAATATCAGTACTCTTTATTTTATTGTAACAATAAAATAAATTCACATCACCACCAGATTTCAGCACAGTATTAATAGTGGTGCATCTTTGGGGGTAGTAGCAAATATAGTATGCAATTTGTGTCTTATTGTTTCCTTCAAGACTGTACATTGTGTTCATGTGTGGTGGGAATCTACTTCCTAGCAGCTAAAATTTCCTGCCACCTTCACTTTAGTGAAACAAACTGATTTTTTTTGATATGATGAATATCATCTAATCCAATTAGTGAAAGTTTTATAGAGTTTTTCGTGTTCCAGATAGGAAAAGGCTTCAAAGAACTTCAGTCGTCAGCATATTACACAGCAGTATCATAACTGGCAATTAGGAACATTGGAGATCACCTTTACTTGGTCTTTGAACTACCTTCAAAGGCAGCCTTTCTATGTCAGAATACAACCTGGAATTTTCATGGGAAAAAATGTCTCATAGTGAAACTATAACATATGATAAATCTAATAAAGCCAGAGTAGCACAAAAGTTGCAAACATGTACATAGAGTCCTCCAATTGCAGTTCTAAAGCTTATGAACAAATCTTGAATCAGCCACTGTTTATGATAAGCTGTCACAAAAATATTGAACTAAATCAAAGGTTGTAAATCAGAAGTGGGGAACATCCAGTTGTGGGTCAGAGGCCACTCACTAAACCACATGGGGCCTGGAAACACTGCCCTGACCCCACTCTCTTCTTCCATGCAGAGAAAGAAATGGAGAAATTACTCTGTGTCCTCATCCTCCAACATGGATAAAATATTCACACAGAAGGTCAAGACCTATTTTCTATCACCCTAGAATTCTGGACATAGAGTAATGGATCTTGCAGGAAGGCAGATTCTGATTGAATGTTAGGGGGAAAAAACTAACAATAAGAGCAATTCAACATTGGAACCAATTACCCAGAACAGTGGCGGACTCCCCTTTGCTGGATGTGTTCAAGGAGAGCTAAAAACCATATGTTGGAGATTTTTAAATTGGTTTAATTTATAATCTTCATTACTTGCTCAAGATATCAACATAAAAAGTACTAAAACACCAAACAGATGTTTTTTTTTTAGAAAACAAATGATAGAACAAAACAAATCAACACTGCCTTGAAATAGACAAATACTATATAGATATGACTAAAATCTTTAACATTTAACAGCCTGACTGTAAAAATATGACTTAATTGTTCTTCTAAAGTTTGGGGGCAGGGGGCGGGGAAGGTGATCAAATGCAATTCTCAAGGGGGTCCATTTCATACTTGGGGAGAGATTTAGGTTGTCAACAAACAGGCCTCTGAATGCACTGGCATCTATAGAAACATCTTGCTTGCAGGTCTTAATCAGTGGGCAAATCAATGGCTCTAAGGCATTTAGGCCTTTAAAGATTTCAATAAATCTGTGTTTATGTGGTTGTATGTAAACAATAAAATTGCATGTCCATTGCTTTCTGGGTTTCCATGAATATAATATGAAGGTGTTCTGCTTCCCAGACTTGCCAATTCCAACTTGGCTTCCTGTGTATTGAAAACAGATTAGACCTATTTTAGGAGACCAAACAATAGTCTTTCCTCTGGCATAATAAAGATGAAGTTGCAAGGGGAACAGCTTTTCTGGCCCAGCAATTCATGTTGTGTTCAGTTCATGTTGTAGCATTCATGTTATAGAGTTTGTCCCTCGGCATGGAGGAGTCCCTGGCTGCAACACGTCCTGAGGATTTCATAATAGTATCAGGTTAATGAAGGTGTTGAAGTCCAAAGGGCAAAGATTTACAAGATTTTAAATGTACTTACTGCATTACTTACTGCATTATTACTAAATGTACTTACTGCAGAACTTTTTCCTACTCTGTACTGTAACATAGGGCTAATGTGTGTCTGTGTGAGAGAGGGAGAGAAAAAAAAGAGGGAGAGAGAAAGTTTACAGGTGAGATTAAAGAAGTTATATCTTCAAAGGAGGATTTTAAAAATCCTTTATATTAATTAGGACAAATGCCTTTTTAATAGAGCCCTGCTTGAATAAAGTCCCTTCTCCATATTTTCTAAGCGTATTGCCCATACAGTACTAGGATGAAGAATTAGATTCAGTCTGTTATTTACACTCTCTACATTATTTAATTTCCTCTTCACAAAAGTAGGGTGCTATAACTACTATTATTTTCAGTATTAAATATGTTCTTGGTACAACAGTGCTATTCAGTAATTTTTTCAAATATATATATAGCCCTGCCTGCAGGCATACTTAAATAAAATATTTCTATACTGGAAATTTGCCAAATATATGGGGAGGAACACTTTTAAATGTTGTTGTTGTTAGTTTCTGAATTGCAGTGTGAATTACTGCCATGCTGTTACTTTTGCCATGTTTTGCCAAGGCTAACATTTGTATCTAGAACTAGCAGCTAATCAGGCAGGCTTTCTGTTTCATGTGGTATGCGTTCACAAGTAATCCTGTCAAATTTCCATAAAGGAAATTAAGAAAAAGATACAAAATGTGGACTATGGGATATGGATGTAGAGTAATAGTAGACGTGAAAAGGATCTTAGAACTGGGATTAATCACATGCTGAATACAAGTCAACAAACATAAGTTTAGAAATATCATTTCCAAATTGCAAGAAGTAATAACTTCACTCTATTCAGCATTGGTCAAACGCACTGTACATACTGAGCAACACACTTTAAGAAGGACTTGGACCAACAGCAGGTTCAGTGAATGCTAGCCCTTCGAGGTATTCCAGACAAGAAGCACAACCAGGAGCATCAGCACTATCTTTATTGTAAGGTTACATTAAATAGAATCTTGCAAGACTGAAAGTAATTCTCCCCTCCTCTCCTTTTACTCTCCAGAAAACTAGGGAAGGTCCCTTCTGAAACTCTCCCCATGCTTTCCCCCTGCCTGTGAACTGCGCTGCCTCTTATCAGACCGTTGCCTAGGCTGTGGGTCTTCCTCCTGTCTCCCAAGGTCATTCCCCTGTACCATCACAGTGAAAGGCAATGAGGATGATCAAGAAAACTTTCCAACCAGAACAATGTGGTGAAAGTCTCCCTTGCACTACACCTCAGGTGTTGAAGCAGAAGCTAAATAACTATCTGCCAGAGATGCTTCAATTTGGATTTCTGCACTGTGCAGACTTGATGATCCAAACAACCCCTTCCAGTTCTATACTTCTAGGTAGATTTAGAGCTCGCCTAAATTTATTTGTTCACATTGCTTAGAATGGGAAGTATTTTTTCAAACTGAAATGAAAGAACAAGCAAGCAAAGACTGTTGCCAGAAGACACTGAGAAATGCAGTCCAAACAAAGGATGGGTGTACAGAGAGTAGTAGACAAGCAAGATCTTAAAAAAAAAAACATATCCCAGAGCAAATATGGACCTCAAAAATGACATCAAGCATCAAAGGAAGAAGTAAAAGTCAATAGGAAATGGCAGTTTGAAGGAGAGTAGATCATCATTGGCGATCACTCGTAGCCGAGGAGAGTAGAATTCAGTGGGGAAATAGCATTCCTTGGGAAAATAACATTGAAAACAATGTTGTGGGAATAGCAATGAATTGTCCCTGGGTAATAGCAACTGGACAGTAGGTACAGTGTACTGTAGGTTTTGGAGAAGAGGGGAAACCCAATATATGCTCTGTACAAGCCCTATTCATTGTCTTAAAGTTTAAGTGTGTGTGTGTGTTTTGGAGAAGCAAGAAAGGGGTGCTGGCACACTTCTTAGCTTATAGAATCAGGAATTTAATAGGATAAAGAGGGAAAGATAAAGGACATGAAAAGCCAGCTTCTATCTAATAGGTAGGTAGGGGATAGGTATACAGTGAAGAAAGGAGAAGAAAGAAGAAGATAAAGTTGATTGAGAAGCCAGCCAAAGACATATCACAGATAATCAGGAGTGTGGTCATAGGGAGAGTAAGGAGGACTGGTGTACCTTTTTATTGCATATTCTTGAATTTTGAGAATTGGTAGATAAACACTAGCGACCTACAGCTTCTTCTAGAATAATCCAACCATCATTGTTAAGGAGACCTGGCCTCCGATATCTCAAAAACATTTCTATCTGGGATAAACAAAAGCTTTCATCTGCATGGGGAAAGCTCAGAGCTGGCCCTCTAACACTGCAGTTAGTTCCCTTTAAGGAGCTTTCTCTCTCTCTCTCTCTCTCATGGAGAGAAAGACTCAAAATGAGGCTTTTCTTCTTTCACTGGCTGGCCAAGAAGTCTGGGTTTTTATGCTGCGTCTGCCCAATTTGGGTTATTCGGGGGTTCTTGTGCCATCCCTTCAAAAAGGTAAAGGTTCCCCCCGCACATTTGTGCAGTCGTGTCCGACTCTAGGGGCCGGTGCTCATCTCCGTTTGTTAGCCGAAGAGCCAGCACTGTCCAAAGACGCTTCCACGGTCATGTGGCCGGCATGATGCACGCGGAACGCTGTTACCTACCCACCAAAGTGGTACCTATTCATCTACTTGCATTTGCATGCTTTCAAATTGCTAGGTTGGCAAGAGCTGGAGCTAGTGCAGGAGCTCACTCCGCATGCAGGGCTAGGGATTCGAACCTCCAAACTTGCGATCTTCCGATTGACAAGCCTGGCGTCTTAACTGCTGAGCCACCACGCCACCCCTTCACCCAGGAACAAATTCACAGAGGCTCCCCAATTCTGAATTTTTTAAAAAATGATTGTCTTGACATTGTCTTTAAAATATCCCTTTCCTCTTGTATTCAGAGTGATCAGCATTAGTAAGATTTGTAATTCAAATGTCTACATGCCCGCTCCACCTCCTCCCCATGGGAGTGTTATCCCTATAGGCAGCACTGACATTAAATCTGAGCAAAAGGTCATTTCAACGAGTCCAGGGAATAAGGAAAGAGGATTCCTCATTAACTTTGCTCTGCAGTAACTTTGTCTCTTCTCTTCTCACCTGCCATATTATGAAGGTTTTTCCTCCTACGTAGGCCTAAAATGGCACAATTTTGGATTTCAGGGGTGAATCTCTCAGGACAGGGAGAAAGGGAGGATGCTCTGACAGTTAGCATTTCACCTGGGCAGAAAACATGATTTGAGACTAACCTCTCATTAAAGACCTACATCCCTATTTTTTTTAGTTTTGGCACCCATAAAGGAAAAAAAAAGTAGCCTTATAGAAATATTTTGTTTGCAACCTGAATAATATCATACATTCCACCTAATTTCACTTGAGGTACAAGCTATAACCTCTTAAGGCACTGAAACCCCTCTTGAGATATTTGAGAAGCCTGGCTATAATTACATTGGCTTTGGTTACCACCAGAATTCAGATGTTTTACCTGAGGGGAACATTCAGTTTTGCTTCTAGTGAAATGTTGCTGGCAGTTCCTAGTACAACAGGAATGCTATAGAATTGCAGAATATTCAGGATCAAAATGTTCCTGCTCTTGAATAAATAGATCAGCTGGATGTTTGTTATCAAAACATGTTAGGCCTGCAAGGGGTTTGCACACTTGACAGTAATATTACTGGATAATTTGTCCTGGCATTTGAAATGTGCATCCCTTTCAAATTTAAGACTAGCTGCCAGAGAAAAGTGTTGTCTTTCAAAAGTTTAGCTAGCTGGGCTGACCTAAAAGAAAATTATTTCCTTTTTGAAAGGAACAAAACTTGGGAATTCAACCAAAGCCTGATATCAGGTATCACAACTTCGAAGAAAAAGACAAAAGCAGCAAAACATTTCAGAATGATAACAGTCACTGATTTCATTTGTCTTAAATAGATAAATCATCAGCCTTGACTTAATTTGCAATTTTTTCCTTCCTTTCTCTTTCTATCTCTCTTTTTGTCCTCAACAACCAATGTTTAAATAGGGAAAATCTGAAGGTTAGGTGGGTCATGCATTTTAATCAGGGTGTCTATAGAACATGATAGTATTTCCCACAACAAGCATTCTCTGTCTCTGCTTCTCTCCCTCATTCATTCATCTATATTGACTTTTGGTGACATTGAAATATTGGAAAAGGAAATGATATTTTACAAGACAACAGAGGAGAGACATTATATTTATTTGATTCTTCTTTCCCTCTAATACAGAGAAGCTCTTTTTATTGACTATTGGTTCCCATAAAGATGTTTAATAGCATTTCATAACGACACATGGTAATGTTACCAAATGCTAGTATTTAGCATTCTTGAGTATCATATAGTACTTGTAAAGTATAAAATGGAGTTGTATATATGTGTGTGTGTGTTTAAAGCAAGCATTAGCCATTCTTCTTCTGTAATAATATCACACATGGGATGCCAGCCATGTCAAATCATCCCCCAAAATCTGCCAATTGTACAGAAGTATATCTTTTTTTTTTGGGGGGGGATCCTCATTGACCATGAAATTAGCAACTGAAGATCTACAAAATAGTTTCATGGAATCTATAGTATCTCACTAAGAACCCCAACAAGTTTGACTTTAAAAGCTTGTATTTTGCAAAAAAGAGAACACTAGTGATCTCTTATTACTTCTTCCCAGAAAGGTGCTGGAGAATTCTTGGTGCAACTAAATGCCACCCTTCTACCTGGTAGATCCAATTTGTATATCTGGAGAATTCACTGCCTAAGAATGTACTCTACTACAGATGTCCCTACCATCACATTTTTTCTGGATTTTTAACTTTCTTGCCTGATAAAGAGTTCTTGGGTTGGTTCAAGGGTTCCTCAACTGATCTAATGAATTAATTCACTACAAACTTTAAGATATTATAGATATTGTTTTGGGTATGTGGCCAGGTGAACTACACTGCAGAAGGGAAAGAAGTGACGGTTTGACTGGACCATAATTAGGAGGACAAGTTGCTATCCTTGGATTAACAAGAGCTTGAAGAACTATATTCAAAGGCGATGTTTGACATAGTAACCCAACTTACTATTCCTTTCTGGGGGGATTTTTTGTATGTGTGGGGGTAACATCTTAAATGCATATTGTTGTTTCAGCATTTCCTTTCTCTTTGTTTGCTTTGTTTCCTATTTTTACTGTAGTCCCATCTGCTTTCGGATCAACTTTAACATTACTAAATGCAAACATAAGAGCCTTACAATTTCTAAATTGCAACATCATCATCTAAAACAATTTCACCATGAATTTTGCTGTAAGCAAATCTGGGCATTTGTCTTTTTCCAATCAAAAATCTTTTTTTTTTTTTTGGAAGGGTGAAAAAATGGTTCACTTCCGAATATTGCAGGCAAACAGTGGTAGTTATGGTCAAACAGAAACCTTACATCAGAAAAATTTGCATCTAAAAAACCTACAGCAGGAGAAATTACATGAGACAGAACAAAAGCAGGGTGGTTTACATTAAAGAAACAGGATCATGGCCAATTTAACAGTTATGCACATAAGAGGAAGATGTGAACTCATATGCTTAAGAACTCTTCTACATTTTTTTTCTACAAAAAAGGAGAAAGAAATAGAAATGGTCTAGTGGGTAAGGTGCTGGGCTAGAAACCAGGAGGCTGTGAGTTCTAGTCCCGCCTTAGGCATGAAAGCCGGCTGGGTGACCTTGGGCCAGTTTGTCCTGTTCGGAATATGAGACCACCAGGACTTTTTAAGGAAATAGTTTTATTTACAATTAAAACTATTTACAAAAGGCAAAAGTCTTTTAAGCACATAACAGTAGACCAACTTGAATCAACTGGACTTCACGGCAGGTTGCACTTGGAAGGCTTGGCAGCTCTGCAGTAACACTGGCTAGCATTCACAACAAGTTGAGTAGACCAAAGTCCTCTGAAGCAATGATACAAGACTGGCTGGATCTGCAGGACTAAGCTTGATTCACGGAGCCAGGCTCTTCTGAAGCACTGAGGCAGGACTGGACTGGATTTACAAAACAAGGCTGGACTGGATCCACTGGACAAGGTTCTTCTGGAGTGACAAGGCAGGACTGGACTGGAACTGCAAGGCAAGGCTGGACAGGAATTCCTGGACAAAGTTCTTCTGGAGCAACAGGATGATACTGGACTGGACTTGCAAGGCAAGGCTGGATTAGATTCCCTGGACAAGGTTCTTCTAGAGCAACAGGACAATACTGAACTAGACTTGCAAGGCAAGGATGGACTGGATTCCTTAGACAAGGTTCTTCTGGAGCAACAGGACAATACTGGACTGGACTTGCAAGGCAAGGATGGACTGGATTCCTTGAACAAGGTTCTTCTGGAGCAACAGAACAATACTGGACTGGTAAAACTAAGCAAGGTACTTCTGGAACAATGAGGCGCGACTGCACTAGACTAGCATGATAAGACTGCCCCAGAGCGAACTGATAAAACTTAGCTGAATTGGCAGAAAGTTGCTTGACTAAGGCTGTAGGACAAAACTTGGCTGAAGCGGCTAGGTGAGGCTGAACTGAAGTGTCAAGATTGCAATTGACTGGGGTCCACTGAAAGACTGCGAGATAAGACCCTGTTTCACTTGGCGAAGGAGCAGCGTGAGACCCTGAAGCAGCTGAGGTCAATTCCGAAATGATGCAAGGCTCTGGCTCTGGTTCCACGGTGGCTACAGGGCAGGACTCTGAAGACTGTTCTGGCTGGACTTCTCCCAAAGAAGCTGTTAGCTCAATTGAGTGGTTGCCTCCGGCAATCGGTTGCTTGCGCTGGCGTACTTTTATTCTGTTTTCTGCATGCCTTCTCTCCTCGGGAACCAATCGGACTTCCTTCTGTTGGCGCGCTTCTCAGCCTGCCTTTCTCGTGCATTGATTGGTGCTCTTGACCTTGTTCCTGGCTCTGGACCAATCAGCTCCTCAGGATTCTCCTGCTTTGCTGAGTCATTCCCGGGTCTGTTTTCCTGCACCTACTGGTCACAACTTTTCATTTTTCCCTAGCTCAGAGTCAGAGTCAGGCTGGACTCTGACACAGTCACTCTCTCTCAGCCCAACTCACCTCACAGCGATGTTGTTGTGGGGAAAATAGGAGGAGGAAGGAGTATTAGGTATGTTCACCGCCTTGAGTTATTTATAAAAATAATAAAGGCAGGATAAAATACATACATACATACATACATACATACTACCCTACTAATATGGATAATAAAGAGGACAGTATCTTAGTGTCTTGCATACTCCTCCCTCCCTCTTGGATGAAGAACAGACCTACAACTGGTTCAAGGTCTCGATACCAGTTCAACTTGTATGGAGATACTCAGATTTTCAGTGGAGTTTACATTACTTTCCACTGAGACATAATTCCATATTGTACAAGGCGAACATTCAAATAAAAGGGATTCACAAAGCAACACTTTTTGCTGCCTTGCATTTTAACAGTTGATAATGGCTATCCCAATTAGGAATGGGTGAGAAGAGATTCATTGGGTTGATCTTGCGTTTTGGCAAGAACATACCCAAATTCTCATATTTCTTCATGAATGGAAAGTAATGGGAGGAGTAGAGAAATCTAAGGCATTGCTCAAGGCACTTAGCACTGGAGTCCTGGTGAATTCAACCATATTTGCCACTTCATTTTTTTCCCCTATTTGGGTTGTCATTTTAACTGGTATTACATGAAATTGTCCTGCTTGCAATAGTGTATTTAATTTCTCTGGTTCAGATGGGTGTGGATGTCATTTGTTTTGTGTCTTGCTAACAGCTTGCCATTTCTTTATCAATAGTATGAAAATAACTGGAAATGTTTAAAAAATGGACAGTGGGAAGAAATAAATTAATACATGCATCTATCTCTATCACAAGATGGGCCTTTTGGGGTGTCATATTCTCTTTTTATATTTACATCAGCATTGCTTATAACTGTCAGTATGGTACACTGAAATTTATTAAAAAGTTTAATTAGTTTTACATAAGACATGCTGTCAAGCATTTTATGAAGAAGGATCTGAATAAAGTCGTGTTTCATTTCTCTTAAATTAATCACAGTGGAAATGTTGCTAATTCTTCTGTTTCACCTTCCTCTCCTTCCCTTTCTCTCTCTCTCTGTTTTGCAAAGAAGAGCTGGATTCTTAGAAAATATGTTTATTTTTCATATGTCAATAAAAGAGGAGTATTAATGCAATATTAAAAGAAACCTTGTTGATACATTTTATATTAAACATAATTTATGAAAGTTTACCTATCTAGCATATTGTATATGCAAAGTGGTTTTCGAATTATATTGAGAAAAGACATTTTTTCCACAGTTTAAGCTGAATACCATGAAAAATGTATTGTTTTGCCCACATACTGTATTTAAATCCCCATCATCTGTTGTGCTATGTTCCAGCAAGTGAACAAAAGCATTAAGAATGAAGTATGGAAAATTATAGTTTTTAATTATAAAGCTTTGTATAATAGTTATGATAAGAATATACATAAAGTATTCCAAGGTAATTTTGTATGGGTAATCATAGTTTTTATTACTTACCCAGTTTCTGTCTGTAGGGAAATGATTTCTATCATATTACAGTCTTCTACTTGAACTATAATTGCTTGTTATTACAGCTCTATTAATAACTATACTTTTTATAATGTGTTATTTTAAAAGAATGATATAGTTATGAGTAGAGAGTTCAAGAAATTTAATTCATGTTTCTTTGTATAACTCATATGGAATATGATATAATGGATTCCATATGTAATATACTTGATCCTGTGTTATATTGATTTATAAACACATGATAAACTGTGTTGTTTTTCAGTATCACAGGGATGTTTTCCACCTCTTCAATTAATTTGGTTTGCATTGTGATAATGTCTGCAATCTCTTGCTGCTTCACCAATATATTCACTAGGAAGTTACACTGCTAGGCACCTTAGGCCTCAGTGAATTATCTCTGATTTGATTCAAATCTGAAATTCAAAGAAGCCATAATTCAAGTGCAGCTGAACTCTACCCAACTGTTTTGGAATTCAAGATTTGATTTAAAAACTATCTATAAACTATACATGGGAAAATTTCCAAACTCCCAAAGCTGCTTCACTTTTTAGCAGAACATGATAAAAGTGGCAAGAATGGTAGACCCTTTAAAAAATATTAACCCTTCCAAGTATCAGTAGTATACATTCAAGAGTTGCACTGCAATAAAAATATGACGTATCCCACCTATCCCCCATACCTCTTTTAGGGAAGAGATACCATAGGAGGAAGAAAGAAAAACACAACAGTCTCCAAATTGTTCAGTGAAGAGCCTACCAAAAATTAGCTGAACCAACCTACAGTTTCATACCCAGCCCTATCCCTTCATAAATGAAGTCACTGCTTTTCCCACCGAGAGATGACATTTGGTGGGAAGAGAAACAAAGCCGGAGGGGTTCACCAAATACTTCTCTTGACTTGGGGTTCCCAGGCCTGGGATTAGGGTGTCTGCAAAGCCCCTGTTGAGTGTTGTTTTAGTTTGGGCAGTCACTGAGTTTTTAGTTGTGGTTAGTTGTGTTTTTAACTTATGCACTGGACATGTTGTAAGCCACCCAGAGTCTTTTTGGAGTTGGGGGGCCTTACCAAATCCAATAAATAAATAAAACCTATGGACAACAGAACTTGCCAGCCTCATTACTTAAGCAGAATGCTGCTTGACAATGAGGGCAGCTCAAAGTATGCCAACTTTTCTGCCAGCTCATGACCTGGAAGAAAGCCCAGGTGCCTGACTATGCCTTTAGCCATCTCAAACAGTTCACAAAGAATCATCACACAATGGTTCCAGATAAGAGATGGAGCAAAGTACAAGTTCTTTCCACCCACTGATTGTCTGACTGGGGAAACCAATGGTGGCCTGATTATACAGGCCATTCTGTACTGAGAGCAGACCTTATTAGTCACTGAATTCTCCCAATCCTATCCTGAGTTCTAAAGAAACAAAGCAAGGATCAAAGTTTCATGCAGAGTTTTAATCCAGAATAAAGCAAATAAGAGCTGTATACATAAAAATCTGTTGCGAATCACCCCAATCTGCTCCAGAATCATTCAGCCAGACCCAATGCACTGTCCAAATTGGGCATCGTGGTCTGGTGGCATTAAGGGGAAAATCACCATACTTTAGCAAAATACTCTGTTTGCTGCCTAAGTTTGTAGCTTCCAATACTGAGATTTATTTACATAGCTTATAAACAACAATTGACAGTGTAACAAAGTACAGCTGACAACTTAAGTTATTGCCTGATTTTGAAGTCACATTCTTCGATCAGAAAGGGGGGGAAAAAATCCCTTCCCTGATAGCAAGCCTTGAAAGAGTTGGAAAAGGGTGTTAATCTCATCAGGAGGCTATTGTTGCCTAGCCTTTTAAAAAGACATTTGTCCTGGGGAGTTTAATGGATTTTTTTGGAACTCTTCTTTGAACACAATGCTATTCAAAAGACCCCCTTTGCTCACTATCTTACACATATGCTTTCTGTACACATGCTTTCCTTGTTGATGTTACTTTAAATGAGAGAAAATCTATTTAACAGCTAAGTATATTTCCTGGACTGAAAACCTTTGATTTTACAAGTATAGGTTTTTATATTCCACGGGGAGATTGAAATGGAGAGTAGCTGTATAAGTCTTCACAGAAAAGGACTATGAGGCCCAAGGGAGCAGCTGCTGGAAACCAAAGAGAGTTTGAATTTACCTATGTACTCGGCTCTCAGCTTTCAAACAATGGAGCAGCAAAAACATCATCCACCCTAAATGCAGTTTCTCACTCTTTGATGGGTCAAGTTCCTGAAAAATATTGACTAAGAGATATATGAACTAATCAGTCCATAACAGTGAAAGGCACTGTTAAACCTAATCCAGTTCTGTTCAGGATTATTCAGAAAGTAGGGCATTAAATTCAGTGAGACGTATTTCTTAGTCAACAGGAAGTTCATATGCTCTTAATTTTAATAAATAAATACTTGAAAGGGTGACTGCCCCAGTGTCAGTGAACTCCATCTTCTTCTTCTGTTTTTGTCTCTGTGTGTCATGGATTGGCAATTGGTGGCCCATGGTGGGTTTTTTATTGTTATGTTTGTCCCCTAGAATTCCCCAAATCACATACCTGACATTTATTAGTAAATACCAATTTATGATATGAGAATTTTACCTTTTTTTAAAAAAATACGTAAGATGTAAACAGGTCTGTAGCTTGAATCATGTCAACTGGATTTCTATTTTCTCAGTGGAAACATTTCGCTCCTTATCCAAGAAGCTTCTTCAGTCTGAGCAAAGTTTGTAAGGGAATCCTTAAATATGTTTCTAGGGTGGCTGTGTGACCTTGCACCTGGGGCTAGGTCATGGTTATTTGAGATGTTTATTTCTAAGTCCCTTTATCATCCAAAGGAGGATCGTTAAGATTACCTTGCTGTTGTTGAGATTGCAAAATGGTCTTAATCTTCCTAGGCACAGAAGACAAAGCAGGAAGGAAAATAGGGGAAAGATTGTGCCTGAGGCCCCCACCTCTATTCAAAGAAGGATTTTGCAAGTTGGCATAAATGGATTCCTTGACCCCTCTTTCAAACCACTTATCTTCCCTGTCTAAAATGTGAACATTAATGTCCTCAAATGAGTGTCCTTTTTCCTTTAGATGAAGGTAAACTGCTGACTCTGGTCCTGTGGTGTTACTCCTCCTGTGTTGGGCCATCCTCCTGTACAAAGGTTGTTTGTTTGTTTATTTGTTTATTTATTTATTTATTTATTTATTTATTTTATTGGATTTATCACCACCCAACTCCCCCGAGGGGGACTCTGGGCGGTTTACAACAACCGCCGGTTTACAACAACAAACTGTTTGGTTTCTCCAATGTAGAGTTCAGAGCACTCCTCACTGCACTGGACTGCATAAACTACATTGCTTTTCTTGTGTTTTGGAGTTTGATCTTTGGGGTGTACAAGCTTCTGTCTCAGTGTGTTGGTGGGTTTGAAATATACAGGCATGTGGTGTTTGCCAAATATCCTTTTTATCTTTTCAGACACACCAGCCATGTAAGGAATGACCAGTTTCTTCCGTTTACTCTCAGCCCTGTCTGTCGCTGTTTTAGGTCTGGTAGACTTAGATTTAGTGAAGGCCCAATTTGGATATTCACAGGCCTTCAGAGCTGTTCTCAGGTGCTGATTTTCATTCTTTTTGGAATCCATGGAGGTGGGGATGGTTTCTGCTCTGTGTGACAATGTCCTGATGACCCCTAGTTTGTGCTGTAGTGGATGGTGGGAGTCAAACATCAGATATTGATCTGTGTGTGTGGGTTTCCTGTAGATCCCTATTTCTAGCTTGCCACCGGTCCCAATGAGGACTTCACAGTCTAGGAATGCCAGTCTGTTGTCCTTGGTGTCTTCTCTGGTGAACCTAATGTTGGCATCTATGGTGTTTATATGGTCTGTGAAGGCCTGTACTTCCTGGGGCTTGATTTTAACCCAGGTGTCATCCACATACCTGAACCAGTGGGTGGGCGCTGTTCCCTGGAATGTGTTGAGTGCTTTCTTCTCCACTTCTTCCATGTATAAATTGGCCACAATGGGTGACACAGGAGAACCCATGGCACAGCCATGTTTTTGTCTGTAAAAGTCACCTCTGTATGAGAAATAAGTGGTGTTGAGACACAGGTCCAGAAGATGGCAGATCTGGTTTGGGTTGAGATGGTTTCTCCTTTCAAGAGTGCTGTCCTCTTCTAGTCTCTTCCTGACCGCGGATAGAGCATGAGTGGTGGGGATGCTGGTGAAAAGGGAGGACACATCGAAGGACGTTTCCACTGAGAAAATAGAAATCCAGTTGACATGATTCAAGCTACAGACAATTCCACCTGGATGACTGAGAACCTTCATCGACAAGATGTAAACAGGGTGTGTTAATATTCCTCCAATTCCAAAAATTTTGCTAAAAAGGAAGCAAAAAAAAAAACAAAAAAAAACGCCCAGTCCCACAATATTTTGGAGGGTTTTTTTCTCTTATTGTCTAAGATTGAAAAACCTTCAGAACCACAAGTCTGGTATTCACTAGGTGAGTCTGTCTTCAATCCCTTTAAAAAGAAAGAAAGTTACGTGTTTAAAGTTTTGTAAGAATTTTCTTTTTTGCAATATGCAGCAAAAGGGTGATTCTAGTGCTGATTTCGGAAATTTTTTAAATGGATTAAAGGTTCAGATAAATTTGAATTAAAGAAAGACTTTGAAGTTAATTAAAAGGATCCTCTCTTGTGGGAAAAGTTTTTATGTTTATATTTTGAGCTGATATGAAGACTTTGAAGGTTGGACACTAGAGGGCACCAGATGGCTACCTTAAAGGAAATGTTTGAGGTTTGTATCCCAGAGGTTTTTGAGCTATTTAACTCTATAATGCAGAGCTTTCCAAACTTTTCATGTTGGTGACACACTTTTTAGACATGCATCATTTCGCGACACACTCTTACAGCAGGGCACAAGGCAGGCACTAGGACCTGTGTGGAATCACAGCAGGTTTGGAGGCAGCAAGGCACAAGGCAGGCACTAGGACCTGCGCGGAATCCTGGCAGGGCTCAGAGGCATCAGCAGCCGCGACACACCCAGACACTGCAGCCGACACACTAACGTGTCCCGACACACAGTTTGGAAAGCTCTGCTATAATGGAATCGAAAGGTGTTATTGAAGAGAAACAAGCCCCATTGAATAAAACTGAAATGGACTTTAAGGTGGATTTAAAAATTACAACTCACAAAAAAGAGATGGAAATATTGGATTTACAAATGGAATTAGATAATGACTTAAAAATTTTAAAAGATATACAAATAATAAATCAAAAGAGTGATGTAGATTATCTTCTTATATTGGAATATAAGGGATCTACTGGTTACTACACTGGAATTACAAAAGGACTTTGATAAAGATGACAAGAACTTTGAGAGAAGAGACAAAGAGTATGAGAAAGCAGATATTAGAACTTTATTCACGGGACTTAAAGATCGCTGGGAGAAAGAAGAAAAAATACAAAATTGGTTTATTTGATCATGGTTAAAATAATGCGTTGCTATTTCTGGTGATGTCTGATGGTTTTTTTGACTGGGATTGGATGATGATAGTTATTTTTGGTAATGTTTAATTGGGTGTAATGGATTAATTCGTAATACTTATGTTATTTTTGATATATAAATAATGGGTTACTATTTTTGGTGATGTTTAATGGCTTTTTTGATTGGGACTGGATGATGATGGTTATTTTTGGTAATGTTTAATTTTTAAAAAAATTGGGATTGGACTTTGATTATTTGAAAAGAGGGATTAGGTGGAATTTGTTTAAATGGAAATGGAGATATAAATATTTCAGTTGTTATTTCTGATAACCCTTACTGGACTTTTGCTGATTAATAAGGAGCACTGAAGATTTAGAGAAAATGGAGTGAGGTATGGAATTAAGAAGTATTTGGAATACATCTTTGCAGAAGCATATGAAAAGCTCGGCCTCTCGATTAGCATTAAAAAA
The DNA here is from genome assembly GCA_023362775.1 of Charina bottae. Taxonomy (NCBI): domain Eukaryota; kingdom Metazoa; phylum Chordata; class Lepidosauria; order Squamata; family Charinaidae; genus Charina; species Charina bottae. Next base: position 191,027,643 of record JALMGJ010000002.1, on the reverse strand, counting down.
ACCAAAGTGCTTTACCAGCAAGTTCGAACCAATCCCTCTGCAGTGCCATCAATCCAGCTTAAAGGTGTGTCACTAGAAAATGTCGACCACTTTTCTTATCTCGGCAGCCATCTATCTACAAAAGCCGACATCGACACTGAAATTCAGCATCGCCTGAGCTCTGCGAGTGTAGCTTTCTCCCGAATGAAGCGTAGAGTGTTTGAGGATCGGGACATTCGCAGGGAGACCAAAATGCTTGTTTACAAAGCCATTGTACTACCAACCCTTCTGTACGCCTGTGAAACATGGACCCTCTACAAACGCCACCTCCAACTTCTTGAAAGATTCCATCAACGCTGCCTCCGAAAAATTCTGCAGATTACTTGGGAAGATAGGCGGACTAATGTTAGCGTATTAGAAGAAGCGAAAAGCACCAGCATTGAAACAATGATCATCCAACATCAACTTCGCTGGACCGGTCATGTTGTTCGAATGCCTGACCATCGTCTTCCAAAGCAGCTACTTTACTCCCAACTTAAGAATGGAAAACGGAATATTGGTGGACAGCAAAAGAGATTCAAAGATACTCTCAAAGCTAATTTAAAAAAATGTAATATCAGCATTGAGAACTGGGAAGCCCTAACTCATGAGCGTTTCAATTGGAGGTCAGCCTTTATTAATGGCGCTATGGACTTTGAAGAAGCACGAGTACAGGGCGAAAGGGAGAAAAGAGCTAAAAGGAAGGCACGTCAGGCAAACCCTCATCATGACCGTCTCCCACACGGAAATCTATGCCCTCATTGTGGGAGGTTGTGCGGATCCAGAATTGGCCTTTATAGCCACTTACGGATCCACTGTTAAAATTTTACCTTTGGAAGACAATCTTACTCGGCTACGAGTGATCGCCAATGATGATGATATTTTAAGAGACAGTGATAAGTTATTAATGTTGACTATACTTGCTGGGGATGAAGGGGAAAGTTTCTCCTGTTTTTTTTTTCTTCCTTTTTTCTTTTGTTTGTTTTGGTTTTTTTCTGCACTTTTAAAATATGTATTTCTGTATTAGGTTGTTGTATTAGTTTTACTTGTTTAATATAATCCTCAATAAAATTATTGAAAAAAAATCCAGTCCCACCCACTGTGGTGATATCATGTCACCATAATATCCATTGCAATACACAGAAACTAAGAAAGGAGTCAAAACAAGCAACGGCCCACCCATCTGTTTTATCATTCTCATCAACTTCACCAGCAGGCTTATCAAAAATGTAGCCAGAAAACAAGTCTTTGCTTTTTCATGAATAGTAAAATTAACCTTCCCAAAGATTGCCATTCTGAATGGCAGCTTCCAATTCTACAAGGCAAACATTTCCCTTGGAAGAATATTTTATTTCTAAAAAATCAAGAGAGATTGATTGCTCGTATAAATAGTTCAGTTAATTTATTTAACTTGTTTTAAAAGTGGAAGTATTAAACAGTCAGCTAAGAATAGTTTCTCTTAAATGGCATTACCTCTGCTCTTTACAAAGCTTGTCCTTCAATCATCTAATTAAGGTTTGAAGGATATTGCTGATAATAATCACATTTGTACTTGCTATACAGAATCTTTTCACCGAAGGATCTCAAAATGCTTTATAAGCTGAATGAAATGCAGCTTGCATTAGAACTATTATGTAGTTAATTATTCTTGTGTATACACCAGATGCTTTATTTAGCTTTTAGCACCATCTCTTTCTTAATTGAAGGTGTAAAAGAATAAAAAAGGATTTCAGCACTCACACTTTGAGGGATAGAGGACACAGACATTGGCTGGAAGAATGTGAAGCAAAAACATTGGCTGGATGCATACTAATGCAATTTCCCCACAGTCCTCCCCTTCCCCTGCAAAGATCATCCTTCTGGGTTTTTTACCCTATTCTCAGGCTATTTTACTATTTATTTTGTAGTGCTCTTCAGCTATTTTTATTCTTGCAAGGGGGCAGAGGCTGCTGCTGGTTTCTCACACATGCTTCCCCATCACTCTGCAGCCTCCCTGGCTTCCTATGTTTTTCGGTCAGAACAGGAATTCCCCTGCAATATCTTCCTGCATTAGCCCATGAGAATCGGACTTCTTTTTTAAAAACTCTGAAAGCAATTTATTTTCTATCAAAATGAACAATAATGAAAACAAAAGCAGAACAAATCACAGCACTATTCATATACAATACCACGGCTGCGGTATCTGTCCATTTGTCTGTTTTGAATAGCGATGCTAAAATGATTGCAACACCTAATTCATAGAATGTTTTGGAGGCAATTCAGCAATTTGGTTGTGGGAGTCAAATGGAGAAAGCAGCATGGAATGAATTTACTGCCATGTTGCTCCTTCTTCCAAAGCAGCTACTTTACTCCCAACTTAAGAATGGAAAACGGAATATTGGTGGACAGCAAAAGAGATTCAAAGATTTAAAAAAATGTAATATCAGCATTGAGAACTGGGAAGCCCTAACTCATGAGCGTTTCAATTGGAGGTCAGCCTTTATTAATGGCGCTATGGACTTTGAAGAAGCACGAGTACAGGGCGAAAGGGAGAAAAGAGCTAAAAGGAAGGCACGTCAGGCAAACCCTCATCATGACCGTCTCCCACCCGGAAACCTATGCCCTCACTGTGGGAGGTTGTGCGGATCCAGAACTGGCCTTTATAGCCACTTACGGATCCACCGTTAAAATTCTACCTTTGGAAGACAATCTTACTCGGCTATGAGTGATCGCCAATGACTACTAGTTAGTGGTAAGGATCATAGCCTTCCTCTGTTTGCTTTGGGATAGGGTCTTTTTTATTTATTTATTCAATTTATATTTGGTCTTTCTGCTCAGACAAGCAGACAAAGGGGCTGACAACATTTTAAAAGTGCAATAATACAGAAAACTACAGATATAAAACAAACATTAAAGTCAATTTATAGTTAAAAGCTTGGTCAAAGACATGTGTCTTCACAGATGTTCTAAAAGCTGATAGGATAAGGGCCAAACACGGAGCAGGAAGGGATACATTCTACTGCACGGAAGCAGTGCAGAAGCTGCTTTCCAACATGCTAGATAGACAAGGTTTTGGCAGAGAGGGTATCTTCAGATGGCCCTGTCCTGCAGATCTTAATGCCAGAGCAAGTTCATAATGGGGGAGGCGGTCCCTCAGACGCTCAGGTCCGGAGCCAGGGTTTTATTTGTCAAATTTATTTATTGAATTTATATAGCCGACCCACCACACAAATGTGACTTTGGGCAGCATACACTAAAACAATTGCCAATCACAATAATCTTGTCCCCATTAAGCAATTAGCAACTAATAAAGATTGTTCAGTACAGACAACATGCAATCTTTTTGTCTTGCCCTAGTTAGCAAATTAAGGGATTGTCCATAAAGAAACCACCACTCAAGGTTGGCTTCTGGGCTCAAGATCCTTGGAGGCAGTGAGGAACTTGATAGAGCCCTTTAATGCTGGTTGGGAAGAGCCTGATGGGTCAGCCTAGTAATACATGATAGAGAACCCTACAACTCTGCTGTATCTGCATAATGTACCTATGTTAAAATGTAGAAAGCGAAGGCATTACGTAGACTTCTGCTAAGCTGAAGATGGCTGGGGAAAGGACTAGAAGAATTGATCCTGCTCTCCATTGCAAGAGTGGATAATAAATGAGAAGTGGCTGAGTAAGCCACCCTCAAGATACTTTGAGAAAGGTATGGCTAAAAAACATGCTCACATGACGCATACATTCTGCTTTCTATTACTTCCTAACACAACAGGAAATGGAATGCAATGATACGCTGAAATCCACATGTTTCTAGACTTCACAATGTACTTTGAGACTCAAATGTACAAGCAAAAGACTAAATTAAGAAGTAAGGTGCCCATCTAATTTAGGCTGACCATATTTCCTTGAGACAAAAATGGGACATTGGGATGGCAAAATGGGACGGGGTCTTATGTAATATTCCGTATTCATGAAAAAGACAAGGGTCCCCGCCCCCCAGTCCATGCAATTGGCTCCCGCCTGCAAACCCCACCCCCAGTCCGCGAGATTGGCTCCTGCCTGTAAACCCCACCCCCCGGTCTCTGCGCTGATAGGCAGGAGGGCTTCCTCTTCTGGGCTGCCTCCAATCAGCAGCTCCAGCTCGGATCCTCCTTCCACACTATTCCCGCTGGGTTTAAAAAACGGGACAAAATTGAGTTTTTTATCAAAACGACGGGACGATTGAAAAATGCTAAAAAAATGGGACTGTCCCATTTAAAACGGGACGTATGGTCAACCTAATCTAATTTATTTTTATCTTTAAATATTTATACATTGCTTATCATTATATGAGGGGCGTGATGGCTCAGCGGGTAAGATGCCAGGCTTGTCGATTGGAAGATTGCAAGTTTGGAGGTTCGAATCCCTAGTCCCACGTGACAGAGTGAGCTCCTGCACTAGCTCCAGCTCTTGCCAGCCTAGCAATGTGAAAGCATGCAGATGCAAGTAGATGAATAGGTACCACTTCGGTGGGAAGGTAACAGCATTACGCGTGCGTCATGCCGGCCACATGACCGTGGAAGCGTCTTCGGACAATGCTGGCTCTTTGGCTAACAAACAGAGATGAGCACCGGCCCCTAGAGTCGGACATGACTGCACAAATGTGCGGGGGGAACCTTTACCTTTTACTATAATTATATATAAGACTGAATAAATTCCCTAAGTTATTTGGGAAAAATGTGCACAAAATCAAGTTATATGTGGGAATCCTTGGGGAGAAAAACATACAAGTGCATTGTATATTAGAAAAACTTCATACAAAAGGACTTTATTTTGTGAGAAATATAAGCTTAAATGTCCCAGAAACATTTAACAAAAGCTAAGTTTAGAAAACTGAGAAAGTGAGCAGAAATGAAATTCCCCCACCATTGCTTTTACTAGGAGTCTTTTTAAGCGATATGGATGGATGGACACATCATTTCCCTTTCTCCCATTTTCATTTTCGTATAAAACTCAGGTTCTGAGAAAAATAACTGCAAATCCACATGGGCTTCAGCACAATGCATATTCCAGTAAGACTGAATTGTGCAGTTTTTTTCATAGCTCAAAAACGATCGAAATACATTGCTTAGGATAAAATGTAAACAAAAATGTGCATTATATGATAACACACAGATTTAACTCTAAGTATTTAAACACAAATAGACATATACATAGTAAAGGTAAAGGTTTCCCCTACACAGTCGTGTCTGACTCCAGGGGCCGGTGCTCATCTCCATTTGTTAGCCGAAGAGCCAGCGCTGTCCAAAGATTCTTCCATGGTCATGTGGCTGGCATGACACGTGCAGAATGCTGTTACCTTCCCACCGAAGTGGTACCTATTCATCTACTTGCATTTGCATGCTTTCGAATTGCTAGGTTGGCAAGAGCTGGAGCTAGTGCGGGAGCTCACTCCGCACACGGGGCTAGGGATTCGAACCTCTGAACTTGCGATCTTCCGATCGACAAGCCTGGCGTCTTACCCGCTGAGCCATCACGCCCCATAGACATATACATAGTAGGTAACAAAATTCACATTAGACAGGGAATAAAGCTATCCTTTATTTCAGTCTGAAAGAAGATCACCAAAGCATCTCAATGTAATTGCAAGGGCATGCTTTCTTCAGAGAGCTGCTCCTTCTGTTTGCAGTAATGCGCTTTCCTTCATACCCTTTCAATATTCACTTTGCATTACCCTATGAACTGTATTAAGTGGTATAAGGACTTGTCAAGAGGGAGTTAAGCTTTCAAAATCCTGCACACATCTTCAGTCACAATCCTGTGCCCGATTACTCTGCAATAAATCCCACTGACTTTGACATGACTTATTCCCAAGCAAGTGGACAAAGATTGCAATCTAATCTTCGTAACTCACATTGACTTAGCTGAGAGGGAGCCTTTAAAAAGCCACAGCTATAGGCCATGCAGATACAGGGTATAGTGCAAAGACCGTGAAATGGGAATTATTCTTTGATTCATATTCCTGGTACCTTCTAAACCACTTCTTGTCAGGATTAAGCCTTTAGCCACAATAGTTAAGATGTGGTGAAAGGTAAAATCCTGCCATGGGAATTGGGTCTGGACACAACACGATGAGTGTAGGGCATAAGGAGATGCAAGAATGCATCTGGGGTGAGGGAGGAAGGAGAGCACCCGCATTCCAGAGAGAGCGTTAGGAGTTGTTTGGGTGGTTTACAGCCAAGGTCAGTCACGTTGGAACCATCTGGGAAACTTGGAGAATGGTACAGAAGACAGATAGGGAAAGGTACTGGAGGAAATGAGAAGGAAATGTGAATTGTTTTATTGTTTCTTTTTCAACTGCTTTGCCTGGGAAAAGTAAGGGGGCTGGCACAGGGGATGGAAGAGTAGATGCTTTTACTGACTGCTTTGCGCGGGAACGGCCATTCGTGGCTTTGATCTGGATCTAGCTACTTAAATCCTAATAAAGAACTTTCTATATTTTGAACGACTTGTGGATGAAGTTACTGGTTTTGGGATTCAAAGACTACGAACCTCACACTTCTACCCTGATTGTATTCACACCGTATGTTGACCATCGCAGGGAGATAAAGCTGCCGTTGTTCCCCAGGCTGCCAAGTTAGTTATCTTGGCAGTGGCCCCTCTTTGATTTGGACTGCCATTCCTCAATTCTTGTTTTATTCCTAAAGAAAAGGATAAATGAAGTATGGTTGTCTGATTGGGGTTAGTTCTGCAGTTTGCATGGTTGGGGAAGGCTTTTGGGATTTGATTGAAGTATGGGACACTCACAAGGCTGCAGAGCACTGGAAAGTAATAGGATAAAAGACATTAAATGTTTTGCCTTGCCATAAAGTATACAGTAATTTTATGCAATTTTTCCAAAGGACCCTAATTTGTACAGCTGTCCATCAAGGTCAGGGGCAGCTGCTTCCATAGGTGCCATGACCGTCTGCTTTGATGAATCGCAACATTAAGATTTGTTTTATATTCCTTCATCTTGATCATATACTAGTATTTTCCTGAGTATATGAATAATATTATTTTCTTGAGCATTATTTGGTTACAAAATTGTTCAGCAATGAAAGAGTTAAAACATCAATTGCCACCAATTTAAATGTGTCCATGTTATTAGCTCTCTCTCTCCTCTCTCTCTTTCTTGCCATCATCCGGGAATAGTTAGCTCTTCTCATATTATGCAAAAGAAAATCTCTGTCAGGAGAGAGGGAAAAGGCTGTCCATTATTAATTAGATATAAATTATTCCTAATCTACACACAATGCCTAATCCCTGGTTCACAGAAATGCAAATTGCACTTCAGAAACAATATGTTAACAAGTCATTTGTTAGAAAGAGACAGGAGCTGAAGACCAATATAAAATATAGAACAAACACTTCAAGCTTATTCCAAAGAATAAATTGATTGAAGGTTACGCTGAATAACAGATAAATCCAAGATGGACGACAGCAGGAACAAAATATTTCACAGGCAAAAAAAGCTTCACTTTAATATGGAAATAGCCACACAAAAGGCTTTTGCTGATAACTTTTTTTTCATTTTAATGGGAGGTGAGAGAAAGGGAGAGCTGAAATCAATTCTATAACTTTGCATGTCTACTTCTTTGAAATCCTTTCCTTAGGGTCTTTAAAACATGTATTATCCTACAATGTATTTACTGACATTTTTTTTCTTGAGCCTATGACCCAAGTATGCCGAACAATGGGGGAATTATTTCGTTCAAACTGTGCAGTCTTACCATTAGTTTTAAATCCATAATTATTTGTGTGTGCACTGTAATTCATTCAGGGTTTTGGGGTTTTTTTACCTTTTTGTTACTTGTTTAAAAGATAACATGTGGATGAGATGAAAAAGTCCTGATTCTTGATGGTCAGCTTAATAGTAAGAAATTGTCCCTCATCCATGACTGGAAACTGCATTTGTAGAGACACCATCAAAATGTTGCGTAAAGCAAAGTTCCAGGTTTAAGAGGTGTAGTATTTTATGCAAATGCAAAATTATATAACAGGAGCAAACTGTAAGGGTTATAGCAGTTTCAGGAAGGTACAAAAGTTTTAAAATCCCACATTAACTGAATCAATGTTCTGTAAAACATAGGGTGGAGATCTCAATTTGGATTCCATTCAGTTACACCATCCCTCATGTTTCCAAGAGTATTCTCTTCTTACAGCAGATTTAGACATTATGATTGCATCCCTCAGCTACATTAAAGAAACGGAGACCACAGGCCAAAAATCAGGTTCTTATAAATTGATCTCTCACCTTGCGATTGCCTAGGCCAGTGTTTCTCAACCTTGGCAACTTTAAGATGTGTGGACTTCAATTCCCAGAATTCCTCGGCCAGCAAGGCTGGCTAGGGAATTCTGGGAGTTGAAATCCACACATCTTAAAGTTGCCAAGGTTGAGAAACACTGGCCTGGAAGCTTCCAGATCAGTTTCAACCAGCTTTCCCTATTGTATGTATCACATCACATATTTTAAGTTATCTTGGGAATAAGAGGGATGCATTTGGGTGGAATGAGATACTATAGCACCTCACTGACAGTATAACTGACCAGACTTTAATTGAACAATTGCCCTGTTTCAAACACTGAACTTTACAAAGCATTGAAATTAAATCTTTTCAGTGCCTCTGGAATTCCCTTCCAAAGAAGGCCCATCTTATTTCCTGATTATCTTCCAGAAACTAGTAAAATAGTTTGTGGGATTGGGGAATGGCTTTCAATGTATATAATTCTGTCTAATAACAGCCCGGAAGACCCACAACAACCATCGTATATAATTCTATTGCTGTTTTCAGTCTGTGATAAATGGAACGCCCAGCCTCATCCCCAGAGAATAAGTATTTTCAGACTCATTGCTTAAAATCTTAAAGGCTGGAGGTGCGGGGTGGGTGGGGGGGGGAGGTTTCTGAGGATGGAGGAAAACAAAGGATAAAACTTCTCTATTCAGATCTGTAAAACTCCTGCAACCCTTCCAAAAAAGAAAAGAAAAGATGAGCCTGGCCTTGAAACAGCTCACTTGAATGAAGGAAAACCCAACCAACCCTCAAAAGAGGGTCATCTGAGAGGAAAAGGAATTAGCTACTGTAAAAGAAAAGGCTGGCATTCCATATTTGCCTATTGGGGAGAGAAAGACCACTGGACATAAGCCTCTACTGCCAGAATGCACATGCCATATCTTTTTAGTTAGACATGATGGTTTGATTTAATAATTTGATAGACTGATGCAACTTCAAGGGAGACACAGCTTCTTTTAAATCCCTGTCCCTGAGAGCTTAAAGCTTAAAGGGGCAGGTGTGCCAAAATCCATCTCTATTTCCACTCCTTTGGGGTGACCTGCATTTGCCTTCTGACACTTGCAACAGCTCATCTACTCCTCACCCCTTCACAAAACCCACACCATTCTCTAAATATCGTTGCTCCTGCTGTTTCGTCGGTGTGTGATTGGGCTTTATATGTATGTGCTTTAAGGCAATGTTTTAAACTATTTCTTATTAATGTTATAAACTACCCACAGCTCTGTGGAGGGGATATTTTATTTATTTATCACATTTATGTCCTGCCCATCTCCCTCACAAGGAGGGACCCTATATATATCCTATATCCCAGGCCGATTCTTAATTCCCATAGAGACTTCACAAAGAAGCATTCAGAAGCAAAACTGTGCATTTTTTAAAAATAGATAGATCCGTTGGCATTTTTAAACTCCCCAGAAGTTCAACATAGGCACATAAAGACTCCCAAAGGATGAACAGATCTACAGTATTTTGCATAGTTAGCCCCCAAACCTCCCAACACACAAGAAGAACTAACAATATTCAGCTGTATCCCTCCTTCCAAGACATTGCCACATATACATATAAAACATCTCATAGCCTTCAGAAGCAAGATAGATAGATAGATAGATAGATAGATAGATAGATAGATAGATAGATAGATAGACAGACCATATTTCAGGATGGCAAAACAGGATGGGGTCTTATGTAATATTCCGTATTCATGAAAAAGACAGGGGTCCCCACCCCCTGGTCCGCGCGATTGGCTCCCACCTGCAAACCCCACCCCCGGTCCACGCAATTGGCTCCCGCCTGCAAACCCCACCCCCCGGTCCGCGCGATTGGCTCTCACCTGCAAACCCCCCCCCCGGTCTGCACGATTGGCTCCCACCTGCAAACCCCGCCCCCCGGTCCGTGCTCCGGCTCGGATCCTCCTTCCACGCCATTCCCGCCGGGTTTGAAAAATGGGACAAAATTAAGATTTTTATGAAAATGACGGGACGGTTGAATAATGCTTAAAAAATGGGACTGTCCCATTCAAAATGGGACGTATGGTCAGCCTATAGATAGAGCAAGCTTCTGGCTGTAAAAAAGATAAAATGTCTGTTTAAAATGTTTAAAAAGTAACTAGAGAAACCCACCCACCATTTTTCCCCATCAAATTATTCTTTCATTTTTCTTACTACAAGAACATTGTTAAAGCAGCATGATGGCTGTTTACTTGACAGCCCTCCTGGTCTTTAGTCTGAAAGCTCCTGAGGTGAGAGGGCTTCTGTGGCAGAGTCTCATGGAATGATGGCATGGCAGACAAGAACACTAATGGCATATCCACATATCCACATGCACCATTTAAGCTCTTCCTCTCCTTAGCTCATGCTGGTGATAGATTTTACATATATCAAACTTACATACAAATATATTTTATATTTAGTATTAATATATTAGAATCATTTGCACTTTTATTATGGCTCTGAAACCATGTTTTATTTCCTTGAAGAGTTTTGTTGGCTTTCTTACTCTTCCTTTCTAACAGACCTTGATAGATAGAAATATAAGGTGTACATTCCAAAGATAGCTTCTTCAGAGGAAAGGTATTGTTTAATAACGGTCAAGGGGCCCTAGCAAGGATGGAAGGATGTCCATTATATGGAGTGATGTTAAGACGGAGTGAAGGAAGGAAGTTCCTAATATGGAATGAGGTTAAGGTGGAGTATGGGTAACTGAGTAAGGGGTGGTATTCTAAAGGAGGAGTTGAATGGAATGTATATAATGTGCTGTAAGGAGGGGGTCCTCTTAAGGGACTCTTAAGAGTCTTCTCCAGCACCACAGTTCAAAAGCATCAATTCTTCGGCGCTCAGCCTTCCTTATGGTCCAACTCTCACAGCCATACATTACTACTGGAAAAACCATAGCTTTAACTCTATGGACCTTTGTCGGCAAGGTGATGTCTCTGCTTTTTAATATGCTCTCTAGGTTTGCCATAGCTTTCCTCCCAAGGAGCAAACGTCTTTTAATTTCATGCCTGCAGTCACCGTCTGCGGTGATCTTGGAGCCCAAGAAAATAAAATCTGTCACTGCTTCCATTTCTTCCCCTTCTATTTGCCAGGAAGTGATGGGACCAGATGCCATGATCTGAGTTTTTTTAATGTTGAGTTTCAAGCCAGCTTTTGCACTCTCCTCTTTCACCCTCATCAAGAGGCTCTTTAGTTCCTCTTCACTTTCTGCCATTAGGGTGGTATCGTCTGCATATCTGAGGTTGTTGATATTTCTCCCGGCAATCTTAACTCCGGCTTGTGATTCATCCAACCCAGCATTTCTCATGATGTACTCTGCATATAAGTTAAATAGGCAAGGTCTTAAAAGCTCTTAGATCAAGGCATCTGTTGCCTCAGTTGTGGGGGGAATTCCTTCCTCTAAGACAGAGCTTTCCAAACTGTGTGTCGGGACACGTTAGTGTGTCGGCTGCAGTGTCTGGGTGTGTTGGGCGGCTGCTGCTGCCTCCGAGCTCTGCCAGGATTCCGTGCAGGTCCCAGTGCCTGCCTTGTGCCCTGCTGCCTCCAAACCTGCTGTGATTCCGCACAGGTCCTAGTGCCTGCCTTGTGCCCTGCTGTAAGAGTGTGTCACGAAATGATGCCCTGCTGTAAGAGTGTGTCGTGAAATGATGCATGTCTAAAAAGTGTGTCACCAACACGAAAAGTTTGGAAAGCTCTGCTCTAAGAAATAGCCAATGAACAACTGGTTTCAGCCTGTATGGATGTAAACTGGACAAGAGCCCTCTTGGTGACTTCAGATGGGAAGTCTGCTTTCAAATTGCAGCTGCTGAACATGCCTGGAGGTTGAATTTTCAATGGAAGGGAGGTGAATAAAAGTTGACTTTGTCTGTTTCTGCCCTTAAAAAACAGTTGCTGCACTATTCTGGTAACAGGGCAAGTATGAAATGCTGGTATATATGATAAGTATGTATGATAAGTAATGGTAAGTATGATAGCCATTGAAATGACCCTGTGAATTAAAGGTGCCCAACTGAGCCTCAATCCAACCCCACATTTCTTCTGAATTGTAGTTCTCACTGTGATGGTGAGGGGGGAAAATATATACATGCGAACTAGGGATGTGTGAATCAGTACGGATCTTAACCTCCTTGCTATCCACATTAAAAGGCAATTTTCTAGTGCAAGCTTTTTTACAGATTATATTTAAGTCATAGAAAATGTCACAATGCTTTCCATTTGCAATTTCTTGTGACATATGGAAGCTTTGTGGACATTTTTTGCTATTTTTTAAAACTAGTAATGTAAATTACCCAAGTAACTTTATTTTTGAAAATGCTTTCATTCTTTGGCATCTAAATTTCTCTTGATGCAAGCTTTTAAAATGCAAAGCCTCCCAAGGTAAGCTGTTCTTTAAATATATCTGTTGAAGTCTGAATATAACTTCCAGCTGCATATCTTTTTTTAGATGTGCAGCGTTTGTTTGTTTGTTTGTTTGTTAATGAACGTGGAGGCCAGCATTTATGTAATATTCAGTTCAATTGAAACTTCCACATGACGTCAGAATTCTTCAATTTCTCTAAGGTGGAGGGGTTTAATCATTTCGATTAATTAATTAGAATTGAAATGAAATGAAATTTAGACTTTACCTTGGCCCTAGTATTGCAGAAGATTGGCAACAATTTAGTGATGTGGATATGCTTTTCTCTTCATACAGACAAGAAATATCTACACAAAAAGGGTTATTTCACCAGCTGAGGTAATTTTTGTATTCCTCCATACAAGTGCTTAGAAGTTACTTAGCGAAGCTTTGCAGATTGCATTATTGTATTGCTAATCAGACTTGCTTGCCTCTTATCTGTATTCTTACTTAAGATAAAGAAGACAACACCAGTTCCCTAATCTAACACTTACCAAGGGGAGGAGGAACAATAGCCTCCTAAAAGCAATATTCTCATAAACAAAGTGTCACTAATCTGGGTTCCCAAGGCATTGACCAGATATGTCATCACTCCATTCCCAGGTATTTTCTGCTACAGACCCTGTCTTCCTGAAAAATATTCTTGGCAGGGGTTCCACTATCAAAAATTATGATCAAATCCTTGGTAAAGCCAAGGAAGTCAGTCGGCATATAAAATTAGTATTAGTATTAGTACCTCCATGTATTGTTGTTTATATCCCCTGTCTCTTAATAAAAGTATCAAAAGATGGCAACACCCACCAGAGAGTTTGAATCTCAGCATAGACCCAAAGTCCCGAGAGGGTGCTGCACAACTCCCAGTGTTGTGGGTCCATCTGCTGCCATTCTTGGGCTCATGGCATGCTGAAGAGACATGGACTGGTATATCTTTCTTTGCTAACTCTCTTAATATTTATTCAATAAAATCCTTTTTGGCATTTCACCCTAGTTTGAGCCCAGTGCCTTCAAAATTCTAAAGAATCTATTGGCTCCTGACTGGCCACCCGGGTGCCAACACACCCCACTCATTTCTTTGGCCTCATTAGCTTTTTAGAGTGCCACTTCTGGTACAGCATCCGAAGCCCAACTACACCCTTGGCACACTCCTGCTCTAAAATATGTGGATACAGATTGAGGGCTTCTCTTGAAGACACAGTGCTATGAATGCCTAGCATGCCTATTCCACAGTCTGAAATTCAGTATCATGCTGGTATACTTGTGTTTGCACAACACAGTATTTCTTCTCCCCTCCTTTCTTCAGCTTCCCAAAATTTATACAACGTTTCAGAACTAATTTTAAAGGTACAGAAAGGATGCAGGTAGAATTTTCCCACTTTCTGGATTTCAGTCGTACTGTAGGAATTCGTCATTTCACCCAGAATTCATCCAGAGTTGATGAAACATATTCTGCATCTGCTCAATTAGCTGTTGTAACTCCACAACATCCTTAGGTTACTTAAGTCAGTCCAGCTCTTCTTAGTACTATTAATGAAGTTTCATCAGACACTGGTTTATATGGGGAAAGGAAACCCAAAAGCCATTTGTTTCATCCTTTCAGTCTGAGCTGATAAAGGCAAACTAACTCCTCCTCCTCCTCCTCCTCCTCCTCCTCCTCCTCCTCCTCCTCCTCCTCCTCCTCCTCCTCCCACAGCAATCTACCCTTTGTTGGAAGGGTTCGAGGCAACCCCCCTTCTCTACCAGACTGCCATGTTTGAAACACTGCTTCCCCCAATATTACCTTCCCCTTCAGCAAGGTAAAAGGTTACAAAATAGAAGGGGATGCCAGAGATTAAAATGTAAAAGGAAGCCCAACTGTTTAGACAAAGGATTTCCTTCAGATTTGATCAGAAACCTTGGAAAACAAAAGGTCGCTCCCTCACAGAATTTAGCAGAGCCCATTCAGGTGAACAGCCAAACAGACCTCGATAATCAAATAACAAAAGATCCCTCCCAAGGTGAACAGGCCAGGCCAGTAGACAAAGCCACAGCCCCGCAGGGACCTGGACTGTCAGAACAGGAGACACGAACAGCAGGGGCCTGACCACAGAGCGAATCCTCTCTGAACTCCGGTAAACTGCACTTTTCTCAGAAGTTCCTCAAGGGCAGGAACACTTTTACATAACAACAGCCAAGCTCTCCTATATAAGGGGCTTGTGGGGAAAATACAAGGGTGGCCACCTCCAACCAGAAGACTCTGTACATGCTCTTGGAAAATAAAATCACCTCTGTTCAAGCAATCGCCGAAGAACTTTCATTCCCAGCTCGGAACGGACCTGGTAAGATTTCTTTCCAACACCTTCTTGTGTTGTGCCTGAATATTAGATAAAATAATTCACTGACCAATTTTCAATGAATAATGTACCATTGGAAGGCTAAATAATTTAGTACTTTTTATTTGACCCACTAGAGAGCGTTTTGAATAACCCAAAATATTACAGTTTAAATAATGTATTTCTGGAGTAAGAGCATTATTCATTGATTGCTCAACAAATGGTAGTTCACCTTCCTTATCCCCCCCATTACCGCATCCCTCCCACATCTTATATTATGGTTTTTATGAAGTAAACATTGTCTTCTTGGCAGAGTACTTGAAGCAAAACACTTTATTTCATTTCTGCTCTTTGCCTTTGGCTCATTGATCTGAATAGTGTGCTGTGTGTGGAGAGTGAGGCAAAATTTGGGGTCATCTTGTGTGCAATTTCCTTTCAAATTCTTAGATTTTTCTGACTGAGCAGGTATTTTTATATTACTCTGGCTTGACAGAATGTTATAAAATACAAAATAATTGAATTATCTCTCTCAGGATTCCCTCCCTCCCTCCCTCCCTCCCTTCCTTCCTTCCTTCCTTCCTTCCTTCCTTCCTTCCTTCCTTCCTTCCTTCCTTCCTTCCTTCCTTCCTGCTACTGCTGCTTAAAATGAAAAGTGGACTTATTCCAACTGCTCTGATAACCTCCATGTAGGTTCACAGGTGGTATAATATGTACAATTTTTATTAAAGCCTTGAGGTATTCTCCTTTTTGATTCTGTCCCCTTCTTCCCAGGGGTTCAGGACAGCATACATGTGGAAGTATTCCAAGTACATCACAGCATATTTCCTCAGAAATCCCAGTGGTAGCTCTGTAAAGTAGCTCATTATTATTCTTATGATAATAAATATTCTTGCAAAGAGAAAACTGAGGCTTGGAGGGCTGACTTGTCAAAGAACAAGCTATGAAGAACAATAACACCTAACTTTCTCCTCCTCTTCCTCCCATTTGATTAAGGAATAGTAGCTTTGGAAGAAGCAAAGAGTCATAGTATGAAGATGAGTAAGTGTGGAGGGACTGTTTAATCTTTTCATATTTCCACTTACTATTTCTCCTCCTCCTTTCATTGAGAAGCCAGTGAGAAAAGAGACATTTTGTTAATTCTTGATATTTGAAATCATGTATGAGCATTCCTAGGTAATCAAAAGACCATTGTCTCCACAGTGTGACTCTGAGATGCACCTTTACAGTTCTTAGTATTGTTCACAGAGTTTTTCTATAGGTTATTGGGTAATCTGAAAGGTAAGGTAAAGGTAAAGGTTACCCCTGCACACTTGTGCAGTCGTGTCCAACTCTAGGGGCCGGTTCTCATCTCCGTTTGTTAGCCGAAGAGCCAGTGCTGTCCGAAGACGCTTCCACAGTCATGTGGCCGGCATGACGCGCACGGAATGCTGTTACCTACCCACCAAAGTGGTACCTATTCATCTACTTGCATTTGCATGCTTTCAAATTGCTAGGTTGGCAAGAGCTGGGATGAGTGTGGGAGCTCACTCCGTCACGCGGGGCTAGGGATTTGAACCTCCGAACTTGCGATCTTCCAATCAACAAGCCTGGCTTCTTACCCACTGAGCCACCACGCCCCTTAATCTGAAAGGTAGCAGGGGACAAAGGCACATACCCAGAATGCTAAAGCCTCAGGATTACTATTAGTACAAACAGAGAAGCTGATATGTCAAAAGTAAGAACAAACAAACAAAAACATAAAAGTTATGCTGAATCAGATAAAAGGCCCATCTCTTTCAGTAGTCTATCCCTATGTTGTTGTTGTTCAGTCGTTCAGTCGTGTCCGACTCTTCGTGACCTCATGGACCATAGCACGCCAGGCCTTCCTGTCCTCCACTGTCTCTCGGAGTTTACTCAAATTCATGTTCATTACATCGGTGATGCTATCTAACCATCTCATCCTCTGCCGTCCCCTTCTCCTTTTGCCCTCAGTCTTTCCCAGCATCAGGGTCTTTTCCAGTGAGTCCTCTCTTCGCATTAGGTGGCCAAAGTATTTGAGCTTCAGCTTCAGCATCTGTCCTTCCAATGAGCAGTCAGGGTTGATTTCCTTTAGGATTGACTGGTTTGACCTCCTTGCAGTCCAAGGGACTCTCAAGAGTCTTCTCCAGCACCACAGCTCGAAAGCATCAATTCTTCGGCGCTCAGCCTTCCTTATGGTCCAACTCTCACAGCCATACATTGCTACTGGAAAAACCATAGCTTTAACTATACGGACCTTTGTCGGCAAGGTGATGTCTCTGCTTTTTAATATGCTGTCTAGGTTTGCCATAGCTTTCCTTCCAAGGAGCAAGCGTCTTTTAATTTCATGGCTGCAGTCACCGTCTGCGGTGATCTTGGAGCCCAAGAAAATAAAATCTGTCACTGCTTCCATTTCTTCCCCTTCTATTTGCCAGGAAGTGATGGGACCAGATGCCATGATCTGGGTTTTTTTAATGTTGAGTTTCAAGCCAGCTTTTGCACTCTCCTCTTTCACCCTCATCAAGAGGCTCTTTAGTTCCTCTTCACTTTCTGCCATTAGGGTGGTATCGTCTGCATATCTGAGGTTGTTGATATTTTTCCCGGCAATCTTAACTCCGGCTTGTGATTCATCCAGCCCGGCATTTCTCATGATGTACTCTGCATATAAGTTAAATAAGCAGGGTGATAATATACAGCCTTGTCGTACTCCTTTCCCAATTTTGAACCAGTTGGTTGTTCCATGTCCGGTTCTAACTGTTGCTTCTTGACCCACATACAGGTTTCTCAGGAGACAGGTAAGGTGGTCTGGTACTCCCATCTCTTTAAGAATTTGCCACAGTTTGTTGTGATCCACACAATCAAAGGCTTTAGCGTAGTCAATGAAGCAGAAGTAGATGTTTTTCTGGAACTCTCTTGCTTTTTCCATGATCCAGCGAATGTTGGCAATCTGATCTCTAGTTCCTCTGCCTCTTTGAAACCCAGCTTGCACTTCTGGTAGTTCTCGGTTCACATGCTGCTGAAGCCTAGCTTGTAGGATTTTGAGCATAACCTTGCTGGCATGTGAAATGAGTGCAATTGTACGGTAGTTTGAACATTCTTTGGCATTGCCTTTCTTTGGAATTGGAACGTAAACTGACTATCCCTATAATACCCAACAAAAGAAATGGAATAACTGGGCATGAGTTCACTGCATTGTTCTCCTTATTCACTGTTCACTATACAAGTTCTCCTCATTCATATTCCCCAGCATGCAATGTTTAGAGCCCTACCACGTCTGATATGGGAAGTAGCTGTAACTTTATCTTTCTTTTTGTTTTCCTTGTTTTGGCAATACTTCTGTTTTCAGAGGGGGGGGAAGACTTTTCCCCCACCCTCCAGTGCTACATAGTTGACATTGTTAGCTGTGCATTGCGACCTCTTGTTATACCTTTCTTGACTTACTGAATACAATCTAGTTGAATTTCTGTTATTGTGGTTTTGAGTAGTGCTCAAGTGTTCTGGAGAGATCTGACCTTTTTGACTTTCCTTTTTCAACTTCCTTTTTACCAGTCTTCTCATTCTTCAGAACTTTTCCCCCCCTGAAGTCAAAAGCAACTGCATTGGACTGTATTATTTGAACAGTTCTCATATTCGTACACTCAGCCCAAGAATCATTTAGAATTAAGTCCAGCATTGGCACCAGCTAAGCCCCCAATTGGCAGATGATCTATTGCTAATCCTTAGAGTCTAAGGCTTAGACTCTTCTGGTCAAACTCCTATACCTAATTTTTGTTGCCTTTTTATCCTAAATAAAATGGATGAGTAAAGACAAAGAGCAACCACCTCCATTTCTTTTGTCCTTTTGTTCTGGCTGGTGGTCCAGTTTAGATTCAAAAGCAGTGGGCAACCAAGTGGGAAGTATTAGTGCTAACAGGATAACTCAGGAAAGGATCCCACTGAAGGCATCCTGGCCAGACAACCCCACAAAAGCTGGGCCAACAGCAACGATCAGTCTGAGGGAGTGAACTTCCAGTCTCAAATTTAATATATTTTTCCTAAAAGTTGATATATGATAAATATATGATCTAGTATGTTTACAAAGGAGAAATGGGAGGGTGTTAGACAATATGGCTACCATAGCAGCATGAGTAGAAAAGAAATCTGTCCCCAAAACCCTTGATTCACCTAAGCCAATAATGGCAAAAAGTAGTTCACCAGAGTCAATTGTTTGCTAGAAAAATTGTCTACAAAGGTTTATATTTGTCATAGACTCATAGAATGTAGGGGTTGGAAGGGACTTGGAGCTCATTTACTCCAATCCCTTGGCTGGTGCAGAGATCATAATTACTTGGGAAAATTGTATTCAAAGAGATTTAGATTTAGATTTAGATTTAGATTTAGATTTAGATTTAGATTTAGATTTAGATTTAGATTTAGATTTAGATTTAGATTTAGATTTAGATTTAGATTTAGATTTAGATTTAGATTTTAGATGAATTAGGGATGTTATGTCATATATAAAAACTATACATTATGGGGAATTTCATATGTTCAAAAATGTGCATATTGAGGAAATGCACATCCAAAATCACTTCTATAAAACTGATTCACCTTAAATAATAGAAGAGTTTTAGTACACACTTATGTTAGTGCATGTGGCACTGACAGGGATCTGTACTTAGCACTGTATATTGATCTGAAATCCCTATCAGGTAGTGTGCAGACGAAGCTCTAAGAATGCAATCCTATCCATGCCCACTCAGTCCCATTGAACTGATTTCCAAGTTTCACAGGCCTAAACCTTTAAATCTGCACTGAGAGAAGGGCATTCTACCTGAGCTGGTCAGCTGCATCAAAGCACTTTGGCTCTTGTATGTATAAAAATATGGAAGTGGGAATACGAAGGTATTATTGCTATAAGATACTATTGTAATTTAAGCCTAACAGTGTTCATTTCTAGCAGCAATGTTAAAATCTAAGCTTAATACATTTTCAAACAGTTTCACAACAGGAAAGTTTAATGCTGGATTTCTATGAGGCAAAATTTATTACTGTGGGATTAAAGTTGCTGCAAGTGTTTTTTTTCCCCTCATCCTTTCTATATGGACAGTACTAAAAATAATTTCATTTAATTCTTACTCTACTAAACTCTGAGTAGCATTCATAAGCTGACAGCAACCCTTTGTTACTGAGATTGTTCCTGGACGAAGATTATTCATGAGGTCTATGATTGAGAAGGCATTTGAATTTAGACCCCAAACTTGCCAGGTAAACATTCCAGACATCACGCTGGTTTGCTCTACTATCCACATTCCAAACTGTTAAGATAAAGCAACCTGAGTGAGTGGGACTGATAGCTTGGAGATCTGAAGTGGACAAAGCCATACATATACTGAATCCTCTTTCTAAAATCACATGAAATTGGGACCTAGAGATGAGGACTAGAGCTGGGCACAAAATTATCCACCAAATTTCTAAGCAGAGCAATTGGAGGGACAATTTCTCTGAACTTCTCCAGACACAGGAGAGGTTCTCCAGTAATTTCTCAAGAGCAGGATTCTGCTGAAGCAGGAATAATAGCACTGCTGGTGAAAACACCCAGTGGGAGAAGCTTTATCGTTGCTAAAGCACAGGAAGCCAGGGAGATTGCAGGAGATGGCTGTATGATGGACAGGACATTCACACATACCCCCTTGGCCTATCCCGAAATATAGAAGTACAAAGACCCAACCTGTGAGAATTGCACTAAAATTCTCTTCTTTGAAAGAAATTCAAAAGGAAATTCTCTTTCATCAAAGAATGAGAATACACTACATGAAAATTAGTAGGGGGGGGGGGGAATAGGAGAATTTCTATGCGTAGTACTAGTCAGAGTCAGATTCCCAACACAGAGTTACGTTGTCTTCTCCTATGCACTGGTTATATGCCTGTAGGGGATATTTTGAGTCACCCAAGAGATCAATTTCAAAGCCCCTCACTATGCTTAATGAACCACACAATCAAATTGGATTGAAGCCCTCTATAATTGGCATCAAGTTATGGATAACCAGCCATCTAGAGAGAAAGCTGCTCTACATTCTCCATGCTTCTCATTTTTGAATAACGTTGCAACATTCAATAATTTTCCAAGGAATAAATATCAGAATTGTTGCTATAATATTGTTTTGCATTTTCTATTTCAATCTGTCCTGGTAACAGCCAAATCCTCTACATCTAAGTGAAGCTGGCAATATTATATGAGATGCACACATACATAAATTCAAAACCCACAGTAAGCCCCTTTGAATTGTTGCTGCTTATATAAATCCAGTTGCAATCTATCTCTTGGTTTGATTTCCAAAGTACAGCCTCTGAAATAAGCCTCAGCTCTAAAGTATTATCAACAATGGCAACACTGTGCATCGTCTTCAGGAGCTGCTATAGAAATATACTACATGGCAGACAACAGCTGTTACCTTTCCCAAATTTTCTTATGTAGCAGGAATGGCATGTGTTTTTGACAATGGCAGCCATTTAAGCATGATTGTCGAATGTGTGGCAATTCTGTAGGGTTATGCTGTGTTAAATCTCAGTACAAGATTGAAAGAAGGCATTTTAGGTAGCCCTGTGTTTTACCCAGTAGCTAGTCCTAGGAAGCTGATCGCCCAGGGGATAATCCTATGGGATCCCTTCAGACTTTATCCAATTCACAATTCACAAGTCTGCTGCCAAACCTTGAACCAGCAGAGGGAGCTCTAAAGGTAATCTCTCCCCTCATTCATGAATCCAAAGAATAAAATATAAACCTCTAGTTATGAACAAGTAGGAAGAGCTTTACTACTTGCATTTAGGGCCAATAACCATACAGATCTACAGGCAGTATTATAAGGAACACAAGAATAATTTTAAACAGTAGCTACTGAACTCAAGAGGGGCGTGGTGCCTCAGCGGGTAAGACGCCAGGCTTGTCGATCGGAAGATTGCAAGTTCGGAGGTTCGAATCCCTAGCCCTGCGTGCGGAGTGAGCTCCCACACAAGCTCCAGCTCTTGCCAACCTAGCAATTCGAAAGCATGCAAACGCAAGTAGATTAATAGGTACCACTTTGGTGGGTAGGTAACAGCGTTCCGCACGTGTCATGCGGCCACATGACCATGGAAGCGTCTTCGGACAACGCTGGCTCTTTGGCTAACAAACGGAGATGAGCACCGGCCCCTAGAGTCGGACACGACTGCACAAATGTGCAGGGGGAACCTTTACTTTTTACTTTACTGAACTCAATGCTAATGAATCTGTCAATGTGGGTCCTGAAAGGTTTGCTTAGAGATAGCACTTTCTGTCTCTGTCTGTCTGTCTGTCTGTCTGTCTGTCTCTCTCTCTCTCTCTCTCACACACACACACACACACAAACACATACCACACATCTAGAAACAGCTCCTTAAAGAGGCAATAGAGTCCCAAAGCAAAGTATATATTCAAACCATCCTACTTCCTCCCCTGGTAAAGATGTTCACAGGCACTGCTGCTGTTGCAAAAAGTCTCATAGAGCTGTTCACTTCAGTCTCTTCAACCTCCTCCATTTTGGCCTGTCTTAATCTGGTCTGCCACCTCTTCCTCTTTGCCTCTGTTAGAACCAGTCCGCTTGCAGCTGACCCACAGTGGGTGCTCCTTGTTGCTGAAACTTGCCAGCCTCTTCTCCCCGTTGGCCAAGTATGGCATGCCCACCGATCCCGATCCCTTTCCCCTTTTCCTTGGGGCTGCTGGGAAGCATGCCAGCAGGGCCCAGAGCTGCGAAGAGAAAAACCTCATGTTTTCTCCCTTTCTCGTGAATATTCTCTCCTGTTACTTGAAAGGTCTTTTGTCTCCTTTATCTCCTTCAGCTGCCTCGAACTCTAATCTCCTTTTCTTTCTCCTTTTCCTAGCTAAGCCTTTAGCCTCCTGTTTCTTTCCTTTCTCCCTGTGCATCTGTCAGTATCCAAGGCAGTGTTTCTCAGTCTCAGCAACGTTAAGATTTATTTATTTATTTATTTATTTATTTATTTAT
Organism: Charina bottae; assembly: GCA_023362775.1. Taxonomy (NCBI): domain Eukaryota; kingdom Metazoa; phylum Chordata; class Lepidosauria; order Squamata; family Charinaidae; genus Charina; species Charina bottae. The sequence continues at coordinate 191,004,645 of JALMGJ010000002.1, read as the reverse complement.
TTATTTATTTAGTGTCCAGATCAAACTTTACTCTGCCAAAATGTAGCCACCGCCACGGCTTTGTCATTAGCTTGCTGTAGATTGTCGACAGTACAAGGCTCCGGCAGTAATCGACACACCACCAGATGCTTGGATTTCTCCGCATTCACATAATGTATTGTCGTCAGCCAACAACCCCCACTTAAATAAATTTGTCTTGCACCTTGGTACCCCCACCCTCATCCTATTCATTGTCCTCCAAACTATATAAGGGAGAGTGTTTCCAGCGGCCATTTCTTCCTTCGGTAAAATACTCAAATCGGTGAGCTCATTCCTCCATTTACTTATCCGATTCTGTTCTTTGGACCCCTCTAGGGCAAGGGTCGGCAAACTTTTTGAGCCGAGAGCCATTTTGGTATGCTCGTGCACATTTTGAAGTGCTCGAGAGCCAGGGGGCGGGGTTTGCGGGCGGGAGCCAATCGCGTGGAAGGGGGCGCTTTGGCGCGCGCTGATTGGTGGAGGCTCAGAAGGAAGGGCGCTGCCACCAATCAGCATCTCCGTTTCTTCTCCAGGGTTCTTCTCCTGTAGAAGAAACAGGGACGCTGATTGGTGGAGGCTCAGAAGGAAGGGCGCTGCCACCAATCAGCATCTCCGTTTCTTCTCCAGGGTTCTTCTCCTGTAGAAGAAACAGGGACGCTGATTGGTGGAGGCTCAGAAGGAAGGGCGCTGCCACCAATCAGCATCTCCGTTTCTTCTCCAGGGTTCTTCTCCTGGAGAAGAAACAGGGACGCTGATTGGTGGGGGCGCCCTTCCTTCTGAGCCTCCACCAATCAGCGTCTCTGTCTCAGCGTCTTCTCCAGGGTTCGCGCCGCTTCCGGAGACCGGCTTTCTGATGTCGGTCGGCAAAGATGGAAAAAGAGCCAGCGTCAGGAGGCCAAAGAGCCAGATCTGGCTCGCGAGCCGCCAATTCCGACCCTTGCTCTAGGGTATTAGTTCTTGCCATAAAGCTCTTTCTAGATTTAAGTTGACGAATTGGAGGAGCATATCCACTCAGAAGGTGACGAGAGTCAGTCTCTTGCTTGGTTCTTTCGGCATCTGCTTCTACCTCCCTTCTAATCTTAGGTGGAGCAATGCCAACAAGGGGGTATAGTTTATTAACGGGCATAGGTTTGAGGCATCCCGTCACTATGCACATTGTCTCATTCACAGCGATATCTACTTGCTTCACATGTGCCGATGTGTTCCATACTGGTGCCGCATATTCGGCAGTAGAGACATTCAAGGCCAGAGCTGATACTCGTAATGTAGCTGGCTGGGCTCCCCATGCATAGTTTGTCAGTCGTCGGATGATGTTATTCCTGGCACATACTTTAGCCTTGGTATTCAGGCAATGGGCTAAGGCGGCAGAGGGTTTGTAGGGGTCCCTTAGTATGAATGTGGACTCCCCCCCAGGTTAGAGACGAGGTGGGGGGGAGCCAAGATTGTATGGTTTTGTAAGAGTACCCCCCTAGGTGAGAGTCAGGTGGGGTAGGAATGAATGCTGGTGAGTGTTGGTGCCTCTCCCTGACCAGTGAGAGAAGTTGAGGGAGAGGTGCAGGGTGTGAGTGTAGAGTGTGAGTGGGGGTGGTGCTGGACCCTACCAGCGCCGAGAGCGAGAGCTGGTGCGCTGGGGGGTCTTACGCGCTATCCGACATTGCATGAGATTGGATGATGGATGAATGGGATAAGGGACCCTTGATTAGTCCCAAGAATTCCGGAGGCCTGGGAGTGAAGGCTACTAGGCCAGGGTCGGGAATCTCTGGGGGCTGTGCGGTGGGCCAAGTGATTCAGGTGGTGACGGGCAGGGGAGGGTATGACGGGAACCGGAGGGCAAGCCATTATCGGGGAAGGCACCCCCGGTGTTTGTTACCGGTGGTGCGTTCCGGCCCCCCGTGTTCATACCCAGGCCCTGGTAAGCAGTTCCTCGTGGGCTCCGGTCTCCGACTGCTGCTGCTGAACGCCAGGTCGGTGAATAACAAGGCCCCCCTTATAAGTGATCTAATCACAGAGGAAGGGGCTGACCTGGTGTGTATTACCGAGACCTGGCTGGGCCCAGAGGGGGGAGTAGCCCTCTCGGAAATGTGCCCAGCCGGGTTTCGGGTGTGGCATCAGCCGAGACACCGGGGCAGGGGAGGAGGGGTAGCAGTGGTCATCAGAGAGTCCCTTGTGGCCTTCAGGGGCGCTGCTCCACAAGTGACCGGATGTGAGACCCTGTTTTTCAAGTTGGGTTCACGAGAACAGTTGGGAGTGTTGCTGCTGTACCAGCCTCCCTGCTGCGTAGCAACCTCCCTGCCTGAGCTGCTCGAGGCTGTCTCAGGGTTGGCAGTGGAGTTTCCCAGACTTATGGTTCTGGGGGATTTCAATCTGCCGTCCCTGGGGCGGTCCTCGGAGGCAGCCCGGGAGTTCATGGCTACCATGGCAGCTATGGGCCTGTCTCAGATTATTCGTGACCCGACTCGTGGCAGTGGTCTCACTCCGGACTTAGTTTTCTTGTCCGAGCAGTGGCAATGTGATCTGAGGGGAGAGTTACATCTTTCCCCATTGTCATGGTCAGACCACGCCCTGGTGACCCTGAGACTCTCTTGTGCTACCCCACTCCGCAGGGAGGCGGGACCTATTCGATTGGTCCGCCCCCGGCGACTGATGGACCCAGTGAGGTTTCAGAAGGAGCTGGGGGTTATTCCCAAGGATTTGCTTCACGGTCCAGTGGAGGTCCTGGCTGCAGCCTGGAACAAGGCAGCAGCCGGAGCCCTGGACAAGATCGCGCCTATGCGACCTCTCCGGCCCTGTTCGGCCCGTCACTCTCCGTGGTTTACGGAGGAGTTTAGGGCTTTGAAGAGGGTTAAGAGACGTCTAGAGCGCCGCTGGAGAAAGACGAAGACGGAATCTGACCGAACACAATCTAGAGCCGCTGTTAAGGCCTACCTAGTGGCGGTAAGAGCGGCGAAACGTGAATATTTCTCCGCTCTTATTGCGTCCGCAGAATGCCATCCGACGGCCCTGTTTAAGATTACAAGATCGCTCTTGGGTCGGGAGCAAGGGGAGACCCATCTACAGGGCCGATCGGAAGAGTTTTCTGAGCATCTGCAGGACAAAATCGCTCAGATTCATTCCAAGTTGGACTCCAAGCGTGAGACAAGATCTGGGGAGATGCCAGAGGCTCGTACTTACCATGTTATCTGGGAGCAGTTTGATCCTGTTGGGCCTGATGAAGTAGACAGGATCCTTGGGATTGTAAATGCCACCACATGTCAACTTGACCCATGTCCCTCCTGGCTGGTGAAATCAGCTAGAGAGGTGACATGTGGCTGGGTCCTGGCGATTATATATTCGTCCTTGAGTGAGGGGGTGTTCCCGGCGGCCTTTAAGGAGGCGCTGGTGCACCCCCTCCTCAAAAAACCGTCTTTGGACCCTACTATTCTGGGCAATTTTCGCCCAGTCTCCCACCTTCCCTTTTTGGGAAAGGTGGTTGAGAAGGTGGTGGCGTTGCAACTCCAGAGGATTCTGGAAGAAACGGATTATCTGGACCCTTTTCAGTCAGGTTTCAGGCCGGGATATGGGACAGAGACTGCATTGGTCGCGCTTATGGATGATCTCTGGCGAGGGCGGGATGGAGGGAGTGCGTCCATCCTGGCTCTCTTAGATCTCTCAGCGGCTTTTGATACCGTCGACCATGGTATACCCTTGGGGCGGCTCAGGGAGTTGGGGGCGGGCGGCGTGGTTTTGAGCTGGTTCGCCTCCTTCCTCCAGGGCCGTTCCCAGTCGGTGTTGATAGGGGAGGAGAGAGCTGACCCGCGACCCCTGTCTTGTGGGGTGCCGCAGGGATCGGTTCTCTCTCCTCTCCTATTCAACATCTACATGAAGCCGCTGGGCGAGATCATCCGTCACCACGGGATGAGGTATCACCAATATGCTGATGATACCCAGTTATACATCTCCATCCCGGGTGAAGTAGGTGATGCGGTCGATGCCCTATCTCAGTGTCTGGAGGCTGTGGGGGTCTGGATGGGGAACAACAGGCTTCAACTGAACCCTGGTAAGACGGAGTGGCTGTGGATTGACGGCCCCCCTAGATCCGGGAAGTTGTCATCTTTGGTTCTGGGTGGGGTTGCACTACCTCACTCGGATCCAGTGCGGAATCTGGGGGTCCTCCTGGACTCGCGACTCCTGCTCGAAGAGCAGGTGGCAGTCGTGGCCAGGAGGGCCTTTGCACAACTTCGAGTTGTGCGCCAGTTACGCCCTTTCCTGGATCGGGAGGCCCTCCGAACAGTCACTCATGCCCTTGTCATCTCCCGCATAGACTACTGTAATGCGCTCTACATGGGGCTACCCCTGAAGAGTATCCGGAAGCTTCAGCTGGTACAGAATGCGGCGGCGCGAGCAGTTACGGGTGCCATAAGATCGGCACATGTAACACCACTGCTACGCGAGCTGCATTGGTTGCCAGTTTGCTTCCGGGTCCAATTCAAGGTGTTGGTGATTACCTTTAAAGCCCTATATGGCATAGGACCAGGGTACCTGAGGGACCGTCTCATCCCGATGACGTCAGCCCGCCCCACCCGTGCGTGCAGAGAAGGCATGCTTCGGACCCCCTCAACAAGAGAATTCCATCTAGCGGGGTCCAGGAGGCGTGCTTTCTCTGCGACAGCCCCCGCCTTATGGAACATCTTGCCCCCGGAGGTGAGACTGGCCCCTTCACTCCTGGCCTTTCGGAAGGCCCTTAAAACCTGGCTCTGCCGCCTGGCCTGGGACAACGGAGGTGGTAGTGCCTCCTGGGGTTGGCTGGCCCCGTAGCAATAAGACCTATGCTACGGTCTCCAATCCATCTGGGATTCTATTTTATTTTATTTTATATTTGATTTATTTTTATACATTTTCTACTTTGTATGGTTTTAAATATTTTAAATTTTTAAGTCTTAATTATTGTAACCCGCCCAGAGTCCCTTGTATGGGAGATGGGCGGGGAATAAATTAAATAAATAAATAAATAAATAAATAATAATAATAATAATAATAATAATAATAATAATAATAATAATGTTGCTTAAAGGAAAGCGTTCTGTCCAACGTAACACCCAAATATTTAGGTGTTGGGCAGTGTTGTAATCTGTTCCCTCTCCATGTAACATCCAATTCAACCCCTGCATCTCGACTGCGAAGATGAAAGGCACATACTTGAGTTTTGCTTGGATTAGGTTTTAAGTAATTATTATCATAATACCGCTCCAGTTCTTCTAGAGCTCGTGATAATTTTTCAGCACACTCATCAAAACTCAGTTCTTGTACGGCCACTGCTGTATCATCCGCATATATGAACATTCACATATTGTTGGTCGTTAGTATATATATTATATAAAATCAGAGAGAGTATGCTGCTTTGTGGTAATCCATTCTTTTGCTTCCTCCATCTACTATTCTTACCATTCAAAGTCACATAAAACCTTCTATTTTGAAGGAAACTCCCTATAACCCTGGTGAGCTTATGGTCTCCAGTAAAGTTGTCTATCTTACGCAGCAATTTTCTGTGATTGACCGTATCATATGCCGCAGTAAGGTCGATGAATGCCACTCCAGTAATTAGTTTTCTTTCATAACCGTCCTCTATGTGTTGTGTAAGATTAAGTATTTGTCCACAACATGACCTTCCTGGTCTAAAACCGGCTTGCTCCTTCATGATCTTTACATCAAGAGTCTCTGCCACTCGATTAAGAATCATTCGCTCCAACAATTTGTAAAGATGACAGAGAAGTGACACTGGTCGATAATTCTTTGGATCAGTTGGTTCCTTTCCAGGCTTCAACAAGGCTACCACTCTAGCCTGTCTCCCAAGCCTCAGAATCCTAAGTTCAGTAATACAGGTGTTCATCATTTGTCGGAGCCACTCCAAAGTATTAGGTCCAAACTGTTTTATCTGTTCCACCCTTAAATCATCAATGCCCGCAGCTTTGTTTTGCTTCAGGCTTTTTATGGCTCCTTCTAATTTGAGTATTGTAAAAGGGGCACTGAGGAATCCATCCTCTTGCTCTTCCCCACTGATAGCCGGTCCTCGTTCATTTTTCCCTTGAATTTTCCCATTTTTCAGGAGATGACTAGCTATTTGGTCTGCTTTTACATTACTTTGATTTTGTTGGGGTTTGGTTAAATCCCCACCTAGGTTTTTAAGCACTTTCCACGCACATCTGCTATTCTGTTTCATATCAAGTTTCTCTACTAACATACACCATCATAATCTCCTATCTTCAGCAATTGCTTCCATCAGTTGTTCCCCAGCCTCAATTGTATCCTCCCTAAAAGGATCTTGATCAAATAAGGACTGGTATCTATCTAACAGAGGTTTGGTCTCCTTAGTCAACCCCGGGATATAGTGGGTACGGCATCCTCTTGGGATATTTTTCCTTGAAATTTGTTTCACAAGATCAATGAATTGATCATACTTCTCTGGGCGTGGAAGTATTCTCCCTACATCTTTGTCCAGTTGTCCAGTCGAAAATTTGTCCAATTAGCTTTCTTGAAGTTAAACCGCCTACGAAAAGGAACCTTTTGTGGTCTCACTACGGTGTTAACCACACACCCAATAGGTCTGTGTTGAGTACGAGGGATCGGAACGTCAACACATTTCCTGCATTGTGTTGCCATTTTCCTGCTCGTGAAAATGTTATCCAGGTTATATCCCCTCTTCCATCTGCCACTATTGAAGGATGCGGGCAGCTTCGAATCATTAATAAGTTGAAAATCATTGGCATCTGCCCATGCTTCAAGTTGTGTACCATCTTCATTAGTCTGGGGATATCCCCATGCTTCACTATGACAATTAAAATCACCCATAATAAAATTTATCTGATCATACATAAAATTATCTGGTTCATTAAAAACAAAGGTAGTATCTGTTGGCTTATATATCAAAGTAACTGAGAATTTGGGAGTTCGAATAGTGAGGACTTCTATATTATTCCTTTCTGTCAATGCCGTTGATGTTATATGGAGCCCAGGCCATGTAAAAATTACGCTCCCATACTGGTCATGTGGTCTCTCAATCGCCACCTCCATTCCAGCAAATCTGGGTCTATGACTAGTCATTCCCCATTGTGTTTCCTGGACCAAACGTATATCACATTTGTGCTTCCTGCACATGTCTGCTAATAAAATACTCCTATGAGTAGAAAATCCCTCAATATTTATTGAAATCATTGTCAGGGTTGGTCGTAAAAACAACCGTTTTTGTGGATTCATCTTCTGCTTAGCTGTGGTTTGATCTGGTGTTAGAAGGATTAGCCGGTGCAATTCACCATTTCCAGGGTACGCCCGATTGTATTATATCAGCAATCTTTGGGGAGGCTCCTTCTGTGTACTTTAAGATGGATAGATATCAACTCTCAGAATTGGAGATTCTACTGGTTGGGGAATTCTGGGAGTTGAAATCCACACATTGTAGAGTCTCTGAGATGAAGAAACACTGGTCCAGGGGAATACCTTGCACCCATAGCCCCACACAACAGTTTTATACCTTTTCTCAGATGCTATGTTTTGTCTGCTTTTTGGGACAGCCTCCCCCTCCCTTCCAGAAGTCCCCAGTTCTGACTTCCTTGCAGGTTCCTTGCTAGTTAATTCCCTGTCTTCTTGTGGCTAGCCCTTACTAGTTTGCATCAGATTAATCCATTTCGCAACCCTACTGCAACATTTATTAATGTAATCAATAAGTTAATAAGAAAGTAGAGCAAGCGACTAGCAAAACAAATGGCTATACAAAGCCAGTGAAGACCACTTTCAATTCAGAATTGAGGTCTCAGGATTTTCATTACCTCCCACTATGACAGTAAGCAGAAAGACACCAACTTTATCCTGCTTGGCCAACGGGCTAAACTTTCAGCCCTCAAGTCCCTCTCAATCTAGCTGGTGATCAAATCTAGGGTGGGTGCCTAAGGATTGGAATCCTCCATTACTTGCTTGCATTTCCAATCAGTTATGACCAAGATTCCAAAACATCTAAACTGCCACCCAATCCAATGAAAAAAGGAACCCCAGAAGCTAATACAATATAGTCCCCCAATTCCTATTCAGTCCCCACCCAAAAAAGTAAAGTCTTCTTTGAAATTAACTTGATTCCTGGTGACTTCATAGTCATGTCCATCTAATTTTCCCTGGCACAGTGTAGAAGGATGACAGTGTAGACTGTCATTGGCTTCTTCTGAGATTTTTTGCAGTCTAGCCTAGACTCCTAGAATTTCCTGATGGTTTCCCATCAAAATACAGTACTAACCAACCAGGTCCAACCCTGGGTTTGCTTTTGAGATCAGCCAAAATTACCAGTTCAAATTATGATGAGCAAATTCTAAGCTGTTAATTGGAGATGGCAAGAAGGGAACCAGCCACACCACTTTGAAGCAGGAGAATTTGCCCCTCTCACTGGCCAGCAGAGATCACATCTGGTGTCACTGCATTGATCTTGCAATTTGCATCCACAGGGAGGGGAGGACAAAGCTACCCACCAACTGCAATGCATGCCTCTTGGTTCTTGCCCTGCCTTCTAAAATAAGTCTGTGCCACATTCTGCATGGCAGTCCTTAATTTATTTAAAGACTGTAATTATACATCAGTGTTCACATTGTTCTGATGTTGCAGTGTAATTTGCAACTCAAAAATGACATATAAATATGTATTTATGAGAAAGAAAACACAAAAATACATATTAGGGGAAATTGCACAGAGAAATGTGTACATGCACAAAAAAATGTATCTTGGGAGACAGGCATGCACATTTTCCTACAGAAGTCTTTTAAAAACAATTATCCAACCAATGTAGAAATGGACAGAGGTTAAAAATGAACAAATGAGCAACTGAGTTAAATCAGCCTTAACCTCTTTGCCTGTTTTTAACACATGCATTTGCATGTTTTGCATCCTCTTCAAAAATGCAGGATTGGAAATGCAGATTTCTTAGTCTAATGTGCTGTTTCTTCCTTAAACTTACACCTGCTTCTTTCTTTTTTAAACAGAAGCTGAAGTCTACAATCACTTAAGGCAAGTAAAGAGAAGTGCCAGAATTGGCAAACTCTGCAGCCTTGGGAAACATTCTTTCCCTCCAAGTCAGGCAATATTATATTTGACAAAAAAGGTGGAGATTAACATTTATGAATGTAATGGGGAGGAATGCTTTTAATGCAATTGCTTTGTTTTAGAAAGGGAAAAAAAATTGTGTGGGTGGAGGCAACCAGGAACTCTTCACGTTTTAAGCCAAGGTCTTTTTCACTTATCCAAAGCTGCACAGCCAGCATTTTGGAAAGAATGTGACAAACGAGCTATCAGTGAACCCAGCATTGTAACTAAGGGTATTTATATGTGTAAGTGCAGAAAGTTTCTTCTAGGAGACAGAGGAAACTCAGAACTATGATCTCTTAGCAACTCTCAGCAGATCTGTCCTAAAATAAAATACAAATCAGAGCTTCTATCAGGGCGTGTTCCTTTTCTAGGGATGAGAAATACAAACACTTTTTCTTTTTTTTAAAGCTCAGGGAATTGTGGAATAATGTTTTTTGTCTTAAAGGAGGAAGCAACTGAGTCTATTTCCAAATTTTACCTGAAGGGAAAGGGCATGATAGAACAATTATCTCTGAAACTATTGTGAACCACACAGACATTCATTGATATATATTTTGAATGCCAGAAATCCCATTCTGGTCATTTCTCCAAGATGATCACCAGGAGGTGGAAACAGAAAAAAAAGGGTAATTTTTATCATAAAAGGTAAAGGTAAAGGTCCCCCCCCCCCGCACATTTGTGCAGTCGTTTCCGTCTCTAGGGGCCGGTGCTCATCTCCGTTTGTTAGCCGAAGAGCCAGCGTTGTCCGAAGACGCTTCCATGGTCATGTGGCCGGCATGACGCGCGCAGAACGCTGTTACCATCCCACTGAAGTGGTACCTATTAATCTACTTGCATTTGCATGCTTTCGAATTGCTAGGTTGGCGAGAGCTGGGGTGAGTGCGGGAGCTCACTCCATCACGCGGGGCTAGGGATTCGAACCTCCGAACTTGCAATCTTCCGATCGACAAGCCTGGTGTCTTACCCACTGAGCCACCACACCCCTAATTTTTATCATACATTTTAATGATAAAAGATATAGGCAGATATACCTGTGTGGAGCAAACGTGTCCAATCCTCTGCTCATTGCAGGATCCACTAGAACACCTCTGACAGATGACCATCTAGTATCAGTTGAAGACTTCCATTGAGAAAGCAAAAGTGATGCTTAGCTCAAAAGTTTGATTTTGGATCCATTTGTAATCAAAACATAGTTTTGATGCTGTATTAAAGAAACTACTGGGGAGGTGTAGAAATTATCTGATTTCATTCATGGATTCAGTTTGTAACTTCAGAAGTCAGTCCAGACTGGATTCCTTCATACATTATCCAGTCTAATTCAATGTCCAGATCAGTTTTGCATGGTCTAGATAGAATGGGGAAAATATAATTGACTGTAACTTCTTTGTTTTTCAACAGAATGAGATATAAATTTACAGACATGCTACAGATTTATGGGAATATAAAGAGCACCAAACATCACAGGAATAGATTCAGGCAATTTTGCAGTATGTTAACCCTTTAAAATCTTATTTTTTTAAAAAAAAATGGCCTGTTAACTATTATTTGGAGGCAAATATGATAATATTATCATATTCTGATGCTGGGAGCATATGTGTTCAATTGATGATACACCAAATGAAGAGGCTTCATGCAAAAAGAAAGGGTGCTCATAAGGAATGAAGGTACCCTTTTCTGAATACGGTGGAGCTGATTGTTGAGGTTTGAAGCAGAAGAGTAAGAGATTAGCCTTTCCTATGAACTAAACCGGCCACATGACCACCGGCCACATGACCGCGGAAGCATCTTCGGACAGCGCTGGCTCTTCGGCTAAGAAACGGAGATGAGCACCGCCCCCTAGAGTCGGACACGACTGTGCATGAAAACCTTTACCTTTTACTACTAACAACACTGGCTCTTCGGCTAACAAACGGAGATGAGCACTGGCCCCTAGAGTCGGACACGACTGCACAAATGTGCAGGGGGAACCTTTACCTTTTTAAACCAGGTCAAAAAGCTAATGCAGCTCAGAAAAGTTTGTTATGCAGCCTCTTGACAAGATGTTGGGTAACAGTGATGTAAAGCCAGATCAGAGTTTTCTGGAGGCCCAAAATTACACAGAGCAGATTCAGTTCTGTCTGCTCAACCCCAAATGAACAAATGAAAATATTCCTTACAAACTTCAGTATCTTGGCTTTGTAAAAACTGAATCCATACTCCTTTGTCTTTTGTTTGACATTGACTTCATTTCTAACAGAGTGGGGAGGGATATCTTGATCTTTCCATGCTGGCATATACAGTATCATTGGCTGGTACTGTACATCTTCATAAATGGAATGGAAAGATTGTTAAAAAGAGACCGTGAGGCTGCAACTGACTGATTCTTCCATCCTTAGCTGTATATAGGAAAACATTTAAGGCCAAGCAGAAACTAGAAACTTTGAACAGCAAATGTTTGTGACATCACTATAAGAATTCCAAACCTGCTTGTAATATTACCAAGTTTGCAGATGAGAGCAGAAGAGAATACAGTCAATTTGATCTGTTACCCTGACACATACTATCCCCTAGAGCATAAAACAATTAAGGAACTATCTGACCTGAACATACATTAAACTTTCTATTTCCATTAATCAAAATGCTTGGAATATGATTAAAAGGTAGGATGGCCTGATGCAAAAAAGGGCTAGGCTTCTTCCCCTTATGTTGTTCCGCAGAAAAGGAATTAGCAGCAGCTGCTTCTTTTCATTGAATTCAACATAATATTCTCCAAATGTCTTGGACCAACTCCCACTATCTTTAGCTGGTGCTTAGCCGTTGTCAGAGCTGCAGTCACAAGACATCTGCAGGAAACCACAGAAACCCAGCTGGAGATGTCTAATAAAAGGTAAAGGTTCCCCCTGCACATTTGTGCAGTCGTGTCCGACTCTAGGGGCCGGTGCTCATCTCCGTTTGTTAGCCGAAGAGCCAGTGTTGTCCGAAGACGCTTCCACGGTCATGTGGCCGGCATGACATGCACGGAACACTGTTACCTACCCACCGAAGTGGTACCTATTAATCTACTTGCATTTGCATGCTTTCGAATTGTTAGGTTGGCAAGAGCTGGGGCGAGTGCGGGAGCTCACTCCGTCATGCAGGGCTAGGGTCTTGAACCTCCGAACTTGCGATTGACAAGCCTGGCATCTTACCCGCTGAGCCACCACGCCCCTGGGAGATGTCTAATACACAACTATTAATGGGCAAAACAAAAAGGGATCCTTTTGGGGGCAAGATCTTGAGTCACTGTGGGAATACCTCCTTATGAAGCCTTAATGGAATAGGGAAATATAACCTATTCAGAAGGACTCTCGAGCGAAGCCTATACAGGTATTTACCTGCTGATATGTAGTACTGAATTGTGCTGAGGTGGGCACAACATACACACTCACACTGTACCCCCATATCTTCAAATAGCTTGAAAAGTTCTCTGTGTGTTCATAATGTGAAACTTGCAAAGGCCCTTGATCATAAATACAACCAAACACTCAAAACCCTCTTGCAGATGTTTATACTAAAAATATAAAGCAGCCGGGCATGAAGAGAAAGTGCATCAGGGTTTACATGCATGTCTATCTCTCTCCCTCCAATTTAAGTGAATGTCTGCAAAAGACGTCAGGAACGGGAAAATGTTGCAGTAATATAGCTCGGCTGGCTGGAAAACACAAGGATAGAAACAACTATCTGTTGCATGGGCACAAAATCTGAACAGTGGACAGCCATGGTCCAGAACTTCATATTACTTTTCTGTTTCCGAGACAGTCAAAATGGTATTGACTGCTGAAGAAGCCAGGAATCGGCAATCTTGTCCCCTCCAGATCTTGTTGGGATCACTCCCATCAATGCCAGCCAGTGTGAGCCAATGGTGGGGAGTATGACACTTTCAGTCTGAAACCTCTGAAAGGATCCAAAGGATACCTATCAGTGCTTCAGAATATTCAGTGGTAGAATATGTTTCCCTATCTTTCAGTCACCCCATATGCTGGCCATATATACTGTATTTCTTCAACAGACCTCGGTCTTCTCACAAGTATGACTTTCATCAGCCATAGTTGGTGGCAGCACCTGACTGAACTTGACTGATCTGAAAAGCTAAGCACGCTAAGGCTGGGTTAGTACTTGAATGAGGTTCTGCCTGGAAATTCCAGGAAGCAAAGAAACAAAACAAAAAACTCAACCCCAAAGGCAATGGCAAATCTATATTGTTGCAAAGAAAATGACATGGATGTGTCCATCTAGTTACTAGAAGTCACACCTAACTCCAAAGAGAAATCACCTTTTTAACATTGGCAAATAGCAGCCACTGTTCATTGCAGCATCAAACTTTTTTTTTCCTTGCAAGAATTAAATGCCCCTTAACTTGTCAAGATTTTGTGAGAATAAAACCTGCAAACCGGTATGTACAGTAGCTATGATTCCCAGGTGGGCAGTGGACTAGTTAATTCTGTTTTGATCTCATTCAAAGTCCATTACCTGTCACCTATTCAGATGATAAAGCTGCCCCTTGTCATTTCTCAGGTGCAGATTTAAACATTAAATCGCTGCTGTGCTGTTTGGAATTTACAATACGTAGCTGAAGATGTGCGTGCAAATCTCACAATCCGTTGGGTAATTGACTCCAGGCACCTTCCCTCACATAAGAAATAAATAAGTGGGGTAATATTGAAGAGACTTTAAATTAACAAAAGGTTAAGCAACATTTTACGAGTTCCCTGGGTAGTCCTCTGCCTGGCACCATGTTTTCGGTAATACATCATTAGAGCAATAGCACTCTCTTGTATTATTGCAATACTATTATGAGGGAACTGTTGCTTTAAATTGCTTACTAAATAGGCTGCTTTGCCCCAAGAGCCTCCTAGCAGCCAATAAATTGTCTCTTATTCAGATACACTTATGGAAGATCTACCAGGAACAATAAGAGTGAATGGTTCTTCAAATGACACTTCAGTCTTTGGGGCTTGTTCAACAGTTTCAGGCATCAGCTCTTGGTTGGCTGAGCCCCACTGTTACAGTTCTGTAACTAAATTCCTACCAAAGCACTTCTGATAACAACACATGTAAATATAATACCGCTGGGCAGAGAGATCAACCTGCATCCCCCCCCCCGCCCCACCTTCCATTTCTCATGTAATTTGATGAAAGAAAATGAGCTTTAGAATTTTCTTTCAAAGAGGAAGAGAAAGGTATAGAAATTCCCATGGGCAGTGTGGGGTGTTCTGGTCCTTACTTAGTTCTGAAGGGGCCAAGAAGTATGTGTGAAAGTCCTGCTTTTTGTTATGCATTATCCCACCCACAGTCTTCTTGCCTTTTCATGCATCAATTAAATCCCAAGGGAAGATAATGTGAGGGAATATTTCCCAGGGCCTTTTTCATAGTGATGCTGTTGTCACCACTAAGGTGAGGTTGTGCCCTTGAGAAATTGTTGGAGAATTTCTCCGCTTTACGCCTTTGAGAATTTTTTTAAAAATGATGAAAACTCAGCCTTCCATACTTTTGACCCAATGATGGAGATCAGTATGTAAGTAAAGGCTTTGCACGTTTCATGACTTCCCCCTCCTCCGCAGAAGCCAATGCATTTGTGTCTATATCTAAAATATACATTTAAAGGTAGGGATATAAAAAGAATTTTACCATGGATTCTATAGGAAGTGGACTTGGGGATTCCATTCTGAAGGACCTTTAAGTGATACTGATGCTAACATCAAATGATCAAACATCCAGACTCCAGTATACCCCATGGTTTTCAGAGGATGAAGCAATAAAAGAGGTGCCTAGAGCACCGCTGATGGAAAACTAGGAGTGGGTCTGACTAGACACAGTTGAGGGCCTTTGTTAGAGCCTACCTTGTGGTGATAAGGACAGTGGAAAAAAGCCTATTTCTCCACCCATTTTGCATTCTCTCAGTGTCAGCCACCAGCCCTGTTCAGGGTGACCCAGTACCTTCTAGATCAGTGCTCCTCAACCTTGGCAACTTGAAGATGTGTGGACTTCCACTCCCAGAATTCCCCAGCCACCTGGTGGATAAAATTGCCTGGATTTGCTCTGAGTTGGACTCCAACTGGGCAGCTCCTATGGAGGTGACTCAGGAACAACCTTCAATCCCTCATCTGGGATGAGTTTGAGTCTGTTCATCGCAAAGAAATGGATATGGTCCTTGGAGATGTGGGTTTGGCCACCTGTATATTAGATCCATGCCTCTCCTGGTTGGTTAAGGTCTCCAGGGAGGGGGCATGTGACTGGATCCATGCAGTGGTAAATAACACAGGCTGTTAGTGTACCCCATCATCAAGAGACCATCCTTGGATCCAGCTGATCTGGAAATTTTCATCCAGTCTCCAAGCTTCCCTTTTTAGAGAAGGTTGTTGAAAAGGTGACCAGTCTCCAGCTTCAGCTGGCCCTGGACGAAGCAGATTATCTGGACCCTTTTCAGTCAGGATTCAGACCAGGGTATAGTATGGAGATGGCTTTGGTCACGCTTGTCAATGACCTGTGGCAAACTCAGGATGGGGGTGGTGCATCCATCCTGGGTCTCCTTGATTTCTCAACGGCCTTTGATACCATCAGCCATGGTATCCTTCTGGATCAGCTTAGGGGTTGGTAGGGGAAGCACTGTTTTGTGGTGGTTCTCCTCCATTCTCCAGGGATGGTTCCAGTTGGTGTAGGTGGGATGGGAGTACTTGAGCCCTAGGCACCTGCTTTGTGGATCCCTTGGGGCTCTACCCTCTTACCACTCCTTTTCAATATCTACATGAATCCATTGGGCGAGATCATCCATCAGTACAAGGTAAAGTATCATCAATATTTATTTATTTATTTATTTATCATATATCATATTTCTGCACCGCTCATCTCGCAAGCAACTCTGGGCAGTTTACAATTCAGTTAAAATAACAAGACATTAAAAACATAAAAACAAGTACATCACAGAAATATAAAATATAGAAAAATATTTAAAATTTATATAAAATATAATTTCCTTGGAGCCACATCATGGCACCAACCACCCCCATGATTGGCTATCCCCCCTCCCACCCCAAGCGAGGTGGCACAGCCAGGTTTTCACTCCCTTTCGGAAGGCCGGGAGAGTGGGGGGCCTGCCTCAGCTCGGGGGGTAATGTGTTCCACAGGGATGATGATACCTAGTTGTACATCTCTGCCCCCAGCTGTCCAAGTGAAGCTGTTGAGGTTCTGTCCCAATGTCTGGAGGCTGTGAGGGTCTGGACAGGAAGAACAGGTTGCAGTTCAATCCTGCCAAGAGTAAGTGGTTATGGATTATGGGTCCCTTAGATCCAGGAATTGGAGTGTTTCCATCTTTGGTTCTGGACTGGATAGCACTGCTCAATTCAGACTCTGTGTGCAATATGGGGGTCCTCCTGGGCTCATGGTGCCTGCTTGAAGAGCAGGTGGCATCTGGAACCAATGGGGCTTTGCACAACTATGTCTTGTGCAACATTTATTTTTATTTATATCCCACCTTTATTATTTTTATAAATAACTCAAGGCAGCAAACATACCAACATACCTGTTTGGGTTCACTTGAGCAGACTCCCCTTTGGGTTGTCGAATTATCCTGTTTGGTCACCATTTTGTATAGTGGATTCTTTTTTTAACATAGTTTTTTGGGGGAGGGAATTTTTGTTTCTTTCAGTTGTACCCCACCCAGCGTGACATTGTTTGAGTTGGGTGGCTCTATGAACCCATGAAATAAATAAATAAACAAACCCACAAAAAGTGCCTCTGGGAAAAATATGCTAATGAAAGTTGCAGATAGACAGCAGTGATAGTGACACAGAGAAGAAGAGCTACATTGGGGAAATTTCATTTTGAAAAGCCTAGAGTGGGGGAATTAACATAAGAAAGAATGAGGTGAGGGTAGTTTACATTAAAAAAGGGTTATGTGTGATGTATGTTAGCAGCTATGCAAAATATAAGAAAATACATATAAAGGCTCAGTATCCTAGGAAGAATTGCAAATGTAAACAGTTAAAACTTTTTTTGGTAGATTAGAAGAAAACTGTAAATCCCCAATGGAGCAAGACACTGCTGTACCAATGTGGACAGTAAAATAGTGGTGGCTCAGTGGGTAAGACGCCAGGCTTGTCAATCGGAAGATCACAAGTTCGGAGGTTTGAATCCCTAGTCCTGCATGACAGAGTGAGCTCCCGCACTCACCCCAGCTCTTGCCAACCTAGCAATTCGAAAGCATGCAAATGCAAGTAGATTAATAGGTACCACTTTGGTGGGGAGGTAACAGCGTTCCGCGTGCGTCATGCCGTCCACATGACCGCGGAAGCGTCTTCGGACAACGCTGGCTCTTCGGCTATCAAACGGAGATGAGCACCGGCCCCTAGAGTCGGACCCGACTGCACAAATGTGCGGGGGGAACCTTTACTTTTTAAAATATCCCTACTTACAACAGAGGTGCTTCAGGAATTCTTTTTTTCTTTGTGAAAAAAAGGACTTAGGAGGGCTTTATCTGTAGGTCCTAGACTAAAGTTATGCAGTGCTTTTCACACTTTCTGAATGTTCCAAATAGTTCTCATATCAAATGTGTTTTAACAGTGCATTTTGAGGCAGTGAGGGGTGGGTGTGGGTGTGGGTGTGGGTGTGTACACACAGGCATATAAACTTTCATGCACATCAACAATGAATTTTGACTATTATTGCTAAAGTTAAAACCGAAGTTCATATGGTAATATTGGTGGTTGTGTTTCAGATATCCCCAGAGTTACGAACATCTGATTCTGTTTTATTGTTTTAAAATATTGAGTTCAAGTTTTTAGATTTAAAAAAAAAGTCTACTTCTGAATGTGTGACACTTCCCTATGGCTTTATACTGTTTGCACGCTCTCATTCAAGACAAAGCCGGTCCTTCTCACAAAGCTGCGCTTGCCATAACATTGCACACATCCAACTTGAGGCCAGCGCAGCAGCACAAAGTTGCTCTGGTTCTAATGAGAAAGAGAGTGGGGGACCAACCTATCAGCGGGGGGCAAATGGTGACCCTGTCATAATCCATTTTAAATGGAATACGGATATATTGGGATAAAGCCGCGAATCTATTTGAAACAGATAGAAGCGGTTGGTTTCTTTTTTGCCTGGAGGAAGAGTTCAAATGGTTAGCAGGGCAGCCAAAGGTTAACATTCCCTTTAAGTCCCACTGAGTTACTCTTTTAAGGAGTTAATTGGTGTGCCAGCAAGTAAATGTTCAGATCTGAGGGGGAGGAGGGTTTTTTTCTTTCTGTGTATGAAAAACTTCACTTCTGGACCTGCAGTGAAGTCTTTGTTTTTCCACTTACTGTTAAATCATAGAAATGATGGGAGGAATGTATGCAAAAGTGCACAGGAACCATGAACCGCCTAAGATTTTTTTTGCATTATTTGCATTCACCTTCAAATGATGCAAAAGAGAAAGAGATGACATCAGCCCCATTATAATAAGGTTGCATCTCATACCTATATACAGTCCAGAATAACAGGTCCTTCAGAGGGAACAAATTATCCTTTTTACCATGTCGTGATCAGATTCATCGTCATATGGCTGTATTTGCAGAAGCTATTAAAAATGTAGCTCTTCTGAAGAGCTTTTGAGATGATGCCACCTGTGTATAGGTGATTACTGCTATTGTGATGCCTTGTGATTCATTTATTTCCATTGTATTGGCTTAATTTTAATTCTTTCCTGTGGATGTTGTAGTTATATGATTGTGGATTGTTGCTCTGAGAGTCTGATCTGATTGCAGTAGTGATCAAAATTAATAAACTAATAATACATTTGTGAGAGTATCATTTGTACAAATTATAAAACTAAGGTATATGATTTAATTATGGATTTAATCCATAGTTTCTTAATTTGGGAGTGAAATCCATTAGATACAAGGAGGCCTATCTTGATTGGATTGTCTGTGTAATGAACAAAAAGGAAAACAATCATTGTTTGGATCCACTGAAAGTAATGATGGTATAATACCCTTCTCTAACTATGAAGATTTCATAAGAAGCAACTTTATACTTGCCCCATTGAGTCGAGTATTGTTGACACTGACTGATAGCAGTTCACCATGTTTCAAGTTGCAGCCCTATCTGGAAATGCGGTGGTTAGTGCCTGAGACCTTCTTCCTGCAAAGTTGAAAATTCTGGCAATGAACTATGGCTCCTGTCAAGATTATACAGCTGCGGGATACCCACTATCCATGATTTGTCCAATCCATTTCAAAGTCTTTGCAAAATAGTAAATCAGTGCAGGTATCATAACTCCCTCTTCTGTTGTAATCAGTATTTCTTAAGGAAAGTTCCCACTGCTAATGTAGTTCTACCACATGGCAAGCTAATATCCACTAATCATTGCTCTCCAGATTCCCATCAGCCTCAGCAAGGAGGACCAATGGTAGGGGATAGTCAGGGGATGATGTGCTGAGTGAGGAGGAGGAGGAGGAGGAGGAACTATATACACATTATAATGATATTTGGACAATTATTAGACTTTGGGATAAACCTTGAATTGACCCTAAACCACCAGCATTTGTTGAACATTCTTCAAAAGATAACACGTAGTGGTTATTGTTATTGAGAGATCATAGTTTACCAGCTTGCAAACAGATGTGGAAGGCTATTTTAATTAAGAGTGGAAAGGTATATAATAAGGTTGTTCAATGGTTTGGATCCAGTTCCAAAAATGAGGTTCGGAGAGCATGGGGCATGAAAGTAGCACTTTTCTGCAAATTCTTAAGATGCCCACATTTTTTTTCCTGGGAGTGTGCATCAGCTGCAGGCTGTAAGACTGATTTGCATTTACTTCACTTCCTAAACTGAATTTGTGACTTTGCAAAACATATGTGGTCATCCCAAGAAAATAAACCTCTGTAGACACCACCCCTAATGCTGTAAGAGCTGTAAAAAGAAAGAAGAGATCATTTGGAGGATGAAAAGAAAGGAGTAAACAAGAGCCCTAGCTATTTTGTACATTACGAAAAGTAAGTACAGCTTCTCTCTGCCTCTGAATGGATTAGCAAATTTATGTCTGGATATTTCATTAAAAATCCAGACATAAATCTCCCAAAGCAAAAATCTGTCCTGCAAAGTGCAAAATAGAACAGATCTGATATACAGCAATCTGTATGTTCTTAGTCATGGGTTTATATGGGCCATAGTCATTTAAAAATGCTTTTAAGAGCAGGGATTATTCTTTTTCTGGAGTCAGCATATATCACATCAATGTTTTAGGCAAAGTTATAATACATCTGATGAGCAGGTTTTATTGAGGCTAATTTGGAAATGAGGGGAGATTTGCCAGAAATTCATATATTAAAAGTGAACCACAGTGAAATACAGCAGAAAGTTCTCCTCCATTGTTTAGTTTTGTCTTTTTTTTCACTTGGCCAGTCCAAACTAGAGGCTTCATCACTTTTATTTCCCAATCAGGAGAGTTGATAGTGCGTTGATAGAGAGTTGATAGAGTTCCAATGAGGACATGGTGAACTGAAGCCGTCCCTGAAGAAGCAGGGATGACATTACGGCTGAAATCGGCAGCCGGATATGGGATCTGGGCTGGCAAAATCTCTCTGGAGAAAGGAGAGATGGTGAGATTGCCCATACATACTCTGTACAGCAGCTGCTCATGAGTAGACAGCAGGAACTGACATTTTTGCGATATGCTTGCGAGTTGAGCGGCTGGGAGTCAAGGGATTCCATCAAAGCTCATAGTCATAATGTAGCCTTTAAGGACTCAAGGTTTGGCTGATCCTCATTTTTTAATCACTTTTTAATTATTATTTTTATTGCTTTTCAAATATTGAGAACCTCCGGAACAGCAAGTTTCATAGTACTCACAGGGTGAGTTTCCTTCAATCCTTTACAAAAGAAGTTTTAAGTATGAGTTTAAGGACTTAATTTTTTTTTCAGAATTAATAGCAAAAGGGTGATTAGAGAGTTGATTTTAGAAAGTTATAAATGGACTAAGGGACCAGATGAATTTAATAACATTCTGAAATTAAATGTAAGAATCCTTCCCATGGGAAACTATTCATATTTTTTGCATTTGGAAGAAAAACAACATGAAAAGATGGGGCTTTGAAGCTTGGACACTAGAAGGAAATAAAGATTATAATTAATGGGGAAGAATACTTAAACTCAATCTGATAATGTAGAATGGAGCAAAATCTTTTAACAATTGATGCATTGAGCGATATTTGTGAACAATGGACTCAGAAATTAGTTTTAAAGATCTCTGTCATAATTGATAGACTACATGGTGTTATGGAAGAAGGACAAGTTTTACTGGACAAGACTGAAATTGATTCAAATGTGGACTTAAAAATGACAGGCTACAAGGAGGATATGGAAAAAACTGAAATATTGAATATTTCAATATTCAACAAACCAGTTGATGTTTTAATAACTAAAAAGGATATACAAATAATAGACCAGAATAATGTCTTGGATAACCTTTCTATATTGGATTTACAAAAGGGATTTGTTAATGTTGTCGGTGATTTTTTGAGAAGAGAAAAAGAGAAAATGAAAAGAAACCAAGTTTTTGGACACTACTTGAAGGGATTAACGATCAAGATTGTTGGGAGCAAGGGGAAGGAATATAAAGTTGGTTTATTTGACCAAGATTAAAATAGATAAGTTGCTATTTCTGGAAATTTTTAATGGATTTTTTCTGACCAGGACTGGATGATGATGTTTTAAGGTTTTGTTTATAGATAAGAGTTATATGGGAAAGAGTTTAATTGCTGTATTTTAAATTTATCTGATTAAGGTTAAAACAGTTATGTTGTTATCTCTGGTAACTTTTATTGGATTTTTACTAACTAGATTTGAATGATGAGGTTTGGGGAATTTGTTTAATGATAGAAAATGAGATATAAATGTAAATGGAAGGAATTCAAGTGGGTTTATTAGATCAAGTTTATAATAGATAGGTTGTTACTTCTGGTAACCCTTAATGGACTTTTGCTGATTAGGATGGATGATGAGGCTTTAAAGATTTGTTTATAGAGAATGAGGTGAGATATGGGATGAAGAGATTGTTTATTGTATTTTAAGAGATGGTGATAAGTTGTTAAAGATGTTTATAGTTTCCAGAAGAAAGGGGGAAGCTACTTTTCTTTCTTTCTCTTTTTAATTTTTTTTCTTTCTTTCTTTCTTTCTTTCTTTCTTTCTTTCTTTCTTTCTTTCTTTCTTTCTTTCTTTCTTTTCTTTTCTTTTCTTTTCTTTTCTTTTCTTTTCTTTTTTCTTTCCACTTTTTATTTTTTATACTTTGTATTAGTTTTATCTGTACAATGTAATCTTTAATAAAAGTATTATTTTTAAAATAGAGAGTTGATAGTGCATTTCTTTTCTGGAGAGTTCTAGGACAGATCGGACTGGCTGAGCTGACTATGTATCTATCATGGATTCTAGCTATTGATAGGAGATTTCTGGATCAGATTCCAAACTCTACCAGGTTTACACAAACCTGAGAGGTGGTGACATACTGTATTTTATTTATTTATTTATTTATTTTTATCCCGCCTTTATTATTTTTATAAATAACTCAAGGCAGCAAACATACCTAATACTCCTTCCTCCCCCTCTTTTCCCCACAAAAACCACCCTGTGAGGTTAGTTGGGCTGAGAGTGAGTGACTGGCCCAAGGTCACCCAGCCAGCTTTCATGCCTAAGGCGGGACTAGAACTCCCAGTCTCCTGGTTTCTAGCCCAGCTAAAAGATGTTTAAATGCTGCAGTTTGAGATGCTGATGACTAGTAGCAGAGGGAATTATTTTCTGAAGAGACAACTGGAATTGCTTAAGTTGTCTTCTATTTACTATTTGCCTGCTGCTTCGTTGGATACATTCTAGAAAGCAAATATCTGAACAGTGAATATATGAGTGGTGAAACATGCATTTGAATAATTAATGGTGAAACTTGCGCACGCAAACTTGCTGCATCGTAATTTATCTCTCTCCATCCTTCAGAGATGGCTGGAGAACCAAGTTCCAGCTTTCTGCTAAAGGCATACATCAGCTGAGATTTCACTCTACCACTCAAAGGGCTTGCAAAAATAAGGCAGCATGGGACTCTCCCTGAGTTTTTCGAGAGTATGTCTGAAGAAATCACAGCAAGTTGTGACCCATATGAATGAACACGGCCTCTTCTGATCTTGTTAAAAGAACCAAAAGGAATTTACTTTCAGCAAACCTGAGGACAGCTTGATCCTGCAGGAACCTTTTCAAATGTTGTTGGCGCCACACTGCTGATATATTTATCCCAGCTGTTGTTGGCTTCTTCAGAAAGATTGGGCATTGTTAAAAGTGAAAAATGCATTTTAGTTGATGTCAGAGTTCTCCACTCTAGTACAATGCCTGCCATAGAATGCTGGCATGAAATGACCTTGCTTGGGAATGAGATAAAATTGTCTGAATCCTTCTGTGATGCAAATGAATGGCTTTAAGCTGTGGCCCTTCCAAAAGATGGTCACTTAGGAATATGAGGCTGTTTGGAATCCTACTGTTAGCATTCGTGTTCTTCTGATGAACAGTCAGGAATTCAATTGCCTGTGTTCACAAACAAAGCAAATAACAAAAGATCTGCTGCCCTAAATTGATAACAGCCCCCCCCGGAGCTCCAAAGGAAATTGCTGATGCATTCTTACATCATGCAGTGACATGATATCATGAGGTGCACTCGAATGAAATTTGTTCATTCGAGAGAAGCAACTTTTTATATTTTAAAAACGTTGGCATGTTTGTTTTAGCCTGACATGGAAATGGCAGATCCTGAACTGGTAGGCAGAGGGCATAGCTCTGCACATTCAGCTGAATTTATAGAATAATTCTCATCCAGTTTTCAGTGTAGGATTTATGGCAGATTTAAGATGTAATAACAGTCATCTAAATTGCTAATTTCTTTGAGGTAATTACTCCAGGGTTACTTTCAATCCAACAGGAAAGAATGTGCTCATTACTTAAAGTGATTCTAGCTTTACGTGTATTTCTTCCATGTGGAAGAAATAGAATATTAATAATTTCAAAGATTTGCTGTCTTGCTGTTCAGTCACAAAGGCTTTCAGAGTTGTTGACAATCATAAAAACAATGGCTAAGTTGAAAAACAGTACTAAGTTATTACGTATTTGTTTGTTTTTGGTTTTAGATACTGTATTTTATTATCCTTAGTTTATGGCTTTCTATTATTTCTGAATCAGACCACTATAAATTGTTCAAAAACCAAAACGTCTGTCATGATGTCATGACGCAAACGCTATTCTTTACATGCTTGCTAGTGATGTCCTGACATAATTGCAAAATGGACATGATATTGTGATGCCTGTTTTGTCATCTGCCCCTTCTTGTCCCCACTCAGATGCCCATGCTTGTTTAAAAAATGATGGCATAGCAAAAAATGTGAACACAGTAACGATTGATGAGAATTATGAGAGCAATAAAATCAATAAACAGTTAATAAAATCCAAAAGCACCAACCCAGTCCAGCAGAAAGCAAATACATACAGCGAAGATCTAAAACATATGTACAAGTAGGAATTCACTTCACCTGTGCTGCAACTCACCTAACAGAATTACTCGTGAAATGCAGAACGTAGGGTTGAACCGAAAGAAAGCTAGCCGTGTATAGTACATCCCCTTCCATAACAACTTAACTGTTTTTTTTTTTGGTTTTTTTTTTTTGGTTTTTTAATTCCTAGAATTTTCTGGGAAGGAAGGTGGAAATCCTTCCTGAAATACTAAGGAAGAGGCAAAGAGGAAATCAGCTTTGGATTTGAGTATAATTTGCATTTGAAGCGCAAAGTGGTTTGAAACTAAACCCAGTCTTAAACCAATCCTTGGAATGTATGCCAGTATAAACCTCAACAGTTATTTCTTTTGTACTGAAATTATTCATTTTGCTTCCAAGTGGTCAAGTTTAGGGATATTATATTCTACAGTCTATTTGCCAGCACTGAGATTATTTTTAAGCAACCATAACTTGCTAAGCCATTATAAATTGGTAACATTGATTAGCTCTTTTTTAAAAAAAACACGTGTCTATATGACTTTAAAAGATACAGTCAGTGTTAGTGTGGATTGCCACACTAATTAGCCTTGGTTAAAAAGCAGGCCATTTGATCAACACCAATTAGTATTCTTCATTACTCAGGACCATTGCAATTGAAGTGAACCCCTTTCTAGTTTCCCTACTGCCAGCCTAGCTTAAACCTTAAATACACAGAGAACAGTTTCTGAATAGATTACTTTAATAATTTAAGCAAACTTTAGACTAAACCTCTTTTCTACATTAGTCAACCCTTCAATAGGACCCATGGATTGACAAACCTAAGGATTAGTTTTCACAGGCTCAATAAACCATCAGCACAATGAAGTGTCCATGTCCTAGCAGATCACTCACTCTATGTGAAGAAATGTAATCACCTGACCATTTGATTGGTTAAACCTGGATAACATTCACAAACCACAAATCACTTTGTATTGATACAAAGTTCTTAAAGCAGAAATGGGAAAGTTTTTCTTTTGCATTTTCTCAGATGTCATCTCTTGGGAGCCACATGTTAGCAAATAGGCAAAACTAGAGCTAGTATACTTTTTCTCTCTCTGACTGGATGGTTGGCTTCCCACACTGTTAGACCATAATGGTCAAGAGGTATTGGCTGCTTTTTTTGTTTTAGTGGTTTCTTATTTAGGTCCTATGTTTTTAATGGAATTTTATGGATTTATGGACTTTTGATGTTTATATGTTGATGGTTGCAGTGGTTGTGCTTCACTGCTATGAACCACATAGAGGTTTTTTGACTGAGTGGTATGCAAATGTCTTAATAGATAAATTATCTATTATATATTAAATAAATAATAATCATATATGCATCCATCCCTGTAATCATATACACCCCTTATTCATTCTTACACCATCAGTATTGATCAGTGTGGTCACATATAGACATCCCTCCATTTCTTTCTGTTGGAGAAAACTCCTGAGAATACTGTGGACAGCCAAGAAAACAAACAAATGGATCATCAAACAAATCAACTCAGAGTTCTCACTTGAGGTACAGATGACCAGGTTCAATTTATCCTACTTTGGACAAATTATGAGAAGATCTAGCTTTCTAGAGAAGAGTGTAATGCTGGGAAAGGTGGAAGAACAGAGAAGAAGAGGATGACCAGCAGCAAGGTGGATGGACTCAGTTACAGTAGCA
The DNA here is from genome assembly GCA_023362775.1 of Charina bottae. Classification (NCBI taxonomy): domain Eukaryota; kingdom Metazoa; phylum Chordata; class Lepidosauria; order Squamata; family Charinaidae; genus Charina; species Charina bottae. The sequence goes on along the minus strand of JALMGJ010000002.1, from coordinate 190,978,323 downwards.
ATGAATACACCATTGGAAGAGCTGAAAGACCAAGTTAGGGAGAGATCATCATGGGGAAAAAATCTATCTATATGGTCACTAGGAGTTGAAAATGACTCAGTGGCACATAATGATCATCATTATCATCCATTTCCTTCTCTCTCTCTCTCTCCCCCCCCCCTCTCCCCTCATAAAGCACAGGGCTGGGCTTGAAGGGTGAAAGATGAGGAGTCTCTGATCTCCTTTTCCCAGAGTTGTGGAGTAGAGGGGTAGAATGGGGTGGAATGAAGTCTCTGGGATTTTATTTATCGTATGGCACATTCACATCACATTACAATAAAAACATAGAGCATAATAAATATGAAATATAAAATATAGACAGGAAAATTACAAATGTATGTCTAGGTTACAAATATAGTTTTTTTGCTTCAGTTGTCACAGCCAGGAAATCAGCAAAGTCTCCATTGTAGGCTCAGTTTTTGACACTCTGTCACTATATGTTGGATAGTTTGTTTTTCAGCCCCACAGTCACAATTCGATGATGTTGTTTTGCCCCATTTATAAAGGGCATCTGCATGGCTACCATGACCCGTGCGAATTCAGTTCAAGGTTGTCCATATTGCATGGGGCTGGTCAAATCCAGGTGGTTTTTCCAAGATGCAGGGCAAGCTTCGGCATTGTGGAGGGCAATTTCCTAGCCAATGTTGTTTCCACGTGTTGTGGAAATTGAAATCATCTTCTAGAAGAGCTTTAGTGGTAGAAATGGCTGGATGTCTCAATCTCAGCCTGTTTCGCTCCAAGCAGGCTACATCATTTAGTATTGGTAGCTGGGGATTACCAATAATCTTCCGATATTCTTGAAGAAGGGCACCCTTTCGTCTTGCATCCGGAGGTGGTATATGGCTCAAAACAGGCAGCCAGTATGTGGGAGTAGGTTGTATTGTCCCACTAACGATGCACATTGACTCATGCACTTGTGTATCGATCTTTCTCGTGTGTGGGCTATTAAGCCACACTGGGGCACAGTACTCTGCTGCTGAGTAAACCAAACTGAGTGCGGACATTCTCAGCGTATCTGCTGTCGAGCCCCAGCTAGTGCCGCATAGTTTGTGTAGAATATTGTTTCTACCGGATGAAGGAGTATGAGTGTTCTTATATCCCCCAGAGCCACTCAATGTAGTAAGACAGATCTGTACAGCTAGAGGACCATGTGACATTGATGATGATGATGATGATGATGATGATGGTGGTGGTGATGATGATGATGATGATAATTCAATTTATGGTTCTGGAAACCTTCAAAAGTTGCTATCAAATTATAATTTTTAATGTGATTGAAGGGAGAAATGATCAAATAGAGGACTGGAGAATAATTACATTAAACATTTTTAATGTAAATTAAGTGCAAATATAAATCAAACCAAACCCATTGTTTGTCCTGACTCTACAAAGATCAAGCTGGCCAAACAGTAAGTTTTGCTTTAAAGAGATCTAGCCACAGGACAAAAAGGAAGCAATTAGTTGTAGTCATGAGTTGAGTTGTCTGTTCGTGAACCTGGAAGTTGGGAATTATTGTTTGGCCCTTTGCCATGGCTCTATTACATCACTTGGCATGAGAAGCAGATGGATACAGCTCTAGCTCTTCTGCCACTTAGGTTTCTCCAATATAATCTGTCATTTCTGGTAAACCAGATAAAGTTGATTTACTGGATTGGGCTGCCTTGTTCCAGAGGGTTTGCCATCTTTCTGATGAAATGCATAATCTTTGCATGCACATGTCTTTCTTATAATTCATTGCCGCAATTGCTTGGGTGGGAAAATCAGATGTAAAATGATATTGCTTTGCAATTAACTAAAATGTTTCCTGATTGAATCAATCTAAGGCAAAATATGGCTGATGGATACAGAGCTTTGAAACAAGTAGGAAATATAATCTAACCTTGGATGAAAAATGGGGGTGGGGGAGGATTTCTCATAGACTTATTATTGTCAAAGCCTACTCAACAGAGCTGAAAAGGCATAAAATTGGAATGGGAAGCAATCATTTTTAGCCCTTTATATCTGCCTTCCTTAAATTTATGCCTTCCAGATATATTCAGGACTGCAGCTCCCAGAATTCCCAGTCAAGACGGGAGCTGCCAAGCATTCTGGGAATTGAGGAGAATGAATGCAGTCCCAGTAATCCAAAGGGCAACCAGCTGGCAAAAACTGTTTTATGTAGGGTCAACTCAGGTTGAAGATTATAGAATGCTAAACAGAATTTGAATTTGTGTTCAACCATGACTTTTACTGGATTGTTTGCAGCTAATCATACTCTGTTGCCTAATCCACCTAACATGTTTAAAAAATTGTAGGATACAAATGAAATTAAATAGGGCAATCAGATCTGGGCTGCACAACTCCAGATGGCCACTAGATGACACCAGAGAGGTAAAGAAACATTGACTCCTTTCTGTCACCCAGTGGTCATCTGGATGTTTATAGCACAGATATTATTTATACTCTAAATTAAGAAATCTCCGAATGATTGCATTATATTACTAAATTGGGCCTTGCAGCTAAATCTATGATGCCAGTAGAAAAACAAGTGCTCTTATTTCTTTAAAATCAACAAGACTGAGTCTGAAATTATATGCATATTTGCCTGAGAGTAAGTTCTAATCCTCCAGCAAAGGAGATCATTACCTTGTCGTGGTGCTGGAGTTTGAGCACCTCAATGAAACCATGAGCTAAACCTTGAAGGGACACCCAAGACGGGAAGGTCGTGGCAGAGAGGTCAGACTAAATACGATCCCTGGGGAAGGTAATGGCAACCCACCCCAGTATTCTTGCCATGAAAACTAAATGGATCAGTACAACCAAAGATATGTCGGTATACCATCGGAAGATGGGACTCCCAGGTCGGAAGATGGTCAAAATGCTACTGGGGAGGAACAGAGGATACGTTCAACTAGCCCCAGATGTGATGACGCAGCTAGCTCAAAGCCGAAAGGACGGCTAGCGGCCGACGGTGCTGGTGGTGAACGACGAATCCGATGTTCTAAAGATCAACACACCATAGGAACCTGGAATGTAAGATCTATGAGCCAGGGCAAATTGGATGTGGTTATTGGTGAGATGTCAAGATTAAATATAGACATTTTAGGTGTCAGTGAACTGAAATGGACTGGGATGGGCCACTTCACATCAGATGACCACCAGATCTACTACTGTGGACAAGAGGACCACAGAAGAAATGGAGTAGCCTTCATAATTAATAATAAAGTGGCTAAAGCAGTGCTTGGATACAATCCAAAAAACGATAGAATGATCTCAATTCGAATTCAGGGTAAGCCATTTAACATCACAGTGATCCAAATATACGCCCCAACCACAGATGCTGAAGAAGCAGAAGTAGATCAGTTCTATGAGGATCTGCAGCACCTACTGGATAATACACCAAAAAGAGATGTTATTTTCATTACAGGAGACTGGAATGCTAAGGTGGGTAGTCAGACGACACCTGGAATTACAGGCAAGCATGGTCTGGGAGAACAAAATGAAGTAGGACATAGGCTGATAGAATTTTGCCAAGACAACTCACTGTGCATAACAAACACTCTCTTCCAACAACCTAAAAGACGACTTTATACATGGACTTCACCAGATGGTCGACACCGAAATCAGATTGACTACATCCTTTGCAGCCAAAGGTGGCGGACATCTATACAGTCGATAAAAACAAGACCTGGAGCTGACTGTAGTTCAGATCACGAACTTCTTATTGCAAAATTTAGAATCAGACTAAAGAGAATAGGGAAGACCCACAGATCAGTTAGATATGAGCTCACTAATATTCCTAAGGAATATGCAGTGGAGGTGAAGAATAGATTTAAGGGACTAGATTTAGTAGATAGGGTCCCAGAAGAACTATGGACAGAAGTTCGCAACATTGTTCAGGAGGCGGCAGCAAAAAACGTCCCAAAGAAAAAGAAAACCAAGAAGGCAAGATGGCTGTCTGCTGAAACACTGGAAGTAGCCCAAGAAAGAAGGAAAGCAAAAGGCAACAGTGATAGGGGGAGATATGCCCAATTAAATGCAAAATTCCAGAGGTTAGCCAGAAGAGATAAGGAATTATTTTTAAACAAGCAATGTGCGGAAGTGGAAGAAGACAATAGAATAGGAAGGACAAGAGACCTCTTCCAGAAAATTAGAAACATCGGAGGTAAATTCCAGGCAAAAATGTGTATGATCAAAAACAAAGATGGTAAGGACCTAACAGAAGCAGAAGAGATCAAGAAAAGGTGGCAACAATATACGGAAGATCTGTATAGGAAGGATAATAATATTGGAGATAGCTTTGACGGTGTGGTCAGTGAGTTAGAGCCAGACATCCTGAAGAGTGAGGTTGAATGGGCCTTAAGAAGCATTGCTAATAACAAGGCAGCAGGAGACGATGGTATCCCAGCTGAACTGTTTAAAATCTTGCAAGATGATGCTGTCAAGGTGATGCATGCCATATGCCAGCAAATTTGGAAAACACAAGAATGGCCATCAGATTGGAAAAAATCAACTTATATCCCCATACCAAAAAAGGGAAGCACTAAAGAATGTTCAAACTATCGAACAGTGGCACTTATTTCACATGCCAGTAAGGTAATGCTCAAGATCTTGCAAGGTAGACTCCAGCAATTCATGGAGCGAGAATTGCCAGATGTACAAGCTGGGTTTAGAAAAGGCAGAGGAACTAGAGACCAAATTGCCAATATCCGCTGGATAATGGAGAAAGCCAGGGAATTTCAGAAAAACATCTATTTCTGTTTTATTGACTATTCTAAAGCCTTTGACTGTGTGGATCATAACAAATTGTGGCAAGTTCTTGGTGGTATGGGGATACCAAGTCATCTTGTCTGCCTCCTGAGGAATCTGTATAACGACCAAGTAGCAACGGTAAGAACAGAGCACGGAACAACGGACTGGTTTAAGATTGGGAAAGGAGTACGGCAGGGCTGTATACTCTCACCCTACCTATTCAACCTGTACGCAGAACACATCATGCGACATGCTCGGCTTGAGGAATCCAAGGCTGGAGTTAAAATCGCTGGAAGAAACATTAACAATCTCAGATATGCAGATGATACCACTTTGATGGCTGAAAGCGAGGAGGAGTTGAGGAGCCTTATGACGAAGGTGAAAGAAGAAAGTGCAAAAGCTGGCTTGCAGTTAAACCTCAAAAAAAACAAGATTATGGCAACGAGCTTGATTGATGACTGGCAAATAGAGGGAGAAAAAGTGGAGGCAGTGACAGACTTTGTATTTCTAGGCGCAAATATTACTGCAGACGCTGACTGCAGCCAGGAAATCAGAAGACGTCTACTTCTTGGGAGGAGAGCAATGGCAAATCTTGATAAAATAGTTAAGAGCAGAGACATCACACTGACAACAAAGGTCCGCATAGTTAAAGCAATGGTATTCCCCGTAGTAACCTATGGCTGTGAGAGCTGGACCATAAGGAAGGCTGAGCGAAGGAAGATAGATGCTTTTGAACTGTGGTGTTGGAGGAAAATTCTGAGAGTGCCTTGGACTGCAAGAAGATCAAACCAGTCCATACTCCAGGAAATAAAGCCAGACTGCTCACTTGAGGGAATTATATTAAAGGCAAAACTGAAGTACTTTGGCCACATAATGAGAAGACAGGATACCCTGGAGAAGAAGCTGATGCTAGGGAAAGTGGAAGGCAAAAGGAAGAGGGGCCAACCAAGGGCAAGATGGATGGATGCTATTCTGGAGGTGACGGACTCAACCATTGGGGAGCTGGGGATGGTGACGGCCGACAGAAAGCTCTGGCGTGAACTGGTCCATGAAGTCACGAAGAGTCGGAAACGACTGAACGAATAAACAACAACAAAAGTTCTAATCAACATAGTGGGATTTACTTGATGTGGACATCCATGAGCATCAGTTCTATAGTTATTTAAATATGTATTTTCATGCAGATTGCTTTAAAATTGCACAATATCATAGAGATATTCCATGGGTGGGAAAATCAGATGTGACAGGGATTCACCAATGCATTGTGATCTGCTAATTGGAATGCTATGGACCACAACAATCTATTCTAGAATACTGGAGGCTTTCTATTTATTATGCATTTATCCCACTTTTCTATTTATACAACACTCAAACTGTCTTACAGCAATTAAAAATACACATTATAAAATTTAAAAATAAAAGGAATACAATTGGACCAGATTAGGATAAGATGCTGCATGGGGAAGGAGAGGAGGAGGTAGTCCCACTGTCAAACCAAAAGACATTTGATTTTCAGCCTGAATATGAACTTCATAGGACCTATGATGCAGATAAATGGGGCAGTGATATAGGGTACGTTGGGCCTGTTAATTTGTATTGGTATGTTTTCTCTCAGCCCAACTCACCTCACAACCTGTTGTGGGGAAAATAGGAGGAGGAAGGAGTAATAGGTATGTTCCCTGCCTTGAGTTATTTTTAAAAATAATAAAGGCGGGATAGAAAAAATAAATAAATAAATAAATAAATAAATAAATAAATAAATAAATAAATAAATAAATAAATAAATAAAAATAAAAATAGTGTTAAGTCTATTCTAGGGTTTACATTATAGTTTGATTGTATTTTCAGTTTTAAACACATTGCAATTTTTGAAAATTAGAGGAAAGCTAGAAGTTCCAGAACCTGCAAAACAAAAACGAAAAAAGAAAAGAAGGTTATGAAAGCCAGGCCTCAAGTTGGCCATTATTTCTGATGTACCTGAACAAAAGTACAATTATTTCAATCTAATTTGGGAACAGAACAACTAAAGGTTGTTATTTGGGATGTTTTTTGTTGCTTATTCATTCAGTCGCTTCCGACTCTTCATGACTTCATGGACCAGCCCACGCCAGAGCTTCCTGTCGGCCATCACCATCCCCAGCTCCCCCATAGTTGAGTCCGTCACCTCCAGAATATCATCCATCCATCTTGCCCTTGGTCGGCCCCTCTTCCTTTTGCTTCCACTTTCCCTAGCATCAGCATCTTCTCCAGGGTATCCTGTCTTCTCATTATGTGGCCAAAGTACTTCAGTTTTGCCTTTAATATCATTCCCTCAAGTGAGCAGTCTGGCTTTATTTCCTGGAGTAGGGACTGTTTTGATCTTCTTGCAGTCCAAGGCACTCTCAGAATTTTCCTCCAACACCACAGTTCAAAAGCATCTATCTTCCTTCGCTCAGCCTTCCTTATGGTCCAGCTCTCGCAGCCATAGGTTACTACAAGGAATACCATTGCTTTAACTATGTGGATCTTTGTTGTCAGTGTGATGTCTCTGCTCTTAACTATTTTATCAAGATTTGTCATTGCTCTCCTCCCATTTGGGATGACTTTGTCATAAAACGTGGATGGAGGTTTTATGGATGGATGGTCGCAAATACTTTGTCAGGGAAAGCATCACTGTTGACAGCTGGAAAGCAGAAGAAGCTCATCCTGATTTCTCCAGCTCAGTTCTGTTGGTGCCCAAACAGGATGAACACTTTATGGCCCAAGGAACATCAACCTCCCGATGGGTTAGTGTCATGCTTCATATGGCTCTGCGATAGCTATTGTCATCACACTGAAATATGCCTGCATGAGTTCAGTCCTAAATCAAGGGAATTCGCAGTGAGAGCCAGAAATTAGGCACAAGTGTTATTGTGACAGGGACTTAATTATGAACTGATGAACCAGTTAAAATCTGAAAAACACCAAGTTACTTTTTTGACAGGAATCTTGCACTACAAGATTTTCAAGGCTTCAAGAATGTCAGCCAACTTACCACTTTATCATGTTTAATTTCCTGATGGGAAAATAAGTAGAAGTGACAAACATATAACCAAAGGCTTCTTGGGGGTAGGTGGGTAGAATAAAGAATGATTATAGACATGTTTATTTTAGATTTATCCTAAGTACAGACTTGATAAATCTAGTTTATTCTTGACTACTCCAACAGTATAATTTTCTTTTAAAAAAATAGATCACTGATCTTTTTAAGAGGCATTTTAAAAATTACCCTGGCATTAGGCTGACCATATTTCCTTGAGACAAAAACAGGACATTGGGATGGCAAAATGGGACAGGGTCTTATGTAATATTCCGTATTCATGAAAAAGACAGGGGTCCCCACCCCCCGGTCCACGCGATTGGCTCCCGCCTACAAACCCCACCCCCTGGTCCACGTGATTGGCTCCTGCCTGCAAAACCCCCCCGGTCCCTCCTTTGCTGCGCACTGGTAGGCGGGAGGGCTTCCTCTTCTGGGCTGCCTCCAATCGGCAGCTCCAGCTCGGATCCTCCTTCTGCGCCATTCCCGCCGGGTTTAAAAAATGGGACAAAATTGAGATTTTTATCAAAACGATGGGACGGTTGAAAAATGCTAAAAAAACAGGACTGTCCCATTCAAAACGGGACGTATGGTCAGTGTACCTGGCGTCTTAATTAATGTTTTTTATGCACAGTGATATGACTCTGCAATAACAACACCTAGCCAACTCAACTGGCCTAGAAAGCTAAGCAGGATTGGCTTTGGGAAATCTGTAGCTGTAGGCTAGCTTGGGGAAGATTTTTTTAAAAAATCACAGAAGAAGACAACAACAAACCATTTCTGTATCATGCTAAGGAAACTGCATGGATGTGTCCAGGTAACTCACTAAGAGTCAAAACAGAAAGTAAACAAACATTCTAACTCTGAAAGATCCCTGCCACCCCTGGATACTAAAACAACATCAGTTACAATTAATGGTGCCATTAAACTGAAATAAAAGGCAAATATTCTCACAGTCAAAGCACTTTTTTCAGTGAAATTTTCTGACAGAAATAATCCTTTAATATACCACTTTGTATGCTTCTAATGTAATCCAACTCTCCTTATCAGTGCATATTAACTCTGACAAGTCAAACTGAACCTCTGTTATTAGACACTGTACTTGTGATGGTTAGAATCAAATAGAGCATGGCTAGAAGATAAAATCCTATCTATGAGTAGTAAGGTATTCTGGCTATACATTTTCTTGAAATAGAATTCTGTACTAGATACATCTTCAATCTGATCCAGCAAGACACACACATATTGCTTGTTCTGGGTTTGGATAAAAGGCAAGACTAAATACATAGTTTAAACTAGCACCATCCAGCATTTATATCAACAAGTAATACATACAAAGGGCACATTGTATGCATTTTACCTGATCTTCTAAATTGATTCCAAAACTCTTGATTCTTCTGAGAATCATACATTGGAACACACGTATATGCGCACAAACATTTTAATTGTGTCTTTATGGGAAATGGAAGTATAGGTCAAGACTGGTGACCCAGGAAGAAAACAAATAACATTATCCTTAAATAAAGCTATTGGTTGCATTTCCGTTAAGTAAATATTTCCTTACATCTTCAAAATCAATAATATGCAAGGTCCTTCCTCACACACATGTCCCATTGATTTCAGGGAAATTGGGAGCACTTGAATTTTTTCTTGGCTGGAATCCTTATTTCCATACATTTGAATGTGGCTAAAATAGCAGTTTAATGTTATGCCTAGAGTAGGTGGTAGATAAGATCATGTTTTCCATGAAGAAGACTTCAAGTTCAATTCTCTATCTCCAGGTGGGATTGGGAAAGACTCCTTTTTGAAATGTTATAGTGTCTTCCAGTAAGTTAAACAATAATGAATTATGTTGATGAAGGTTCTCAGTCATCCAGGTGGAATTGTCTGTAGCTTGAATCATGTCAACTGGATTTCTATTTTCTCAGTGGAAACGTTTCGCTCCTTATCCAAGAGACTGAAGAAGCTTCTTGGATAAGGAGCGAAACGTTTCCACTGAGAAAATAGAAATCCAGTGGACATGATTCAAGCTACAAATAATGAATTATGTGGCCCAATGTTCTCACTATACAGCTTCCCATGGTCCTGATTTCACATGTTACATCAAAAACATTAAAGATCTCGTAGTGTTTGAAAGCCTGACAGGTTGATCATTGCATAAGGTTTTGTGAGCTAGAGAACACTTTGTACCATTCTGATCTCAAAAAGAAGCCAACTTGGCGTGATGAATAAAATTGGGGAGACCCAAGTACAAATCCACAATCTGCTATGAAGATCACTAGGTAACTTTCTTTCAGCCACTTTCTCCCAATCTAACCTATCTCAAAATTTTCATGAGGATAAAATGGAGAGGACACCTGGTCCCTTCAGTTCCTGGGGAAAATATGGGATATTAATATGATAAATAAAATAAATGCTTCCCACATGGAGGGTTACAGATTATTATGTTGGAGCAACTAGTCTTAGGCTAGCCTTTTCTACAATATGTATACTTATGTGCACAGGAACATATTTGGATGACAGATCATAATATGCTGTTCTATGAATGCAGACTGAAATGGTCTAGGGTGGGTAAAGTGAATCAGGACAAAGCAATTCCTTTTGATTACTGCATGTATTGCTTTGTTTGTTGAAAATAATTTACATATACTGCATGTGCAGTATTTCTTTGTTTATAATAATTTACATATCTCTTGTTTTTTAAAAAAAGAATTCAAAGTGGTTTTGAAGACAGATGTCTAATCCAGCAAATGTTCATGCTGATTTAAAAAACTAAAATTCATTTTTTAAAAAATCACTAGATCTTTACCAAAGGGAAGACAAATGTTATATTAAATCTTATTTACTTTTAAGAAGCCTGATGAGCTTCCAGTAGCACTTTGAAGAATAGAGGCTTCTTTGTAGAAAAGCTGCAAGACTTCACATGGCTGTTCCAGAAAGCATCAGTTTTTTTTGTGTTGTTTTTTTTTTTGAAAAGGGTAAAATAAATACACTTGTTCTTTTTAAAAAATAGAAGTAATTCAGTTGAACAAGTAAATGCAATCTTACCTACTACATCATAGGTGTCCCACACACACACACACGGACACCGGGGAGAACGCATATTAGCAGGACTTCATTCAGTTTAGCATTCATTCCACCACGAATCTGCTAGCTAACAAAATACTTCAATTGCTCCCCCCAAATTCATGGAAGAATTATTCTTAATTCCTAATTGTGCCATGTGCTTTTCCTGCATAAGTAGATCTATGGCTGTTGTGGGTCTTCCGGGCTGTGTGGCCGTGTTCTGGAAGATTTGCTTCCCAACGTTTCGCCAGCATCTGTGGCCGGCATCTTCAGAGGGCAGGAGCACAGACAGAAGCGAACTCTCTGTGCCCAGGTAGAGTGGCAATGTTTGTTTTCTATTTATAGAGCTAAATTATAGGAGATTAGGTGGGTTTTTTTGTGTGTGTTGAAATGTTAACGAGTGGCTGCTGAGTGTGATTAGCATGTTCATTGTGAGAAGTATTCCCATGTCCTGGTGGTTGGACTGAGTTCGTTGACCTTTTGCAGGCTGTGTTTTTCAGGACTGGTAGCCAGGTTTTGCTAATTTTTAGACTTTCTTCTTTTTTATTGTAACTGTGCTGGTGTTTGTGAATTTCAATGGCTTCTCTGTATAATCTGGTGTAGTGGCTTTTGGTGTTGTCCAGTATGCCTGTGTTTTCAAATAGGATTTTGTGTTCCGTTTGCTTGAGAGCATGTTCAGCTACTGAAGATTTTTCCGGTTGCTGAAGATGCCGGCCACAGATGCTGGTGAAACGTTAGGAACCACAACTTCCAGAACACAGCCACACAGCCCGGAAGACCCACAACAGCCATCGAACTCTGGCTGTGAAAGCCTTCGACAATACATAAGTAGATCTGCTTGTTTTCTTCTCATTTGGAAGCATCACTTGTTTCTTCTGAGAGTTTCAGGATAATTTGAATGCACATGACAATATTTTTTTAATTGGTTCTTTTTAATAATATTTCCCTACCTGGTTGGTTTAAATCAGTATTTCATTGTAGCACGAATAGGTATGGGGAATTTTTGTAGAGTAGCTCCATTTGAAACATTGAGATCACATGTGCTTCCAAGCAAAGCTTCAAAAATTTTCCCAATGTGTCACCAAAACACAGTTGAAGGTAAAACATTGTAAATTGAGAAGCTAGCAAAAATGGAATAAATAAAAGGTCAACACTGTAAACTTGGAGAGATTAAAACTTAGAGAGATGTGGATCTCTAATGATTTTCATTCTCCAAAGACTTAGTTACTGGTCTTTTTTCAAATGTGTTTTCTTCAGAAAATGATAAATGACTCTTCAGGAGCTTCTTGACATTCTCTGGTCAGTGCAAGCTTTAAGTCACCTGCAGTAGCCCAAATAATACAAGCACCAGAATTTAATATGAAAGGCGTGGGGCTCGATTTATGCAGCAAAATATGCAAGGAAAGTGAAATAAGAATAATAAAGCAATTCACAGAAGAATTTCTGGAGTCTGGAGCTTGAAGAAGAACTAGTAGTTGTTATTAATAGTTTATATTAGGATAGAATGCCTAAATAGTTAAGGTATTTCATAATGCAGTTAAATTATCTGCTGGACTATATAATGCCTCCATTACTAGATCCTATTTTAGCAAAGAAAAGAGATAGGATGAGACATGAGGAAAACTCCTTAATCTCACAACTCATGGACAGACTCAACCACCGTTTCAACTGGGAAACTGTGAGTGTCCTAGACCAAGCTAAATCCAAGAATGCTAGAGAATTCCTGGAAGCTTGGCATTCAGACAAATCAGCCATCAATACATACATAGAAATAAACCATATTTACAGACCATTCAAAAGAGTCAATAAAAAAGCTAAGAAGGAAACAAAAAGACCAGAATATATCCTCTCCAGCAGCCAATACCCAGATAAGCAGGGATTAACACCAGACAAACAATCAAGCAGAAAACAATACCCTAATCTAGGAACTACCAAGGAGAAAACCACACCTCTACCAAAACTGGCAGGGCAAGCTACTGTATATAAACAGGGAGCAAACCCCACACTCACATGCACTAATAATGTTACCTAGTCGGATAATGAAAGGTCTGCAAGCAAACAACCAAGCTCGGAGAGCACCAAGGACTCCACAGTTCAACCCTGAGCTACAGGTATTCTCTTCTATTAGAGAGAGAGGGATTGTGGGAACAGTAGGAAGTCGGACCTGGAAGTGATGGGCAACCTGAAAGTATCAATCTAACCAATTAAAAAGATGCTAGGTAAGTCTCAATGTAAAGGAGTCAAAGAAAGGAATTCCTACACTGACTTTGATTACCAGTTTTGTCCCTAGTTCCCAGTAGGTTGAAAAGGTGCAATGAGGCAATGCATACAGAAATGGCTCTTTCTCATTCCGAATTCATGATGCTATCTCTTGATTTAGGTTCCAGAACTAACCTCTGGGTAGTGGCTTGGTAAGGATATCTGCCTCCATTTCTTCTGATGGGCAGTAGTTTGGCAAAACAAGCACTTCGTGCTGCACATCTCTTATGTGGTAGAATTTAGCATCAATATGCTTTGTGTTGTAAGGGGTGAGGGCAATGAAAAGAACAAGACAATTGCCATGTTGGTACTATGCTTGACCTTGCAGTCAGCAGATATGGTTGTGTTTACAAGCAAAGTAAGTTGAGAAGGACAGAGAGACAAAAGAAAGGATTGCCAAGCAGAATGTGATAAGAAGGAGGCTAAGAAGCTGATAAAACGTTTTAAGGTGCCATATTTGGTCAAAAGGTTGCTAAAATTCTGGAGCCAGCATATGTAATGTGTTAACATTTGATTGGTAACTTTTGGTCCCTGTACTACATATATATTATGTGTTTCCTTTCTTTCTCTGTCTTCCTATTTTAAGGAACACCATTTTCTTTTGCACTAGAGAGAATAAACTGTGCTGTATTCAATTTGGTTTGGTTTATTGACTCTCCAGCTTGAACAGACCCAATTAACAGATCCAGACTAAAGGCAAGGGGTCTGGAAATCTGTTCAGTTTGGATTTGCCCTTAACAGTGTATGGTATAGTTTTTGGACTGGGAAAGCAGAATGCAGCACTTTTAATCTTTATGCATTGTAACTGACTTTGGTTTATCACTTCCAAAATCCAATAGCAGTTTGAGTAGCCAGGTCATCTCTTCACATGCTTGTGCTGCAGATACACATTGTGCTCCAGTGCAAGAAGGGGCAGACTCAACTGGTAACTCCTCCTCCATAATACAACCAATTGCCACTAGAAGACTCTGTCTTATCTATCTTTTGTCCAGTTTGCATCCTAGTCTAGGTTTATTATTTGTAGGTCCCATCGATTTCATTTCTGCAGTTCCTCTTAGACATCTTCCTATATATTTTACTGCAGTCCAAGCTTCATTTGTTGGTCTATTTAATTTCCTGACCAGTATTCCAATTGCTCTGCTATGATATCCGATCTTGTTAACTGTTGTTATATACAGGAGCTTTCCAATTGTTTTCTGTAGTGATGGTGGTCTCAGAGAGGCCTTTTTTAAAGAACATTGTCTATTTCATTAGTCTCTCTACTCCATCAGGTCTATTAACTTCAGTTTCTGATTAAGGAAGAAGTTCCATCTCCTTTTTCCATCTATGTTCTGATGTCATGGGGAAACCCTTCAATTTACTTAACCTTCTTTTGTTTTGTTTTGTTTAAGTGGTTTATAATTTCTAGGCTATACCTTTTATCTTCATAGCACAAGATCAACATAATGTAAGATACTATCCACCTTTCATACTAGCATCTCAGATGAAAACCATGATTACCTTTGCCTCGTGTGACCTCTCTAAGAGGCAGTTGATTTCGCTTTTCAATGCAAGCTCTAGCACAGTGTTTCTCAACCTTGGCAACTTTAAGACATGTGGACTTCAACTCCCAGAATTCCCCAGCCAGCACACTGCTCTAGCAACTTGACCTAGGCCATATTTGATCATTTGCAGCTTGTGTCAAGCCCTACTTTTCCATACAGAACTTGTTATGAATCAATTTTGAATTGATTCTGCAAATGGTTTTCATTGCAATACATAATTCTGGTTTACAGGATTCATTCTTTACAAAACTCCAGCTTGTGGCTTTCTTTTGTTTTGCATCAGCATGCCTGCTTTAAGAATATTTCTCTCCTGAAAATTTCTCACCTTTCTCTCTGAAGATTCCTGTCCTTCTTTCGAAAATCCTTCAGTTTCCTCCATTTGTTTTCTGAGATTAAACTCCTGTCAATGTTTGTGGACCAAACCCAAATTTGGATTTGTTTAATCTGAAGAAAATTAGTAATGCCTTCATATTACTCAAGAAGATTATGGACAGAAGCGACTTCAGGCAATTTTATATTTGTTGCTCCATTTCCATTACTGCTATTGTAGCTAAGAAGTATCTCATGTGAACTGATAAATCATTTACATCTTTAAGTCTTTTATTACAGAGTTGTAATCTGAGGGAAACTTGCAATGGCACAATATAAATATCTAGTATTTCGTGTCCTTCCTGTTGTTTCCTTAAAGATTTGGGATCTCTCTATTACCAGTACTACTAGACACCTAGGGCATACCATTCTAATGGGTCCTCCACCCTTGCAGAGGTCCAGGCACCCATGATCTGTTATTTGACTAGAAAGTGATATGACCAGGGCAAAGGACAATTGTCAGAAATCAATGTTCTCCATCCTCAACTGCTTCAAAGTGAAAATCAAATCTACTGTGTGTCTGCCTAGATGTCTTGGGACCATAATTACTTGTGAAAAGCCCATGGTTGCCATGAAGGACATCAACTTCTTGAACTACACTCGACTCTTTGTCAGGGCATGGAGAATGAAATCATCCAAGAACAATAGCCCCAGAATGACATACAGGAGTTTGTGGATGGCTGTTGCAGGACAGCTGAGTGGTTGATATACCAGCAGCAATCCCAGTTTGTCTCTACTTTTAAACTAAATAGACTATTTTCATTTCCAGGCACTCACAACCAATTAGCTCCATATGTGATTATGCATATGTGAGTGTCTCATATGCATAATCATAGCAACCTCTCTTCCCCGTCTTTGCTGTTGAGGCTGCTGAAAGACCTAAAATCCAGGAAGGCAGATTTCTGATGGGACTACCATTGGATTACTGCTCAACCAAGTAATACATGTCAGGTCTGTGTGCTCATTTGTCACCATGTTGTAGCTAGATGCAGTCTTATTCTGTACAGACCTGGCTTTTACCAACAAAAACCTGAGACCAAAGCACCTGACAGTTTGGCTACCTGAGCCCCAAGGCTGGAGCAACTGGTTTAGAAGTAGGGGCATGCACCACTATGTGATTTCCCTTTCTCCTACAACAGCTTTCACCACCTCTAAGTATTCCCATCATGGTTGTGATTAGAGATCCCATCCTCCCTAGATTTTAACAACAGCTCCCAACCCTTTCCTGTCCTTATTTCCCTCTACTGTTCACCCAGCTAACCAGCATCAGCTACCATGTGCAGGGCACAATTGCAATCAGAGGTTGTTCAGAAGAATTTGGGGGCAAATGGGGTTCTGGGTCCTAAGTTGCTTCCCTGTAGAGTTCAGCATACCTTACTCAATGAATCCGTATTGCTTAATCGCACAATCATGTCTGATGTCTAACAGTGTAGGATGAGAACCACTAAGCACCTCATATTTGTGATCACGACGTGCCCCTTGGCAAAATAACAACACTGAATGGTTTCATGGCCCAGATGCTACAGCATTAAAACATGACATAACTAATTTTAACTTTCCCAATCTTCATATCTAAGAACTTCCCATCTTGGGAGATCACTAACAGTCTGTTTATTTCCAGAGCTGATTTCAGCATTCTGGCAGATATTTTATGAAAGCCATAAATGGGTAGAAAACAGAGAAATACCCTAATATTGGGAGTAATAAATACCCTTGTCAAAAGCTGGAGGCTTCAGCAGATACCCATTAAAAGACAGTGTCCTCTGAAGAGAATAGTTAGAATTAAAAGAAAATCTTCATTGTAATAATCATAAAAAAAGCAATAGTGTACTGATGCGCAGTGGTCTCTAGACGCTCAGGTGCTAATAACACCATGGTGCTAACGCAGACTTAAAAGGATGTTGATCTGCATTTCAGCTGCATTTCTTTTAAAACTGGGACACTCATATCATCTTCAAAATCAGTTACATCTGCCAGGGAAATTAGCTTCCTGTCACTCTCTCGTACTCTCAGCCTCCATGATTCCAGGAGCTATTCTAGTGTAAGAAATGTGAATATGGTGGTAGCTTAGCAGTCCATGAATAGAAGTCTTTGGATTTAACCACATTTAGCTTCATTCATGTCAGACTTGTTTTATACAGTACACTCTGCTAAGAGAAACCTGGATTGTTGGCTGAATATTATCCCCTGTGATAGAAATGAAGCTAGAAATTCCCATTTACAAGAGGAAAAAAAAAGGGGGGAAGCTTTTATTTTAAAGAACTGGCAAGACAGGGGAGCAGTATTTAGCCCTCGACCATTAATGCTTCTGTAGGCTTTTTCACCTTTCTTCTGGTTTCAGAGTCTATTCACAGAGTACAATTAAAAATTGTCCTGAGAGCAAGAGAGAATTGGCATCCAGCAGGGTGGGCAACACACGGCCCACATGCTATATGATGTGCAGCTTCCAAATCCTGATTTGCACACAAACATCCCCCACACCAAAACTGGGGGAAAACAAAGCAATGCTAAGATAGATGTAGTGCATGCACATATATCATTCCCTAAAAGAATTATCAGTTATGAACCACTTTGTACTACCTTTGCTTCACTGATCTGCACCTTGTAATTCCTGGCCACTAAAAATAATTGCAAGAAAAAAATGCACTTACCCCAAATGTAGTTACAAAAAAAGGATAAACCAATACTATATTATCCACAGGTAAGAAGGTGGTATCCTTAGTTTTGGGGACAGCAAATAGAGGTTTGGGAACCTATCCTAGAGAAAAAAATTGAGATACAAATCTAAAATATTTTTTTCTTTTATTGTTAAATGTATGATTTTCAATAGAACTAAGAGTAGAAACAATTCTGTAAGTGGTTTCCCGAAATACTTCCCATTGCAAACACTGAGTTGCCAAAGTACAAAATTCAAAAGCAGGGTGTTTCTTCTAGATGAACCAGAAAATAGATGAATTGCTGTTATTGATTAAACTACATTTATTTGCACCCAAGATGGATGAGATATCTGATTACATTTGCATTTTAATAATAGATTGAAAAGTAGTTGCTATATTGTGTAAATGAAAAGGTCACAAGCAGCATCTCTACCAGATGTTAGAAACAGAAGTTGGAGGTCATTACTGCCTTCCTGACAACCACTTATTTGGTTTTCAGGGACAACAGTGGGTAACCCCTGTAACAGAGCTTTCCAAACTTTTCATGTTGGCGACACACACCAACGGCGGCAGCGGTGGTGGTGTGGTGGTGTGGTGGTGGCGGCAGCGGCGCGGCCTGCGGTGTCCTGGTGTGTCGCGCGCAAACCCAGAAGTGCTGATGGGGGGAACCAGAAGGAGCGGCACCCCTGCCGCCGCCAGCAGCGCTGATTGGTGGGAGTGCCGTTCCTTCCAGTTCCCCCAACAGCGCTTCCAGGTTTGCGCGCGACACACCAGGACACCACAGGTGACACAGTAGTGTGTCATGACACACACTTTGGAAAGCTATGCCCTGTTAGAAAGAGGATACTGGATTAAGGAGATCCGATCCTGCACTTCTTGGAAGGGAAGATGTTGGAAGGGATTTGGCACTTTCTCAAGCAAATGATATTTGGTGCATTTATAGTCAAAGGTTCCCTGCTCATAAGAAAAGATTGAGAATGGGACATTTCTACATTCCTCATTCACTACAATGAGTTCCTCAGTACAGAGAATTAAGAGAGTTACAACAGATAACATGAAAAGCAAACAGCTACTCTGCACCTGCCACAATATAGTTTGCTAGACTGCATAATGTGATCCGTTGGATCAGACAAAGGATGCAATTACTGTACATACTTGTACCCTAGCTAGAACATCTGTAAATGGAATCATTCAGATCAGGATATGAGCCCAGTTAGATCTGCCTTCAGAAAGCCAGTTTGGTGTAGTGGCTAAGGCACCAGGCTAGAAACTGGAAGATTGATCTTTTCTTCTACCACATCCATATATGGCTTCATATTATATTTTGTTCTTAAACTTCTCACCTCTTTCTTGTTGAGGATTTCATCAACTCCATAGCTTTCTCAATCTCCCCTTTCTCCTCAACCCATTCATTCTTCCTTCATATAAAGGGAAGCGGTGGCTCAGCGGGTTAAACCGCTGAAGCTGTAGGGCTGCTGGTCAGAAGGTCGGCAGTTCGAATCTCCGCGCAATGAGGTGAGATCTCGTTGCTAGTCCCAGCTCCTGTCGACCCAAACAGTTCGAAAGCTAGCGAGTAGATAAATTGGGTACCACCTTAAGTGGGAAAATATGCTGGCGTCCTGTCGGGGGTCGGTATCCACCAGACGGAAGATCTCTTTGAATGGCGGCGGTTACAACAGATCCCGGAAGCAACAACATCTACAGGATGTCAGCAGCCGGCTCCAATGCAAGGCACCCTGGGACATGTAGACCGGAAGCCAGGAAGAGTCGATTCCCTTACCCCCTCCCCTTGCGCACGGATTAGAAAAACATTGTATAATTGAATTGAAATGTATAAATGATGTATGTAAGCCGCCCAGAGTCCTCCACTAGGGAGGAAATGGGCGGGGTATAAATACAAGTATAAATAAATAAATAAATAAATATTTGCGTTGCAATTCAGTCTTCATTCATTCCCTCTATATGGCCAAACAACCTCAACATACTTCTATTATATTGGTAATCCACTTTTGTATTCAATCCACATTCATTCAGTATCTAGTCATTTATGATCCTATCTATCCTATTCTATCATACTGAAGTTATATTTATTGCATCCAAAAGACCCAAATAGCAAAATGCAGATATAATCAAAAAGTTTAACATAAGATAAATCAGTTTGGCAAATAAAATGAGTTAGTAAATAAAACATAAAACATTTAAAACCTCAAAGTAATTAATTTATCAGTGAGTACCATTTTTATAGCTACAGTTAAAACTTTGGCTGTCACCACTGTAATTCTAGGATTTTTATCTGAAAGTAAAATTTTGACATATTCAGAAATATCTCTTCCTGACCTCAGTTTTAAAATAGGCCAGATTATATCCTGCCAAAAACTCTTATTTTATCATCCTGTAGAAGAGTACAGTATGAGCTTGAAGAAGGAATGGATGAACTTAACTGTTGGGACTTAGGATTCTGTTTTGAAAGATTTTATTGCTGATATTCCCTTTGTACAAGGTTACACACTTGTTTTTGTGATACTTGATTTGTTTACCAAGATTGCTCATTTTATTCCTTGTAAGGGCCTTCTTTCAGCTTGGGAGACTGCACAACTTTTCCTAGACCTTGTTTTTAGGAATATTAGTAAATTGTGTGATCTTGGTTCATGTCTCCCAATTTACATCCAGGTTTTGGAAGGCTCTCTTCTAGCTATTAGATCAGAGCTTTCCAAACTTTTCATGTTGGTGATACACTTTTTAGACATGCATCATTTCGCGACACACTCTTACAGCAGGGCACAAGGCAGGCACTAGGACCTGCGTGGAATCCTGGCAGGGCTCGGAGGCAGCAGCAGCCGCGACACACCCAGACTGCAGCCGACACACTAACGTGTCCCGACACACAGTTTGGAAAGCTCTGTATTAGATTGATTTGTCATCCTCAAATCATCCAGTCTCTAATGAGAAAACAGAGAGGATGAACCAATTATTAGAACAGTACTTGAGATACTGTATCTTTTTTAGAAGGCCAATTGGACTGAACTGTTGTCTTTTGCAGAATTTGTGTATAACAACTTTATTCATCCCTCCATAGGTGGGTCACCCTTTCAGGCAGTCTATGACTACCATCCCTGTATCTTCTCCTCTAGAACCCCAGCCCCCAATGTTCCCTGTGCCTCAGGCTTTCTGCAGGAGAGGCAGGCTGTTGAGCTCCTCTTAAAGGAATAGCTGCATTTGACAAAGGCTGCTTGCCAGTGGCCCACAGATGCACACAGGAAAGATGGTGCCAAATTTGTAATGGGGGATCCAGCATGGCTTTCCATTAAGTTTTTGCCTTCTGCCCACCCATCCAAAATGGTGAACTTCAAGTTTATTGGCCCTTTCCAGTTATCCAGAAAATTAACACAGGGGCCTTTGTTTGTAATTGCCTGCTTCAGTTAAGATTCATCTGATATTCCATTGGATGCTGCTTGTTTGTGAGGACCCCACATGCCCCTTGCATTCTAAAACTGCCCTCCCCCAATGCTGGTGGATAGGGAATATGAATATGAAGTGGAATAAATTAAATAAATAATAATAATTCTGGATTCTATATGCAGGAGGAGATGTTTTGAATATTTGATTCCTTGGAAGGGTTAACCTGAATCTGCAAGGTCATGGGAAAGTGAAACAGATGTCCACGCTCACCCCTTGTACACCGGTTTCATCTGAAATTCCCACACAAGCTCCATCCCCATGATTTGCCACCACTATCAATAGACAGTGAACCTCAAGATGCAGAGGACTCTGTACTTCCCCCACAATAGACTCTCCAATACAAGTTGCCATTCAACAGGAAGATAGGGGGGACTTTCCAACTCCATCTAACTCTGGCAAAACTTGCCTGGTGACCTTGGAGAGCTGGTTGGGTGGACTGAGTCTATAGTTGGTTACCACAGTACCTTGCTGGCGTCTTCTTGGCATGTGGGAGCAGAGACTGAGTCTGATGGAGGAGGTGGTGTAGAGAAATACAGAGATAAACTTGAAGAAGAAATACAAGAGTGGTTAACTAAACATTAACATAGCCCTGGGAAAGAAGAGGTGTGAGAAAGAAACTCAGGATACCTTCCCCCTTGATTCTCTTTGGTATCAGGGGGGGCAGACGAAAACTTGGTCAGGTTTTCAAGATATCTGTTACTGTCTGTTTCCTGACCTCAAATGGCTAACACATACATCGTTCTTAAGTAACCCATTTCTACTACATACAACTTACTCTTATGGTTGTCCTGACAGACCTAATGCTTACTTCTCACTCACCTCATTCCCATCCTCCATTTATGTCATTTATAGGAATAACTTTTCCTTCTGGATTGCTTTAATTCAAAATATTGCTAATTTATTTCCTATAGTTTGCCTGACCATTTATCCCAAACTACAGTCTATGGGTTAGTAATGATCCACTGGTTCTTTCTAGTAATCGGACCCCCTCAACAAGAGAATTCCATCTGGCGGGGTCCAGGAGACGTGCCTTCTCTGCAATAGCGCCCGCCTTATGGAACATCTTGCCCCCGGAGGTGAGACTCGCCCCCTCACTCCTGGCCTTCCGGAAGGCCCTCAAGACCTGGCTCTGCCATCGAGCCTGGGATGACAGAGGTGGCAGTGCCTCCTGGGGTTGGCTGGCCCCGTAGGAATACAATCTACACCACGGTCTCCAATCCATCTTGGATTTAGATAATTTATTACTGTATAGTATTATTTATTATTGTATTTTTAGAGGATATTTTTATAGTTTTTAAACTTTCAATTGTTGTAACCCGCCCAGAGTCCCTTGCAAGGGAGATGGGCGGGGAATAAATTGAAATAATAAATAAAAATAAAAATAAATAATCATATGGGGGGTGTATGTATGTATGTATGTATGTATGTATATGGGTGTGTGGGTGTGGGTGGGTGTATGTATAAAGTGGGTGTGGGAGAGAGAGAGAGAGAGAGAGAGAGAGAGAGAGAGAATGAATATTTAACTGGCTGGACTTTTGCAAGATTGCAGTGTTGCCTCTCATAAGATTTTATTTTTGTGGACGTTAGCTCACATTGTGGCCTGAAAAAGTTTTCATGAAGATATAGAGATCTGCATAAGGGAAATTATAAGAACCTGTAGACTAGTGGTGTGGATTGAGACAAAATTTCTTACCCATGTTAATAGTAATTACGATTTACCATTATCATGTGAATGAGTCTAATAGTAACATTTATCTCAATAATCTTTGTAGGCTGGAAAGCAGACAAGGGCATATGCAGTATTCTCCCCTAGCTATCCCCCTCACACATGCACATACACAAAGACGTACACAGAGTGTTTGTTCACTGAAAACTGCTTTTGAAATATCAGGTCCTTCATGAGTATGGCAAGCTGGGGTGAAGTAGCTGCTCTTTAGGAAAAATAGAAGAGAACTCAGAATTTGTGGGCCCACAAGAAGCCAGCTGGGTTGCAGCCAAACTGTTTACCAACAGTGGTAGGTCCCAGCTGACCTAATGGATACTCCATCTCTGTTATGCGATAACAAACATTGGCAAGAAACCTGCAAGCCAGCTTTTTCTCCAGCTGCTCTGTGAAACTGAGAATGATGGAAAATATGGACAGTTTATTTTTTAACAAGCCACAATGGCCTTTCAGAACTCAAAGAGTAGCAGGTTTCATTAATTGATTACTTGCAAAAATGCAATAGGCAGCAAGAAAGTATGAATATCTGTACTCAGATCTTTATTCTTTTTAGGGTTATTGATTAACCTAATGAAGGTTCTATTGAACTCCTTTCAGAAATGCATTTCCCATTTTAAAAAAGCCACTATTTTCATTTACCTTTATTGGAAGCTGCATGAAATGTTAGACCAGCATTTGTTAGACCAAAGAAATATTCTAAAGGTATGGGCTGCTTCTCAAAGTTGAAAGCAAACTGCAGGTGGTCCTTGGGGAATGACAGCAACTGGGACCGGAATTGCCATTGCAAAGTGATGTGGTCGTAAAGCATGACATCTCATGACCACGTCGCTTAGCGATAGCAATTCCAGCAGTCCTGATCGCCGTCATTAAGCGAGGACCTCACATGACCGCGACTTCCGACTTCCTGCGAGATTCTTCATTGACTTGGCTTGTGGGAAGCCAGCAGGGAACGTCAGAAATCGCAAAC
Source organism: Charina bottae (assembly GCA_023362775.1). Taxonomy (NCBI): domain Eukaryota; kingdom Metazoa; phylum Chordata; class Lepidosauria; order Squamata; family Charinaidae; genus Charina; species Charina bottae. Next base: position 190,954,454 of record JALMGJ010000002.1, on the reverse strand, counting down.
ATGTGACTGGGTCTCGCTGCAACGTCATTGCAAGCCGGACACCAAGCACCCAGATTGCAATCACATGACCACAGAGACACTACGAAGGCCAGAACTCCGAGGACTGTTCATATGTCCCCCTCATTTAGTGCCATCGCAAGTTTGAATGATCGCTGAACAAGTGGTTGTAAACTGAGGACAATCTGTATATCATTTCTATGTGGAGACTCTGAAGCAAATATGGAAGTATAAAACAGTTCAGCTTATATTAAAGTTCTAGTGATGAATTTTATATAAGTAACCAGAAAATGGTGATGCATCCCCACAAGGTCAGGATCTGGAATTTCATAACTTAGTCAAGGGACTGAGTTAGTAGCACCTTTTCCAACTAATACATTTTATTGAAAGGCATAAGTGGAAGCTCACTTCATCAGATCATAGATTGGCTAGACTGATGTAGGATTTAAATTGGGGAGAAGTGGAGCAAGACAAGTTAGTTATGCTGATGCAGGTTATTTGTGAAAGAGATTACCAGTACTTTATAAATTGACAATCACAATATATTAAAAAACCCATTATGTGGTTGAGGCCTTCTGAGCTTGCCTGAAACCTTTTGTGGTGGCTTCAGCAATTCCTTGTTCAATAGTGGGGTTGAAGTCCCATTTTTTCCAAAACAGTCACTTTGAGGTCTGCCACGGAGTGTCTTGGGTGGTTGAAATGCTCTGATACTACTTTGTCCTTATTTTGAGTCCTGGTGTCAAATTTGTGTCCATTAATTCTCCTGCACAAAATTTGTCCTACAAAGACTCCAGAGGGGCATTGCTGGTAGATGATGATGGCATAGGTCACATTAGAGGAAGAGCATGTGAAGGCCTCTAATCTCTCATCTCTCTAATGTGCATACTTGTTGGGGCCTGTGATGGTGCTGTTGATGTAGCTGTGGGGGCAAAATAGACGTCTGGGTTTGTTGCAGGGCCCGGTTCCCATGTTGTCATCCTTGTCCTGTTGCTTCTTGTGGCTTGTCATCATCTGCTTTAGCTTGGGTAGATGTCTGTATACAAGTATGGGCCTGCCACCCAATCCCTGAGAAAGTGCAGTGTCATTGTCCAGTTGTTGTCTTATCCGTTCAATTGTGTCCAATTCTTGGAGACTGCCTGGACAAGTCCCTGCATTTTTCTTGGCAAGATTCTCAGAAGTGGTTTGCTATTGCCTTCTTCTTAGGGCTGTGAGAGAGTGACAGGCCCAAGGTCACCAGATGGCTTTGTGCCCAAGGCAGGACTAGAACTCACCATCTCCTGGTTTCTAGCCTGGTGCCTGTTGTTCTATTTCTGTGGTCTGTCTTTTAATAGGTCATCTCTGGGATTTCATGTGGCTCTAATGATTTGTCTATTGATCTTTTTGGGTGGGTTATTCAGTCTCCTGAATGCCTGGTTTAATTCTATCAGTTGAGCATCTCGGTCAAATGGGTCAGAACAAATGCAGTTGTAACGTACAGTAGAGCATATCATATCATATAGATGATAGATTTGGTGGTGTGTTCTGGGTGGAAGCTTGAAGCATATAAGAATAGATGGCAATCTGTAGATTTCCTGTATAATGTTGTGTTTATGTGTCCACTGTTTAGTTTTATGGTGACATCAAGGAAGTAGACTTGTTCTGTAGATAGGTCTAGGCTGAGGTTGATGGTGGGGTGGAAGTTGTTGAAGTTATGATGAGAGATTCATTTTCATGGATCCAGATGATGAAAATGTCATAAGTGAATCTCAAGTAAAGAAGGAATGTCAGTGGGTAAGTGTTAAGAAAACATGGTTCTAGGTCAGGCATGAAGATTTGGGTACATGTTATTGTCAAAGGTGAAGTAGGCATGGATAAGTACAAGGTTAGACAATCTGGTGGCAAAACATACTATTTTGGTAATAGTGATGGAGGTCAATTATCCACCACGATCTCTTCAAAGGTATATGCTAGATATGCAATCTCAGATCATGCCTGTAGAACAGAATGGCTTTTAACTATATTTCAGCAATTCATCAGAAGCTAACCATGAATATATGAATATACTGTCATATAGATGACAGTATATTCTCCAAAATTGCATTACAGAAATTGTAACCTTTTAAGATTCTGTTTGCAAGGTTGTAAACAAATAGGTAGGCATTACCATCTAAGGTGGCAACACCCAATTAATCATTCCTTTTGTTCAAAAGTTTCTGAAGAAAATGAGAAAATCACCCAACAATTTTTCATAATGAATCCTGCTGGTGGGTTATTGCTCATATTTCCTAACACATATAAATGGATGCAGCGTATGAAACTGATTCAATTCCTTTCCTCAGTTGCTAGGTTTATTATCACAAAACACTGGAAAGCTAGAGTACATCTTTTATTGGAGCCATGGTATTTTGAGATGTAGAAAATTGCTTTGTCCAAAGAATTAACACAACAAAGAGCTTTGAAACACCTTACAATTAATCAAATTTATTCAAATCTGGACACCATTTCTTAGAAATCCTAGAACCACACAGCTGGAAAGGGCCATTTTAGCTGTTGAATCCAAACCCCTGCACAATGCAGGACCCCAGATTAAAGCATGTATGGTAGCTTTCCTTCCAGCCTCTGCTTGAATTCATCAAGTGAAAGGAAGCCAGCTCTGCTCTGAGTAGTTGACTCCACTGTCATACTTTTTGTACCATGGTGTTCCGCCAAGTGTCCAAGCAGTGATCAGGTGCTCAGGTACTTGATTCTTTTAGATCCAGAGATAATAAGCACGCCAGTGGATAAAGAAATTTAAAGCTTTGTTATAAACTTAAGCAAACCAAGTTAAACAGAAACCACAGTTCAAACAGAAACACAGTTTAGGCAGATTAAACAAAAGCATATAAAGCATAGCATAAAGAAAGAGAAATCATACATACCAAAGCAAGGTGATACCTTTATTCCCTTTTTGCTACCAGGAACCTGACCAGGATAACAAGAATAACCCCAAAAGGATGGCTCTTTGTTCTACAGCACCCAGCGTCCTGTGTCTGTATAGAGGTTCCCAAACCCCAAAAGCAAGCCTAGGAGTTTTTATCAAAGTCTGGCCTCCAAACCCCGTGACCATGTTTCCATGGTACAGAGGCTGCATGGCCTGACCTTGACTGGGATACTTCTTGGGGGCCAGAACACCTGTTTATGAAATCATCCAAGAGCCTGGGAAGCTTCACAGATAAGCCAGTGCCCAGCATCAACAATCTCTTTGTTAGAGTTATTCTGTTAGAGTTATTCTATGTAGAATTCATACGAATGGATTCCTTCACTGTGATATTCTTTAGCTGGTAAAGACAGTGTTTTTCCATACAGTGTTCACAAAACATTCCACCAGTAAACACCAGGTGCGACCTTGCTCATAGCCAAAACATAGTGATATCAGTCCAAAATACATTATCTCATGGGAACCGCTTTCCCGGAGGGGAGACAATGTGCAACACTGCCATCTCATGGCGATTTATAGTAAGTACAACTCTTAATGCATTGTTAGTTTGAAAATGTCCTCACCCACATATAGCCAATCAGAATGCTGAAACAAGTGTGTATCTCAGCTATGAACTATGGGTCTATACTCTCTCTTCTTCTTGACTTCTATCTGTCCTGTTGCCATGTACTCTGTTACTGAACTGTAACTATGCCTGGCCTTTGTATGGGCCATGGTTTTACTTCACATCTGCTGATGGAACTCTGCGTATGCTTTGTTGTTGTTTTTTCCTTTTGCAATAATGTACTATATCCATTATTGCCTTATGCTACAATAAAATATTGTTAGCCCTACACGCTGCACTCTGTTTGGATTACTCTGCGCCTGGAACCCCATTAAGCCAGCAATATCCCACAGGTTATGGGTTGCCCAGTCTGGATGGTGCGCTGTTCGCTGCGCTGGATCTGGCTGTAACAAGGGGGTTTGTTTTTAAGGCTGCATTTTAGAGTAAACATGTTTTTCTTTGAGTGGTCAGCATGGCTGCTACAGGGCTAACTAGTCTGCCTTTTGAGTGCTTGAATGGCACAAACTATCGGACATGGTGTATGAAGATCAAGTCTTTTTTCCTAAAAGAAGGTTTGTGGAAGTATGTGAAAGACCCACCTCCAGCTGGTCCCGTTACTGAAGAAGTGCAGTTGTGTTTGGATCGTGCTTATGGCAATTTGATTCTGGGACTGGAATCATCTCAGTTACTGCATATCAGCAATCTAGACACTGCACATGCATGTTGGGAGGCTCTCAAAGCCCTTTATTCCAAGCAAACCTCTGCTGCCATTGTTGGTCTATCACATCAGCTTTACAATCTGAAGCTGTAGCCCAGTGGAAACGTGATGACCCACCTCCATAAACTCAAGACTTTGTTTCTTGAACTTGAGGAGCGGGATGTTGTGGTCCCATATACCCAGAGAGCTTGTATTATATTGTCAAGCTTGGACAATAGCTTTGACATGCTCATCGAGGCAACTCAGACGTTGAGGCCCCAAGACCTCACTGTGGATTATCTTACAAATCGGCTGCAAGAAATCCAGCAAGCTCGTGACCTGGAGAGGATGCAGGGTAAGCCATCTGTTGCTGTTCCTGAGGCTTCTAAAAAGCGTTTTCCTGCTGGAACAGAATCTGCCTGTGCTGTAAGGAGATGCTACCGGTGCAACTCGACCCAACACTTCTTGAAAGACTGTCCCCAGCCACCTCGCCCAGCGGGTAGTGCCAGTGGAAAGAGGTTCGTGTGAAAGAAGGGGAAACAACCGCCTAGACAACGTACCCAAGTGTCCGCTCTGCTCATGGCTGTGAGTAAACGATCTCCAGAGACTTGGCTCTTGGACTCGGCTTGTAGCCAAATTATTGTAAACAATGAACAGTTGTTGTTAACAAAAAGCAAGCCTAAAGTCCAACAGGTTGCTCTGGCTGATGGATCTATGGCTGATGTGTCCTTTCAGGGTGAAGTATACATTCCTTGTTTGGGGATAAATATGCAAAATGTGTTGTGTGTACCTACACTTGACTTTTCCCTCCTTAGCGTTCCAGCCCTGGTAAAGTCTGGTTATACTGTTGTGTTCAAGGGTACTGGATGTTCTATTGAAAAAGATGGGATAGAATGTGCTAGGGGGAAGTTAGTGAATCAATTGTATGAAATGCTTCCTAAGCAGGGGATTGTGTCAGGAAATTGTATTTCCAATGTTCCCCCACATAACAAATGCATTCACTATTATCACAGAGTTCTGGGACATCCCGGGTGGGGAAGTTTGTCCCAACTGGCCAAGGTGTATCCTGAGTTAGGATCCAAAAAGTGTGATGACTTTCTTGATTGTACTGTGTGCAAACAATCTAAAATTAAGGCTGCTCCTGTTGCTAGGAAAAGTGACAGAGTGTCAACTAGGCCTTTTCAGTTGGTTCATGGATACCTAGCTGGCCCCAATGCTCCTAGTGAAGGAGGGGCACGTTTCATGTTTCTTCTGGTGGATGACCATACTCGCTTTACATTTTTTTATTTGCTCAAATCTAAAGCGGAGGCTTTTGCTTGCTTTAAGGAGTTTGTTGCAATGGTGGAGAGAAACTATGGTTATCAAGTAGGTCAGTTTCAATCTGATCGTGGTGGAGAGTTCCTAAGCCATGAGTTCCAGAATTGGCTTTGTAGGAAAGGAATCTCCCATAGACTTGCCAATGTTGGTGTTCCAGCTGAGAATGGAATAGCTGAAAGGAAGATAGGTGTTGTTAATACCATTAAAAATACCCTGATGTTAGATGCCCAGGTGCCAGCCCGTTTTTGGGGTGAGGCTACCATGACTACAGTGTATCTAACCAACAGGGTGTGGAATTCAGCTGTAAATGAAGTTCCTTATTTCCTTTTGTTTGGCAAGCGCCCTTCGCTGAAGCACCTGCGTGTTTTTGGAACATTTGCATATGTTCACATCCCTAAGTCTCAGCGAAGGAAGAACCAGCCAAAAGCACAGCGCTTAAGGTTTGTTGGTTATTCATCAAGATCTAAGGGTTACCGTTTTTCTGCAGGCTATGGTCAAGTGGTAGTCTCCAGAAGTGCTAACTTTGAGCACCCTACTGGTTGGGATAGGTTGAATGCTAGTTCAGAGGTGTTGTTGCAATCTAGTGTACAGCCAACTGTCCATGCTCCTGTAGCTGGACAACAACCAGTTCAGCTGCCTTCTGTTTCCCAGTCTCCTAGTGTGGTGAGAAGGTCCCCTCAGGTGAAGGAAGAGGAAATTTCACCTGAGCAGGTTCAGGACCTGAAGGGGGAATCTGGTAGTGAAAAGACAGAGGACAGTGATGAGGAAGAGGCAGTGGTAATTCCTCGTAGGTCTGCACGCTCCACAAAGGGTGTGAAGCCTGACAGATTTGTGATTCAGCAGGTGAGAGTGTGTCAGATTACCTGTGAACCTCAGTCTTTCCAGGAGGTGTTGCTCCTGCCTGTGGAAGAGCAGGAGAAATGGAACACAGCGATGGATAAGGAGTTTGAGGCATTAGTGAGTCAAAAGGTGTTTGAAGTCACTGACTTGCCCCCGTCCCAGAAAGCTGTAGGTTCCAGATGGGTATTCAGGAAGAAGCTTCTTCCTGATAACACAGTGCAGTACAAAGCCAGGCTTGTTGCTCAGGGATTTTCACAAGAGAAGTTTTTGAACTATGATCTCACATATGCACCCACAGCTAGACCAGAGTCTTTACATATGGTACTTTCTCTGGCTGCACAGCGTGAACTGGTTGTCCATCATTTTGATGTTGACACAGCATATTTGAATGCAGAGCTCCCTGAGACAGTGTACATGAAGCAGGCTCCTGGCTATGTTTGTGACAATTCCCAGAAAGTGTACAGACTACGCAAGGCGCTTTATGGGTTAAAGCAGGCCGGTCGTTGTTGGCATCAGTGCTTAGATTCGGCTTTAATGGAACTAGGGTTTAAAAAGTCAGCTGCTGATCCCTGTGTGTACATTAGAGGTTCTGGAAGTAGCTATACAGTGCTGCTAACGCATGTGGACGATTTTTGCCTAGCAACTGGTTCTTTGCACCTTGTACAAGAGTTTGCCACACAGCTAAGACAGTACTTTCAGTTGAAAGACCTAGGCGAACTGAAATATTATTTGGGTGTTGAAGTTACTAGATCTCAGAGTGGTGAGTTTTATCTGAGTCAGAAGAGAAAAATTGTTCAATTGTTAAGTCAGCTTGAGATGTCAAATGCAAAACCTACCAGAACGCCTATGACTCTTGATTTCCTAAAGGGTGACACGTGTGAGGAACCTTGTCCTCAACCTGAGTTATATCACTCTGCTGTAGGAAGCTTGCTACACTTAACACAGTGGACACGTCCTGACTTAGCTTACTCAGTTGGAGTGCTCAGTCGTAAAGTTGCCAAACCGTAAACATTAAATTACCCTTTACAGTTTATGAAGACTCACAATCATGCATTGCACTTGCTCTATCTGAAAATGTGAAAGGCCGCACAAAGTATGTCGATGTGAAGTTTCAGAATGTAAGACATCCAATTCAGGAAGGGTTTATCCAATTGGAATATTGTCCTTCTGAACTGAATGTGGCAGATATATTCACAAAAGCTTTGCCTTTTGAAAAACATGCAACCATGGTTACAAGATTGGGACTGGAGCAAATGTGTATGGAATAAATCATTTGTGTCTCTGTGTTCTTGCAAAATGACAGTTTTCACTCCCCAAAAATGTTTCAAAATCCATTCGGAAGGGGTGTTAGAGTTATTCTGTTAGAGTTATTCTATGTAGAATTCATACGAATGGATTCCTTCACTGTGATATTCTTTAGCTGGTAAAGACAGTATTTTTCCATACAGTGTTCACAAAACATTCCACCAGTAAACACCAGGTGCGACCTTGCTCATAGCCAAAACATAGTGATATCAGTCCAAAATACATTATCTCATGGGAACCGCTTTCCCGGAGGGGAGACAATGTGCAACACTGCCATCTCATGGCGATTTATAGTAAGTACAACTCTTAATGCATTGTTAGTTTGAAAATGTCCTCACCCACATATAGCCAATCAGAATGCTGAAACAAGTGTGTATCTCAGCTATGAACTATGGGTCTATACTTTCTCTTCTTCTTGACTTCTATCTGTCCTGTTGCCATGTACTCTGTTACTGAACTGTAACTATGCCTGGCCTTTGTATGGGCCATGGTTTTACTTCACATCTGCTGATGGAACTCTGTGTATGCTTTGTTGTTGTTTTTTTCCTTTTGCAATAATGTACTATATCCATTATTGCCTTATGCTACAATAAAATATTGTTAGCCCTACACGCTGCACTCTGTTTGGATTACTCTGCGCCTGGAACCCCATTAAGCCAGCAATATCCCACACTCTTATCTCCCCCCCCCCCATTCCAAGCTGCTGGAGGGGCTGTTGGGGGAGTGAACCTATGCTTAAACTAACAAGCTTGGGGTAATCTATCTCCCCCTCCATTCCAAACAGAAATAAAAACAAGCCAGTTAAACATCAGTATAACTCAAAATAAACTCTAATCTTCATGTGAGGGAGAAAATCAAAATACATCTCTTGACTCCTTGAGATAACAATAGTCTTCTGCATTGCCACTACACATGAGGAAATTTTTCTTAACATTAAACTGAAATCTGCCTTCCTGTAGGTTGAACCCATTTTTCTGTCCCCATCATCTGGAATGATACAGAAAAAGTTTTGGCTGCTTTCTGTATAACATCAGGTATCTGAAGGACGCTACTATATTCCTCCTCACTTTTCTCAAAGCTATGCATAATACCATTTCCACAATTTCTCCTCTCAGGATTTAGTTTTCAATCCCTAATTGGATGAGCCCTCCTTTGAGTATGTTGACCATGGAGTCATCCTTGCTATTGCTCTGAATTTATTAAAATACATCTTTGACTACACTCAGCTTTAGTTTCCCTTAAAATCAAGAATTCCAGCATTACTTCCTTGGTCATATTCCCCAATCTTCCTGCTGTTTCCACTTCATTGACTGAATCTTTACTATTGCTTAGTATTGCATCAAAGATGGCTGATCCCCTGGTGCCTTCCTTTGCCCTCTGAAGTTGATAGGAAGATAAGTTAAGAATTTCCTCGAGAGGCCTCACTTGGCAGCCTCTCAATAGACATCTGGGTAATTAAAGTCCCTTATAACCACTACATCATACCTATTTGAAAAATCAGATATTTCTTAGCTGTATTTTTCCCCCTAACAGATTATTTTTGCCTGCACAATTGTCATTCTGTATAGAAATATTAAATACAGATGTTTGAAATGTTGCCATTTCTCAATATTATTTATTTATTTATTTATTTATTTATTCTTTTATTTATTTATTTATTTATTCTTTTATTTATTTTATATCCTGCCTTTATTATTTTTATAAATAACTCAAAGCGGTGAACATACCAAATACTCCTTCCTCCTCCTATTTTCCCCACAACAACATATTAAGCATGCATCTAGGTATACTAGCTAGGTTTCTTTTTCTTTTTTCTTTTTCTAGTTAGTTCATCAATAAATACATTGGCAAACTAACAGAATTATTTATTTATCTTTTAGTTGCTTTGATTTATATGCTGCCCTATACCCAAAGGCTCAGAGAGGCTTACAACGTCACCAACATAAGACAGAATTAAAAGCAAGAAAAGTATAGCATAACACTCAGTCATTGGAATTGTAACCCACCTGATGCATTGCTACTCAAGGGTTATATAATCTTACACTTAGTCATATATATTTCTCATTTACTCTACTTCTTTGCTCCTCTTTCCACTGTTTGTTGCTCTTCTTTGACTTCTCCATTTCTGGGCTGATCCACACAACAGTTTGCCCCAGTGTGAGTATGGGCTGCTGACCAGTTTTCAAGGGAAGGGATGCATAAGATCACCCTTTACCTATTCCTAGCCCACTGCAAAGGCTACCTCTACCAATCTTTTGCTGCTATAGATTGAAAGTAGTATTTTCTTACTCATGCGGGCTCAAGTGGTGTTGTTCAGTTCACCAGCTGCTCTTCATTTCACTGTAGGCAAATACAGTCAATTCTCATTATTCGTGGATACAAATTCACCTACTCACTAAAATTTATTGGTAACCCATAAATAAATACTCATGGTGCTTCCAAGGTCATTCGCAGACATGTGCAGGGTGGCAAAAAAATTGAGTCGCCCAATGCCCACATTCTCAGCTGAGGTTGAACAAGGCAACATTCTGCCTTCTTGTTTCAGCTCTCATACTGTAAACAAGTGTTCTGTATTTTGCCTAGGAGCAATGGTTCAGCATTTGCTAATTCAGTGTTTGTAGCGACTTTATAGAACATAATTACCATGAATAACAAGAATCAACTGTACTTCTATCCATTTGACTATTCTGCAGAAATGGCCTCTCCCCTCTGGTCATTGGTAGTTGCTCTCCATGGTGCTGAAAATTACTGTGTGCACCTGACACACTCCCAATCAATCCCCATATCTGGATAGGGAAACTTTCCAGAGCCACTACAATACTGTAGGTAATTAGCACGGACAGTCCCAAAGGAAGAGGACTTTGGTTATTCAAGCTTTAGCCCTTTTACATATATAAAAGCTAGTTTGGTGTAGTGGTTAAGGTGCTGGCCTAGAAACCAGGAGACTGTGAGCTCTAGTCCCTCCTTAGGCATGAAAGCCGGCTGGGTAACCTTGGACCAGTCACTCTCTCTCAGCCCAACCTGCCTCACAGGGTTGTTGTTGTGGGGAAAATAGGAGGCAGGAGTATTAGGTATGTTCACCACCTTGAGTTATATATAAAACAGGGAGGATAAAAATCAACAACAACAACAACAACAACAGAATAAGGATGGAAAGTAGGACACTGGGTGATCCCTTCTCTATTTTGTACCATGAAAGAAATAATTTGGTAGATGGGGATGATGTATCTAACATATAGCCAGGTTCTTTCTTTTTTTAAAACACATTCATCAGTACAAAATGGTGAAATTGTGATTTATTTATTTTTTGGTAAAATTGACAAACGTTCTGCAAGAAAATCTCAAGGAAAGGAAAGTGATTTCAGACTTACTTTCCCACCTTAGGTGAGAATGAAGCAAAGGAATCCACTAATCAGAGGTCTATAGAAAACTTGGTCTAGGCATCCATGGCCAAAGTGAAGGAAGGGCTGGAAATATGGAAAGGGATTTTTCTAAACCAGCTTCATTTCCAGCCAATTTACACATGGGAGACAGACAGCTTAAGACTGTCATGCAGAAGAGACCCCCTCTTCTCTGGGACTGTTCGGGGAATGCAAATAAATAAATAATGCATTCCTCATTGTTTCGAAGCAAACCAATTTGTTTCACACCTTCTGAACTAATGTGTAGGTCCAAATATGTTTATCTTCACCATTTCACACTCCTCTGACTTTGCAATATAGCTCTTGGCTTGAAAGCATTCTTAAACTGGTATAGAAATGTGCATTTTTTGCTAAAGGGCATACAAATATGCATCTTTATGCTATAATGTTTGTAAAATGCCATTTTTATCTCCCAATTTTTTAAAAAAATGTATACCTAGATAAATATAGATAAATGGGGAGGAATGAACATATATGACCTTGACATAAGCCAAGCATCCCTACTCTTTTTCTCCTCAAGACATCAAGTGATGCTTATCAATTACAGAAATAATTTATAAATAATAATTTTAAAAATAAATTTTAATTTTAATTTAACTTTAAAATAACACCAAAAAGCACACCAACAATGAAAAGAAATTGAAACAGCATTCAGATCCTTTCCAAAATAAAAAATGTTTTAGCACACCGTACTGAAAGTCAAAGTCCATACTGAACTAGTGCTCAAAATTGATGCACATCTCTCATTTCTTTACATACACCATGATTGCACTGTCTTGTGCAATGTATCAAGTATGGAGCAGCTGGAAAGTGGGCATGATCAAGCCAAAAGTGGACACGCCCAGAATAAAACCATTTTATTTACCCTGATTCACCTTTTTCTTGAGTTGATTTTTATGCACACACCCTTTCCCATTCATTGCCAAGCCCCATGAGGTGGGCAAGGCTAAGGAAGTGAGAATGACAGAGATTTCAGCAAGGAATCTTCAATGCTAGTCTGAGGTAAATATAGAACCTTGGAAACGGGAAAGTTCCCCAACCTCATTTATAAGTAAGTTAATTAAGAGGGAATCTTTTCCCCATGTTTATCAGCCGCTGGACTGAGTTGCCTCTTCTGAGACAAAACATTCAATTTCCTCATCCCCCACTTTACCACAACCTTTCACACCCATACGGCCCTAAAAGCATTAAGTTAACATTAACTTACCTAATTAGGCAGGCAGAAAATACCCCCATAACCATAATCAAGACTTTTAAATTAACCAACAACAGGTCCTGACTGGTATCTCTGGATTCAAATGACACTCCCATTCCCAGTCCCTTTCTTTGCCCCTCATATTTTGATTGAATTAAAATAATTGCTTCATTCACAATCTATACTTACAGATTCATAGCACTTAACATTTGTGACTTTGAATGCCATTCAACACTTCACTATTTGCAAAGCTTATAATATAGCATACAAGCACTCTATGGCTAATCCATGAATGTTTAAATATTGAGACAATGGATTTATATGGAAAAGCTTTACCTTGATCAATTGGTAGTTTAACTGTGAGGGAAAAATGGGAAAGTTAATCGGATTCAAATGAAGCATTGTTCAGTAGTTGTGCCACTGCTGCAAATATTATTAATTTCTTGCTTCGATGGATATGATTTAAGATGAATTTCCCAACAACAAATGATTTCTCTTTGTTAATTAACTGAGGGAAATGCTTATGTTAATATTCTCAAATTATCACCTGCATTGCAATGCTGAGTTATTTATTTTAGTCAGTAAATTAAGTGATTTATGAAATCAAAGCAAGATAGTTAAATTGAATAAAATAGCACTGATCAGTCAACAATTTTTAACTGTAGGAAGTTTATTCTGAACCACCCAAATCCCAGCATTGGTGCAGGCATTTCTAATTTTAATAAGAGGGTGCCTAAAGCTGACTCTTGAACACTCAGATTCAAAAATGCTGTGTGTGTGTGTGTGTGTGTGTGAAAGAGAGAGAGATTATTCTTTGCACTTGAAGATTGAAAAATAGTTAATACAGGGATGATGGAAAATATACACTATTTACCTCAACATCTGTTCCAGGTAAAGTGGTGGAAAAAGATAAAATTATCAGCAGAGAACAACTCTTGCTGAGAAAGTGTTAACATGTTTTCTGAAAAATCCTATCTCACTAATCCTTCTGTGTTGGTGTGAAGAAACCTGGCATTAGGGATGAGGTGAATATAGTTTTTTTGGACTCTTAAAGAACTTCAACCAAGGAAACTTAATCAAGCTTAGTAATCATGGGATAACAGTTCCTCCTACAGTTGAATAAACAGGCAGTCATTATTATGTCTATGTAAGTCATTCCTGATCCAACCTGAATTTGAAGAGGGCATGGTTTGATTCAAGTTTGCAATTGGAAATTCAAAGGCCCACTAATTTGACTTGAGTTGCTTCAAGATTTGAGATTGGATTCAGGATTCTTCCATAGGCTATACTGCAGAAGAATCAGACCGTCTGCATCTTTTCGTCTTCCAGAATAGGAAAGAAATAGCAAGGATGGTAGACCCTTTAGAGAATATGATTTTCAGACAGTACCTTCAAGGATTTCATAAAAGTACATTTTTGAAATATTTCCTCCCCATACCTCTTTGAAGGCAACAGTAGATAGCAGGAACAAGGGAACGGCGGCACAATAGCCTTCACATTGTCTTGCAAATATCCCATAGCAAAGTTGGCTGAATCAAAACAGAAAGTGCCCATCTCTGACTTAAAAACTTTTCCCTTTCTACTTTTCTGGGGTGACAGGCTTGGCATGACATCGAAGAATTCCCATGTACTTGCTCTTGTGGGGCACTGTGACTTTGTTGTCTTGGACACCTGTGTTTTGTGGGGTCAGGAAGTTAGCATAGATGGTTGCAAGCCTGGGAAGGATCCCCTTCATCACTGGCTTCATTGGGATGCCAGGCAATGGAGGGCACGGTGGCAAACCTTGGCCTCTTCTGAGCAGGTCTTCGTTATGTCACCCTATAAAAGTTCTAATAGGGTTTAATAAGATATATTTAATTGATTCACATACATGTACTCATGTCAGTGTCAGAGAGCTCATCACAACTTTACCCTGTTTAGCATTCTCCTTATACGGAAGTAAACTTGCAGTGCAGCATATTGTCTGTAACAACCCTAGAAGCAGCAGAAAAGCTACTGAATCTGCAAAGGAGTTCTCAAGGCAACAAAGCCTTTCACAGCCATCTGAACTGATTTGCTGCATTAAAGAAGCTTTCCACTCCAATTCAAAACTCTGCTTCATTGTGGTGATTTGATCAAAGCTTCATAGAACTGAAGGATCCCTTTGAAACTTTGCCTGGCTCTAATTCTCACCAAACAGGAATTTGGGAGGAAACAATGGCATTGGGGCAGGTGCTGCTTAAGTTGTTCAAAAACTAAGAAATTAGCTAAGAGTTCCCAAATGGAAAGAGTGAGAGAGCCTCAGAACTCTGATTAGGAAGAATAATACATTGTGTGCTTTCAGTTCCCATCCACTGCAAAGAGGGTGGCCACTAGGTATTGAAATACAGTCTTGCACTGGTTCTCCCCTTTCCTTCAGGGTCAGTTCCACTCACTGTTGATGTGGGAGTGAGGCCCAGCCCACATCCCCTTTGTGTGAGGTTCCTCAGGACATGACACTCTCCCCATTCCTATTTAACATGACGCCACTGGGTGAGATCATCCAACAGCATGAGATGAGGTATCATCACTATGCTGATGATACTCAGTTGTACATCTCCACCCTGGGTCAACTAAGTGATGCTGTCAAGGTTCTGCCTCAGGATCTGGAAGATGTGAGAGTCTGGATAGAGAAGAACAGGCTTCAGCTCAACCATAGCTAGACTGAGTGGTTGTGGGTGTTAGGACCTCCTGCTGCCAGGGATTTGCCCTCTTTAGTTCTGGAGGGGGTTGTACTACTCCCATAAAGCACCAATGCTCAACTTGGGGATCCTTTTGGACTCACGTCTCCTATTCAAGAAGCAGGTGGCTGCCCTGGCCAGGAAGGCTTTTGCACAGCTTTGTGTTGTATGACAGTTGCATCTCTTCCTGGACCAGAAGGTGCTGTGCACAGTCACTCAGGTTTTTGGTATCTCCCATGTGAACTACTACAATGTACTCTACATGGGACTGCCCTTGAAGAACATCCAGAAGCTGCAATTAGTCCAGAATTAAAGCAGCTTTCCACTCCAATTCACAACTCTGCTTCATTGCGGTGATTTGATCAAAGCTTCATAGAACTGAAGGATCCCTTTGAAACTTTGCATGAGCAATTATGGGTGTATTTAGATATGTCCATATTATACCTTGGTTTCTCAAGTTGCACTGGCTCGCAATAGCTTCCAGGTGCAATTCAAGGTGCTAGTTGTCACCTATAAAGCAATTATTGGCATGAAGTCAGGTTATTTGAATGACCACCTTTCTCCAATTGTCTCTATCTGTCCCATCAGATCTGGCAAGAAGGGCATACTCTGGGTCCCATCAATTAGAGAATGCCATCTTATGGGACCCTGGAAGCATGCCTTTTCTGCCACAGCACCTGCCTTCTTGAACATCATACCATCCAACATTACGTTAACCCCAACCCTGTTGGCATTTCAGAAAGACCTTAAGACTTGACTGTTTTCCCAGGCGTGCGAGTTGGAGTTAGTTGAGCCTAGGTGGGTTGGTTGCTGGTCTTCTTGGTTACCATACTATACAGTATATGTTCTGTTCTTAGTTATTGTTTTTAATCATGTTTGGTTTGTATTGTTTTTACATTTTGCTAGCTATCTAGAGATGCATTTGCGAGATGGGCAATCATATAAATCAATAAATATAAATATAAATAAATTTATTTATTCATATTTATTTATTTATTTATTATTTATCATATTTATTTATTCATTTTATTCATATAAATAAATAAATCTCTTGGAGGTTAGAATTCAACAGGTGGCTTTGTGAGAGGATATGCTCTTGAACATAAACAGAGCACTGAAAGAATTCTAGCCAATTCAGCAGCTGAACATCCCATTAGAAAAACATTCATAATGTAGCTGTCTTGGATATGGAGTATAGGCTCAGCCCAGCTGTCAGTGAATGCCAACAGATATTCATTGTATTTGTGGAAAAAGCTAGATTTATTAAATAGACGAGGATAGAAGAGCTTTGCTTCTATCTAAGCCATATCTTATGGAGGGGGAATCACAAGAGAGAGAAAAAGAGAGAAAGTTCCTTTTGTCTCTTAAACACACAGTCTCATTTAACTAACAATAGGCCAATTGAGAGACAGACACAGAGGCAGGTGAGAGTGCCACAGTGCCTTTGTTGTGTTGGATGCTTTTAATTCTGTGGGGTTTTGTTCTCTTTCTGATGTTATGGTTGTTAGCCACCCAGGGTTGTAGGGTACAAATTGAGTGGCCATATAATAAATAAATAAAGATCCTTCTCCTTATCTAACTCTCACCATTTGTTTTAGTGGTCAAAACACTCATAGATACAAAGAAATCATGCAATCTTCAACACTCCTCATCATCTTGGGCCCCCTCTCACAACTTCCATCTTCTCTCAAAGTATCTGAAGCCAATCTCAGGACAGTGGCTTGGTCAGCGTATCAGCCACCATCTGTTCTGTAGGACAGTGCTTCACACTGACAAGTCCTTGCTCTTATGTAGAGCCATTTGGAATACAACTTTTGTTGTCTTCAAACATTGCTGTAGGCTTAAGTTTGGTAACTCCAAAGTCCTCTGGCGATTCACAACAGGCTTCACTAGCTCAGCCTTGGTGGAGGACAGTGCCATGGTGGCATGGTTTCTGCTAGCCCAATGATCACTCCACCATCAAAGAATAACTGATATCTACTTTTAGACTTGTGGTCAGCCCTATCTCCAGCCCAGTCTAAGTCCATGTGTCCAATTAGTTCACTGTTGCTTTAAATCAGCAGTGCCTTTGCCAAGCCCCCTGACTGTAGTCCAGTCACTTTGCGATGGTGCACTTACTTTTCTACATAGAATTCCCACTGCTGCGGTAAAAATGTTTGGTCTACTGATGTACAATTTGTACAAATGTTTGACCTACAGAAAACCTCCGATTTCAGTCTGCATTTGCTGTTATCAAGTACATTTTTGCGGTTCTCTTTTTCTTTAGAAAGTTGGCCTCCATAAATGTATCGACCAACTTGACCTCAGCCAGCCCTAGACATTCTAAAGTCCATTATGTTTCATTTCTGACTGAGAGAATAACTTCCTTCCTGATTTCCTTTAATCTAGACTCCAAGATAATAAGAGAGGTTGCCCAGGGACTGCACAATCTTCTTTCTGACTTGTTTCTCTTCATTGCAACTTATTAAATCATCCACATAATTCAGAAGAAAGGCCCCTTTGTTACTGTTATTGAGTATAGGTGTGGATCAGCTATGCCTAAGCTCCTCTTTAATAAACATTTGGTTTCATTCCACACCCTGGCAGCCTGTTTTAGTCCATAAAGGTTTTTCTGTAGTTTTCGTTCAAGTCTCTCCTTGCCAGCCCAAATGAACCTGGGGGCTGTTCTTCCTCAAATTACCCACAGAAGAAAGCAGTCTTTACATCTGGATGGTCATCCCATGCCTCTGTCTGCTGCTCTTCTTAAGAGAGTTCTGATGGAAGTATCTTTCACAAAAGGGCAAAAGGGTATTTCTGGAAGTATCCCTTGGCTCATTGTCTCTGTAGCCCTGGACTTCTCCATCTGCATCATGTTTGATCTTGAAGGCCCAATTGCATTCTATTCCTTCTTTTGTGGCAGGTTGTTCCAGAAGTTGCCAAGGGTTATTTTTGTAAAAAGTCTCTATTTCTTCTTTTGCTGTTTCTTTCTGCTCCTCAGCTTCACCTTTGGCTATCTCCCCACGTCCCTGGCTCCTACATTCCTTTCTTCTTCGCCATGAGTGAGAGCCTGACTGGGAAGAACCCAGTCATGAATGCCCTAACTGTGGCTCAGCCTCAGCTGCTGCTTGTTGCAAGCTCCTTCTGCAGTCTGCAGCTGGTACCTTTTGATTTTGGTCAATGAAGAACCAGGAATGAGTTTTGAGAATACTAGCGCAACATGCTGAACAAAAGCAATTCAGGTATACAGATGGTGAACAATATCAAAAAAGTACAAGAGCAACTTTAAATAACACTAAGCTATTGGACTTAATCAAAGAGCAGTTTGGTGTAGTGGTTAAGGCATCAGGCTAGAAAATGGGAGACTGTGAGTTCTAGTCCCGCCTTGGTCATGAAGCCAGCTGGGTGACCTTGGGCCAGTCACTCTCTCTCAACCCCTTCTGAATAACCTTGCCAAGAAAACTGCAAGGACTTGTCCAGGCAGTCTATGAGAATCGGATATGATTGAACGGATTAAAAAAAATTGAACTTAATGGTCGTACTGCAGAGAAACTAGAATTTCATCCTCTCTCATACATACTTTACACACAACAGACTTCTTGGAGGAGTACATCTTAAAGACACAGTACATATTTAAACAAACCAACTATCCACTCTCCTTCTTGAAAAATGCCCCCAGGCTAGAGCTGGGATGTATAATGGTTTTCTCATTCTCTTGTGTCTCCTCCAGGGTCAAATATCTTATATTCATGGCATCCAGCCATCTCTCTTTTCCCTGTCCCTCTTGGCTCTTGTAAAGCCTCAATCCTCCCGCAGTTGATTTCCTGGGTGATTCTCCACTGATGAAGCTGGCCAGCCACTCTCTCCTACCTTGGGCAAGCACTGCTCACCAAGAATCCTAATTCCTATGCATCCCCAAGTTGGTCCCTGTTACCTGCACAGAATAAAATCCCAGCTGGGCAGAGTGCTGCTTCCTCATGGCTAGTCTTTTTTCCCCTTTCTTTCTCTTCTGATGCTAAGAGACAAATTGTATTTGTTCAAACTGCACTTCCTTTTTCCTTCTCTTTCCTTGCCATGGCTTTGAGTCTGGCTGGACCTGCTCTACTCCTCCCATGTGTGCGTCTTCCACCCAAAGCTCTATAATAGTTAAGTGTTGAGTTTTATCTCTTCCTTGGAGAAAGGACACCTCCTTCTCCTTTTGAGGTATCCATCATGTTCCCAATAGACACCTTATTGCTTCTCTTAAACTTTAAGTTTTATTTATCTTAGCATCTCTGAGGATCCAATTTCTTCTAATTCTAACTTCTTCCAGGTACAGGTCTGGCAACCAAATGTTACTCAATCACACAACCTCTTAGCAAATCCATACCAGTTGGAACTAATTTAATTCTCAACTCTACCACAACCTTCTGGGTTGATATGGGAAAAGAATGAATCTAAATGCATATGATTGATGTCATATTTATGATGAAAAACTGAGAGAATTACTGAAGGATACAAGGGTGATGAGAGCTTTTCAATGTGGGACAGCTAATTTTTGTAGTGTCAAGAGTAGCCCTTGGGAAAAATGGACATGGAAGAAATGGAAAGAACTGAAAAACATTAGAGTGAACATAAAACAACTGAAGTCCTTTATGAAAAAGCATTAGAGGATTAATTTTGTAACGGAATGAATATAAATTAGACATTAGGAAAGATGTGGAAGTTGCTTGGAACACAGTGAAAGAATTATGTTATAAAATGACCCAGAAAGGGATTGAATTACACTAATGGGAAATTTGGAAAAAGATTCTTGGTGGAACTATGAAGTGAAAAAGGCATATAAGAAAAAAAGGCATATAAGAAAATGATTGCTGCAAAAAAAAAAAGAGGGAGGGGGATAAGCAAAGGTATTGCATATTATTACAGAGAGAAGGAGATAGCTACAAAACAAGTCAAAGGAATGGATAAGATTATGAGTGGTAGAGAAAATGCAGAGCAATTTTGATGGAAATAAAAATTGTTTCAGAATCCAGTAAAAATGGCTAAACAAGAAGCCATCCACTGAATGAATGGAATTAAAATTAAGAATAAAAATAATGAAATTATTTGGGATGAAACTAAGTGAGGAGATGCTAGAAAGAGTATATGATATGTATATGTTAATAGTAAAATTGAATTGAATGGTATACATATTAGTGTCTAAGAAAAAGTGGAAATCACAAATGCCATAAGAACATTGAAAATTGTCTAGATGCACCAGCCTTACCGGCTGCAAGGGTGGATGGTGTAACTGGAGAAATATTAAAATATGGATGTGATTTGCTTATGGAGTGGTTGTGCAACTTGTTTAATTGTGGAGTCCTTGGTTAACTTGTTTAATGTTTGTGTGAAAACTGCATCTGTATGTGGTGACTGAAAGAATGCTGTTATTGTCCCCCTGATAAAGGGAAAGATAGCAGGAGAGAGTGCAGAAAATACAATGGGATTAGGGTAGGCTTAATGTGTGCTTGGGAAGGTGTTTTGTAGAATTCTGCTTGAAACGGTAAGAGGTGACAATAAGCAATATATATATTTTTTAAAAAATGTCCAAACTGCAGGAAGGCTTTATGGCAGGCAGGCAGGCGGTGTGCAGACCAGATCCAGATTTTTGCTCTTCAGCAGGTCAATGAGAAATGTATGCATGTGAAAAAGAAACTTTACTGCATATGCATTGATTGAGAAAGTGTATGATAAATCGAATAGACTTGAACTATGGAATATTTTGCACCATTGTGGAGCTGAAAGTTGCTTGCTGAATGTAACAAGAGAATTTCTGATGGAAATTAAGCCTGTATGAGAATAAATGGAATACTCAGAGAATGGATCAACATAGAGCAGGACTATGACAAAGATTTGTGATGTTCCTTTGTGTTGTTTAATGTTTTTGTGCATAAATATATACAGTGTGTTTGGGTGATGAATGAATTTGGTTTGAATAAAAAAAGTGAATTCTATAATATAATAGAAGTATGTCCACCTTAGGCATATAGAAAGAAGGAATGAAGATTGAATCACATACAAATATATGAAGGAAGAGTGAATGGGTTGAGAAGAAAGGAGAGACTAAGAAAGCTGTGATTGGATGTAGTTGATGAGCTCCTCAGCAAAAGAGAAGTGAACAGTTTAAAGAAAAAAGATAATATGAAGCCATATATGGATGTGGTGGAAGAAAAGACGGTTTGCATAGACAGGTCTGGAGCGATTTAGTGAATTCTGTTAGCTTGAACTAGTTTTAGCTGTTTTCTTTTTCTTATCTCATATCTTTAATTTCCTTGGCTTACCATTCCTTATTCTTTTTCCGCACTTTATATAATGTTGGTTACAGGGACATCCACAGCAAACTGTGATGCTGCCAAAATGATGATACGCACCTAATAACAGCATCATGCAAATGCTGCGTTATGTACTTGCATCTAGCTCATGTACATAAATTGTGTCATATGTTTGATGACATTGTCACACATGTGCTCTTTCTTGCCACCCTCTGAATGCCTATGGTTGCTTACTGTCCAAAAGAATAGCATGGAATGATGGTTATGTATGTATATCTGTATGTAAAAAAAACTGATCTTTCCAATTCAATCGACTGCTATGCAGCTTTCCATAGGTTGCCACACCAATGAACCCAAACCAAGTCAGTTGTGCTGTTATCACACAGAGGAAGAGGAGGTCAGCAAACCAACATCCATAATGCATTGTATACATTTGCAAGTGGGAATCTCTTTCTTTTTTCTCTGTGGCCTCCTCATATTATACCTAAGATGCTTCCTAGGGCTGCAGCCATTGCCACAAAGACAAAAACAACGGATGAAGAGCTCTGGCAACTGGATCCAGTCCAGCTTCAGCAGCTCGGTGAAGCCCACCCATGTCCAAGCAAAGCGGGCGTGACTGTAACCCCTTCAGATTTCCTTACAACTCCTGAAAGGGTCGCAGCCTCAATTTTGAGGAACTCTCCTGTATCTTATATACAGGTATGGGTTAGATTAGATTTCTTAAAGGTGATTAGCTTTAGCAAAGTTTTCACATTTTATAAGCTTTTATCACTTTAAGCCAGAAAAATGCATTTAAAACCATTTCATTTATAGGTAGATAAATTATACATGCATTAACTCTATTCATTCCATAATGTTAAACTAATGGAATAATTGAATTATTGATAAGGCATTTCAATGTAATTACATAAATTTATAGCAGACGGAAAGACTACCTGCGGCTATAGGGTATGTGTATGCCTGTGTGCATGCCCGCAGTATCCTGCAAACAAATGAAAAATGAAGGCAAAGCTGATATGGAATGATTTAGATGCTCGCATCTAGATATGGTTTGGCCCGCTGCTAAAACCTGAAAAAGATGAAGTGAGGCACTTGGTTTAATCCAACCGTAGGCCCATACTTTTAAGGCTACAAACTTTTTCAAGTTTGAACATTTACACAAATGTACTACAGCAAAATGACTGAAGGTATGATCCCGTTCTCTTATCCAGAAACTGAATCCAGGCAGAATTTGCACAATTATAATTAAGGAGGCATTTTTCAGAGATCTTGGCTTTGAACTATGGCTTGACTCCTATGAAAGTAAGGACTCGATTCATCTGAAGATAAAGGCTGTATTAAATCCATCATACAACAGTCTGCTGAACTCTTTCCTCTGATTTGCTGATAACTCTTCTCCTCAGAAAGAGGCTTCTGTTTTTCTACTTCATTTGGAGAGCCCTGATTTTTGTTCGTAGATCATGGTTGCCAATGTAATTTAGAGGGGAGACCTAGGCCAGTGATAGGTGGGGCTGAAGCAAATGATGAAGGAGGGATGGGCCATCCATTCTTCCTTCTCTCTGTCCCTCTGACATCCTTATTTTTTTCTTCCCCACAGGAAGCTGCTGAGGGAAGAAATATTCCCTGAAGGACTGAATTGCTTGCTTGCAGAGAACTTCTGAAATAAAGCTGAAGGACACATTTGGTGCTAGGGCTGCTCACTTGCAGACCCCCACTCCACAGTAAAACAAAAGGTAGAAAAACAAAACTGTTAGAAGGAAATCTTACCAAGGGTTCATCCCGAGCCGGGAATGAAGAAACGCAGGCAATTGCTGGAACAGAGGTTAAAGGTTTATTCTCCGAGAACACAAAATACAGAGTAAGCGTGTTGTCGAGGGTGGCCACCCGTGTGTTTCCCCACCAGCCCCTTATATAGGAGACCTTGGCTGTTGCTATGCAAAGGTGTTCCCGCCCCCTAGGAACTTGAGAAGCGTGTAGTTTACCGGATTTCAGAGAGGAGGCGCTCTGTGGTCAGGCCCCTGCTGTTGGTGTTTTCTGCCTTGACCGTCTGGGTTCCCTGCGGTGCTGTGGCTTTGTCTACTAGCTTGGAATGTCCACCTTGGAAGGAATCTTTTGTGATTCGATTATGGAGATCTGTTTGGCTGGGGAAGAAGGTCTACCTGAATGGGCTGGCTAAGTTCTGTGAATTAGCTGACCTTTTGTGTTCCAAGGTTTCCGATTGAATCGGAAGGGAATCCTTTCTCTAAGCAGTTGGGCTTCCTTTTCCATCTTAATCTCTGGCATTATCAAACTCATTCTATTTTGTAACCTTTTTTAACAATTGGGGCTTCCTTTACATGTTCTGGGGGAAGAAAACATGGAGGGCAGACAGTGTTCTTAATTTCTTCCAACAAAACAAAGTCATACAGTCAGTTTGGCCCAGTTCTATAATTCAGCTGAAATGGAATTAGTCTACAAAGTGCCATGCCTCTTGATGGCATTATTTTAGGAAGGAAGGAAAGACAAGGAAGAAGGGAACAAAAATGAACTGGTGGCAATGAACGCCAGGGATCCTGACATATGTGGTAGTTTTTGTTTTGTTTTGTTTTAAGAGACGAGGATGGTTTCTTCTATTATAATGTCTGTGGTGTCAAATGCTACTGGTCGTGTGTAGCAACTTGTGCTTTATCACGGCGTGAGGGAAGGGAAAGCGTGGGGTGAAAAATCCAAACTTGGCACATTCACAACTCTTCCCTTTCCTCATGGATATACTCAAACATGTAAGACGAAATAATGTTTCTCTTCCTGCCTGAGAACAGTTTGGAGCAGTGTTTCTCAACCGTAGCAACTTTAAGCTGTGTGGACTTCAACTCCCAGAATTCCCCAGCCAGCATGGCTGGCTGGGGAATTCTGGGAGTTGAAGTCCACACAGCTTAAAGTTGCTATGGTTGAGAAACACTGGTTTTGAGTCTGTTTCCCTGCTGTGCTCTGCAAAACTGCAATGGTTGTTTGACAATTGGCACTTAGTTATTCTCCCCCACATCTCCTCCAGACTTGGAGGGGATGAACAACAAGAGGCAGGGACCCTCACTACCCAGGTGGATGTGATAAAATATACACATGTAAAAAGGTACCTACAAATCATCAAAATCACGGTAAAAAGGTTTCTTTTAAAAGGTAAAATATACCTTTTAAAGAAAGCAAATTAATGATGTAATCAAATCAAACCTTTATTACGGTCATAGGCCAGCATAAATGAATGATGAATGAGGGAGGGAGGGAAGGAAGGAAGGAAGGAAAATCTTGCTGAAGAAGTAAGCATAAAGAGTCCCCCTCAGCTAAGGCAACTGCATTCCAATTCAGAAGCTGGCAAGCCATTTCTCTGTTTCTTTGAGCTACCCTGCATCTGTTGTGCCTTTTAGACCTCTAGGAGGACAATCAAGCCTCTCCTCTTTCCAAACTGTTGCAAAATACACCAAACGAATCATTCAAGCCCATAAAATCTCACTCTTGCCTACGTGGTTAAGCTGCAGCTGGGAAATCATGTCTGCTTTATAACAGCGATATGTGGATTGGATGAGGATGAACTGGTGCGTTTCCCCACCTGCTCCCCCTCTAGAGCATTTTTTTTTCCTTCCAGAATCTTTGCATAAATAGAAAGTAAAGAGGAATCTAAAGGAAAGTTTAAGGATTTCTTTGGGACCATAAGGGATAGAAGCATGCTTTTTATAAAAGGATGATGAAGAAGACTTGTTCTGATGCTCAGCACCGGTTTTTGCACCTGCAAAAAGTTACATTCCAAATAGGTATAGCACAGAAAGATCTATCCAAAATATACAAATGACTAAATTTGATTAAATGGGTTCTGGTCCCCAGCAGTGTACACCACTTATGGCACCATATATTTGCATATGCAAGAGGCAAAAACAAAACAAAACCACACACCCCTGTAATACTATTTTTAAAAGGACCATATTTAATTTTTTTGTGTGGGGAGGGGATAACCAAAGGCTGCGGTGAGAAGAACAAAGGTGCAAAAATGAGTGGTGCTCCTAAGTTTAGCTAAACTTAGATTCACATACGTAAGTTTCCATCCCAAAACTAGGGGAATCTGAAATTTAGCAGTACGTTCAGGGGAATTTCAAGAATGGAAAAAGGGTTATCTCTGGTAACCCTTATTGGTCTTCTGCTGACACCAGGACTGAAATGACAATGCTTTATGGATTTGTTTACAGATAAGAGATGGGATATGGGAAGAAGAGATAATTTTTTGTATTTTAAGAGAAGGTGATAAGTTACTAAAATTGTTTATTCTTGTGATGAAGGTGGGAAGTCACTTCTTTATATATTTCTTTTCTTTTTCCTTACTATATTCTTATTTTTCTTTCTCTTCTATTTCTATTTCTATTTTTCCTTTTTTCTTTCTTTTTTGCACCTTCTACTCTTTCTTTCTACACTTCTATCTTTTTAAAATTTTGTATTCGGTTTTACTGCTGTAATTATAATCTTTAATAAAATCATTATAAAAAAAAAGGAGGGTTTGTTTGTTGCAAGTGGTCTTGATTAAATACATTTAATACAATGAATCTCCATATATTTAATAATTCCCCTCTTCAGTTGCATCATGATTTGATGGCAAGTTCTGAAATGTATGATAAAGACCAGGACCAGCATCCTGCTCTTTATCATACATTTCTTCTGACTCCATCCACACACAGCTCCTAACATGTCTCCCACAATAGCCAAATAAGCCCCAGGACCAATCAAAGTTATAATTACTGATTTATAAAATGCAACAGAACTACTTGGATGGGGTTTTTTAAAATCTTTATTACTTACGGTAATATCTTGGAGAAGACATCCTGGACCATTTGTGATACTGCTTCATGTGATGATCTCACCATCTACATCCATAGTAGAATCTCAGATATGGTAGGATACTTCAGAGGGACAACCTATGCTATGTCTGTTAGAATGCACAATGGCAATTCTGTTTCCTTGGGCAGGGGATATTATGACGGGAGTCGGAGGGCGGGCCATCGTAGGGGAAGACGCCCCCGGTGCTTACTACCGGTGGCATTTTCTGGCCCTCCATGCTCATACCTAGGCCCTGGTCAGCAGACGCGTGGTTGTCCCGATTTCCGGCTGCTGCTATGTAATGCCAGGTCAATAAATAACAAGGCCCCCCTCATTCACGATCTGATTTTAGAGGAGGGGGCAGACCTGGCATGTATTACCGAAACCTGGCTGAGCCCGGAGGGAGGTGTTCCTCTCTCTGAAATATGCCCGGCCGGGTTTCGGGTTTGGCACCAGCCGAGACCTCGGGGCAGGGGAGGAGGAGTGGCTGTTGTCATCAGGGAATCTCTAGTGGCTGTCAGGGGCCCTGCTCCACAAGTTACCGTGTGTGAGACCTTGTTGTTCAAGTTGAGTTCTCGTGAACAGTTGGAAGTGTTGCTATTGTACCAGCCTCCCTGGTGCGTGGCAACCTCCCTGCTTGAGCTGCTGGAGGCCATCTTGGGGGTGGCGGTTGAGTTCCCCAGGCTTTTGGTCCTGGGGGACTTCAATCTGCCCTCCTTGGGACGGGCCTCAGAAGCGGCTCGGGAGTTCATGGCCACCATGGCGACCATGGGCCTGTCTCAGATTATCCAGGACCCGACTCGAGATAGTGGCCTCACCCCGGATTTAATTTTCTTGTCAGAGCAGTGGCAAAGTGATCTGAGGGGAGAGTTACATCTTTCCCCGTTGTCATGGTCAGATCACGCCCTGGTGACCGTGAGATTTTCCTATGCCGCTCCCCTCCGCAGGGAGGCAGGACCTATTCGATTGGTCTGCCCCCGGCGACTGATGGACCCGGTAGGGTTCCAGAGGGAGCTGGGGGTTATACCCGAAGATCTGCTGCACGGTCCAGCGGAGGCCCTGGCGGCCGCCTGGAATCGAGAGGCGGCGGGGGCCTTGGACAGGATCGCGCCTATGCAGCCTCTCTTGTCCAATCGGGCCTGAAGCTCCCCCTGGTTTACGGAGGAGCTGAGGACTTTGAAAAGGATTAAGAGACGCGTAGAGCGCCACTGGAGGAAGACTAAGACTGAATCTGACCAAACACAGGCTAGAGCCGCTATTAAGACCTACCTTGTGGCGATAAGAGTGGCGAAACGGCAATATTTCTCTGCTCTTATTGCATCTGTGGAATGCCGCCTGGCGGCCCTGTTCAAACTTACCCGATCCCTTCTGGGGAAAAGGGAGGTAGAAATTCATCTCCAGGGCCGTGCGGAAGAATTTTCTCGGCATTTAGTGGATAAAATCGCTCGGATTCGCTCTGGGTTGGACTCCGAGTTGGACTTAGGTTACCTAAGGGACCGTCTTATCCCCATCACATCGGCCCATCCCATCCGGTCATGCAGGGAGGGCATGCTATGGACCCCGAATTCTTCAGTTAAAGAATTCCATCTTATGGGGTCATGGAAGCGTGCTTTCTCTGCAGTAGCGCCTGCCCTGTGGAATATCCTTCCCCCAGAGTTAAGACAGTCCACCTCACTCCTGGGCTTCAGGAAACAACTTAAAACTTGGCTTTGCCAACAGGTCTGGGGCGGAAAGAAGAGCGGAAACCCCTGGGGATGGCTAATATAGTACGATAGCCCAATAGCCCTTCCAAGGTTGAAAGAACACATCGCCATTTTAATTTTATTTTATTTGTGGTATTTTAAATGGTTATTTTAATGTTTTAATGTTTGATATTCGTGATTTTGATGATTTGTAAACCGCCCAGAGTCCCTTGAGGGAGTTGGGCGGCGAGAAATCAAATAAATAAATAAATAAATAAATAAATAAATAAATAAATAAATAAATCCAGCCCAGCCCAGCCCAGCCCAGCCCAACCAGCCCAATTCATTCATAAAGCATTCCAATGTATGGTGGAAATTACAACCGATAGCTTTTGCACACACTGCATACTTTTTCTCTGGGCCACCATCTACTCAATACATGGGAAATGTCAAAAATCAAAATACATGTTGTATAGTTCAGATGAACTCAATCACTCAGCACTTTCCTACCCATTCTTCTCTAACCAATACTGTCGTCCATATATCAAGTCCAATGGAATAATCAGTAGAAGTGGGTATGTGTCCTGACAAATGTTAGGACAGGGTTAGGTAACATATGTCTTCCCAACCTTATGTGAGGCCAACAGAGCCACTCCAGAACTTGCCATCAAATCATGATGCAACTGAAGAGGGGAATTATTAAATATATGGAGATTCATTGTATTAAATGTATTTAATCAAATGCATTGTTAATTAGGAGAAAATGAAAAGAAATCAAGACTTAGTTTTGCTCTGATTCTGCCCACTCTCTAGACTACAGATCTCAGCATGCCATTCAAAGGCCCTCAGCCCAAGAATGTTGCACATCCCTCTCTCAGAACTATTAATTTTTGCTTTTGAAAAAATCTTTTTATGCATCTTTAAGAGAGGCCAGCAGGGAGAAGTTTAACAAGCAGCTTTTCTACCACTTTGACTGATGTTTTCATTTATTTCAGTTATTACAAGGATGACAGGATCTCTTTTCTTGCATCAGAAACTGGCAATTGTCCAAGAAATGCCCCCAGAAGACAGAATGTTCAAGATCCTTCACCTTTTACTGATTCTAGTAGCATTTTAAGGCTGCATGGAAGAAGCATGCTAGATGAAATGTGGAACAAGACATTCATCTTTTCTACTTGACTATTTCAGGTATGTGATGGATACCACACACACACACACACACACACACATCCCTGGGAAAAACTGGTTTACTCTTAAGCACACATAGGGTTGCTCTATGAGGCACACTCCTGCTGACTGTCAGAAAATGATTAGAGAAATGTAGGATGAGAACAGATGCATCATTAAAAAGACTTATCTGGAACCCCATTCCTCATAATGAAATACAGCAGTGAGAGGAAAATACTAGATCACCAACTGATCTTCTCAGTCTGATTAAAAAAAAGATTCTAGTGTCATGAATGAGACAAGTGTCTATTCACTGATGATGAGAAAAATTCATGTAGCTTTGCTTGATGGTGAGGATGATAGATTGGAAAGTAAGCCAACCATGTGCTCCTAATGCCATGCCCATCTTGCTTATAACTGTTGCTGAGGGTGGTCATTTCTGGAGTTGAAGTGAAAGTGTAATACTCTAGCTTTTCTTAAAATACTTGGTGGTAAGATCTTTGTTGAAAAGCTATTTATTGGTTCCAACCATATTTGCCTATTAATGGCCTTATTTCAGTGTGGGTTTTTTGTTTGCTTGGTTTTGTTTTAAAAACCAAGGAGCAGGTGGTGCCCTCAGAAATCTTGATTTCCTTGGATGAAATTAATTACCTGGATCCTTTTCAACCTGGGTACTGAGCTGGATTGGTTACTGAAACAGTTATGCTAACTTAAAAGCAATTACAGCTTTTTAAGGTATTGTAAGCGATAATAATTGTGAAAGCTCATAAGTGCCAGAAGCTAGAAGGTAAAATACAATATTGGGGTTTGCTAGACTATTCAGTGGCATTCAGTACTATAATCATGTTATCTTTTCCTGGGAAACATCTCTCACGTGGAGCATCAGTCCTACTTGACTAAACACTCTCAGAAGGTGGTCTTAAGGAAACATTATTCAGCCCCTTGGCCTTTGACTTCTGTGGTTTATCAAAATTCTACATGAAACTCTTGGAAGAGTTAATTCATAGTTTGACATTGGCTCTCATCAAAATGGTACTGAAAGCCAACACTCCTTTTCAACTAATGCTAACATTGTGAATGTTAGGATTTTGATATATGTAAGTACACATTCAAGTCAAGCCAAAGTGGAGATCATGTGGATCAGTAGACAGTCAACAAGGGACTGGAAATATAATCTTTTCTTGTTACAGGTTATGAGTTCACTTTGGTGCACTCATGTGTCACCTCTGTTCCATGAGCTGCATTGGCTGCCATTGTGCTTCCAGGTGCAATTCTAGGTCCTGGTTGTTGCCTATAAAGCCCTTCAGAACTTGAGGCCAGATTATTTATGAGACCACGTCTTCCTGATTGTCCCTACCTGTCCCATTTGGTCTGACAGGAATGGCATGCTGAGAGTGTCGTTTGGGAGGAGGCAAAGGTAAAAAAAACAACACGAGCAGAGGTGTAGATGAATCACACTGAAAAACGGCTGTGTGATATACAAGCTATAAAACTTTACTGAAGATAAGCAGGAGTATACATACGACAGCTGAACAGCAAAGCGTATCTTGAACACAGCAGTGTAGTAAACAGCACACAAACAAACAGAAGATCAAATGGTCTTCCCCTTTTCTTGCTTCCATCAACTTACAAGACCCAAGGAGCACAAAATCGGCAAGCAGTAAGCCAATGGCTACACTTCAAAGTCTTTTGTCGAGAGCAAAAGAAAAGCACTTGGCAGCGGCTACCAGACATACAGTCGAGCACACAAATTATTACAACACACACATATATCGGGGGATGCGAAGCTCCCATAACAAGTTCCCATTGGTTGGTTGGATATCTGGAGATTCTGAGCGCAGAGTTCTACCTGCCAGTAGGTGGCAGTGCTGCACCTAGCAGGCGTCTCTCTAATCTACATTAGAGATGTAGACATAACATCTGTGAAGACAAGCAATTTGTACCTTCTTTCCCATGGGAATCCTGACAGAGAGACCTGGCAGTTAAGGATTGTCATCTTTCTGGACCCAGAAGGTGTGCCTTTTCCATCACAGTGCCTGCCTCCTGGGACATTTTCCTATCTCGAAGACCCAGATGTGTTCCCAGGCATCGGCTTCAGAATATTAGCTGGAGTCCATGAAGATGCTGATTGGTGATAAATTGGTTTTACCTTGGTTACTATTATATGTATTGAAATTTTATGTTGTTGTATTTTGATTTGAAATGCTGTTAGGCACCCAGAGTCACTATGGTGTTATGGGCAGCCATGTAAACCAAATAAATAAATAAATAAATAGTTTGAGAACCCTGCCTCAACCATTACACAACTACTGTAGCTCTTTTTTATGGAGATGTGGTTGGCTCCCTCCTTATTGGCTTGATATTGAATTTTTAGAGATTAATGGCTCTCTGTGATTTTAGAAGTTTCTCCTTTTTATTACAATGTATGCATCTATTGGATTTGTTTTGTTGGAAACCCTTGTATTTGCTGCTTTAAGGGTTTTAGTATAAAATACCTCCGTGAGTGGAGGAATGATTTAAAAGCACATGAGACAAATAAACAAAATATTTTTATAGAGGCATACACACATTCTTATATATTTGCCACAACCGATGGCAAAATGTACCCTGGGGGTATAGAAGAAACAACAATGGATGGCTAATCAGATAATTAGCACATATCTCATCACATGGGAAATAGCCAAAGGGACAGGGCTCCAGTTTAAGGCAGCCATGATAAAACACAGACAGACACATGGAAATGAATAAAGCTGTCCAATACTCATAATTTGTGAAGTCACAAGAATGCCAGCATGCATCCCAAAGTTTCTTAATATTAGGAATTGCCCATGTTCCTGGAATGTCCTTTTAAAGGGGGGGGGGTTTAAATGCTTCACATCTATACTTATTTCTGTGCTGATGGAAAAACAAGTGCTGGGCAAAACTCAGTTTATAAACATGCATTGTTTACCCAAGTGACTGAAAACAACTCCTGAGGAACTGTTGCAGTGTTTAATATACGTATTATTCAGGGAGTTTGCTTTTAGGTATTATATATTCATGTAACCTTTCGTGCAGATTGGGAACAAAGATGGTGGTTGCTAAGGGTTTCCAATCCCTCCATAACCTTTTTCCATGGTTCTGAGCTGAATCTCTGACATGCAGGGCTGCTTCAGACATGGCGTTTTTGACATGGCAGTTGTCCCGTTTCAAGTGCACAAGTCACATTTGACTGGAAAGTGCAGCTTGCATTAAACACTTTTGCAAAGAATTGTATGCTCTAGATTTTTGAGACCCTTATATGTTATGCATATTTTTTCATCTAGGGCTTCATCTTGATCAAGGGCAATTTTGATTTGGTCTATTGGTTAAGGCTCCAGGCTAGAAACCAGGAGACTGTGAGTTCTAGTCCCGCCTTAGGCATAAAAGCCGGCTGGGTGACCTTGGGCCAGTCCCTCTCTCTCAGCCCAACTCACCTCACAGGGTTGTTGTTGTGGGGAAAATAGGAGGAGGAAGGAGTATTATGTATGTTCCCCGCCTTGAGTTATTTATAAAAATAATAAAGGCGGGATAAAAAATCTATTTTTTTTTTTTTGGAATGGTCACACCCCCCCCCCCCCACCAAAACAGATGAGCAGTCAGACCTGGAACATGCCAGACAGAGTCTTTTTAGTCATTTTACACACATTAATCAACGGACAGCCCCATGCACAGTGAACTAGAGATAAGTCCATTCAACACATATATCTTTATATGGTAGGAATAGAAACAATGTAACACTACAGCTGCAGGCCAGAGGCATCCCTGGAGGGAGAAGGGTCACATGACAAAAGCAGCAGCATTTCACCACAACACAAGCTCCACCCCTTTTGTCCCAGCATCACGATGTTGCACACACACATACAAAAGGGGCGGAGCTTGCAGAGCCATGACACAAAGCTGTTCTCGTCATTTTGACAAACGCATCGGATCCCGCAGACAGTGCTGGGTGGAGCCGGCTGCTGTCTCTTTCTCAGCCCAACCCACCTCACAGGGTGGTGGTTGTGGGGAAAACTAAAAGGAGGGAGCGCTTTGCATGCCTTCCTGAACTCATGAATGAAATGTGGGGTATACATCAGGCAAATAAACTCTACCTACTGTGGGAAGAAATTAAGATCTCTCACCCCTCTGCCATATTGTCTTCCTCAAACACTGTTTCCTGCCATTGCTTCTCCTCCTTGAGCAAGGGAAAAGGTTAAAAGTTAAGCCTAACTGCTTAGACAAAAGATTCCTTTGGGAGTTCTTTTATTATAAAAGTTCTCTCCTCCCAAAGAAATTAGCAGAAACCATTCAGGCAAACATTCTTCTGGACCAAACAGACCTCCATAATCAAATAACAAAAGATCCCTCCCAAGGTGAACAGGCCAGGCCAGTAGACAACGCCACAGCCCCGCAGGGACCTGGACTGTCAGAACAGGAGACACGAACAGCAGGGGCCTGACCACAGAGCGAATCCTCTCTGAACTCCGGTAAACTGCACTTTTCTCAGAATTCCTGGAGAGCGCCCCCTGCCAAGAAACCGGCTAAATGCGCCCTCTCAGAAGTTCCCAGGGGGCGGGAACACCTTTGCATAACAACAGCCAAGCTTTCCTATATAAAGAGCTTGTGGGGAGAATGCGAGGGTGGCCACCTCCAACAGCTGATTGCTCTGTACTTCGTGCTCTCGGACAATAAAATTTATCTCTGTTCAAGCAATCGCCTAAGAACTTTCATTCCCGGCTCGGAACGGACCTGGTAAGATTTCCTTCCAACAGTACCTACCACTGTAGTACGGTTTCTGACAGATCTACCTTAAGTAGAAGAATCTTAGGCATTTCTTAATAAATCTTTTCCTTCAAATATATCACTTAGCATTCACGGATACCTGAGCTAAGTCCATACTCTGCATCCAACGTATTAGGATCATTTCAGTTTTTAAATGGGACCTGCTTCTCCTTACTCTTTTTTTTTCCAGCACTCCACTTATGTTTAGATGTTAACCTTGGATCCAATCTCTGTGTTTAACATTTTCTATTCTCTCTTTTTAAAAGATTTGGTCAGCTCCCTTGAGGACTCACCAGACAAAAAGGGAG
Source organism: Charina bottae (assembly GCA_023362775.1). Lineage (NCBI taxonomy): Eukaryota > Metazoa > Chordata > Lepidosauria > Squamata > Charinaidae > Charina > Charina bottae. The sequence continues at coordinate 190,920,438 of JALMGJ010000002.1, read as the reverse complement.
GAAATGAAACAGCCTGTAGAACTGGGACCAGGGATATCTGCAGGGAGGGGAGGTCAAAAAAGTCAAAATGGAGGCCACAACTATAAGATTGAACCCCCACCCCCTTTTTACGTGTATCACCCCTTCCCTGCAGACACCTCTGACTGTGGCAAAAGATTCCAGGCGCTTTCTCTTTGGTGTAGGATTGTGTTTGCTAGTTGGTTTTCACCCTACCTCACTGCTAGCCAAATTCTGAACAAGTGTGGTGTCTCCAGATGGTTCAGTGCCAGGATCAGCACCCAGTGCCCCCACCTTGAGGCCAGTCCTTTGCCCGTCTGATTCATTTGAGCTAAAACAGTGTTTTTCAACCTTGGGAACTTTAAGATGCATGGACTTCAACACCCAGAATTCCCCAGCCAGCATGCTGGCTGGGGAATTCTGGGAGTTGAAGTCCACGATCTTAAAGTTGCCAAGGTTGAAAAACACTAAGCTGAAGTTCAGCTGCTTTGGAACCCAGCAATTTTCTGCCCTGAAAAAGAAAGATATATTTTCCCCGGGAAAAAAAGGGGGGGCATATACATGAGACGACCCCTCTAAATCTAATAAATGCAGCCAGTCTTTTCTCCTGAATCTTTAAAATTTAAGCCCAGCTCTGCAATGTCAAGGGAAGTAGCAGGTCTACCGAAGGACCATCCATTTTGTTTTGAAAAATGCTAGAACAAGTCAGGGAATAGAACCAGCTTAAATGTCAGCACTTAGAGGCCGGGTAAACAGCAAGCGGCTATCAGCAATCCATCTCCTTTGTTTTTAAAGTAATGTTTTACTCCTGACAGGCAATTTAATTGCTAGCAGGAGTAACCACTAGACCTGGAGAGATAAAAAACTTTTGGACCAATTCCGTTTCAAGCCCACAGTTTTTCTCCGTAGTTTTGAAATCAACATGGCTTGAAGTTCCAGCAGCTGGCGTGGCAACCATGGTCTGTAAGGGAATGCCAGGAAAATGGTTATTAGGCAGCATTTTATACTGTGACAAATCACATTTTAAGAAAACAACAAAAATTAATTATAGTAGAAAATAGCAAAGGTATGAAGAAATGGAGACTGAACAAAAAGAAACTGAAAATCCTATAGGAGTTCAAATATAAAATATATAGAATGATTTGCATTACATAATGAAAAGATCAACAGGAATGTGTATGTAATAATATATGTAATGATACAATTTGAAATCATTCTTAAAAATCATTTCCTTCTGCAGTTAAGTCACAAAAACATTAGAACACACACACACACACACACACGCAAAATGCATTTGCTGAATGTTACCATTAATAATGCTGACATAGTAAATTCTAAACTCACTAAATTAATGAAGGTGTATTAAGTTTATCTTAAATAACATCAGAAGGTGAACTAAACAGTATTATAAAACAATCAAAAGATGGTAAACCTCAGGTGTCAATAGTTTTGGACCGGAACATTTCAAAACTTTAAAAAAGAATTAATGCTATTATGTCAATTGTATAATAATACACTCAGAGGTGACTCTTACAAACAAATTCAATAATTGATTATTCTTAAATCAAATAAACACCCCAAATATATGACATTATATAGGCCAATAACACCATTAAATCTAGATCAAAAACATTTTCAATGCATTATTAATAGATTAAACGCATTTCTAAGCAAGTACATAAGCTGATTTTAGAAGTTTTAGCACAGAATTAGGGACAAACAAGAATATTCAAAATCTTAATATAAAAAAGAACATATAATTAATTTCTTTGCAGATGAGATGTTCATTTTTCTTAAAAATCCAAACAGGAATTTATATCTCCATTTCAATTTGAAAGAAATAAATACATTGCAGGAGCAATTTAAAAGTTTACCTTGATAAGTCTTCTGCTTTGTTAATTACCACAGGCAAAAAAATTACAAAGTGCTTCAAGAAAATTACAGAACACCATATTAGTCCATGGAGATATTTAGGAATAGTTAGTACAAAGGTTGACATCAATTTAAAAAATATAATTATGACCCCATGCAAGATTAAAATGGAACTTCAGTCATAGCAGTATCTTCTTCCATTATCATTGTTTGGTAGAGTAGCTGCAGTTAAAATGATTACACTTTCTAAAATCTCATTTTTGTTTCTAACATTGCCAATTCTATTGCCCATTATTTGGTCTTCCATTAGGCAAATACTTTTTTCTTCATTTATATACAGCTATTAAAAAGCTGTATATTTTACAATATAAACCAAAGCGTTTGGAAACTTGAATCAACTTCAGAAAATGTAATGTAAAAACAACTTTTGGCTCCTAATCTTTTTCCTCTCCTCCAATTTCTTCACCATTACTTTATAAGCATGATAATAAATTTGTTCAGGACGAAGAAGAGTTTATAGAATTAGAGATTTAATTATAGATGAAAACTATTTTACTACTAAATATATGTTACAAAAAGAATTGCAAATAGCAACTTAGTTTCAAATGAATCAAGATCAATAATTCCTTTGTAAAATATCTAGTTCTCATCAAGCCAGACAACACTTGAAGATTGGTATGTACCTACTTGATCTGATAGCAAGGGAACATTGTCAATATTATAAAAAAATTCTTATATGAAGCATGGTAGGCTCTCTTGAGCGTTTTAAAAAGCTTTAGGAGATGATCTGAATTTCAACTTCATAAATTTTGTTGGAACTCTTTGTGGCATATTCTTTTTAGAAAATCTATTTCAGCAAGCCATCGGTAATTAATCATAAATGTAATCCTTAGATAGTGCTACACTCTGTTAAAATTACACCCTATTAATATTAAACTTTCTAAATCATGTTGCTGAGCTTGTATGCAATTTGGCAAATATTGCCATCTTTGGTGACAATGAACATTAGTCCTTTGGGCTGAATTTTTTTTTTAATGGGAATAATCACCAAAGAATCCTTCATAGCAAATCCTGCTGTTAGTTCATTGTTGATTTTTCCTAACACATATAAACTGATGCAATATAAGGGATTGATTCAATTTCTATTGTTAGCTGCCCACTTCGTTATTGTAAGACACAGGAAAAGCAAACTATATCTTTCATTGGCTGAATGAGAGTTATAGTTTATATATATAAAGTTATATAGTTCAAAGTTTAGGAAATTGTTTGGGTAAGAAATCCTACAGTGAAAGTTAAATTGACTGTTCAAAGTGGAGGCCATTCCATGCTCAGGCAAGGCTGGGCTGTTTGCTCCAGTGTTCATCTAGGAGTAAGGGGGGCAGGGTGGGCTGGTCCTGTTGAACCACTGCAACATGGCCTTTCTGGAGTGGGGAGGGGCTGTTTGGGCTGGCAGCAGCCATGTTGATCAGGCCACCACAGCACAGTCCCTTCAAAGCAGGGAGTAGGAGCCAGTTCATTGTAACAAGCCACACTCCTTGTCTCCTTCACAAGAATCATACCCATGGAATATCATAAGAAGATCCTTGAATTTCCAAAGTGTGGAATGTGGGCAGAGGAAATCTGTTTGAAGTTCCATAGGAGAAAAGGGAAACAAAACAGAAGCATTTCCTTCCAGTCCCCTATATGTACAGAGTGAGAGCTAGTTTGGTGTAGTGGTTAAGGCATCAGGCTAGAAACTGGGAAACCATGAGTTCTAGTCCCGCCTTTGCCAAGAAAACTGCAGGGACTAGTCCAGGCAGTCACCAGGAGTCAACAATGACGTGAAGGCACCTAAATAAATAAATAAATAAATAAATAAATAAATAAATAAATAAATAAATAAATGTACAGATACTCCTACAAAGTTGACATGTGGAGAAGGAAACCCCCCCGAAAAAAGTGCTTATTTACTATTTCTTTTCTAAAGAGAAAAAAAATCATTTAAGGAAAAGGGAAAGGGGCTGTTTGTTCATTCTAAATTACTCCTAGCCTAACATTTCTTTTCCAAATCAATAGTTATGTCGAAAAATAGATTTATTTAAGGTGAAAGCATATTTTAGATGCATGTCTTTGGGGTATGGAGTGGAATAAGAAAGAAGAGTATATGTATTTGCCAAGCATTCCATCTCTCACAGGAGTGTACAAGAAGTCTAAGAGAAACTCAGGAGCTGAACAGGTTGAAGGTAATGCCATTTCTCCAATGTTGTTCGTCATCAGTTGCTACACAGAAATATGCTGTTTCTACTCCTAAAGGCCAACCAGGATGAACACAGTAGCTGTATTATCCATGATTTTCTTGAGTCCCTTTAAAAGCCAGTCTTGTTGATGGTCATCATTTTGTAGACATCTTGAACAACCTGAGCAGAAAGTCACATTATCTATGAGACAGACAATAAGAAATAGATGAACTGTAAGTAAATCATAGTCATGGATGTCCATACTTTTGTCTTTTTGAGTTTCCCATCATGTGTTTTCACTGGATGGCCCAAGTTCTCCAGTTCTGAGAGAGGGAGGAAAACACCCCTATATTTACCTTCTCCTGATGTAGCATAAGGTTATCCAACTCTATCACATCTCCCTTCCCTTCCTTGTTATAATAATAAAAAATAATACATTTATATGCTGTCCAACTCCCAGCAACTCTAGGTGGTTTACAAATTGTTAAAAACCTTTAAAAACAAGGAACAATACAAAAACACAAAAACAACACAAAACAAAGGAACAAAGATGGCAGAGAAAATAAACCCAGATGGGAACAAAGAAAAGGAAGAAAAAGGGCGTCAATCACCCTCGCCAAAGGCCTGGGAAAAGAGCCACATCTTTGAAACACCAGTAGGGTGGGGGCCATTCAAATCTCAGGGGGAACCTCATTCCAGATGGCAGGCACTGCTACAGAGAAGGGGCGCTTCCGGGGTCCAGAAAGATGGCATTGTTTAATTGAAAGAACCCAGAGCACGCCAACTCTGCCAGATCAAACTGGCTGGGCAGATATATGGTGGTCCCTCAAGTTTTTTTTTTTTTTGTCAGAAGCACCAAGGCACTTTTGTAGTGAAAGGATTTGCCGGTGACATCACCGTTGCCCGGGGGATGCCCGAGGAGGCTCCTTTCATGTCCCTGTGATTTTTCCCACCAGAGTGGTACCTTATTTATCTACTCGCATTTGCATGCTTTTGAACTGCTAGGTTGGCAGAAGCTGGGACTAATTGCCGGTAGCTCACTCCGGCAGGCGGCTCACGCTCTGCGTTTCGAACTGCTGAGCTGTCAGCCTTAATGGCTTCTGACTCAGCGTCCTAAACACTGAGCCACCGCGGTCCCCTGATCCCTCAAGTAACCAGTCCCAGTTCTGCAGTGCCACCGTCTATGTGCAATGGTGAGAATTATCTATAATCTTCTAACAGGGACCCTGCCCTAAGTGTTCATAAAGGGCATTGCAGTACCTAAAGTGTTATCTTGAACCCGCTTCATAATGATCCCTGGAATTGCATTTGCTTTTCTTGGAGCAGCCATAAGTGGGCTCTTTCTCCTTAACGTCTCCCCTATGTCTCTGCAAGACCTCCTCTTGGTACCCCCTTGCCATATATCACATTGATCTCTTCCTCCTATGTGCAAGATTCAGATTTTGGCTGCAGTAACTATCATGTTACAGACACAATGTAAAAAAAACATTTCACATTCTGTTGCTAAATAACAGTGCACAGATCTATTTGAAGCCCATGGCTGTCCTTTTTTGCCTTTACTCTCCTGAAGAATTTATTATTCCCAAACTTGGCTGCATCTCTGTATGCACATCCGTGGGCTAGCTGATGATATTATATGTTGCCTTATAGAGGACCATTTTGCTCTGAAAAGCGGGGAGAGGGCAGTTGAAAGCCTCAAGTGAATCCTTGGCTTTCCTGAAAAACCAATATGCCATCTGTTTAGCACAAAAATGAAATTAATTGTTTATGGCTTTTCTCTCTTTGCCAGATCAACTTAAACTTCATGGCAGGAGTCAGATCTGGTTGCTGCAAAAACAGGCTGTCAGGTTTGCTGGGTTTGAAGAAAAGTCTGAGGTCTGTAGTTTTATTTGGCTTTACTTAGCAATATCAAACCCTTCTTGGTTTAAGGGTTTTTTTTAATGCAAAATGCACTCGGCTTCACATTTTTATATATATATACACACACACATACATTTTCCTTATTTATTCTTAGGCATGTTCTTTTTTAGGAGGCAGATCATGGTATTTCTGAACTGATGAGTGATCAGGAGGGCATCATCTTTCCAACTCAAAAGAAATGTGGTTCTAGTGTGGGCTGAAACACCAGAATGTTATGATCATCCCTCCAGCCCATGTGTCACGCCTCTTCTGGGCTGAAAGGGGTATGGTTTTCTCTGTCCACCAGCTGCAATTTTGCCCTGTGGTTTGTGCTGTAATTTTTCCTGTCCAGACCCTCACAAATAGCTAAGAGAGCAGGGGAAAGAAATGTACCATCTAATGACTATAGACAAGACATTATGGATAGCGCTGTGATTGTGCGATGGCCACTTATATAAATTGATATAATAAATAAATAATACATCATAAATCCAGTGCCTTCTGGGATGAGCCAGACCTCTGATTATGGAGGGAGAGGAATATGACTTTGGATTCCCTCTCCTACCTCCTAGGCAGTTTCTGAACCTGGCTATTTCCGATAATGGTTCTTTCCAAGATTAATCCCACCTCCTGCTTTCAAACCAGCCTTCAAAACTGGCTGTTTCTCAGACTGGTTCTTCCAGTTTTAACAAATTCAGATTTTAGAACATTCTCAAAAGGCAGTGTTTTACAGTAGCTTCTCCCAGTTCCTATGCCTTGCCCCAAACACCAACACTCCTGATCAGTGTTTGTATGAGGAGGAGGTTTTAAAAACCCTCCTGGCCTGCTTCTCTGCAGGTAGCAGGACCTGAGTCTGTTGCCCTCAGTGTGTTGTATATATTGATATCAGTGGAACTCTGATCACATATCAAATAGTTGTTATTTTTCTAAGTAGCCTAGTGCAAAAGGAATGGGTTAATCCCTCCCACCCACCCACTTCCTATTCACTAGTGGCCAGATGGATGGGGATGACTGCTAACAACTGCTATTTACAAGAAACAGATTATTACATCATGCATCATGTGGTTTGGGCTTTACTATTCTACTTGTTCAGTAGTCATGCTTTTCCTTTGCTTTTGGCTTAAGCTGAAATTAGAGACATAGCTGACACTCCTCTTTTTGGACACCCAAACATCTGGGGAAATTTCCGCCATTCCTTTGTTCCCCACAAGGTCATCTTAGTCATACTTGTATGTGCATAACCCTGGTTATGAGTTCCACTGAATTCAATGCCATTTACTTCCAAGTTCACATACCTTGGCTCCTTTATGGTTGCAATGCAAGTTTCTCTGTTACTCAGGGTTTCCTATCCTTCACCTATCATCTCTCTCTCTCATCTATCAATCATATCTATCTATCATCTATATATTGTCTATCATATATCTATCTGTCTATATCTATCATCTATCCATCATATGTCTATATCTATCTACCATCTATCTATCTATCTATCTATCTATCTATCTATCTATCTATCTATCTATCTATCATCTGTCTGACTGTCTGTCTATCATATGTCTATCATCTGTCTGTTCTATTTATCTATCATCTATCTATCATCATCTACCTATTTCAAATAGCACTTGTACAATGTCTTTTATCATCAAAGCATTGGCTGGAAAAAAAATTAAAGAGTTCAACATATCTGATATCTGATACGTTGAACTATGATGCTTTTTCCAAAGGCAAAAGTAAACCTACATGTTCTCTTCCTGAAGCATCTTTGATGATGAAAGGTATTGCATAAATGCAATCTGGTGTTGTTATTTTGTTACTGATTGGTGACTCCATATTTGTTGTTCATCGTACAATTGGAAAGGGAGGGAGCATTCATTTTTGTCTTGACAGGAGTATATACAGAACTCAAAGGAGAGATCATCAAAGAAAATGACTGGGCTTTCAAAAAATAAAGCTTTGTCTTTCAAGATGGGGAAGGTGTAATATAAGCAATTTTTGGAAGCAAGGGTTAGATTAGTAGATCATACCATAGTGCCATATGGCAATGTTCTGCTTTGGAGGAGGAGGAGGAGGACCTTCTCAGTTATACAGAGGAAAGTGTATAATCCATCCCTGCTGTTTGGGTCAACTCTTCACCAGATGGCCCAGGAGTTCTAACAGTAGTAGGCAGGGTGAGGTTATTTTTCAGGGTATTTTGCTACACAGACATACCAGTATGAGAGGCACCATAATAGGTAACACCCCAATACTAAGAACATTTTCCTCCTTGCATTTAACCATCGTAGAACATTCCTGGACAACAGCAAGTGTCATCTCCTTCCCAGCCCATGAGTGAATCAGGCTTGAGTCATCCTTTTCTGCATCTGTTTTAAAGTATTATTTCCCCCCCCCCCCAACATTCTAGCACCATCCAGCAGCAGCCTTAAGGTATATAAAATTCATTATTGTTTTCTAGCCTTTAGATAGGAAGTGAAATCAGGTGACCAGAAGCAGACATACCTATTGGGTGTTTCAGGCGGAGGTGGACACGCCCCTTCTCCTCTGGTTGGCCTCCTCCCCTGTTATTCTTTCCCTCAGAAACAAAAATAAAGAGGGAAGATACTTTCAAATGTACAATTTTTATAAAAAATATATTTATTTGTTTGTTTGTTTGTTTGTATAAATTGTATTTGGAGATGTGCCCATCTCCCCCAACCGGGGCACTCTGGGCAGTTCACAATAAAACAGATTAAAAACATAAATATAAAATTACAACATCAATAAAATAATTATAAAATTCAAGTGGGATAGATGTTAATAATAAGGCGGGCTTCATGGCACCAGCCACCCCCAGGAGGAACTGTTAGCATTCCCATCCCAAGCAAGGCGGCAGAACCAGGTCTTCAAGATTTTCCGGAATGTCGGGAACGAGGAAACCCGCCTCAGTTCTGGGGGTAAGATATTCCAAAGGGCGGGCGCTACTGCAGAGAAGGCCCGCCTCCTGGACCCCGCTAGATGGAATTCTTTTGTCGATGGGGTCCGTACCATGTAAATATATCTGAGAAGGAGAAAAAGAACATCTGTATTTTAAAGACGGGGGTTATTCTTTTGCAATGTCAAGATGAGTTTTAAGCCTTGCTTCACCACTGAGAAAATATATTTTGTGCATTTTGGACTAGCTGCCTTCTTTCTCTTTCTCTCCCAGTTTCTCATGCCAAAATGAAAGGGTCCCAGGAAGAAAGAAGAGGAGATGCAAACCTTTTCAAACTGGGGTATTTATTTAAAGATATTTCTATCCTGCCACAATCAAAAAGACCATTGGGGGCTTACAGAGAAGAGAAGAGAATCAGAAAAGAGAAGATGGCATCAGAAAATCAGGGGAAGGCTAGCTTGTTAGTTTCACAGGGAACCCTTCCCCCCCACACACACACACACACCCAGCTCCTGGTTGGGTTATGACCTGGTTTAATTTCTCTAAGCACACTTAGAAAATTATTCCGAAGAAGTGGTTCAGTCCTCCTGGGAGCCCAGCAGGGTTCTGCTATATATGAAAACACCCCCTTTCTCTTTTTTAAAGACTTCTGCACAAACCTGAAAAAAAGATGTGTCTGCCCTAACAGTCCCATTAACTTGCTTGAGCCACTTCTCTAAAGTAGCCACATCTTTTTCAGGCGTACTCAGAATAAAGAGGTAAAGAGAGATGCAGTGCTGACATTCAGGCAAGGTCCAAAACACTTCTTCTGAATTATTTTTGAAGCATGAACAGCCTAACATATAAATATTTGGATACTTTCCCCTTAACTTGGGAATATCAAATGGAAAAAAAAAGACAGCTCTTTCATCTGAAGCACCACCTTATCTCCACCCCCCACCAGCCTCTATCTTCTGTGTGTCTGCCTCTGTCTTGACACCCAGGATCATCTAATCACTCCATACAAATTTTGCTACCTCTTCATCTTGCAGAAGACAAATCTTAAGAAACATCACAATTCTCCTGCTTAGAATGAGCTTCTTTCCATTAAATACATCAATAAAATGACTGAGATCCCCTTCCTGCTGTCCTCCTGCCCATCTTCACTCCAGCCAACGAGAACTGTGCAACTGTGGTTGGTTATGCACAGAAGAGGAAGGGAAGTAATGCTGGAGGATTGACCCCATCTCCTTGCCCATCCCACACTGCCCAGGTGTATTCAGGACAATTCTATTGGGTGGTGGCTAAGAAGAGAGGCAAGAGAGATGGATCAGGAATTTGCCATGGGGACAGAATTTTTATATTGGTCCAATTAGCTCACTACCATGTGCACCAGTTAGATAACACAAAGAACAATGGTCTTAAGTCCCAGGAAGGCAAGTTTTAGTAGAAAGTCAGGAAAAGCATCACAACAGTGCGAGCAATTCAACAGTGGAACCAGCCATGAAAGGAAATGTTCCTGTAGACTCCCCTTCACTGGACGGATTTAGGAAGATGTTGTCACTGGTGCACTAAGCAGGGGTTTGGCTTCAGTGGCCTCACTGGCCCCTTAAGTTGTGATTGATTGACTTTCTAGTGACCTTTCTCTGATCTTCTTAAAAAAGCTAAAAGAGAAGCAATTTTGCAAAGTATTGATAGGGGGGGGGGGGAGAGAGAGAGAGAGAGAGAGAGAGAGAGAGAGAGAGAGAGAGAAGGAGGAGGAGGAGGAGGAGGAGGAGGAGGAGGAGGAGGCTCAAAATGCATTGGAAACTGATTCATCAGTACATTTGCAAAGACTGGATATGTGAAGCCTGCAATCTACCACTGACCATTCATGGTCTTCACTTTGTTGACTGATGTTAGTAAAAGCAGGGCAACTGACCAGCATGATATCATGTCATATGTAGACGTAAGTGGACAAAGGCTGTTGCTTTAGGTGGTGAAACCTTAACCAGATCTTCTATAATATCTCGTTATAGCCTGAGGCTCCTTTTAAGTACTTGCATATTACGTGTAGCTCAGCTTAAGAGCATGGCCAACAACTCATCTGCATCTAAATTGCTTGCAGTATAACTGTAATTTTTGTGGTTATCAGACAAACAGTGGCTCATTCTATCAGCAGGGGTTTAATATACTGTTGGTCGTTTATTGATTTCCTCCCCTGCCCTGGAAGGCTTGTCAAATCCTTGATGCTTTGGAAACCAATGTGAAAATTGGCTCATCCCTTGGATAGACATACAGCTTGTGGGTTTATCAAAAGCAATTAGCCAGATCTTACCTACTTAATACAGTGGCTGAAATAATGCAGGCACATTTGCTGAATATGCTTGAAGCCACATAAAATATTTGTTTGCTGCAGGTTTCATAAAACAAAGAGATTAGGGAAGCTTCTGTAATTAGCAACCTGCAAGTTGATGCTGCCAGGAAAAAACAGAGCTCCACAGCAGTTCAAAAGCAGCTCAGCTATTTGTGCAAAGATTGTCTGCTTCCAACTGCACTTCATATTCTGTATTGAAATCCTATATTTGAATCCCATATTGTTTCCCACATTTGGTAAACGTGTTCTTATTTCTGAGGACATTTAGATAGATCAGAGGCCACGAGCTTTTTGCACGATTTGTGGAAAAGAGGCACTTCAAGATACTTTCTAGCCAATGAAGATATGAGAACAAGACAAATACTACAGATGAGCAGAAACCACTTTGGGGTTGCTGTTTCTTTAAATAATCTTCCCGTATATGCTACATATTTGTTATAATTTGAGACATATTTCTAAAACTTATTCTGGCATTGGAGCATATTCAATTTGCCCTGTGGATTGTGAGTTCTTCTCTCTTTTTTTAGTTCACATGCGTATTTTCCTCTCTACATTGCCCTAACCCTAATCTAACCCTTTCCATGGTCCTAATATGGCTGCCAGAATCTAAATGCGGCATGCCCAGCCTGAACCTAATGTTACTTGAAATAGCTCTTCTTCCTGTGACTTAACCTCCTATGGCCTTTGTCACCTAATTGACCTTGACTGACGTAACCCTGCTGTCATACACACTTAGTTCTACTCAGTTAACCTCAAGCTTCTACAGAGTAGAATAGCATAAGCAAGAGCAATAGCAATGAGAGGCAGTGTGGTGCAGAAATGGCTTTGGGAAGACCCAGGTCAAGTCTACCTTCAGCCACTGAAGCTCTCGAAATGGCTTTGGGTTAGGCATCCCCCCAACACACACACACACACACACAAGTCCAATGTACTTCACAGGGTTGCTGTTGACAGGAAAAATGGGAGGGGAGGAATACTGTGCACCCTGTTTTGAGGATTTGAAAAAAAAATGGCATATAAAAGTCTAAGAGATAAATAATAAAAATTATACTGTTGGGTAAATGAATATATGACGGCATCAAGATTCCTTTTTTCTTGTGTTAGTCTTCCCATTCACACTTCTTACAGATGAGCTTGTGGATTTATCCTAGATAACTAGAGAATTGTAGCTTGGAATGAAGCAAAATGGACCGAACACTCCTAAACAATGTCCTGAAATTTTATTTTCTTTATCCTTCTTATCTTTGGCCCCACTCTTCCACCTGTTTCTCCTGGGGCATTGCTTCCTCTGGTCTTCAAAATGAAATGACACTCCCATTTCATCAGTAAGAAACTATAATATGCTTTTGTTGAAATTAACCAAGATGGAATATCTCAAAATACAAATATTTGAAATTCCTCATTCACTCCCAGACTGTTTAAGAATTCTGCCACCACACAGAGATGATTCATGAAAATCCCCCCACATCACCACTCACCCAGCTCCATCTGTTGCACTTGTACTGTAGTTGATATAGCAGCATTTCCCAGCCTGAGCAACTTCCAGATGAGTGGACTTCAACTCCCAGAATTCCCCAACTAGCAGGGCCATTGCTAAGAATTCTGGAAATTGAACTCTGTACATCTAGAAATTGTCCAGGTTGGGAAACACTGCCATATGCAGACACACAGTTGAGCATTCATTCAGAAATAGCTTGAATGGATTCCTACACATTGAGTGGTTCCATAACTTGAGGAGAAAGAAGGAATGCAACTGGTACTGCTTATCTTCCCCATTGCATATTTATCCAGACCTTGGTGCATAGTATTGTATTTTATATCTCTACCAACCTACCTACCTACCTACCTACCTACCATCTATCTATCAGAATTTACTGTTTATATACCAATGACCCTTGCCAGCTTTCCAGAATAGACTTTTCAGATATGGACTAGCTTTGACTTCTCTGGCATTATTTTCTGAGAAGGTGGAAGAAACTGTTTCGTAAAAATGTAATTTTGCAGGATTCTACAATCAGACTCCTAGACTGCCAGAGTAGTTAATTTTACTGTTCTGAGCCATGTTAATGCATTCACCCACACCCCTTTTATATTCTCTCGCAGCCAAAGTTTCCAATTGAATATCTGATTTAGTTTTGTCTGCTTGGATGCCCTTTAGGTAAAGGACACCACTCACAAGTGGAATTAGAAGCGTTCTATTCATTCCTTCTTTTTTTGTCTTCCTCCCCTGCAGCCGGAAGAAAAAGGAAGCAAAGATTCAGGCAAATGTGGAGATGCGGCAAATTCTCCAGCCACTGAGCAATGAGGTTTCATACTCGGCTGGAGGACCCATTCATCTTAATCCATCTGGAAAGAGGTCTACTTGCAATATTTCACAATCTAAGTACTTTCTGACAAATCTATTAATTATGCACTCAAACAAATTATTTGCTGCCTGTGGAGAATTGCAACTGGATTTTCCTCTCAAGCCAGAGTCCTGGCTTTTTTAACACATTGTTGTCACTGCTGGAACTGTTCCTGGCATTATTTATTTATTTATGTGTTGGACCCCTTTTTTCCTTTTTAGGGATTCCAGTACCCAGGGATGGAACTAGGGTCTGTATCACCCGGGGCAAACATGGATTCCGTGCCCCCCCATGGGTTATTTTGTCATTTTGGCACCCCCCGGGCATCATTTTGGCAACCCCCCAGCGCAGGGCCTGGGGCACATTGCCACACACACCCCCTAGTTGCGGCCCTGCCAGTACCAGCTGGAAAGGTGGATTCAATACAGGATAGATTAAACAAAATTCCAGGAATTGGCAAAAGGAAATCCATTAGATGAGGAACCAAATATGTTCTCACTTTTCAGGGTGAATGTGAAAGGGAAGGGTGTTTCCGGTGAGGGTACATTGAGTGCCATTTCTTGAGGAAATGTAGGATATACAACCAGTTCGTTGTGTTTGGTTGGTGTGGAGGCTTCTCTTTAAAACAAAATGGAGGCTATAAACCTTTCTTTCTCTCTCTCTCCAGGAGGGGGGGGGGAAATACTGTCATTTGGCTGCCCGCATTGGAATCCCTTGGGAAGGGAAGACATCTTGACCGAACACCTTCCATTCTCAGTAGTGATGCTAATATTATCACAGAGGGAGATTTTAGCTCTCAATAAATTTTTAGTGAATCTCTTCCTCTCCCAGAGAAATTCAGAGGAATCACCTACCCAATTTCTCTCCACAAGAATTTCATGGAAAGTTTTGAAAGGATACTTTGGACTCGGCAGTGGGAAGGAAGGAAGGAAGGAAGGAAGGAAGGAAGGAAGGAAGGAAGGAAGGAAGGAAGGAAGGAAGGAAGGAAGGATGGAATTAGCATAAGGTCCAGAAGCATTTGTCAGTCATTGTTGGAAATATGATGTTGAATTAGATAGATTCGTAGTTTGATCCAAGAGGGTTCTGTGTGCTAGTGACAACTCAGCACAATCATTTAATTCTGAATTTAGAAGTGATAAGAACAACAGTACTGATAGCAATGGGGCTAGGCAAAAATGCCTGGGTGCATTTCTCCTCTGAAAGCCACCGCATGCAGAACATCTCAGGTATCATCATCTCAGCATGCAAACTCTGCCTTGCCTGTGACCCCAATCCCAAAGTATAAAATGCATGACTAAGGTTGCTTTCCCACACACAGAACTTCACATATAAGGCCTCCTGATCTCAGTGGATCATTACACACGCGGCACTATAAGCAATACTAACGTTGCTGATTCCTTCTCTCATGCCAGTATCTTCTGACCATAAGAAGAGGAAGTTTGTTGCTCCAAAGGCACTGACCTTACTGACCTGTCAACTAATATTTGACTGCTGAGGAAATGAAAATAGAAATCTTCTGTCTGACATCAGCCAGGGCCTGAAACACTTTTTCTTTTCTAGCACATGAAAAAAATAATTGCGGCACCAGCCTCACAGCCATCACAGTTCTTCTGTCATATAATGAAAGCCAACCATCTTCAAAAGGATCATTGATAGCTTGACATTTGTTGGATCTCATCTATTGACTCCCCTGTAAATGTATGCATGGGACAAGGAAACAAAAACGAACTACAGTTGTAAGCCCTAGCAGTAGTTGTAAATGGATAGAGGACCACCCTGATCCTGAGGATTTTAGACTACTGAGACCTTGAAGCTATGCAGATGGTCCCTCAGGGCCAAACAAGATGTGTACTTCCATATTTAACAAGAACGTCATAAGAGTAGAATCCCCTTCGGGGGAGATGGGGCAGTAATAGAAATGGAAAAATAAACAAAAATAAATAAAAAAGGCAAACAGCAATTGTTAAGTTTAAAGAGGCAGAAGAAAAAGGTTAACACACATACACACATCAGAATGCCCATTTTCCCATTGGACACGAAATAGCTTTAGGTACATCATTTTTATTAGGGCCACAGAGGGAGAGCGAGTTAAACTCCCTCTCCCCCCCCCCCAGGGTTTGAGGTTTAAATAAAACATGCATATTCAACATTTGGGGGAAGCCTGATGGGCATGCACATCACAGACCATTGTCATATTTATGTATGGAGATGTACAGTATGTATGTATATGTATGTGTATATACACTAAGTAATCCACTTTATTTGTTTCTGTCCAAGACCAGCATAAGATACCAATTAAAAGTAGAGAATTTTAAAGCAATGAGCTTATATAGGCATGTATAGGAACAGTTCAGCAATGTCTGTATGGGCCTTCTCCTCTGCAGATAGAGGTTTGCCTGGGCAGAGCCATTCCAAGCAAGGAATATATTAAGCCTAAAGTATGTGATAGCAACACAATCTGTTTCTTTGCCAACCCATTAGAAAAAGTGAAATATTTAGTACTAAATAGAAGTAATTCATGTTCCGGTCAGATTTCTAGAAAAAAAAATGCCAATAGGAGCCGAGTTGCTCTTTATGAGCCTCACTCCAAAGGTTAGGAACAAGTTTGTTAATTCGCACGTGGATTTTTATTAGGCCACGCAGAGCAAGACGGAAGTAAATTGGGAAGACAAAGGAACAGCTCTGCTCAATGTGAGTTACAGCAATTCTGCATAATCACTGGAATGCAATATTTTTCAAAGTGTTCAGATTAGGTTGTTTGCTATTGACCTTCATTTACTGAAAGCAGGTAGCTGAGTATCTGTCAACACACAAATAAATGAGAAGGCTGAAATGCAGGGATAGATCTTTCTAAGCATAAGGAGGGATGAATACTACATCCCTTCATTTACATTAACGACATCAATTCTGTTTGGACAGACACGGCTAATGCCCTTCTTGCGTGTTTAATGTTGTCTGGGCAAATTAAAGATCAGATCTCACTGTCTAAGATTTTGTCTTTTGCTCCAAATAAGTCATCACCAAAGAGGAATGTAGAGATAGACACTGCAATAAAGAGTAAACATACACACTTTCGCTTTTAATGTGATGCTTCTAATGTTGCATGGCATGTGGTTTAGGACCTGGAACTTCACAATGCTTCATTTCTTTTTGCCTCTTCTTCTTTTGAAGTATTGGAATTGCATATTTAATAAACAAGAAAAAGCACTGAAAATATTTCTAGCATTTCTCTTGTATCTTTTTCCTTTGTGTTTACTGAGAACCTGTGTGGCATTTTTAAAATGTGGTTGTCTTTTCATTCCCCTTCATAATATCTAGAAAACTTAAATTATCCATCCTTTAATTAGGGATGGCCTGAGATTTCATTCATTCATTCATTCATTCATTCATTCATTCATTCATTCATTTCCCATTTTTCTCTAACAATGTATTCCAATACAGTTTTTTTGTACAAATATTTGTGGTGGATTTCAGTAATGCTGCTGGTTCTCAGGAAGGAGGGAGCACATTCCAAGAAGGGGGATAAGATAAGAGGAAACATAGTCCAGGAGGCAGTTGTGGGAAAACTAAGAGATTCAGAATAGCCCTACCCTAGTTCAGCTAACAAACGGAGATGAGCACCAGCCCCTAGAGTCGGACACGACTGCACAAATGTGCGGGGGGAACCTTTACCTTTACCTTTACCTTTAGAGCTTTCCCAGGTTATCTCCCCTTAGGTTAGGTAGAGTTGCTTTAGCCTGGCAAGATTCTGTCTATATGGTGTTAGCAAATAAAGAACTGAGGTTCGGCTGGACTGATTCTTTGTTCTTCTTGGGCTGGGCCTGACAATATTAAAGAACAAAATTCAGATTGGTGCAGAGCAGAACTGAAATGATTTTGTGAATGGATTCTCGTAAAACTGACACAAATTGAAAGTAGTTTGAGTATTCATTGTCATAACTAAAGATGTAAAAGAATTTTACACCACGAATTCCTCTGACAATAGATTTGATAGTTTTGCCCTCAGAGCAATCCATGGTGGATGAATGTTAGCCATGGTTGAAGTCTGGCTACAATCCACCTTTCCCTTTAAAAAAAAACGATCAGCAGAGCAACTATCCCCACAATTCCTTTTTAAAATGTAAGGGGTAGCTGAGGAAGCCAGGTGCTATGCCAGTTAGCCTGGATAACATTTTTCAGTTAGGAAGATGAGGAGGCACCAACAGAGGGATTGGTTTATTGGAGTACAATTTTTTATTATTGTTAATATTGTTATAAAATGTATTGCTTTTGCGGAGATTTCTCAAATGAAGATAGATCATAAATATTATTATGAACACTCCTACCCATACTAATAATAACACTAATGCCAGTAATATACTCTATTGGCCCTACTTTTAATATAACATTTATTTTCTTCATCTAATTTTCTATATTCTACTCCCTATCTGCTGACACTGAGGTTTTCTTACCGTAATGTATTTATTTATAGGAACCATATTCAGTGTGTAATAATCTAGGCTGGTTTAAACAATTGTAAAACAATATGAAAGTCAAGTGGAGAGCCCAGTAACAGCACAAAATTTGGTTTCAAACCCCCAAGTCTCCCTCCTCACAGTCAAGGAGAAATGGGCAGTCTTCCTCCCAACAATTAGAAGAAGATGAGAGTGGAAGGAAAAGTTCATTTTAAAGCTTAACCATTGGTATACACCATAATGGTGTAGTGGTTAGCGTGGCAGGCTCATGGAGGCACTAAGTCCCCACTCAGCCATCAAACTCACTTGGTGACCTCGGATCAGTAATGATCTGTAAGCCTACTGTGATCCTACAGTGTAATCATTGGTTGTTGTCAAGTAGTAGTAGATGGGGAGTAGCAGATGGGGAGAGTTACATGTCCCATTGAACACTTGAGGCGAAGGGCAGAAGAAACATATTAACTCAGTCAATCAACCAAGCAGCAAACAACAGCCCAGTCAAGGAGCTCCCAAGGGGAGAATAACACCCCCACCAACACAGGCAGGACAAGCCATGGTATATAAACAGAGAGCAAGCCCCACTCCCTTTTCGCACTGAAGATGTTGCCTAGCCTGGCAATGAAACATCTGCAAGAAAACAACAAGGCTCAGAGAGCACCAAGGACTCCACAGAAGAAACATAGTAGAAGCAAATAAATAAAATACTGATTTCAGGCTCCAAAGAAGTTTAGCAAATTAAATGGGGCAGAATCCTTGGTATTTCTGCTTCAGCCCTTCTAGTTTGGTGGAGCGGGGAGTCTCACTGATGGGTGAGCTTCTTCAGACTCAGCCCTCTCAGTCCTGAAGCAACAGCAGGGGGCAAAAATATGGTCCATTTGGCTTTTGTAGCCCAAGGGCTACACCTATGTTGGTACAAGTATTTGGGAGTGGCTCCTGAACATACAAGCGCATCCCCCACACACACACACACACACCAGAGTCCATTGGAGTTGGGTGGCCAATAAATTTAAATAAATGAATAAGACATACATATGCATTCACTCATATTCCTCACATGTGCATAATCTCTTCTCTCTTCTATACAGACATGCAGATACCCCCCACACAGACACACACTGCCAGCAAAAGCAAAGCCAATCACTTTGATTTGGGGGAGCAAAATGCAGCATTTCCACTCACTTTGCTGGGGTGAATGGGGAGGCCAAGAGGCTGTTCCTTCCTTCCCTGTGATTGCTGCTTGACCTTTGCTAGCGCCTTGCTTTCAGCTGGCGATTTCGACTGTGGAAATTGTCCATTTAGCAATGCTACAATGGGGCTACTGAATTTCATCAGCAAATAGCAGGGAGTTCCCATGCCATTTCAAGGATTTCCAAGGGCATATGCTGCAGCTGCTTTTTGTTGTTGTTCTTATTGTTGTTTGGTCACATAACGCAGTGCTAACAGAGGTGGCAGTCACACAGCAAATAGGTTGCGCTGTCTGGACATAAAACAGTTCAAATGTTCCATTTGACCCTCTTCACCTGGGCTCCTTTTCTACATGAACGGGGTGGAGAATTTTACAAAATTATGAAGATTTGCAATCGTCCTATTCCCTTGATTTACTATAAGTGAATCCAAGGCACTCACTTTTCTTCCAAAATCTCCACAGGGATGGTCTTTGAACTTTTTCTTACCATCTTCTCCACCCCCAAATCAAAGTTTGGAATCTTAGAAACGATCCTTCACATGGAATTTTGCTGCTTTATAAATACAAAGAATTGCTGACTTGGGTCAAGTTTAAGACAGCATGATTCTTTATAGTCTTGGGTTTTCTACAAATTTATTATTTTAGGCACTACAAACATACATAGCATTTCTATAGGATTTTGGAATCTTTGGGGAGCTTCAGATATGGTCAAAATACAGGGGCAGGGCAACCACTTTATGTGACATGTGGAAAAAAAAACAGCAAGCATTGGAGGAGGTATCCTCTAAGCTAGCCAATGGGTTTACATGTGGTAGAGGGGACTGGCCCATTGCCATGGTTACAGAAAGAGTCAACTGCCAATCAGGAAATGGGGAAGCCACCATTTTGTCTCAGGCACCAAAATATCTTGGGTTGGTCCTCTCTGCATGTGTTTAGACCTATTTTACTAAGATAAAAACCAAGGAGTATAATAAATGGCTTGTTTAATCATGGCATTCCCATGTCTAGCAAAAGGAAATGCTTTTGAACATCTCCAACTTTTTTAAACCTGAACTACTTCCTGTTTAGGATTTTAGTGTTTCATAATCAACTCATAAGAGTAGCTGGATTGCAGAAGCTTCTTATGACCATCTTACCATGTCCACCAAACCATTATGGGGTAACTTGGTCTGGTGGAAAGGGTCTTCTTCCTGCTTCCATTCATTTTAATGGTTTAGGGCAGGGTTTCTCAACCAGGGTTCCATGGAACCCTCGGGTTCCGTGAGAGGTCACTAGGGGCTCCCTGGGAGATCACGATTTATTTTAAAAATTATTTCAAATTCGGGCAACTTCACAATAAAGAGGTAAGTTTCATTCTTTATTTTTAGTTTAAGAACACTGTTAATGCAGATATACAGGCCTACACTTGAAACGAATGTAATACCTTTGTATATTCTGGCCTATATTTGAGCCTAAATGTTCAGGGGTTCCCTGAGGCCTGAAAAATATTTCAAGGGTTCCTCCAGGGTCAAAAGGTTGAGAAAGGCTGGTTTAGGGACATGTGGGGGTGGGAGCCAATAGTTAGGTGAAGGAAAGGTTTCCCTGTGCAATCACTGAGTCATATGACCCCTGGGGAGACGCCATTCTTGCGACGTTTTCCTGGCAGACTATAGAGCGGGGTGGTTTGCCATTGCCTTCCCCAGTCGTAATTACGTTTCCCCCAGCAAGCTGGGTACTCATTTTATCGACCTCGGAAGGATGGAAGGCTGAGTCAACCTGAGGCGGCTACCTGAGAACCAGCTTCCACTGGGATCGAACTCAGGTCGTGCGGGAGAGTTTCAGTTGCAATACTGCCACCTACCACTCTACGCCACATGAGGCTGTCAGTTAGGTGAAAGCATGTAAAAATTTAGAAGGCAGATAAATCACTGGCACAACATTTATTTTTAATTTTCTTATAATGAAATAGTGACATTTCTCTAACATAAACTAATACAAAAAAACATAAGCAAAACAGTATGCAATCTGGCAAACAAAATGTTTTCAAATGAAAGCCTTTCTTCCTTCTGGGCACAGAAACTGACCTTTCTGTAACTTAAAGAGACTGTTCAAGGAACAATTAAGGGGCACTTGATGACTTATTCTCCAGCCATATTTAATAGGTAGCAATAAAAGGGCAACCACTCTCACAGTGAATTGAATAACCAGGTTAGTATTCAGTGGCTTCAGAATGATATACTTGTTCAGGTGAAAACAATGGTCCTCTCCCTGATGGGTTAATTTAAGGCAATCTAGGGTTTAATGGCTGTTGTGGGTCTTCCGGGCTGTGTGGCCGTGTTCTGGAAGTTGTGGTTCCTAACGTTTCGCCAGCATCTGTGGACAGCATCTTCAGAGGGCAGGAGCACAGATAGAAGCAAAATCTCTGTGCCCAGGTAGAGTGGCAATGTTCTATTTATAGAGCTAAATTATAGGAGATTAGGTGGGGTTTTTGTTGTGTTGAAATGTTAATGAGTGGCTGATGAGCGTGATTAGCATGTTCATTGTGAGAAGTATTCCCATGTCCTGGTGGTTGGACTGAGTTCGTTGACCTTTTGCAGGCTGTGTTTTTCAGGACTGGTAGCCAGGTTTTGCTAATTTTTAAACTTTCTTCTTTTTTATTGTAACTGTGCTGGTGTTTGTGAATTTCAATGGCTTCTCTGTATAATCTGGTGTAGTGGCTTTTGGTGTTGTCCAGTATTTCTGTGTTTTCAAATAGGATTTTGTGTCCTGTTTGCTTGAGAGCATGTTCAGCTACTGAAGATTTTTCTGGTTGCTGTAGTCTGCAGTGTCTTTCATGTTCTTTTATCCTGGTGTGAATGCTTCGTTTTGTGGTTCCGATGTATACTTGTCCACAGCTGCATGGTATGCGGTATACTCCTGCAGCGGTCCGGGGGTCCCTTTTGTCTTTTGCTGATTTTAGCATTTGTTGTATTTTTCTGGTGGGTCTGAAGACTGTTTGAAAGTTGTGTTTTTCCATCAGTTTTCCCATGCGGTCAGTGACTCCTTTGATGTAGGGCAGGAATACTTTGTTTGTGGGGGGCTGTTTTTCTTCAGTTGGATGTTGTTTTCTTGGTTTGATGGCTCTTTTTATTTCATTCTTGGAATAGCCATTTGCCTGTAGGACCCAATTCAGATGGTTAAGTTCATTGTTGAGAAATTGGGTTTCACAGTTTCGATTAGCACGATCCACCAAGGTTTTGATCATGCCTCTCTTTTGTCGTGGGTGGTGATTGGAATTTTTGTGTAGATATCGGTCCATATGGGTGGGTTTTCTGTATACTTTGTGTCCTAGTTTGAGGTCCGGATTGCGTATGACCAGCGTATCTAAAAATGGAAGTTTGCCATCAGTTTCTTTTTCCATGGTGAATTGTATATTGGGGTGGATGCCGTTTAGGTGGTCCAGAAATTTCTCCAGTTCTTCTTCAGTATGACTCCAAATTGCGAAGGTGTCATCCACGAACCGGAACCAGACAGTTGGTGTAATGGGTGCCGATTCCAAAGCCTGTTTTTCAAAGTGTTCCATGTAAAAGTTTGCTATGACTGGGCTCAGGGGGCTTCCCATGGCAACGCCATCCATCTGTTCGTAGAACTCATTCTCCCATTGAAAGTAACTAGTTGTTAGGCAGTGTTGAAATAAAGCTGTAATGTCTTCTGGGAAGATTTGCTTGATGAAAACCCCACCTAATCTCCTATAATTTAGCTCTATAAATAGAACATTGCCACTCTACCTGGGCACAGAGATTTTGCTTCTATCTCTGCTCCTGCCCTCTGAAGATGCTGGCCACAGATGCTGGCGAAACGTTAGGAACCACAACTTCCAGAACACGGCCACACAGCCCGGAAGACCCACAACAGCCATTGAACTCCGGCCGTGAAAGCCTTCGACAATACAATCTAGGGTTTACTTAGTACTTTTACTTTGTAACTACGGACTGTTTAGGTTATGATGCATAAAAATATGTTCCACCCAAAAAAATCTATGAAAATTGTAATCAATACATGATGAAATCACACCCATCTATTTCTGTAATGGCAGATCAGCCTGTATAATTAGCAACCGTCAAAACCAAATGCACTTCTTCAGCTGTGAATTGTGGCCTGGAAGATATTTCATTCTCTCTCTTCTTTCTCTCTTTCTTTCTTTCTCTCTTTCTCTCTTTCTTTCTTTCTTTCTTTCTTTCTTTCTTTCTTTCTTTCTCTCTCTCTCTCTCTCTCTCTCTCTCTCTCTCTCTCTCTCTCTCACACACACACACACACACACACATATATATATATATATATATATATATATATATATATATATATTTCCCTTCTCACCCCTATGGGTGGTATGTGTCTTCCTCAACCTCGGGTCCTCTACCAGAGGCCTGGGAGTTTGAGGGTTCTGCGCAGTATCTTAGCTGTTTCTAGCACTACACTCTTCTGGACAGAGAGCTCTGATGTTGCTCCTGGGATCTGTTGGAGCCACTCTCCCAGCTTAGGTGTCACAGCCCTGACAGCTCCTACCACCACTGGGACCACTTTGGCCTTCACTTTCCACATCCTCTCCAGTTCCTCCTTCAGGCCCTGGTACTTCTCCAGCTTCTCATACTCCTTCTTCTAAACTTCTAAACTGATTTTAAAAAAAGCCAATCCTTGTGGAATCCTTGGTGCTCTCTGAGCTTGGTTGTTTGCTTGCAGACCTTTCATTACCCAACTAGGTAACATCATCAGTGCAAGTGAGTGTGGGGTTTGCTCCCTGTTTATATGCAGTGTTGGTGGGGGTGTGGTTTTCTCCTTGGTAGTTCCTTGATTAGGATATTGTTTTCTGCTTGATTGTTTGCCTGGTGTTAATCCCTGCTTATCTGGGTGTTGGCTGCTGAAGAGGATGTATTCTGGTCTTTTTGTTTCCTTCTTAGCTTTTTTATTGTCTCTTTTGAATGGTGTGTAAATGTGGTTTATCTCTATGTGTCTATTGATGGCTGATTTGTCTGAATGCCAAGCTTCCATTTCAACAACCAAGCTCAGAGAGCATTGAGGACTCCACAGTTATCATCTCTTAGCATAGCTGCATATCTTTCCAAAGTTGCATATAAATATTAAATGTACCCCAAATGTCTCTGATAGGGAAAGTTAAATGTGACAGATATGAATTTTTTGGGTGTGTGGTTTCTGAGAAAATTGATTTTCAGACATTTGACAGAATTGATGTTTTCATTATTATTATTTGATGGCTGTTGTGGGTCTTCCGGGCTGTGTGGCCGTGTTCTGGA
Organism: Charina bottae; assembly: GCA_023362775.1. Lineage (NCBI taxonomy): Eukaryota > Metazoa > Chordata > Lepidosauria > Squamata > Charinaidae > Charina > Charina bottae. The sequence goes on along the minus strand of JALMGJ010000002.1, from coordinate 190,895,956 downwards.
AGTTGTGGTTCCTAACGTTTCGCCAGCATCTGTGGCCAGAGGGCAGGAGCACAGACAGAAGCCACAGACAGAATTATTATTTGCTTTATTTAATAAAACAGAACAAAGAGGAAAAAATAACAAAAGCAAAAAAGAAAGCAAAAACAAGATGGATGGATGGATGGATGGATGGATGGATGGATGGATGGATGGATGGATGTAGATGATAGACAGATGATAGATAAAAGCTTTACGCATCAGTTTCAGTAAATGAACAGATTATGTTTGGATTATTACAGAATGGATTAATATTGAAATAAATGCTATACAGATATGGACCAGTTAGACTAATGCCCAGATACTTGTCCAGAAAACCAAGGCAGTCAGTATGTACGAAGAAGAAAGGAAGAGCTGGATCCATTTGTGTATGTCTCTTCTCTTTCTTCTCTCCCCTTCTCTCCAAAGGTTAAACTGCATGAATTTTATTCATGGTTTGAAAATGCCACTGTAGTTATTGCAGGTCCGCATACAAGTAACACAGAGATGGCAATTTAATCCCTTGCCTATATTTCTAAAATGGCATCATTATTCTCCGTTATCACTACTGGACTTCTGCTACTCAGCATGGTTCTATTACTGACGGGCTGTAACTTTCATCCTATTTCAACTTCACAGTGTTTCATTTTCCCCTTCCCCCATCAGAAGGAAGAGGGGGAAGTGCAGAAACCAAGAGAGCCCATTTTTTTATTGTTCTATGTACTGTAGCAAAGCATCCATGGCTGCCTTAGTCAATCTCAAAGGGTCAAACATCAAGACCAACACACACAAGAAATCTTAACAGAAAAGCCAAGCAAGCTGTCTCAGAAGGGGCTGCACATGATAGATACCTCTGTAATTTTGTCTCTCCATCCATCATATATCTTTAAACTGCTTTGCCAGCATCGGTAGGAGAAAACTGAGTTGTGTGAAGGTTCTATTATCTGGAGTCTTAGAGATTTCATCTTGGACTTTCCTACTTGAAATACAGCTTCCCACTATAAACCTCATGCAGGAATATCATTTCTTTAGGCAGCCAGCAGTACTTTTGCAACACCAGCATCCTCATCTTCCTCTCAGGCCCATTTACATGATGAGCAACCAACATGTGTGATACAAAAGGTGGGAGGACTCCACAGTTAGCATATTACAAAATGTCTGGCTTAAAGATGGAAGTCAAAGCTCAAACGATCTGGATGTACATTGAAGGAGAATCGGCAGAGCTGCTCCATACGCAGCCTCAACATTTAGCGGACATGTTGCTGATTATAATACTCCTATTGTTCTTGGAAAAGGAATTCCTTCGGTGCAATATGTACCTGAAGCAACTCTCTGTATCCTATGGCATACCAGGACATGAAGTGACCCACTCTAATAGCGCTGCCATGTACATCTTAAGCAAGTAAGAGAATGAAATAGTTGATGATTCTCTTTAGTAATGCATTTTAACACCTTTTGTCTCACCTGTATTCAGGTTTTTGTTTCTACACTCTTCAAGGAAACCAGGCTAGGCAAGGATGGGACTTTTTTACATGGCAATGCATTAAAAGGGAGCAGGGCTTTGATCAAGCAGTCACAGCCGCCATCTTGGATTTTTTTCTCCCCCCCACTCCAGAGATATTCCTCCAATGCCTCCAAGTAACTATAGATTAATGTTTCTCAACCTTAGCAACTTTAAAATATGTGGACTTCAACTCCCAGAATTCCCAGCTATCATGGCTGGCTGGGAAATTTGAAGTCCACATATCTTAAAGTTGCTAAGGTTGAGAAACACTGCTATACAGTGTGGGGCCTGTTCCAATAGAAAAATCTTCTAGAATGGCTACTTTTTTAAAAGGGGATAGGGTAACTTGGCAGCAGGTGTTTTGGACTTCAACTCCCAACAGCCTCAACCAACAGGTCTTGTACTAAAGGATTATGGGAGCTGTATTTCTAAACATCTGAAGGGCTCCAGGTGGCTTCTTCCTGTCTTATTATGCAAATAAGGGAGTCACCGCAGACTCCTACTTCTGCTTCTCTGCTCCTGTGAGACCAGCAATACCCCAATAAAAAGAAAAGTGGGGAGCCAAGGAGAGTGATCGGGAGATATACAACCAACTGTTGCTGACTAATTTTGGATTTGTGGGGTTGGATATCAAAGAGGGTGTACAGAAGGTAATTACAATTAATAATAAGAGTATATTATTGAAAATCTAGTACTTACAGTAGTAGGGCAGAAATTCCATGGAATTGACTCACAAAGGGGTTGCTTTCATTGGCAAGTTTCATAGACCCTCAACCTCTCCACCCCACCCCCCAGAGTTGCTCAGTTTAGGCATCAGGAAGGGAAGGTTACATATGAGTGAGGATTAATGTCTAGCAATATTGGGCACCTGCTAAGACAAAAGAAGGGGCGTGGTGGCTCAATGGGTAAGACGCCAGGCTTGTCGATCGGAAGATGGCAAGTTCGGAGGTTCGAATCCCTAGCCCTGTGTGACGGAGTGAGCTCCCGCACTAGCCCCAGCTCTTGCCAACCTTACAATTCGAAAGCATGCAAATGAAAGTAGATAAACAGGTACCACTTTGGTGGGTAGGTAACAGCGTTCTGCGTGCATCATGCCGGCCACATGACTGTGGAAGCATCTTCGGACAACGCTGGCTCTTCGGCTAAGAAATGGAGGTGAGCACCGGCCCCTAGAGTCGGACACGACTGCACAAATGTGCAGGGGGAACCTTTACCTTTTACGACAAAAGAGGGAAGTAATTATCTAATTGGAGTTAGAGCTGGAAGTTTGTTACCTTACAGCTCAGAGGAGTAAATAGGAAGAGCTAGCTGCTAGCTTGTCTTAGCAGCCTCTCTTCTGGATTTTTAATTAGAAGATGTGGGTCAATCACAGGACGCCAACCAACCAACATCTTAAACAGTACCACTACTTCCAAATAATAATAAGTTCAAATGTCATGAAAGGAATTCTAAGGATTCCTGAGAATGAAGTAGAAATGCCAAACTCTTTCCTCAAGGGTTTAAAGAAAAAATCAAATACAGATGCTGATGTAACTTTCCCCCCACCCCTTTTATTGAGTGCTGATTACATATGTTGCATTTTTGCTTCAAGTTGTGTTTTGCCCCACCCAAACCATATTAGACATAGGCTGAATTCTTTATAATCCATGCTCCTCCGGTTGATATTTGCTGAACAAACACCCAGTGCAGAGCCAGATTTAAGCATAAACTAAGCAAGCTACAATTTAAGACCTCACAATCTGAAGGGCCCTCTCAAAATTTCACATTTCTTTTCATTGTTACAGTTTTAAATTCATATGTGACAGTCTCCATAAATTAAGCCCTCCTGTAAGAGTCACATGACCCTCACTAATTGATTAAAATATGTGTTGTTTCCCGCATGCATTCACAGCTTCTGTTCGCCTTCCCCACCCCATCATGGGTTTGTGATGCATCTTGGTGGCCTTCTTGCCAAATTCACCTGTTACCCAGCCTTATTGTCTGTTTGCACTACAGCTTCCCATGACTTAGGGCAGAGCTTTCCAAACTTTTCATGTTGGTGACACACTTTTTAGACATGCATCATTTCGCGACACACTCTTACAGCAAGGCACAAGGCAGGCACTAGGACCTGCGTGGAATCCTGGCAGGGCAGGTTTGGAGGCAGCAAGGCACAAGGCAGGCACTAGGACCTGCGTGGAATCACAGCAGGTTTGGAGGCAGCAAGGCACAAGGCAGGCACTAGGACCTGCACGGAATCCTGGCAGGGCTTGGAGGCAGCAGCAGCCGCGACACACCCAGACACTTCAGCCAACACACTAACGTGTCCCGACACACAGTTTGGAAAGCTCTGACTTAGGACCTCACCGTGTCTGAATCCGTTCCTGATCCAGTGATTGGTACAATGAACAAGCTCTCATTTTCTCCACTTTTTCCTTTCTAGTATTCAGCACACCTGCAAAATCAGAGAGCCAGCACAGCTTTAAGTTCAACTATCTGCCTTCCATCAAAACACTGGAGTGGAAAGATTCAAAAAAGCAATTGCTTTGCAATGTTAATATATTATATATGCCAGGCAAGCAGCCAGAGCAACAGATTAGGTGGAGGCTGGGCCTTTTTTTCTTAATGTTTTCATGTTTTGGTTTAAAACAGAGACAGCAAAGGCTGTGCATACAGGCAGCAGGGAGCCAGCCATATTTTCTTCAGAAATTTGAATTTGTGAGTGGGAAAAGAGAGGTGTGACTGTTTTTACAACTATGTTAGTCTGTTGCTGAAAAGCAAAAACAAAGAGATTTGTAGGACCATAAAGGCCAATAATCTGATGGTAATGTAAAGATTCTTTTAAAAGGTCTGATTCTATTCGGATGATGGAAATTTGGGAGTTGTTCCACACTTGCTACTTGGGTAGCTGACAGCAAACATACAAGTCATTCCCTGTGGTGAGATGCATTACATTTTTCTTTAGATTACAGTAATTATTTCTAAATTGGCCTATACATCTATAAATTAACATATGTGCTTTTTGTGTGTGTGCCTTCAAGTCAGTGTTGATTTCTGGTGACTGCCTGGACAAGTCCCTGAACTTTTCTTGGCAAGATTTCAGAAGGGATTTGCCATTGCCTGCTTCCTAGGGCTGAGAGAGAGTGACTGGCCCAAGGTCACCCAGCTGGCTTTGTGCCTAAGGTGGGACTAGAACTCACAATCCCCTGGTTTCTAGCCTGATGCCTTAACCACTACACCAATCATATTAGGTAAATCCATATTCTGTGGTGCCCCACCCCGGTTTCTGGTGATCTGATCTCTTCTCACATATACATATACTGTACACATATACATATAGGTAAAGGTAAAGGTTCCCCCTGCACATTTGTGCAGTCATGTCCGACTCTAGGGGCTGGTGCTCATCTCTGTTTTGTTAGCCGAAGAGCCAGCGGTGTCCGAAGACACTTCCACGGTCATGTGGCCGGCATGACGCATGCGGAACGCTGTTACACATATACATATACACATACATATATGTATGTATATGTATATGTATAAACAGTTTGGTCTAGTGGTTAAGGTGCTGGGCTAGAAACCAGGAGTCTGTGAGTTCTAGTCCCACCTTAGGCATGAAAGCCGGCTGGGTGACCTTGGGCCAGTCACTCTCTCTCAGCCCTAGGAAGGAGCCAATAGCAAACCAGGAGACTGAGAGTTCTAGTCCTGCCTTAGGCATGAAAGCCGGCTGGGTAACCTTGGGCCAGTCACTCTCTCTCAGCCCAACCCACCTCACAGGGTTGCTGTTGTGGGGAAAAGAGGAGGAGGAGGAAGGAGTATTAGGTATGTTCGCCGCCTTGAGTTATTTATAAAAATAGTAAAGGTGGGATAGTAAATAAGTAAATAAATAAATAAATACTAAAGCAAGCATTCTGATTTGAGTACAACCATTTGCCAAAATCTATAGTGGCAGTCCTTCCCTGTTCTGGCTTAGATGTGCAGATTTTTAGTTGTACAATTTGAATGTTTATACTGTATTTTGTACTATACTGTATTTTACCGTATTTTGTATTTCTTTTTTATACTTTGTTGTTGTTTATTCATTCAGTCGCTTCCGACTCTTCGTGACTTCATGGACCAGCCCACGCCAGAGCTTCCTGTCGGCCGTCACCATCCCCAGCTCCCCCATGGTTGAGTCTGTCACCTCCAGAATATCATCCATCCATCTTGCCCTTGGTCGGCCCCTCTTCCTTTTGCCTTCCACTTTCCCTAGCATCAGCTTCTTCTCCAGGGTATCCTGTCTTCTCATTATGTGGCCAAAGTACTTCAGTTTTGCCTTTAATATAATTCCCTCAAGTGAGCAGCCTGGCTTTATTTCCTGGAGTATGGACTGGTTTGATCTTCTTGCAGTCCAAGGCACTCTCAGAATTTTCCTCCAACACCACAGTTCAAAAGCTTTTTATACTTACACTCCTTTTATATGCTCCTTGCTGGGGTGAATTGTTGCAGGCTCTCCTTGGCCCCATGGATCCAGGGTTTGTCATAATTAGCACCCTCCTTCAATCCACTGTTCAGGATGAAAGGTTGTCATTCTCTCTTTAACTTTGTTTTTTCCCAACAATTATTTTCACTCCTCTTTTTAATATAACCCTATTGATTCCTCTTCCTCATCACCACCGCTATCCAATAAAAAAGCTGGATGTGTTAAGCTTTCATTGTGATCCAGCAAGTTTCTTATTGATGCTCCTAAGATCTAAGAAGCCGGAAATCCACACCCACGCTATAGATTTTTTCTTCTTTTTTTACCTTGATGTACAAAAAACAAAAAACAACCCCCACTTTAAATTTCAAAGCCTTGTGCTCATGAGGCTGAACTATTTTATGGTCCATGAGTGCAGCAATGGAAAAGCTTCGAAGAACCGGGGTAGGAAAGACACCACGGAAGGAGAAAATGTTTCATAATTAGTATTCTGTGATGCCTTTGGCTAGAGAATATGTTGACAGAATGCAATCTGCAGTTAGTGGTGCAGAAAGCAGACACATTCCAGTATTGACTGCAAACACATCAGCTTGAAAAGAACCTGTGGGAGTGAGCAGAAAGAAGAAAAGAATAGTGGCAAAGAATGTATATTCAACAATGTTCGTGTTGTACTGTTTGGAAGCATTATAGAAATGAATTCAGCTTTTGGCTGTTCCCCTTACACAATGTTTGAATGAGTGATGTGTCATCCTCAGCTTCTGTTAGCTCTTTAAGTTAACAGGCAGTATTAATCAGAAGAGGAGGGGGAAAAACTACTCTTAATCTAAGTAGATAATGGTTTCCTTCCATATTGAGTCTGTGAACTGACAAAGAAAAGCATACAGTATTCCCTGGAATAACATCTCACTCCTTCTGTTCAAAAGCGGCTTAGAACCAGTAGGAGTGGAATTTGTCAGATGTAACTTTTATGATACTTAGTCCATGTATCAGAGTAAGCAGATCACGTTATAAAGGTGCAGAAGCAAGCATATCAGGGTCACTGAGCAGAATCAGAAGGGTAGCCCCAGATCCAAACCAAGTTGTTTTCCCAGTTGGTTTTCCCAACTTGCTCTCCATCAGATTTGTTGAACAGTAACTTCCATCACAATGCAAATTGTTTTCTCAAATATCTGAAGGGCCTCAGGAAGGAGAGGTATTGTATTTTGGTTCGCTGGGGCTTACAGCATTGCCTGCCAAAGTGGGGAATTTGTGTCCCCCCTTAAAGATTTTTACTCTTGGAGGTCCCTTCCATTAGAACAGGGATAGACAACCCATGGCCCATAGGCCACACATTTCCCTAAGGTGGCTTCTAGAATTTCTTCCCCATTTTGTCAATAGATTCTGGTGGTTCAGTTTGTGGAGGGGCGTGGTGGCTCAGCGGGTAAGACGCCAGGCTTGTCGATCAGAAGATCACAAGTTCGGAGGTTCAAATCCCTAGCCCCGCATGACAGAGTGAGCTCCCGCACTCACCCCAGCTCTTGCCAACCTAGCAATTCGAAAGCATGCAAATGCAAGTAGATGAATAGGTACCACTTCGGTGGGTAGGTAACAGCGTATACATATATATCTACACACACACACACATTTTCCTGTAGTGCATTGAAACAGAAGAGTGTTAACCTATTAGCTAAGGATCTGCTCTGCTCTTCATATCTCAGACTATATAGCAATCTCAAGATCTCACAATTCTCCCAGCTATATTGTGTTTCATTATTTCTCACGAGTTGCTCAGCTGCAGTATACCTCTTCATCTTCCGTCAGTCTTTATATAATTTCCTTTTACTCAGCAAAACCCAAGATTCAAGGGGGGGGCCTGCCTTTTCTTTACAGCTAGCGTATGGTGAGTCATCAGCGCCGTCCCATTATTTATAGTTAATGGGAACCGTGCATGTTATGAAGTCAAGTTTATTTGCAACCTTGTGGCTCCTATCAGGCACCGTTAATAACATACATAAATAAATAGTTGGTCCTCATAACTCCTATACGGTGGAATGTCATTTCACAAAGTTTATGACTGCCAATGACAAAGGCTCAGTTTAGGGGAGAGTGACGGTGCTGGGTAGGGTTGCGAGAAGAGAGTGAGCTTTAAGAATCTACATTAAATCTTGTTTATTCCGCAAAGATATTGCTTTATTACTTCAGTTATGTTACAGAAAAGGTACATTCATAAAAATGACACATTCTCTCACTGCTACAGCCTGACATATAAAGCGCCTCAGCAGATCATATTCACCTCCATTCAGCCTGACTGTTTAGGAAACAAACTTTCTATCAGGATCAAGCCCTGGGGCTTTTTCCCTCTTCTTTGTCTTCCTGCAGTGATTTTCAAATGATCTACTTTGAGGGATTCCTTTTCATTTGGTTGCTAAGGAACCCTGTCCATGTACCATAAAAGTATTTGTACAATGCAAAAGATTTGACACAAAATAGACTCTAAAGTAGGGCTACACCAAAATGGTCCTTGGCGTTTTTTAATCTGGTAAAAAATCATTCAACGTTTCAGCTTTCGACATTTATTTTGACAGGAAAAGAGAATTCAATAATGTTCTCAGAAGTGGGATATATGATTCATATCAAGGGGACAAAGATATGTCCGTGGGTCTCCTTAATTGCCCTTCATTATACTGTTCTCTCTCTAGTGGTCTTCAGTCCCCCTGACTTTCCACATCTCCATTTAAGCTTAATGAAAATGTTTGGAGGGACGCTTTTTCATGCCAGGAAGCACGATGAGACAGGGAGGTTGCAAAATGAAACCATCACCCTATGCATAATACCTTTTTTTAAAAATCCTTGCAACAATAAAGTAAGCCCCACCATCCTGCCGAAGGAGATTCTCAAGCAGCTGCACATTAAAATGTAGTAAAAATAAAAATAGAAGCCATTTTTGCGGGGAAAATAATTTTTTTTTTTTGTAATAAAATTGATTTTTACTTATAGATTAGTGATTTTGTTTTAACTCCTCAAAAGGAGACAGGACTGTTGATTTCTGGCCATACACTTCAAAGGTACTAGGCCCTACTAATTTTCATCTTCCTTTTTCTTCTTCTTCTTCTTCTTCTTCTTCATCATCATCATCATCATCATCATCCAGATGATGATGATGATGATGCTCAGTTTATTGGCACATGTGTTCAAGTTGCAGGATCCCTGTCTGTCTGAAGCTGATATTAAGATGGAAGATCTAGGAAGACGGGTGGTGGCATCAGGAATAATATGTAGTCCATAGCTGCAGGTCCAAAAAAGTGAGGTCAGGAGGGTTGGGATCCTTGCCCCACCTTATGCCCAGTTGCAATGGGATGTCTTCTCCCCACCCCACCCCCCAACTGGTTGCAATCAAACCAGGCCTTCTTGGCCTTTACAGTAGCCAGTGCTTTCATTGTATAAATTAAGTAGTGAGCTGATGTTAAGCAAATGCCATGTACAGTATAGTTTGATGGCCACTAAGACTATGGGCAAAGGTGACAGGACTTGTACCCCCTCTGTGCCTGTCTGGTGGCGGCTAGTATTATACAGTAAATGTAACACCTGAATGCACTCTCTGCCAGAGGTGATAGTTGCCTTTTGCGTTCACCCAAAGAAAGTAAAGGTTTATTTAATAGCTAAGAGATGGGAGGCATTTATTTATGTAGACAAAGCAAAACACACTATACTACCTGTCAAGCCAGAATTGCTGTATAAAAGATGCTAATAAGATTCAGCAGATTAGCTGTCCCCATTGGGCAATTCCCAGATGGTCTCCTTCAGGCTTAGCCCCCCTCTGTTTTATGGTTGCCATTATATTCTTCATGCAAAAATAATGATTTCCTCTCCTTGCCATTTTACTGCTTAAAATGGATTAGATCCAGATAGACAGAGTTATACAATTGCAAGGGAAGGGAAGGGAAGAGGGAAGGGAAGAGGGAAGGGAAGGGAAGGGAAGGGAAGGGGGAAGGGAAGGGAAGGGAAGGGAAGGGAAGGGAAGGGAAGGGAAGGGAAGGGAAGGGAAGGGAAGGGAAGGGAAGGGAAGGGAAGGGAAGGGAAGGGCTTTTGTGCAATTGTTCAAAATCATATGATGGTCCTCTACTTATTTGTGATGTGATTTTTGTCTTCTCTACAATGTATTTAGGTTTGGCTGGCCCTTTTGTCATTATCTCAAGGAACTTTGTTGCAGAGGCCCTTAAAATGTGTAAAGGAGGTGATCAAGGGAGGCATCCTGAAATTTGAAGCGGACTTTTTCTTCTGCTTTCAGCTATCTTCCTTGCGTGAATTCTCTGAAGATTTTTTTGTAGCTATATTTGTGTGCATATATCTTGATAGTGCCTTCCCATGCCCTTTCCTATGGTTATCTTCTGATAATTTAATTCTACTCGATCATAAAGGATCATAAAGGAACATCAGAAGAAATAAAGCTTTCTCTGAAAGGTTGCCAAGCATTACTCTCAATGCAAACTTGAAAGGGAGCAGACTTCTCCTTTAGTTAGGGAGGGAGAGTATATTTAGCTTATCTTCTACTCTGAAATATTCATGCAACTTATAGCTATTTCCAGCATCTCTAATTATGAGTTGCATATATAGAAGAAATTGCTGAAAGTTATCAAGTTGTTACTATGTACAACCTCAGAAGAAGAAGAACCCACAAACTCTGAAATTTGCCCAGATCCCTCCCTTCTCATCAAAATGGATTCTCAATAATAATAACAATAACAATAACCTAAGAACAGAATAAGAACCTAAGAACAGGGGCGCGATGGCTCAGTGGTTAAGACACCGGGCTTGTCGATCGGAAGGTTGGCGGTTCAAGACCCGAGTGCCGCATGATGGAGTGAGCTCCCGCACTCACCTCAGCTCTTGCCAACCTAGCAATTTGAAAGCATGCAAATGCAAGTAGATGAATAGGTATCACTTCGGTGGGAAGGTAACAGCGTTCTGTGCGTGTCATGCCGGCCACAAGACCACGGAAGCGTCTTCGGACAGCGCTGGCTCTTCAGCTAAGAAACGGAGATGAGCACTGCCCCCTAGAGTCGGACCCGACTGTGCAGGGGTAAACCTTTACCTTTACCTAAGAACAGAATAACAGAATAACAGCACCAAGGGCCGTTTATGATTTTTAAAAATGGTATCTCAAAAACCAACAGTTTTGTAGTCCATGTGTTTTGTACTGCATAACAGATTTATTAGTTTAAAAAAGTCATGGGATTATGAGTGACAGGTACCTAGGCAATCTACATCTCGTTCTTGAATTGAGTGGAGTTGAGTGAATCGGTCTTTTCCCAGCCTGTGTAACTTTTGTAGAAGGTCATCTACTAACAGTGTATGTTATTTAATCTTAAGAAAAAAAATTTAAGCACAGGAAAAGGAAATCACAGGTCAGTACATAACTTGGCAAGCACTGATTATGAGTGCAGAGGCATTTGTGGATATTGGTGGAGATCATAAGGTAGTGTTAGTTTTCCAGAAGAATTAGAGACCTCCATTCAAGCCTCCTCACAAACAGAAACCCTTAGAGTAGAGCAGTGTTTCTCAACCTTGGCAACTTTAAGATGTGTGGACTTCAACTCCCAGAATTCCCCAGCCAGCATGCTGGCTGGGGAATTCTGGGAATTGAAGTCCACACTTCTTAAAGTTGCCAAGGTTGAGAAACACTGGAGTAGAGGATGCTGCACTGGTATGCTCTTGTTGTGTCACGTTGTGACATTCTAGAACCTTTCAGTCATTCCTGTTGAGTTGTGACTTTATATAGAATCTTTTGCTGGTGGTCCCCAAAAGTGAAATTGGATGCTGCAAAATAAAAAATAAAAAAATGACCAGGAACAGAGAAAACAAGAAGGAGGAAATGAAGTAAGAGCTAGAGGAGGCCAATGGACAAAACTCTTAGCACCTTCAAAAGAACAAGTGATAGCCAAGTTGGGATGTGATTTTTCAGCATCATGCTGTTTCATTCATTGCCCTGAGATGTATTGCATTTGCCAAAGCAAGGAGGATCAGTGAGGCCACAGGTGGCTTTGAGTAATTTAGCCAGTCAGTCTGTGTCGCTGGGCCTTGAAAAATTGTGCACAGGTGAAATTGCATTTACAAAACAACGGACTATCATCGCTTCTAGGTGAAGCAATTTGAAGGCCTCCGTTTCTAGGAGCTGTGGCAAGTTCTGTAAACCTGAAAAAGAAAAACACAAGGAATGTTATTTTAAAATACAGCTTTATGTTTGCCCTTAGTTTTAAAAGACCAGGTAAGTTTAAGATTTCAGTCTACAGAAAGATACTTCAGAGAACTTTTTTTTTTAAAGGGATTTAAGTTGTTGAAAATGAAGCATCTTCAGGCATTTTGAAAGGCCCCTATTATGGTCTACGGACAAATCTTCTTTTGTAATCAAACCTCAAATCTCAAACCGGATCAGACTAAATCAGGTTACCCTCATATCTTGAATCACAAACCTGAATCAAATCTTGCATTTCCAGTTCACACCAAATCAGGGCTATTCATATACCTAGATCTAATTATGAAAGGAAAGTCTCGAAGTTGAGCATGACACCTGGTGACATCCATACAGTTTTCTTAGCCTCAGGATGGCCCTTCTTGCAGGATATTCTTTTCAGACTGATATTCTTTTCAGACTGGTTTTCCAGTCTATGGAATCTCCTAGAGGTCTCCCAGCCAAATAGTAACCAGGATTGGCCCTGCTAAGCTTCCAAGACCAAACAATGTAGCGGAGATACTACCACCTTCTGAGACATGTGTAGGAAAGGAAGAAACGTTTTAAATGAGTAACAACTCTATGATAGTTTACATTTTCCAGTGGAATAACCATGTGAATAGTTTACAGCAATACATTTGGGGGGACTCCAGAGAGTAACAAAGTTACTAAGACATGAGGGTTTGTCTTTAGTAGGCTGGAAAAGGTTCAGTACCTCTCCTTCCTCCCTGGTGGAATGCTCACGTCACACTTCAGCAGTGCCTGTTAGAAAACTCCTCAAGAATTGTACTTAAAAGTGATTACATAACCTCCCCGTTACGAGTCTAGAGCAGTGTTTTTCAAACTTGGCAACTTTAAGATGTGTGGACTTCAACTCCCAGAATTCCTCAGCCAGCATGGGGAATTACAAAGTTTGCCTTCATGGTTGTTGATGCTGCAACTACGCAAAGCATTCCCGGGCTCAGCATCCAGTGCTGCCGTCTAACATGCCCGCCCAGCCTGCAGGTAGCCGAGCGCGAGCCAACAAATTGCACCGTGGGCAACGGACAACATCTTGTTATTAAACTATGCACACCATTTTTTTAAAAAAAATAGGATGTTTCAAACTGTAAAATCCTTCTTCAAACTAAACTCATTGTAAATTGAAAATAAGCCCTGGTGCAGCGGAGCCATTGATCTAGCTGAAGGAATTTATTGTCTGAAACCTTTTTAGAATGCGTTTTGAATTACCCCATGCGCATTACATGCACGGAAATTATCATCGGAGGAGTTTGTGTACTGATGACTTGCCCCCATTTAAGTTAAGTCTTTCTGAACTTCACTTAGCTCAGTGGAAAGCAAGGCTAAAGAGCAGAGCCATGAGAGGGGCTCAAATTAAGATGATCACTATTCATAAATTCACTATCCTCACATCTATAACTAGATCAGGAAGTGGGAAAAAGTCTGCAAAGCCTGCAAAAATGTTCAGATCAGATGAAAGAAGCAGCCAAATCTTTTGCCCAGCACTTTTACCGTACTAATTAGCAAAGGTCCTTCGGTGCAAAGACCCCCGTCTCCTTGGCTCTCAAAGGTATCCGGGTCACCTCTGAAGTCCTCAGCTCCCTCATCCATTCCACACGTGTTCACATATATCAGGGAGTGGCTAACTTTGAGCGGGTAGGAACATATCTAGCATGTTTGGGGGGACGAGGGCTACTTTGGATGGAGCAATGATGCAAGATCGGCAGGTCTGGTCCCACAGGTGGATAGAGCGGTGGTTTGGGAGGAGGGTTCATTGTAGGTCTGGCTTTTATCTTTTAAATATTTGTAGGGTTTCAACTGAAACTCCTGGTGGCTTCAGACAAGAGCTTTGCAGCATTTCAGAAATCACTCAGCAAATGTGTGTGGGAGTGCAAACATAGCATGCATCTGCAATTCTTCCTATTCCTGCATGCTCTAAAGCTCCTTTCTGATGCATTCGAGCCATAGATCTGATCCAATATATCTGTATAGTTTTCTTGGCAGCAATATGAATGTGGTTTGCCATTGCCTACTTTTGGGTTTTGTTTTGTTTTTTTGGACATTCTGTCAAGCTTACAGCCTTGGTATTTATTTATTAGTTGGATTTATATCCCTCCATTCCTACAAGAGAGGGATCTCCATTTTGTCCCACAACAGCAGCCCTGTGAGGTACAGTAGGCTAAGAGAGAGTGGTCCAAAGTCACTCAATTTCTATGGCTAAGGGTGAACCTGAGTCTCCCCAGACCTACTCCAGGACTCTAACCATACAGATAATCCTCATTTAGCAACTGCCTCATTTAGCAACCATTTGCAGTTACAACAGTGATGAAAAAGTAACTTTACGACCAATCCTCCTTTGCAGGTCTGTAAAGCAAAGGAAAGCTGAAGTAAGATTGTAAGCACAGCAGCGGTTTCACTTAACAATCGCTTCACTTACCGATTGAGTTGCCGGTCCCAATTGTGGTCACTAAACAAGGACTACCTGTACTGCTATTTCCACTTGATCTCCCATCTGAGTACCAGTCAGATCCAACCCTGCTTAGATGTCTGAGATCAGCCAAGGTCATCTAAGGGCTGCCCCAGGTAGACTTTTAGACTTTACACAACAGCTTTTGTGTTTGTCCAACCTCCAAATGGCAGTAAAGAACGTTGCTGATTTCTTTGGTATAGCTAGTGGTTCCACTCCTGTTTTCCCTCCATACATGACTGGCATCAGTGGTACCTTGAGTTCCATCTCTAGGAACACAAGGGAAAGGGGTTGAAATCTGAAGTATGATAGTTGTAGCACACTGCAAATATTCTTGGCAAACTGCATTGCTCAGATCTTCTTTAAAGGCAGAATGGAGTGATTTACTAGCAAGTGATAATAGATAAATTCATAAAGGAAGACACAAGAGGAAGGAGCCTGCATTAGGAAGGTAGTAGCTTAACCGAACTGAAATTATGAATGACAAACTGCAATGCCTTGAAATGAAATGGGCTGAGGAGTGCCAGGGCAATAATATCAGACCAATAAGTTAGGATAGGTCACTGTGGTCATGCCATTACTTTCAGTAATGAAGTGGAATAGAGACTTGGAGATCCTTCATAGAAACCACTGAAACCAGGAAAGCCTGGATAGAAATCTAAGAAATAAACAAGGAAGAAAAACTTCATAATAGAAACTTTGGTCAAGATAGAAATTAGATGGTTTGATAGCAGCCAAAAGAATGCTTGAAGATATAGGGATTTATTACCGACTTCCTTCTGGGCATTCTTCTATTTCTTATAAAAGAGAAGCACAAACCCTTTGTAAAAAAGAGTTGTTTGAGATTATCTATGAGCAACAGGCTCTTACATAGAAATGCTTGATGGCAAATGACACCCAACCATGTAAAAACATTTTTTGTTAACAATGAGAAGCTATCACTAAATTTTAGAGTCCTGTTTTATTTTAAACAAACAAAAAAATAGAATATGAATTAAATCAAACATTTATCCCAGCATTGTCAAACAAAGGAGGAAAATAGCCAGGCCAACAATTCTCTTCAGTAACAGTTTAATGCAAAATAATATCAAAAAGTAGATGCAGGTTAGCCTTCAGTTTGTTTGATTTCTGGCACTTATTTCTACAGAAAAAGAAAGGATGCATTGGCTTAAGTCAGGCTATTCTCTTAAAAGATATATTTTTATTGTAATATTCATTTGGGGAAGTACCTATTCAATATTGAGTTTTGGAGCTAGGAGCAGTGGCAACTGCGAAGAGGCCCAAACAGACAAGATGGTGGAAGCAATATCAAAAAGGGGCAGGGCTTGTATTATAATGCCACTTCTGTCATCTTGACTTGTTGACCCTTGCGTGGATGCTGCTGGATTGGAGACAGCTGTACATGTTAACCAGTGTTCACTACTTTTGTTTATTGAAAAGTTCTTTACACTTTGTTTCGCCAATGGCAGACTCTCAGTCATATGGCAAAAATGTTTATCAAATGGAAACATGTCCTTTAAATTGTAGCTTGTGACATGGAAGTTCATGCTAGGATTCAAAAGGTATCTCTGTACTAGCATGTCATCCAACGAGCAGGAATCAGAAGCTGCCTTCTGCTGTGTGAGACCAATGGTTCTTTTAACACAGTATTCTATCTTTATTTTATTTATTAAATTAACAATATGTTCCACCTTTTCACCAGGAGCTCAAGGTAGCATACATAGAACTTCCTCCTCATTTTTTCCCCTACAACATATCTGTGAGGTAGGTTGAGAAGAGAGAGAGAGTCTCACAGTGAGCACCCATGGCTGAGGATGGCTTGAACCTACATCTCCCCACTCCACTTTACACCACACTGGCTCTCAGTAGCGTTTGCTAGGAGATAAAGGTCTCTTTAAATTCTGCTATGAAGCTGGGAGATTCTGCATGCGTTGTTTTTGTGGGAACATACTGGTGTTCAAACAGGACCAGCCCAAAACACATTGTTGTTGGGAAAAAGGCAGCACATTATGTGCCAGTAGGCATCTTGTAGGTGCTCCAATGTCAAAATAATGTCTCATGTGTCATGACATCATCACACAAAATGGCACACACATGATTTGAATCATGTATGTGATGATATTACCTTACCTTCCTTTTCAGGCCTTCACAGGGGTACATCTTACTCAAGACCACTAATTCTTCTACAACGTATTTAACAACTGGAGTAGAAAATCAGAGATGACTTTGTCGTCGTCCCCCCCCCCCGCCACAGTAGTTAAAAAAATAAACACGGATATCCATTTTAAAAACTAACCATTTGGTCCCTTTTCATGCTGTCCAAAACTAAAGGCTCATTCTGCCTAATGGGAGGGTTGTCCCTGCAGATGAACCCATGAGCTTCGTATTGTTAGCACAATAGCTTGCAAAAGACTAGAAATTGCTTTATACAGAATCCATCCATTGATCCATCATGCTCAGGAAGTGTCATTAGTGATTGTCCCTGGGATCGAGCAAATATTCGATCAATAAGCAATAGCTTTCCATTTTTTTCCTGTTTTTGAGCTCAGTCACCAAGGATTAAAAATAACATAGAAGAGGAGGGGAGGAAGAGACGAATAGCTTAGTTTGGGGGTGTTTTGCTAGAATGTTAATGAATGGAGATAAACATTGTAGAGATAGGAATGTGTCACAGCTATTGTAAAACTTGGCGTTCACCCTCCAAGGGACCTCGCAGGTGCCCGGTGGCACGACTGAGATTTCAAATATCAAAGAACTGTTCTGCACTCTGTAGCGTGCAAGCTAGCAAGCCTTAGGCACATTTCAGATACAGATATATATAAGAGGCCAGATTAAGGTAGCATAAAAATTTCCCCAGCCCTAAAGTATACCCTCCAGCTTTACAGATTCTGTTGGTAAAATACTGCTTTTAGAGCCCTGCCCCACCGTTCTGCACGTACCTGCTTTGCATGCCAGCATTCTCGGCTGTGCAGCTGCAGTCCCCACCTTGATCTGGTGTGGCCAACTAGAAGAGTTCAATCTAATTAGAGATTGGGTGAGGGTAATAAAAACTTGAAAGGGAAGAAAGCATCTCCTCGCTTTCTTGGCCTCAGTCCTTTCTCCAGCTGATACGTTGGGTTGATTCCCTTCAGGGGGGGAATCAGCCCACTTCTCTGAATCCTAGCTCCAGGCAGGCATGCCAGTTGGGTAGGGAGACAACCCTTGTCCATTCTCCGTTTACTTCTTGCTCGTAACTAGTTTTTCTAACTTTCCTAACTGGAATGTTTGGTCCCTTACCTCCCTTTGGTCTTCTTAAGCTGCCTGACTCATAAGTAATTTTTCTCTTACTTTAAAGCTTTGCATCTATCCTAGGGTTACCAGATGTCCGGCAAAAGGAGGACATGTCCTCCTTTTTGGCCTCATGTCCTCCATCTGTCAAGCATAGCCTTAAAATCAAATATTGTCTGGCTTTTTGAGTATCTAACAAGCTTATCTCTTCCTGAGCAGCTTTTCTCCATTGTGCGGTGCTTCCCTAATAAATGCTAACAACATGTTAACATGCTTTGCTCTGCAACCTTAATTGGTTGTTTAGTACCCTCCATCCACTTGTGCTTCTGCCTGAAATTGACAAAATCTTAATCAGTTTCATGCAAAAGATTTTTGCTTCCTAACCACTCTAGCACATTCCTGTGATTAAAAATCCAGTCTTTCTGATGCTGGAAAAAGTAATTTCATATACAAGTAGGCCTAAGTACTTTCCCCCCCCAGTTTTTCACTATAATCTTTGTCATGGATGCCAAGGAAATTAAACAGTTAATTTGTCCTCCTTTCCCCCCATTTGTCTTCCTTTCCAATTGTCCAGGTCCTCCTTTGCCTGTTCAGATATCTGGTAACCCTATCTATCCTTCCTTAATCTCAGGTATTCTTTTCTGTTTCACTGTAAATCTCAGGCTCCTTTTTATCTTCTTGGGTTGCTTTCTGTCCTGTTCCAACTGAGGCACGACACAAGGAGAGGTGTTAGCAATACTTTATTAGTTACTAAAACAAATCATTAGTGGTTAAGAATGGGTCCATTTCTCAGAAATACCCGACAAGATCCTTCGTGAGGTAGCCACATGGTAAGGCGTGAGCGCAATCCCGCATGGTGGCAAGGTAAGGCAGCAACGCGGTTCCAACGTGGTAACAGGGTGAGGCTCGGAGGCAAGGGTTGGCGCGGCAGCAACATGAAGCTTGAGTACACAAACTGGCACATTTGCAAGGCAAGGCTGGAACATGGAGGTCGGCGCAGAAGTGGCACAAGGCTAGGAAGCAAGATCTGATGTGGCAGCAAGGCAAGACTGGGGCACAGAGATTGGCACAGTGGCGGCAGCTCAGAGCTCAGAAGTGGGTTCAGCGGCGGCAGCAACGTGGAGCTTAGACGCGGAATCTGGCGTCTCAGCAAGACGAGACTCTGGAATTGGGTTGACTCGTTTTCCGGGCGAGGTGCAAAGGCGGGTTCCGGTGCAGTGAGAAGGCAAGGCTCAGGAGCAAGATCCGACTCGGCGGTAACATGATATAGGAGATCACGGCTCACCTCAGTGGGGCAGGTCATCTGTGCAGGGCTGAACGAATGGTTGTCTCCGGCAACCTGCTCTGGTAACTGGTGCCTTTTACCTGCTTGATTTTCCCGCCATTTTCGGGTCTGGCCCAACCGCATCTCTCGTTGCTCGGCATGCTTCTCAGCCCTTCTCTCTCGTGCACTGGTAGGTGGCGGTGCATCCTCCTCCTGGTTTCCACCAACCGGTGCCCTAAGATTTTGCTGCCCAAAGTTTGAAACTAGCCCAACCCCTTGTTCAAATCTCGCGCCTTTTTCCCTGTTTCCCGCCTCGACAACGGTCACCTCCTCCTCCACCTCGGATTCAACCTCCATCATGACACTTTCCTATACTGACCGTGTGCTTTTCTTTTTCCTAGCCATGTCTCTTCAAGGCTTGATCTCTCCCTCATTTGAGCCTTTTTGTATCAATCTGAGTCCCTAGGTCTGCTTTTGATCCTCAGTCTCTGTGTTATTCCAAAGATCACTCTACATCTTTTACATCTTTTCCAAACTCTAAACTTTATTCTTCCATTGATCTCTTTATGATGGCCTCTTCCTCGTTTTCCAAGGTTTCTAATTCCCAATTTCCTTACAGGCTCCACTTTGTCTTCTAAGAAGCCTCTCACCTCACCTCACTTCACCTCTAATATGCTTATTTCCCCCTTATTTATCTTTACATCTGAGGCTTTTTCCCTGCATCCTGCTGATTTCAAACCCGGACACCCAGATTCCTAGCATCAAATTGTTTTCATCTTTCATCTTCAAGTAATGAAAAAAACTATAGAAAGAATTTTAAGGTGTGTTGGAAGGAAATCTTACCTGGTCTGTTCCGAGCCGGGAATGAAAGTTCTTCGGCGATTGCTTGAACAGAGGTGATTTTATTTTCCAAGAGCATGTACAGAGTCTTCTGGTTGGAGGTGGCCACCCTTGTATTTTCCCCACAAGCCCCTTATATAGGAGAGCTTGGCTGTTGTTATGTAAAAGTGTTCCTGCCCTTGAGGAACTTCTGAGAAAAGTGCAGTTTACCGGAGTTCAGAGAGGAGGCGCTCTGTGGTCAGGCCCCTGCTGTTCATGTCTCCTGTTCTGACAGTCCAGGTCCCTGCGGGGCTGTGGCGTTGTCTACTGGCCTGGCCTGTTCACCTTGGGAGGGATCTTTTGTTATTTGATTATGGAGGTCTGTTTGGCTGTTCACCTGAATGGGCTCTGCTAAATTCTGTGAGGGAGCGACCTTTTCTCTTACAAGGTCTCTGATTAAGTCTGAAGGGAATCTTTTGTCTAAACAGTTGGGGTTTCCTGTCATATTTTAATTTTCTGGCATCCTCTATGTATGAACCCATTCTATTTTGTAACTTTTAACCTTTTACCTTGCTCAAGGGGAAGGCAATATTTTTATTTTTATTTTTTTAATTTTATTTTTATTTTTTATCCCGCCTTTATTATTTTTGCAGGAAGACAGTGTTCTGGGGGGAGACAACATAGCGGGCAGGGAGAGATCTTAATTTCTTCCAACAGGTGAAATCATCTTTGGTTGTTGAACATATTAGATAGGGCATCACTTAAATTAAGAAATGCATTACTTATGCAAAAATGGAATTGTTAAGGAATTATAGACTATGCTGGAAAGAAGGTTGCAATATTTTCTACAACATTTTCTAAGTGTTGGTTTTTGAAATTATGTAGCAATTACAAAAAACATTTAACACAATATACCCTGTGGAAATACACCTCTTAGAATATATCTAGACTTTTGCAAAGAAAGTAGAGAATTTGTGATTCACTTCTTAACCATTTACTATTGGAACAAAAACTAAGTGGATTGAATTTATTAATATTATGTTCATCTCATATAAAGTTCCATTTTATGAGATGCACACATTTAATAAATTCAATCCATTTAATTTCCACATCAGTCTATGTTGATACTCATCCATATATGCAATGCACATTTAAATAAAAACATTCCCAACTTTCATATTTCAGAAGCATTTACCCAAAATACACATTTTTTAATTGATTTGATATATTCTACAAGAAAGAGTGATTTGCAAATTAGATTGAGAAGTGAAAAGAGATTAAGAATTAGAGTGGTACTGATTACAGTATTTGGCTGTATTATTATTTGAAGAAGAGAGAAAAACTGGGAATTCATCTACATACAAATAATGAGAATATTTTTCTTAACCTTTTAGAGTATATGATATGGACAAAAATTTGTCAAGAGAGTTTATTGTACTGATATTGGCAAGGGCATGTCTACATGAAAACTGTGTGTTCTTACTATGATGATTGTATGTGTATGAGAATGTTAAATATATTTAAAATAAATCCTCTCTCTCTCTCTCTCTCTCTCTCTCTCTCTCTCTCTCTCTCTCTCTCTCTAACAAAATGCTTTTTTAGCGGGTAAGACGCCAGGCTTGTCGATCGGAAGATCGCAAGTTCGGAGGTTCGAATCCCTAGTCCCACGTGATGGAGTGAGCTCCCGCACTCGCCCCAGCTCTTGCCAACCTAGCAATTCAAAAGCATGCAAATGCAAGTAGATTAATAGGTACCACTTTGGTGGGATGGTAACAGCGTTGTCATGCCGGCCACATGACCGTGGAAGCGTCTTCGGACAACGCTGGCTCTTCGGCTAACAAACGGAGATGAGCACTGGCCCCTAGAGTCAGACACAACTGCACAAATGTGCGGGGGGGGGGGGGAAACTTTACCTTTTTTTTTTTTTTTTACAAAAGACTACTACCTCTCTATAGCAGCAGAACTATAATGAGCTCTTCCTATTTTTCCCAAGTCAGGAACTGAACAGGGAGTGAGGCTTTCCTGTCCATCTAGCCCCTTTCCAGTTTTAGCTTGTCATGGGCAGTAGCCATCTGGAATAATTCTGCAAAGCATCTAAAAGCAAAGCTGATAGTAACTGTGAATATACTGAGATTCGGTATAGCAAGCATTCTGAAACTTCTTCTAGTTCTTTCCTAGTTAAAACACCCCAAATACTTTCTGTTTGTAAAAAATGAACCTTGCCGCCATCTCCTTCCTACTGTTTTGTCTTTACACTCACAACCCCCCCCCCCCCTATTTTTAGAGTATTCATGGTCAAATCTAGTTTCCTCTTCATAGACTTTTTGGGCTACTTGGGAGAAGGGGCTCATACTTCCTACTCCGTTTCTGCCAGGCGGGAAAAGGACACTTTACTTAGTTCATTAAATGGAAGTGACAAAGGAAAAAGGAAAGGAAACAACAAAAATTATTAAGTACACAAGGGCTTATAAATATGTATAGAAAGTTTTGCCTCGCAGTTTCAATAGAGACCACATTTCAGTATACAGTAATTGTCCACATGTAATCTAGGTCTGTAAGCAGCTCATTCATAAGCCACAGGTCAGGTCTTCAATCTACTGATAACTGGAGTTCTACATTTATCTTTCCACCATTGGAGGACAAGTTTCTTAGCAAGCAGAAGGGTGCAGAGAATCCATTTCTGTTGTCTAGCTGTTTATTCCCATACAGTAGGTAGAATATGGACGTCCAAAAATATTAAACCCTATTTCAAAGTCAAATTAATATGTCTAATAACACCTTCCAGAAAATAACAATTCTAGGAAATCACGAGAGCCTATATTTTAATGAATTGTTATTCTCATTGTATCTCCAACAACACGATGATTTCTTCATTTTTCCCCCTCTCCAAACGCAATGGAATCCAATAAGTCTGAAGTATTGTTTTTCATTGAATGACCCATAGTCTATTGAAATGTTTCATACAGAATTAAGAGAGTTTCCCGTTGTTTAGACAAACTAGGAATCTCCAATTCTCTGTTCCATTCAGTCTTTAAAATCTGCATATCAAATTGACAAGTATTTATAAAGACTAATTGTAGGCTTTTTATAAATTTATAGTTATTGACTAGAAAAAGGATTTCTGACACATCTGGTTGTCCTAATGTCAGGATGGCATTTTATTGGCTTTAATTACATGTATTAGCCTTGATCCAGCTAAGTGTAGCCAGGATTATCAGAAATCCTATGTGCATGGTTACTTAGAAGTAAGCCCCACTATATTACTATATTACAAACCATGCATAACAGCTAAATCAAAACCAATGCTCTCAAAGACATGTCTGCATAACTAAATTTAGCTGGATCATCACCACCAATTCTAGGCATGCTCTTAAGGCCATGGAGTCAGGCTTGGAAACAAAAAGAAAGAAAGGTTTCAAGAACTCCAAGGTCTTCTCCAGATTAATATCTAGAGCCAGGGAACACAACCCTTGTGAAGACTAAAAGTCTTGAAGATTTCAGTCCTTAAATGCTGTAGTGCATATCAAGGTGATGGAGGAAGAGGAGGAAGGAAGTTTTGAAGGCACCGAACATTTCCTATTACCATTATGATGTACATACTGTATATCTCAATGCTGATATTACATTTTTTTAAATTAGCTTTGAGAGTATCTTTGAATCTCTTTCGCTGTCCACCAATATTCCGTTTTCCATTCTTAAGTTGGGAACTTAAAAGCATTGAGAACTGGGAAGCCCTAACACATGAGCGTTTCAATTGGAGGTCAGCCTTTATTAATGGTGCTATGGACTTTGAAGAAGCACGAGTACAGGGCGAAAGGGAGAAAGGAGCTAAAAGGAAGGCCCGTCAGGCAAACCCTCATCATGACCGTCTCCCACCCGGAAACCTATGCCCTCATTGTGGGAGGTTGTGCGGATCCAGAATTGGCCTTTACAGCCACTTACGGATCCACTGTTAAGATTTTACCCTTGGAAGACAATCTTACTCGGCTACGAGTGATCGCCAATGAATGAATGAATGAAACTGTATATCTCCATACTTGAAGCTAAGTAGAGTGGAAGCTGGCAACCAGGGTTGTGTATGGTGGAAGGAGGTATTATTTATTATTTATTTATTTATCACATTTATATCCCGCCCATCTCCCTCACAAGGAGGGACCCTGGGCGGTTCGCAAGGTATCCTTTACTTTTTCTTCCACTCCCTAAGGGTTATTTAGGAAATGAATAAACTCCATGTTCATTTGTTTCTTCATCTAGAAATGTATTTTTCAGCTAACCCAACATAACCTAAAGATCATGCCCATTTGTAATTCTCTCTTCTAATGGCTTTTCAGTAAGATTGTTCAGAGGAGGCTTTAATGGAATTGGTATCAGATATATTCTCCTAAGAAGGGTTAAGGGTTTTGAAAGGGAGAGCACTGGGGGTGGGTGGGCTGTAGTTTCTTTCATGGAAGCAATATGCTTTGGGAGGGGAAATTTGAACAGTGCCTAAGATGGCCTGGTATTGCTGAATCCACAGGCCTCCTCTTACATTGTGTTCTCAGAGAACACTTTTCTAACAATTCAATACGTTTCAGTGCTCAATTCATTTGATACTGGGGGTCAATAACAGGAGCTATTACTCACTCCTGATGTCAAGCGCCTCCCCTCACTGCAAACAAGAAGCTTGACAAGATCGGAAATATCATTTAGAAAATTCAGTCGCAAATGAAATATGTATTTTCCCCCTTCTGGTATATTGATTTCTTTATTGAATGCAATGAATATCCAATGCAAATCCTCAGCCATGCCATAGTAATGCAGATTGGTAGTGCTGGGGCTACTCTGGAACTTAATTTTTCTTTCTTTCTTTCTTTCTTTCTTTCTTTCTTTCTTTCTTTCTTTCTTTCTTTCTTTCTTTCTTTCTTCAACACAAACTATTTATATTGGCTCATTTTGTTATGATCTAGATAAACCGTATCTGAAGATAAATCTTTCTACTGGGCTTCATGTACATTAGCATATGTCTTTTATTTAGAACAATCTGAGCTTTGGAGGGGAAATGAGCTTTTTGGATCTTCCTCCGAAATATTCAGCCTTCCTTCTTGATATTGTTGCAGCTTTGGTGACAGATAGGAAAGGATGGGGGACATTATAGGAAATTGCTGCCATGTTACTGGTTTTGTTCATCTATTATATCTCTACTCAGAGAGTAGATAGCTACATACACTGCGATACAGTGGTTGAACTGTTGGTCTAGAACAGTTCATAGAGTCTCATGAAGACCATGAGTTGGTTCTCTTTTAAAAGAGAAGCTGAAACCTCCAGCTGATTTTATTTATTTATTTATTTATTTATTTATTTATTTATTTATTATTTATTTATTATCTATCTATCTATCTATCTATCTATCTATCTATCTATCAAATTTTTATCACTGCCCATCTCTCTCCATAGGAGGGACTCTGGGCACTTTACAACAAAATGATCTATTAAAACAATAATCATAAAATACAAGTACAATATGTGAAAAATAAATAGAGTTATAAAATAAGAATAAAATAAGAATAAAATCCAAGTGGCAGAAAGATCTAATACAGTCCATGTGTGCGAGGAGCACTCTAAGGCACTAGCCATCCCCAAGAGGAACTATTCCCTTCCCGGCCCCAAGCAAGGTGGCAGAGCCAAGTCTTCAGGTTCCTCTGGAAGGTCAGGAGCGAGGGGGTAACCTCACCTCTGGGGACAGGATGTTCCAAAGGGTGGGAGCTCCTGCAGAGAAGGCTCGTCTCCTGGACACCGCCAGATGGAATCCTCTTACAGACGGGGTCCGCAACATGCCCTCTCTGCATGGTCTGAATTTATGCCCTAAATCTACTGAAAGGGCCAAAATTTGCAATCCAACCCAGGGATGTTATTTAGCTGCTTCAGTTCAGTTTGTGAGAACTGGTTGTTAAATTATTTCTAAGATGGGGTACCTTCCCACTCAGCCTTCAGTGGGAACTGGTGAGCAGCATGCTTTGAAAAGCGAAGGGGTGGTAGCCCAGCCCTGCCAAAAGAGCCGTGATGGCAGCCCAGAAGCACCAGGGACTAAGCCTGGGCCATGCGGTCCCTGTTAGAGATCTGGTTTCAATCAAGCACATCTCACACACAGACTTGAAGGAGGAGACAGCCTCTGCTGTAACCTGATCTCACTTGCTGTGTGTGGGAGGGGCTGAATCCCGGTTTCCTGTTTCCTGTTCCCTTTCTCTTCCTCTCTCTCTGCTTGAATCTCCCACCAAGGAGGGTGGCCAGCCACATGGCTGCTTCCACGTGTTTCTCATACTTCCAGACAGCAAGGACGCATTAATGAAGACTGCGGGTTTGGTCAGAACCACTTGCTTGCACACATGGACTGTTTCTACTAAGGAACTGTGAGTTACAATAAACTTGTAAACTCTTTTTTATGTAACTTTACATTTAATGTGTGAAGTGGGCTTATTTTGTGTTTGAACTGATTAAGCCTTGTGCAAGTTTATGGGAACGCTTCTACTCTGCTATATACTAATAAGAAGCTGCGTGGAGTTCTGGTACTACCATATCAGAATTCCTACAGTCCCCACCCCACCCCAGGCAGAGAACTGAGTGGGAGGAGAGGCAATGTCTCTGGGTGCATTGGCCCCCAGCTCTGCCCCTTGGCTGTTGTCTAATTCAGATAACACCATTGGTCCTACCCAAAGAAAAACCAAAGCTTCCAAAGCAGCAGGTGCATTTCTATCTCTATATTACAGAATATAGAATATTAAAAAATACTGTATTCTATAATATACTTGCACCTATTACTCAAATTAAAGCTCCCCGAAGCCAACATCATAAAGTGGCTGCATGCACCTGAAAATGTCTGATTTACATGCAGAGTCCCAGGTTTGGTCATATTTGAGGGTTGCTGCTGGGCCCGTATTGATCACATTGAGCTGGATAATTGCTGAACTGATTCAGTATAAGGCACTGTACTATCTTTTGCATTGCATATGAAACTCTAGGTTTCATATGCAATGCAACATTTCTGCCCAGTTTTCTCCAACTTTTCCTGTTCTCTGCATAGGAGAAGAGACACTAGGAATAAGCAAAATGATCCATTCCTCCCAATACCTCTCCATGATTCCCCATGAAACTTTCTATCAGTTGTGGAATGTGGGGGGAGAGGGTAGAGATTTAGGTAGTTGGGCTAGGACTGGACCTAGCTAGCAAATAGTATCTAGTTGACCTTGGCTGATCTAAAAAAAATGAAACATGGTCAGTACCTGGATAGGGAACCATCAGGAAATTCTAGAGCTATAAGCTAGACTCAGATGTTGAACATCTTCTCAAAAGAAGGCAGTGGTAAACCACTTCCATATTTTTGCCCAGAAAATGGCATGGGTATGTCCATAAAAATCACAAAGAATCAAACCGAACTTGAAGGACTTCCATATTGTTGCCAAGAATGTGGCGTGGATATGTCCATGAAATTACCGTGAGTACAGCTTGACTTGAAGAGCACCTTACATTTCCCTTTTGTAGACCTAAGCTATAAAACCTTCTTGTGTAACGTTGATCTGATCAGTATTTCTCAATCCAACTAGTTTAGCAAGTTGTTTTGTGGGGAGGGAAATGGAGAAGGGAATATTAGGCCTCTAATTTAAGCTTCTAGAGCAGTGTTTCTCAACCTGAGCAACTTTAAGATGTGTGGACTTCAACTCCCAGAATTCCCCAGCCAGCATGTTGAAGTCCACACATCTTAAAGTTGTTCAGGTTGAGAAACACTGTTCTAGAGGAAAGGCAAGATATGACCATCTCCCCAAAAATTAAATTAATAAGTGGGAAGCCTCTATGAGAAAAAGGACCTACCTAAATATTTTCACAACAGCCCTAGTATTGACATGATTTCATGATTAACTTAGGGAAAATTCAAAAATAAAAGTTAGAATTGTCTAACGCTATAATTTAAATTTCAGTGAAATGAGATGGGAGAGAAATCAGATATTGCAAGATCTGAAAGTCTGTTCATAGATAGGATCACGATTAAATAACCAAAAAAGCAGCACAATTCAAAAGTATGTACTATGATTATTTAGATGGTCACAGTAACCCATGATGCAGATGTTATCTGAAACCCAGAGAAGGTAATGACAATCCCACCCCCCACCTCCGCTGGTTAAATGACACTTTTGAAGCTATCACAGACCAAATAGAAAGACCGAAACTCAAAAATGTATAAATGGGTTACAGGCAAGTTTTTGTATTATACTGAGAGGTAACAAGACAGCTCTGAAAGATGTATTTTAAAAAAGCCTGTAGTGCATAGCATGGGGGAAGAGGGGTGGAAGAATTCTGAGTAAATGAAATTGAAATGAGAAGATGGATGAGATATTAGTAAATGGATTGGGTTGAAGAGATATTTTAAACTTTCATTCATTTCTTTTACTAACATACAAGAAATCTATCCAAATAAGACTACGACCAGATCCTTCAATTGCAGAAAATTTAATTTGCTGTGACTGCAGCTTCAACAAAATACAGGAAGTGGGAAAAATTAGTTTTCAAAATCTGTAGTGTATGTGTATGTGTATGTGTATGTGTATGTGTATGTGTATGTGTATGTGTATGTGTATGTGTATGTGTATGTGTATGTGTATGTGTATGTGTATGTGTACAGTATGTGTATGTGTATGTGTATGTGTATGTGTAAAATTGAACCCTACTTTAATAATGATTTTGGATGATATAAAATGCTTCCACGGTCATGTGGCTGGCATGACGCGCGCGGAACGCTGTTACCTACCCACCGAAGTGGTACCTATTCATCTACTTGAATTTGCATGCTTTCGAATTGCTAGGTTGGCAAGAGCTGGGGCTAGTGCGGGTGCTCGCTCCGTCACGCGGGACTAGGGATTCGAACCTCTGAACTTGCGATCTTCCAATTGACAAGCCTGGCGTCTTACCTGCTGAGCCACCACGCCCCTTATATGCCCACCTATGCTCCTTGGTAATTATTATTATTATTATATATTATTATTTACACCCACCTATGCTCCTTGGTAAATATTATTATGGTTGGTCGCACTGTCAGCCAGATGTTTAGACTGGATTTGGCTGTTGTTGTTGTTGTTATATGGTGCTTTCAAGTCAGTGTTGACTCCCTGCAGTTCTCTTAGCAAGATTTCAGAAGTGGTTTGCCGTTGCCTGCTTCCTAGGGCTGAGAGAGTGTGGCTGGCCCAAGGTCACCCAGCTGGCTTTGTGCCCAAGGCGGGACTAGAGCTCATGGTCTCCTGGTTTCTAGCTTGGTGCCTTAACCACTACACCAAATTGGCTCTCAAAATATTAGATATGTGTTAATTTTTGGGGTGGTGGTGGCTCTGAGTTCAGTTTCACCATTTTATGTCAATATGTAAATGCATATTTAAATTAGAGGATATTTCTTTGACTTGGGGACACCCAAAGCATTAATGTGCGCCCTACTGCACAGGCTAAAACCTCCGAAAATTATGTTTGCCAATGCCCTATGCATAGAGGTTACCATTCTCTTGTAACTAGCCACAAATTGGAATGACCTGTGTGCAACCCATCTCAGGAATGTCAAAGTAACCCATCACAATTGTGATTACAGGGTTGTGTTTTAAAGCAAAGTAGGAGTCATAAAATGGCTCATTTGATTATTATCTTATGCAGCTACAATCTCAGCAGATTGCTTTTTCTTATCTGCCCGGAAAACTTTCAGTGTTGTCAATCCAGGGTGTTCAACTGGTTCTTAATGAACTCTCTAATGATCTTTCATATTTAATAAAAAAAAAAGGACACCAAGATTTTCCTATTTACTTTCTCCTCTTCCTTTTACCTCCCCTGATAAGAAAGTGACCCAGGCCATTGTATAATTCATTTAATGAGGTAGAAAGCTTGGGAAATTGTAATGTATTTTCAGCATTAGGGTTTTAAATTAGCTGCTTTTTTCAGGCCGTGAAGGTCTAACAACTGGAGTAAACAAATCAGATAGGGAGATTAAAGTTTTTATGTGCATGGTAAAAAAGACCATATAATACTTTCCCAAGTCTGCTGGGGAAAAAGATGGAAATGAAGAAGTACGGCTTCTTTCCTTTTTCAGCAAAACATTCTGATCCCCCCATCCAAAGAATGGGGCTCGATGCTCACAACCTTAGTGGTCCAGGGCCTCATTCAGCAGCTTGAGAAGGAGGATTTCTAAATACAATCTAGTGGGCTTATTACCTTTTGAAATATGTAAAATCATACCTGGATTGGAATGGCCCCATTGAAAGCAGAGGTTTAAGGTAGTCCTTTGCAACCTTGTTCTATTTCCTAAAGATTCTCGCTCAGTAATAATTTTGTTGGATTAAGATCGGGAGACACAAGTTCAACCACCTTTGATCATGGAAGTTCACTGGGTGACTTTGGCCAGCCAGTGGTGCTTAATTTTGGGTAAAGATGATAGAGAACTGCTGCTTGGGTCTCCTTCAGCTCTGGAGGAAAAGCCAAATAGCCAACTAATGTGGGTGTGGGTGTGCCTTTGAGTCAGTTTTGACTCCTGGCAACTGCCTGAACAAATCCCTGCAGTTTTCGTGGCAAGATTTCAAAAGTGGTTTGCCATTGCTTGCTTCCTAGGGCTGAGAGAAAGTGACTGGCCCAAGGTCACCCAGTTGCTTTGTGCTTAAGGTGGGACTAGAACTCTCGGTCTCCCAGTTTCTAGCCTGGTGCCTTTAACCACTACACCAAACGGGCACTGACCAATGATTGAAGAAATAATAATGGATGTGGTTTTTGCAGTTCTGCACTTTCATTCACATTGCCTGGATCATGATGTCACCAAAATCAGACCAACTAACATTCTAAATATGGTCTTTTCTTTTTGTCCAAGCAGATAAGCCTAAAGATGCATTCTGTGCCTCTCAAAACTCTTTCCTCCTGTCCGAGGACTTGCCTCCATTGCTGTGTGTTTCTCCTTTTGTGGGGCCAATGAGGCATCTAACACCCTGATCAACCCCATGCAGTTTTCTGAAAGCAAAGTGCTATTCTCCACCCCCCTCTCCCCACTTGAATGCTAGACTCTTGTTCTCCTCTCGCCTTGTTAATGCGCTAGCTGGGGAGATGTTGACTGCGGCGCTGGAATTCTTTCTCTGCCCTGCTCTGTGGATAGCTGGGCTTTATGTTGCTTCATTAACAAATAAAATCACACTTTCCCCTTGACAAGGAAGCAATGCGTTACATTCAGATGTTGCAGTGTTGAGAGCAATGAACAACATGTTTCAAAATCTTAATGGAAGCAATGCCATATTTCCTGGGATCATTAATTCCTTATCTGGTCTGTGCATGCCTGCTAACCAGACCCGTTTGTTTACTTCATATCCATCAGTCCTGGTCTCTCTTGCACTCTCACTGTGCTGATTAAAAATGCCCAGTGTATTAAAATTCAGAGAAAAGCATTTTTTTTAAAAGTTAGGAAATAGCAAGCACAAATAGCTTTTTGTCATTTTTTTTAAAAATTGCACATTGAGTTTTGGATTCTGACAGATGTCTTTTGAATGCAGATTTGAGGCTACAATTGCCAAGACAGCTGTATCTTTCAACTCTTCACATGCAGGAGTGTGTGCAGAAAAGTTTCTCTGTTAATCTTGCTTACTTTAGTTTTTGTAATGGTTGGTGTGGTGTGTATTTCATAATCCATTGCATGATTGGTGACAGAAAAACCTGGAAGCATTGGCTCATGTAATGAGAGGTTTGGGGGATTGCACAAGGACACCGTGCCACCTTAGCCATAATGGCAGCTTCTACTGTATGACAGCAGGAACAGGGATGTCACTGTTGACAAACTTGTGTAAACAACTGAACAGCTGTCCAGTTACAATGACAGTGCATTTATCAGATGCATAGATGATTCAAATGTTGGAAGGTTTGTGAGATTTTGGGAGGATGGGCAAACTGAGTCTTAATGAAACAGGAAAGGAGAGAGGAGAAGGGAGGGGAGGAAAAAGAAGAAACCCTGTTTTGAAGAGTTGGGCAGATAGGAATACAATGGATTTCAAAAGAGGCCTCCAGCTGTTTTGCACAACTCCCACATTCCTTTGCTATAAGCTTGATGGCTAGGAGTTGAAATCCAGAAACATCTGGAATGCTTTACATTTCTCTTATAAATAACTGGCTATCATTCATTTCTAAGGTTCTGTGCAATGCACACCTGGGGATGCTATTAGACCTTTGTCTTGTTTGAAGTCAGGAGCACTTTCTAGACATAAAACAATAAATTATTCTGTATATCATCCAATATAGATATTGATATAATATTATTAAGATAATATATTATTAATAATATATTATTATATAATTATATAATTAATATAATAATATAGTATATTATTAAGATAATATATTATTAAGATAATATTAAGTTACTATATAAGATATTGATATAATATTGAGGGGTGGGGTGGCTCAGTGGGTAAGAACCCAGGCTTGTTGCAAGTTCGGAGGTTCGAATCCCTAGTCCCGCATGATGGAGTGAGCTCCTGCACTCACCCCAGCTCTTGCCAACCTAGCAATTCGAAAGCATGCAAATGCAAGTAGATTAATAGGTACCACTTCGGTGGGAAGCTAACAGCGTTCCACGCATGTCATGAGGCCACATGACTGTGGAAGCATCTTCGGACAACGCTGGCTCTTCGGCTAACAAACAGAGATGAGCACCGGCCCCTAGAGTCGGACACGACTGCACAAATGTGCGGGGGGAACCTTTACCTATAGGTGGGAGTGGAATGTTGCAAGTACACCAGACAGTTGAAGAAGGAAAAAGGGCATTGGAAGAATATCTGAAGGACAGTGAAGGAGATGCACTGGAGCTAGTACACCATGAATGCTTACTGAATACCAAAGAGACCAAACTGGCCTATAAGAAAGACCAGATGGAGAATAGAAAAGAGACATGGCAAGGCAAAATATTACATGGCCAGTACATTAAAAAAAAACCTAGCAGGCAAAGCAGATAAAAACAAGACCTGGCAATGGCTAAAAGCAGGAAAGTTGAAGAAAGAGACAGAGGGGCTAATTCTGGCTGCACAAGACGAAACCTTAAGAACAAATGCATATAAAGTCAGAATTGAGGATACAACAGCAGACAGCAAATGCCATCTCTGCAAAGAAGCTGAAGAAACAGTGGACCACCTAGTTAGCTGCTGCAAGAAGACCGCACAGACTGATTACAAACAATGGCATGACAAAGTAGCAACAATGGCACATTGGAATATCTGCAAGAAATACCACTTGCCTGCAAGCAAGAACTGGTGGGACCACAAAATAGAAAATGAAGAAGCTAAAGTGCTCTGGAACTTTAGAATTCAAACAGACAAGCATCTGCCACAGAACAATGCAGACTTAACAATTGTTGATAAGAAAGACAAAAAAAAGTCTGGATAGTGGATATTGCAACACCTGGAGACAGCACAGACAGAATAGAAGAGAAAGAACTGGAGAAAATCACAAAATATAAAGAATATTCTGCAAATAGAAATAGAACAACTGTGGCAAAAGAAAGCAAAGATAGTACCAATAGTAATAGGCACCTTGGGTGCAATTTCAAAACATCTGGAGCACCACTTGAACACAGTTGGCATTGATAAAATCACCATCAGTCAATTGCAAAAGGCAGCTTTACTTGGAACAGCTTCCATCCTGCAATGATACCTTTAGTATGATTAAACATCTGCCTATCCCAGGTCCTTGGGAAGGACTCGATAGGTGGACAAAAATGCCAAATCCAGTCTAAACATCTGGCTGACTGTGCGGAAAAGATGATGATGATGATGATGATGATGATGATGATGATGACGACAACAACAACAACAACAACAACATAGTTTTTCTTTTCATAATGCAAAAGCTAGCAACTTTTTATGGCTGTGAGATATGACAGCCCCCAGGGTGATTAGACAAGGACCAAAATATGCAGGACGATGAGACTATAATATCACTGGTGTGTTTGTGTGTGTGTGTGTGTGTTTGTGTGTGTGTGTGATTTGGGTCATTTCTTCCAGGGGGATTTAAGGATGGAAAAGTCTTCATACCTCTCCATCCGTTTCTGTCTATTGGGCTCCTTCCATTGCTCAAAATGGGTAGAAAGATATTGGCTGCTTTTAATACTACATGAATTTGATTTAATGAAGGAGGGTTGGTAGACTCAAGACCCTTCTGACTCTGCTTCTTGTATAACCTCCAACTTTGGGGGACTTAATAATACTGGGAAGCATTCATGTTGAAAGTAGCAAGCCTATAAGTTCTGTGAGTTTGGAGTCATATCCCAGGGGCCATAGGATTGCATAAACACACACATGAAGAATATCAACTTAACCAAAAAAGTAGTAATGTAAAATGGTAATAGGTATTGTTTATAGAAGTGTTTCTCAACTTTGGCATGGCTGGCTAGGGAATTCTGGGAGTTGAAGTCCACCCCTCTTAAAGTTGCCAAGATTGAAAAACACTGGTTTATAGTCCAACATTCAACGTTGATCTTCTCACCAATTTCCTGTTGTTAAATGGTCCCTTGTTCCACCCTGTTTCCATTCCAACCTTTGCAATCAATCATTAATTCATCCATTTGTTACACTCTTGTTTCAATCTCACTTGTTTTTACCAGCTTTTAATCTGATTGATTGCCTGTGATTTTGCTCATGATGCCACAATATCAAATTGGTGACATTGCGTCGCTCATCTGATCATACATTATCAATACAATTATGTCCAGTAAACAGAAGAAATTCAGCCCACATTGTTATAAGAAAATTATATTGGAAAAATGATGCCTAGCAGCTACAGCTAACAAAGCCACGCATGGTCCCACAGTGTGTGTTCAAAATGCATTTTAAAAATTACGGGAAAATTGAGGCAGTTTTCGAGATTATTGAGGACAAAGCCTAAATTAAATGAGGTTTAGTTGGCAGACAGCTTGTTTGCTGGTCACAATGCATAGAATTAGCAAGCCACATTCCATTTCTTTTTCACAGAAGGAAGGTGGCAATTCTGGGAAGAGAAAGCCAGATGTTGGAAATGTAGGAATATCTTCTCAATTGCTTGGGGGAAAGCAAGATTCACAATCATGTTCAAAGAGCTGATATGTGCTTTTATTTTAAGAGATTCGTTGAGTATGTTTTAACCCCCTACCAGTAGAAGAAATATCTTCTTTAGGGAGATCAAACACCTTCTGTACAAGAAAAGGCTGAACTGTTCAGAATGCTTTAATGTGGAAAAAGGTGACTGGGGGGTACATGGGTGAAGTGCATAAAATGTACTTGTTTGGGCATTGATTTATGAGATTAATAAACCACTTCAGTCTGATCTAGCAGGACTGTCCTTACATTTTTCGACATCTGGAATGAAACATGAGGGAAGAACAATGGCCCTATACCTTGCTTTCTTGAATGATAGCCTAGCCCAAAGATATGATACTCAGTAGATAAGATACTGAAGCACAGATGAAATGTCTCTCTGCAACTCTATTGGTACATCAAAATGTGAAAACATGGTTTTATCCTACAAAGGTAAAGAATGAGGAGGACATGTACATCAAGTGAATACTGTACTTTTCTGTGCTTTTGTCTACCTTACTGCAGAGATTGGGAATTCAAATTGGCAGTTTGACCCCAAAAGGTGTTCACATGAGAATGTAGATACATGAACACATTCCATATTCAAGAACATAATTCTAATCACTTTTACAGCACTTTCAAATATTCAGGCTACTTGCTAGCTAGACCAATGTTTCTCAACCCAGGCAGCTTTAAGACGTATGGACTTCAACTCCCAGAATTCAACTCCCATGCTGGCTGGGGAATTCTGGGAGTTGAAGTCCACACATCTTAAAGCTGCCAAGGTTGAGAGACACTGTGCTAGACCATTCCTCTAAACCAGAGCTTTCCAAACTGTGTGTCGTGACACGTTAGTGTGTCGGCTGCAGTGTCTGGGTGTGTCACGGCTGCTGCTGCTGCCTCCGAGCCCTGCCAGGATTCCGCGCAGGTCCTAGTGCCTGCCCTGTGTCTTGCTGCCTCCAAACCTGCTGTGATTCCGCTCAGGTCCTAGTGCCTGCCTTATGCCTGGCTGCCTCCAAACCTGCCCTGCGAGGATTCCACACAGGTCCTAGTGCCTGCCTCGTGCCTTGCTGCCTCCAAACTTGCTGTGATTCCGCGCAGGTCCTAGTGCCTGCCTTGTGCCCTGCTCTAAGAGTGTGTTGCGAAATGATGCATGTCTAAAAAGTGTGTCACCAACATGAAAAGTTTGGAAAGGTCTGCTCTAAACAAAAGACGTGCGGAGCCATGTAGACCAAAATCTACATGGATGCTGGTGCTGTGTAAATCTGCCTTGCTTCAGTTAGAACGGGAGATTCAAAGAGGATATTATTCAATTCAAATTAGCCATTTGAGGTTTGAGGTGAAATCAGTTTGACTTCAGCTGATTTGAAATGTGATTTGAAAATGTATTTGTCCTTAAGTTATAATGGGGAAACATCAAAACACCTATAACTCCCTCTCTTGGGACCCACAAAACGGAAGGAAAATAGCAAAGATCGGCTTTTCAGAGGACATTGGATAGCTTCCAGGGTTTCATTGCAATGAATTCTTTAAATATTCCCCCAGCACTCCTTTTTAGGCAGGCATAAGAATGAAGAAAGGACATCACAGCAACTCCAACTTGTCCAGAAATAACTCTAAGCTGTGGTGAGTCAATGCAGAAAGTAGGGTACCCCAATTTCAATAAAACAACTCAAAACCTGTAAATTTCTCCTTGCTTTTTCTGGGATGCGAGTCCTGGCATGAAATAGAGAACGGCCATCACTGCCATTGCAGAAGCGCCTGACACAGCTGGTTGGCAAACCCCACTTCAGAAAGGATCCCCCATCACTGACTTTGATGGGGTGCCAAGATCGGCCAGGCACATTGAGCAAAGCTGGATGTTTTCTTGGAAGGAGTCAGAAGAATAACAGCTGAAGGACTATCTTATGCTTTCAGTCGTTGACAAATGTTGTTAGCAAATACAATATTTCATTGTATTCTAAAAAGCAACTGCCCATTTCTGACTGGGCTCTGCTTGACGCTGTAATGAATAGACTGAATTTGAAAACTGGGTTTCATTTAGTTTTTTAGTCTACCTGGAGAAGTGCGTCATTATGCTCATACCATCAGATTTGGCATTTTCTACATCATATAGAAAGGAAAAGCAGCATGAGCCAGTTTTGTCTAGTGGTTAAGGCAATGGGCTAGAAACCAGGAGCCTGTGAGTTCTAGTCCCGCCTGAGGCATGAAAGCCGGCTGGGTGACCTTGGTCCAGTCCCTTTCTCTCAGCCGTAGGAAGGAGCCAATAGGAAATCAGGAGTCTGTGAGTTCTAGTCCCGCCTTAGGCACGAAAGCTGGCTGGGTGACCTTGGGCCAGTCCCTCTCTCTCAGCCCAACTCACCTCACAGGATTGTTGTTGTGGAGAAAATAGGAGGAGGAGGAATTAGGTATGTTCGCCGCCTTAAGTTATTTATAAAAATAATAAAGGCGGGATATAAAAAATAAAATAAATAAAAGCAGCTTTATTAACCCAGTAGAGTCCCACGTTCCACTTTTCCTGGTTGAAGAGTTCTGAGAAATCCAAAAACTCATTGCCTTGTAAATGTTCAGCTTGCCTAATAAATGTATTGCTTTAATTAGATTTTGAATCAATTTGGCTACAGTATAATGCCAGTACAAGTATACAGTGACCATGAAAATGAATTCTTAGAAGCAGTATTTCTCTCCCAGGAGAAAGTATTTTGGACTATTCTGAAAAAGAAAGTCAAAAGGAAACACCAAGTCCTTCTTTTAAACTACTTCTTCTATTTGCTCATAGTTTCATAACACACATTTTAAAATGACTGCATGGTAGAAAAGCTATTAAATTGATATAAAATAGAGCCAGGGGACCATCCTGCGTCAACAACCTTAGGCTGCTTTAAGGTCAAGGAAAATGGGAGGGAAAATAATACAGAGAAATGAGAAAGGAAATGTTAAATTTATTGATTTTTTTTAGTCCTTAATCCCTGATAAGAATCAAGGGAAAAAGTCCATGCATAAGACATGACTGCAGAAATGATTAAAAGTTATTTGATGCATCTTTTTTTTTAACCTTACCATCTTTTTTGCTGCAGGCAGCCGTTGTGAACTGAATCCTGACATTTCTTTGCAGGGGATGATTGTACATCCTAATACAGGACTAATAAATGAGCCGCCACAGGACTTTCATTTCTCTTTAGCCAATAAATGTCAACATTCCTTACTTACAAAGGTCCTTTCTTGCATATCACTCTTTCCATTTCATTCTCACCAAGCATTTGTTTATTAAGCTATGTACATGCTGATGAGTAAACTGGAGAGATGCCACCGTGTTTTTATTTATTATTTTATTTTATTTTTCAGATTTATTTATTATTCAGATTTATGTGTTGCCTTAGCCATCCAGATGTGTTGGTCTTCAACTCCCACCAGTTCCAACCCAGCTGGGGATGATGGAAGCTGCAGCTCAACAGATTTGGAAAGGATCAGGTTGGGATAAAGCTAGCAAGGACACCACTTTCCCATTTCCTGAAAAAAGATTTAGCAATGTGATCTTACACTTGCCCTTAAACCAGGTTCTGAAATGTAAGGTGAAAGTGTCCATGGTCAACACATGCTGAGCAAATCTATAAGTATTAGGGAGAATTCAGGAGCAAGACAAGGGAGAGAAAAACCCCTACACTCCAAATTTTGGACATAAAGATTTTAACCTTAAAGATTTTAACCCAGAAGCAGGAAACCATACAGTAATCCAACGGACAGATTGTATGCCAGAACATACTAAAGGTTAAAGGTTCCCCCCACACATTTGTGCAGTCGTGTCTGACTCTAGGGTCTGGTGCTCATCTCCGTTTGTTAGCCGAAGAACCGGCGTTGTCCGAAGATGCTTCCACGGTCATGTGGCCGGCATGACACATGCGGGAACACTGTTACCTTCCCACCAAAGTGGTACCTATTCATCTACTTGCATTTGCATGCTTTTGAATTGCTAGGTTGGCAAGAGCTGGGGCTAGTGCGGGAGATCACTCCGTCAAGCGGGGCTGGGGATTCGAACCTCCGAACTTGCGATCTTCTGATTGACAAGCCTGGCGTCTTGCCCACTGAGCCACCACGCCCCCCAGAACATACTATCTATCTACAAATTCTATTTGTGAATAGTACAAATGGAATCCTAGGGAGAGTTAGCCAAATATTCACTGGGACTGAGGAAGATGGACTTTTCAGTAGGCAATTGAGCAACAAAATCAGACTTCTAAGAATTTTCCCAGAGGGAAACGAGGTACAGAGAAAGATAATGGTTCCCTGGCCTTTGATAGCTATATTGGACAGAATGTTAGAAAATACACAGACAGCTAGATGCATGGCAAGCTGTACCTGCCAAAAGTCTTTCTACTGTGAAAGATGCAGGAGGCATTATTCCTTCTGGTCAGATCGCTTCCATATGTAAATATTTCTTAAAGATCTCGTTGTATGTCCTTTGTTAAATGATCATATTATTAATGCTCTTTTTATGCAAGGTTGTGTGAAAAAGGAAAGGACAAAAGAAAATCTAAAAAGCGACAATAAAATATGGTCTAAAGGTATGAAAGATAAGCTAACATACAGTTCTAAAGAACTGGTTGGAGACACTATGGGGAAAAAATATGGCAATCAATAGAAACAATAAATATTTACCTTCATGAATATTCTGGAGGTGCTACAGCGCCATCTAGAGGCCAAACCTTCCCTAACTCGCCCTAAATGGGTGAAATTACATATACCAGCATACCAGCACACAGCATCATAAATGTATTATGTTTCCTGTGCAATCTTCAGTATCAAAAAGTTCCTGTATTGTTTATTAATATTGTGATCATAACTGAACTCTGAGGAAAGCAGAGGGTATTCTTTCTTAGTTTTTCTTGTTTTTTTTAGCTGAGAATACCAATACCTTGACATCCGCTTGAGAAGATATTTTCTGAAGTCAGAAAACAAAGCCAAACTTGACACAAGTTCCATTTGACATCTGCCAACTGCCACCCAATTGGATATATAAGCACTTTTCTTGATTTTGCTTCCCTAAGGATAGCTATTTTAATCTGTTTGTGCAGTTGACCTACATTCTCCCAAGGATGGCTGAAATTATCAATATAAGGATGGGTTCTCTTTATTCATTTATTTACTGACCCATGTTTTATACTGCTCCTCCACAAAACGTTCTCTGGGTAACGATAGAACAAAATGAACACTATGAACTGTAAGAGCAAAACAAGCATTTTTTATAAAATCTCGATCAGGTAGAACGATCAAATCAGCTACAGAAAATGTTCAGGGCCAGGGATGATCATTCCAACACACCGGGAGGGGAGCAGGTTGAAGAAGGCCGAACTAAACCATGGAAAGGGAGAAAGTGTAATCTGTCTGCTACACAGGTTGCAGAAAATTGGGCAATACCAGTTTAGCACTGGGTGGGGGGGGGAAACCTTGTATTTGCATCTCTGATTAGGCTACCAGATGTGGGCTGCAAAGATGCAGATGACCACTAGATGGTGGCAAAATATAGAATCCTCTCTACTGCCCCACAGTGGTCATCTGGACTTTTCCAGCAACATAGCCCTATTTCTGAGGAACTCTCTCAATGGTACAACATCACACAGATCCACCAGCAAAGAATCATCACAGTTTTATTACAGTACTCCTCCTAACTGACATGCCACCAATATCCAGGGTTTTATACTTAGCCACATGCATCCTCTGTCTAGTTTTGTACAAAGCCATAATCTGATTTATTGGGCTTTGGCTTAGGGTATTGTGTGAACCTAGCAATTGCAGCAGATTATGAGAATTTGTTCCAAAAATCGTGCTTAAATAAATCATGGCTTATCATGATGTGTGAACCCAATCTTTATGTATCCAAGTGCCCAATAGACAAAAATATAGCTTGTAAATATATTTCAATAATAGGAAACAACATGTAGCCTCTTAAAGTTCTGCAGGTCTAACTGATTGGAGTCCAAAGCAGGAAGGGCAATGGTTCCAGAAGGATTTCCATTTCTGCTGGGCCGCATGGCTTTCATTATAATATTTACTTAGAATAACAATGCCATTCTGACTGTGGGTAGAGAAAACGACTGAATATCAAAAGAATTCTGGGATTTCTGTATTGGCTGGCTTTTAAATCACTGCAACTAACAGGTCACATAGATTAACCATTGATTAATGTATCTTTATTTCAATTTTTTCCAACTTTCCGTTGTTATATTTAACTCTGCTTAAAGAAATGCAGATGCATGATAAAATATTAATCCAATGAACCATTATCACTGTTCTATTGCTACTACTTTTAGAAATGGAACTTTTAGGCCCTAGCTGTTTGTTTTTCTAAA
The DNA here is from genome assembly GCA_023362775.1 of Charina bottae. NCBI lineage: Eukaryota > Metazoa > Chordata > Lepidosauria > Squamata > Charinaidae > Charina > Charina bottae. Next base: position 190,854,556 of record JALMGJ010000002.1, on the reverse strand, counting down.
AAAAGAACACCTCTGCGCCTTGAAGCAAAATTTGGCTGTGTGGCCTTAACTAGCTTCAGCAGATCCTTCGGTTCACTGTATGTGCTAGAGAATGGAATGAGAGAGAGAAGATTAGCATGGCTTGTGCTTTGTACTTCACTGCCCAGAGTCCATCCGATTAGGGCAGGCTAAAAATATTGTTAAGTAAATAAATTAATATTAATGAAAACTGGCATATACCATCCACTACACCAGGGACGGATAATTGGGGGGGGGGGAGGTCCACCAGAAGTTCTTAATTCAATTTCCATCAAGGTGACCCTTCGTGGCCAATGCAGGATGATGGAAGTGTCAGGCTTCCAACTTCTGGAGAACTGCACACAGTATTTCCCCTTCAGGTACAGGTAGATATTGCTTAACTACTGCCCTGTTTAGTGACCATTCAAAGTTACGAAGGTGCTGAAAAAGTAACTTTACAAGTAGTCCTCTCACTTATGATGGTTGCAGCATCCCGTGGTCACGTGATCACCATCTGTGTGCTTCACAGCCAGCTTCTGATAAGCAGAGTCAATGGAGAAGCCAGCAGTAAAATCACAAGTCACGGTCATGTGATGTCTCACTTAATGACCCACAGTGACTCGCTTAACCACTGCAGCGGAAGTGTGGTCATAAGCCCGTCACAGTCACATGATGTCTCACAACCAAATCACTTAGCGATGGAGTTGCTGGTCCCAATTGTGGTGGTTAAGCAAGGACTAAAGTAAAGGCAAAGGTTCCCCCCACACATTTGTGCAGTCGTGTCTGACTCTAGAGGCCGGTGCTCATCTCCGTTTGTTAGCCGAAGAGCCAGCGTTGTCTGAAGACGCTTCCACGGTCATGTGGCTGCATGATGCACGCGGAACGCTGTTACCTACCCACTGAAGTGGTACCTATTCATCTACTTGCATTTGCATGTTTTCAAATTGCTAGGTTGGCAAGAGCTGGAGCTAGTGCGGGAGCTCACTCCGTCACACAGGGCTAGGGATTCGAACCTCCGAACTTGCGATCTTCCGATCGACAAGCCTGGCGTCTTACCCGCTGAGCCACCATGCCCCTCAAGCGAGGACTACCTGTACACTAATTAGAGTGGTAAATTTGAAATTTGTCTTCAAATCCCTACTGAGCTGTGAAAGTCACTAAATGAGCAACTTCCTTCCTCTTATCTTAACCTATTCTCACCAGGTTGCTGTGAAGCTAACAGAAGGGATCATGTATGTAAACCTGAGCCTCCTGGAGAAAGGAATGGATAAAATATAGTAGAATTAATAAGTACAGAGTATACTCCTTTGCATGTCAAAAGTAAGCTCCATTGACTTCAGTGAGGCTTAATCCCACATAAGTGATAAAAATCTAAGAGGTACAATTTCAAAAGAATATTTAAAATTCAATAGATACGTAAATATAATCTCCTACTTATTGTTAAAAGAAAATGGCATCTCTAAAGTTTTCTGTTTAATTTCATATTGCAATAATGCAACAAAATCACAATTGCCTCAAAAGAGACAAACAAAGATGTGCCTTTAATTTTTCCGCAGTATTTTAATTGACCGATTGATTGACCAACTCAAGCTTTTGTAAATTAATCTACCAAGTAAAGCTTGCAATCCTAGCATTAAACTGCTGCTGAGGAAAAATCTTGGCCAAAGTAATATATTAACTCAGTTGCTCACAAACCTTTGGATTGTATGTAGTTTCTACATGCAAATATATTGTCTCTAGTCATATTTAATTTAGCTTTTTAAAAAACAGATTCAGTTAAAGGGGTTTCTTGTGACTGAGAAAGAAAACCCACAGTTGAGCAGCAATCTTCAATTATGCAAAGGACAAAGAGAGGTTTAAAAATAAATTAAAACTTTCACTACTTTGCTACGACTATGACATAGAGTTAGATTGAGGAATCTGCCCCAGCTTGTCTGATTGCAATCCCAAATAAATGTGTAAAAACTGAAGTACCATTCAGTGCTCTCTGCAGCCCTATCACTGCTCCTTCCAATTTTGCTTCCTTCTCCTGTTTGCTTCTTACTGGTCATAGTCACAAAGGTCCTCCAAGAAAACAATCTAGAAAAATCACAAATGCTGGGTGAGTTATCACAGTGCTAAAAAAAAACAACAACACTGGATGAATGTCATCTTAGAACAGTGTTTCTCAACCTTGGCTGCTTTAAGATGGGTGGACTTCAACTCCCAGAATTCCCCAGCCAGCCATGCTGGCTGGGGAATTCTGGGAGTTGAAGTCCACCCATCTTAAAGTTGCCAAGGTTGAGAAACACTGGCTTAGAATGTCAGTATGTTATCAGATGGATCACACAACCTGGAGAACCTGTAAAACTCCCCTTCCTTCTTCAATATGCTGCATGTAAATTAAATCCGACCCAATGCATTTTTTCTCCAAAGTTTAACCATGTCTTTGCCCTGGTACTACCTATTTTTAAGGAATGACTCTGAGGACTCTACTTAAAGGCCGGCAGCCCAGCAGAAGTGGCTCACCTCTAGTGTCAGGAATTAGCTCTGCAACTTGTGAGTATTGCACATCCCAAGTGTTCATAATATTGTACATACATTGTTGTTAGCTTGGGACCCAGAGTCCTTACAGAACGTCTCCTCCCGCATAAATCAGCATATACAGTAGCTCCTGAAGGTCTTCAGATATGCCTCCCCTTTCTTCGATGCCCAAATCTTTCTCCTTGGGGAGAAAGTGTGAAAGCGTGCATATCAAAAGTAGAAAAATGGGGAACTAAGCCACATTGCACTTGACAAATTTATTTATTTATTTATTTTTCCAACTTATATCACCGCCCATCTCCCCTCACAATTTAGCATTTTTGGTGGATGTGACTGCTCATTTAAATGAGTTAAACATGCGTCTTCAAGGTGAAAACCAACTTATCACTGCAATGTTTCAAACCATAACAGCGTTTGAAATGAAACTTAAAGTATGGCAAGCTTAAGTTATGGAAAATAATTTTATACATTTTAATACGTTAGCTAAACACAGTCCTGTGAACAGCGAGAAATATGCAGCCTTGCTTTTTGGTTTGATACAGGAATTTGAGAACAGGTTTCAAGATTTCCGGAAAAATCATCAATATTTTGGTATATTTTCAACTCCATTTTCAGTCAACATACCTCCAAATTTTCAAATGGAATGCATAGAGTTGCAATCAGACATTCAACTCAAAGAAAAATTTGATCATGTCTCTCTACTGGACTTTTATAAGACCTATCTTCCCAGAAAAAAATATCCCTCGCTTCACAATCACACCTTATTCATGACATCGCTTTTTGGCAGCACGTACATTTGTGAGCAACTATTTTCAAGAATGAAGCACACAAAGAGTAAAATTTCTGACGAGCACCTTGAGAACTCACTGAGAATTGCAACCACTTTCATTGAACCAGACATTGATGCGTTAGTTTTACAAAAACAAAGTCAAATATCCCACTAGTTTTATGTTGCCCTCTTTGTTAAAATTTTATAATAAAAAATATAAAAAAATAAATGAAGTTTTATTACTTATATACATTAACTATATTATATATTTTATGTGTGGCCCAAGACAATTCCTCTTCACTCAATGTGGCCCAGGGAAGCCAAAAGGTTGGACACCCCTGATTGAGTTTTGGGCTTAGACTAAGGAGACTCAGGCTGAAATTTGCTACTCTTTGAAGAATATTTAAAGAAAGGTTCTGTGAATGGAAACCTGCTACATACTAACCAAACATTCCCCACTTTTATTTCTGAAAAACCAGTATGAACCATTTGGTTTGACCCTGCTTTTTCCAAGCAAAGAAACATTTGCTTCCTTGAAGTTGAGACAGATGAAACAGAAGTTCAGTAATAAGTAACCATCTGATTTCAGCTTTCTTATAATAAGAAATATAACTCTGTGCATGCGTGCGTGTGTGTGTTGAACGAGGCAAGTCTCTAGAGACTCATATCTTTTGTGCCTGTGGCATCATAGGCTGGAGACTCTCTTTGTGATTTGAGGCATACAGTGCCCTAGGCTACTACACTGATTTATTCAGCTGGCATCTTGATGGCATTTCACAATCTTTAGCTTAATAAGATTAGTAGTGTATTTGGAGAAGGCAACAAGTGAGCATGGTGTGTTGTAGAATCATAGCATAAATGCCACTATTCTGGCATGGTGAACTGACAACCATTTTGAACTTTCTATATTCTAATAAACGATGACTTAATAGAAATGTTTGCCTGTGATTGGCTGAGCTCCCCTAATATCATCAAAGAGTGGGTGGACATGAGACACTGGCTTCCATTACCTGATCAGCTTGGATCCAAAAAAGGAAAAGAAATGGCAGACGGATCCAGGTGCCATGGCTTGGAAAAGCAAGATTGGAGGAAGACTGAATTGAAAAGATGCCACATCAAAGAAAGCAGGATGGATTCACTTGAATTAAGAGATGAAAGCCTCTTAATCTGAATGGGAAAGGAACTTGGGTGGTGGAACAGCCACACAGGTGTCACATACCTGGGAACAGAGAAATGAAGGAGATTTAGTTCACAGATTCATTTGGAATAATCACCCAATCCTTCATCGGCTTAGGAGGAAATATTCTTCCTTGCATGGTTTTGCCCCCATCATATCCCCTTCTGAGCTCATGTATCAAGCAAGTTTGGAAAGGTAATCATTTTCAGGCTTCCCTATACAATAATTCCTTTCTTATGAAGCATATGTATTGATGAAACATTTAAAATATGTCCACAATCTGTGTCATGTTGCATTTGATTTGTGCGAAGACCTGAGCTGCTACAACAGTGTGATCAATGGGGTGTCATGGAAATACAGCCAATGTCCCTTCAGTGCCAGCAAACTGCACACGGCTTCCAAAGAAGTTCGCTCCTCACCGCATCCCTGTCACATTTTGCACTTGCCATTCTAGACCACTGAATATCAGGGCGCTCTCAGCAAACAGCCTTACGTCATATGACCTCTCTCACACATAAACTGAAATAGGCAATCTGGGGTATAGCAAGGACTATAAAAATGGTCGAAGGGACATCTAAACCGTGGTTCTTGTATAATCCAGAGAACAAAAATGCACTGGGAACAGGGGCATCCAGGGGTGTCAAAAAAGTCAAGATGGACAAAGCAATTGTGCAATCAAAGCCCCACCTTGTTTTTTATATATGTGACACACACATAACACACACAAAGAGAGGTGAGGCTTTGATCCTGCAGCCACGGCCATAATTTTGACCATCCCACAGACTATGAACAGGCAAATTTATTTATTTATGTCAGAGTGCGTGGGTGGAGCGGCCTGATCCGTCTTCCTAGACACCAGTGATCCACGTACTGTGCAGTAAATAGACACTCAAACAGAGATTATATAAAATATCCTATTTACTTTATATACATACGTATTACAGATCACTTCCACACGGGTAACAAATGATACAGCGATGAAGTTACAGCAAACGAGAAGAAACGAGAAGAAAGAATACCAGGATTCTTCTGCTTATATATACAAACTGACCAATCACACTATAGGTCACTCTCATTATCTACCACACCCAACTAAACTCTTAGCACCTGTGGTATGAGTCACACACTGACACATCATCCCTACAACAATGGCTGCTAATTGGGTGACTTGCAGGATAATTCCCCTCTCACCTAGATATCAAGCCTCTGCAGTATAATTTATCTAACTGTAAATTCCTGGGTATATACAAACCCCAACAATTTATTTATTTATTTATTATTTAAATTTGTATCACCGCCCATCTCCTCCATACCAGGGAACTCTGGGCGGTTCACAACAACAAGTTAAACATATAAAATTACAACAACAATAATTTACCTATAAAATCCAAATAGAAAGATGTTAATAATAAGGCGGGTTTCATGGCACCAGCCGCTCCCAAGAGGAACTATTGGCATTCCCGTCCCAAGCAAGGCGGCAGAACCAGGTCTTCAAGTCTTTCCGGAAGGTCGGAAGCTTAAATTAGTCCTTAAACGCACCGCCTCACAATAAATCTGTCCAGTTTTTTCGGTATGCTTTAGGATCCCCCTGAAGAGTCTTCTAGCATTTGACCAGAGGAAAAAAAATCATTTAAATCAGCTACAAAATTTCACCTAAACAAATTCTAGCAATTATTTGGAGATGCTTACTCTTTATTGTTTTGTTTACCTTTAGGTACCCTAAAAATTGTTTAGGTGTTTCATTTAAGAAGTCCCCAAATTTCCTTTGCATTTTGCTTGACAACTGAAAAAAGCAATAATTATTAAACAGAAGAGGAGCCACACCATATTAGGTCAAAAGACTACTTAGTTGCGGGGGAGTGGGAGTGTTTCTAAAGTGGCAAGCTAGATCACTTTATGGGAAGTCTACAAGCACTGCAGAATATTAAGGCAATCACATTATCCTAAATGTTTCCCAGCCCCTGTATTTGATCTTACCGAAATGTAGCTAACCCCACTCATTAATATGTAGCTGTTTATATAAAAAAGATTTGTTGAGCTTGCGAACTAGGGTTGCAAGATACACTGATGACAATGTCAAGAGTTTTTGAGGTATTTATACTTTCCATTAGAAGAATACTCATCCCCTTTAACATAATAACTGAATAAACTGTAGCAAGGCCAATCATGAATAGAGGTGAATCAAAAGTATTTCATTCAATTCAATATTCCTATAATGACTTATACACATTGGGAGTCAAGACTGAAGTATACAGAGCATCTTCTGTTAAACGACCAGCTAGGAAGAGCTAATATTTCAACATGGACTCAAAAACTATTGTCTGTCCATCCCAGAAAATTACCAGGATTCCCTATTATAACTGCTGATCCAGGATATATATTGATTTTCAGACACCCTTTCTACAGACTGTAAGCTCCTTTTTTTATTGTGATATAGAAGAAACCTACTTTAAGAGTTTAATTTTCCTATTTGAATTGCCTGTTGGCTAACACTTTTTTCTGTAGTTGGATGGATCAAGGCTGTGTGTGACCAGAGCATAGGCGAAGGGCCAAGCTATATTTTACATGAATTACATAGCTTGCCACTGACCATTAATATTATGTATTCGCTTCTGAAGAATGCTCAGCTAGTGCTGGTGATTTAGGATCACCAAGTATCACTGTTTGGTTCCAATCAAAGCTGTTTTTTGTAAGCTGAACATTATGAGGTGGAATAATTCTAATTTTTATTAGTTGATGGTGGTGGTGATTAGAAGGAGGAGGATTTAAGTAGAAAATGTGTGTCTATCACAATTCAGACCATCTTTTATGTGTTGGTAAACTCTAAATCTTTGCCCTCCCTTGTAATGCTGGCTTTGGAATTCATGTAGTTGTAGCCCCAACAGATCCAACTCACTGCAGCATGTGGATGATCTTTGCTGATCTGGAAAAGCTAAACAGGATCAAAACTGGCTAGTATTTGATGGGACCAGCAGGAAATACAAAGCTGGCTAGATTGGAAAAGAAAAAAAGCATCTCTACATGGGGCTACCCTTGAGGAGTATCCGGAAGCTTCAACCGGTCCAGAACGCAGCTGCGTGCGCAGTTATTGGTGCCCCAAGATTGGCACATGTGACACCTCTGCTGCAACAGCTGCACTGGGTACCCGTGTGCTTCCGGGTCCAATTCAAGGTATTGGTTATCACCTTTAAAGCCCTACATGGCATGGGGCCAGGCTACCTGAGGGACCGTCTCATCCCCATAACATCGAACCTTCCCACTCGGTCATGCAGAGAGGGCATGCTACGGACCCTGTCGACAAGGGAATTTCACCTGGCGGGGTCTAGAAGGTGGGCCTTCTCTGTGGTGGCACCCGCCCTTTGGAACATGCTACCCCCAGAGGTGAGGCAGGCCCCATCGCTCCCAACCTTCCGGAAGACCCTGAAGTCCTGGCTCTGCCGCCTCGCTTGGGATTTGGGTTGGGGAACAGTTCTTCCTGGGGATGGCTGGTGCCATAGAGCCCTTTTAAACACAAGTTAGTCGCCTCTTGGATTTTATATTTATTCTTTGATTGTATTATATGTTATTTTAGTTGTTTTATTTTTTGTAAATCGCCCAGAGTCCCCCTAGGGGGAGATGGAGCAGTGATATAAATCGAATTATAAATAAATAAATAAATCTCAGAAGAAAGCTTCTGTACTGCTGCCAAGAAAATGCATGGATGAGCGTATCAAGTCAATAGGTGTCATTAGGTCTAATTTATAAAGAGGGTGTCAGTTGGGGAAGGCTGGTCTGATGCCTACATCACATGTCTCTCTGTATGGCATGTATAAAAAGGTAAAGGGAAAGGTTCCCCCCGCACATTTGTGCAGTCATGTCCGACTCCAGGGGCCAGTGCTCATCTCCGTTTCTTAGCCAAAGAGCCAGCGCTGTCCGAAGACGCTTCCGCAGTCATGTGGCCGGCATGATGCGCGCGGAACGCTGTTACCTTCCCACCGAAGTGGTACCTATTCATCTACTTGCATTTGCATGCTTTCGAATTGCTAGGTTGGCAAGAGCTGGGGCTAGTGCGGGAGATCACTCCGTCACTCGGGGCTAGGGATTCGAACCTCCGAACTTGCGATCTTCCGATCGACAAGCCTGGCGTCTTACCTGCTGAGCCACCACGCCCCTTCATGGCATGTATATACCATGCATATTACTGAAAACAAATATGAAACCAGCATTCTGCAATGTTGCTAGTATAGCTACTTCACACAGAAAAACCTTTCTATAATTTGAATTGCATCATATGGTTATTTTTACATTTCCTTGACATCCGTATGTGAAACATTCCTCCACTTCTTCTACCATATGTTCCAATTGTCTTTAAAAGCAAGTGTGTTTTAACAATATTGTCACAAAGACCTCTTTTTACATCTTTATTGTATTTTATAAAGATACTACAACTAATAACACATAATAACAAATTTATATGTAAACAGTTATAAGAAACATTATATGCACAGAAACAGAAGCCTAAGAAAATTTTTTCTGGAAAAAAAGGGGAAGAATGGAAGCAAAAGAGAAAAACAAAGAATAAAATAAATAGAAACCAAAGAGGAAAAAAGAAAAGAAAGTGAAGCCCAAGATTTTGAGATTTCACTACTTTTCTTCAGTTTATAATTTCTCCTATGTACAGTATTATCCTCACTAACATTAGATGAGTTATCAAATCAGGATCTGGAGTGCAATAGTGCAAACTGTCCTTTAGGGGGAAAAAACACTGTGGTTGTTTTGGGCTCCCCCATGCCCACCAGTAAATAAATGTTTCTGCAGAGAGACTAATTGTGGAGGTGGAACAGATTTAAGACTCTAGGCTAAGGGAAGACAAGTTTTTCCGGGCCAAGGAGAGACATCTGTGCCTTTTGAATGACATGTTGGGGGTCACATAGAAAAAGGTATTGGGTAGGGAACCACGTCAAAAACTACATCATTTTCATTTCATTTACACCTAAACACAGTTAAGATAAAACATGCTAAAAATGATCACATTTCTCTCACATTAAAGATTAACAGTTAGTTAAAAATTTGGGAAATCCATGAAGCCCAGAGCTTTCGACGCAGGGCCAATATGAAATGTTTGGAGCCACAAACTACGCACCTCTGCTATAGCCTATCCTTTCTCTGATTTTATATTTATATTTATATTTATTATTATTATTATTATTATTATTATTATTGCCATGAACTAGATCTTTGTCAGTGTTTCTCAACCTCAGCAACTTTAAGATCCCTGGGGGAATTCTGGGAGTTGAAGTTAAACGTTGCTGAGGTTGAAAAACACTGCTCTAGGTGTATGTGGGCTTCTTCCATAAGAGAGAATTGGACAATGTGGTCCTCCCCATACTAATGAAGGACACATCCGTAAAACAGGTTGAACATCTCACCTACTGTTTGCAAGAACCTGGGTCAGTGGCTTCAAGAGTTGGTTAACGGTTACGTATTAAAATACAGCTGAAAATGTGCTTTCAGCCCACATTTCAGGCCCTGTGAATCTTTCTAGAATTATTGGGGTGTAGCAGAAGAAAACTCCATACCTAGAAAAAAAGCCACGATATAAATGAACAAATGGGTCCTTAAGTGGGAATTGTACTTTGAGTAATAGATTCCCGGGATCCTTGATATGCAGGGTTTTTTGGTTTACATATCACTGATATAGAAATCCATTTGTGACACTGATTAACCAAGGACCAAAAGTCATATGAATCCAGAAGTGATTTTTATATATCATTAGATCTAGGGGCATAGTGGGTACAGCCTGTGAGTACAGACTCTGTATGGGCATTTGTCTATATAGAACTAAACTGAATTAGGGGGTGAAAAATGCATTGTCCCAATATCTCTCTGCTTGCAAAGATCTTGCACATTTAGCATGAACATTGGCAAAAAGGTGTATGTCCAGCTCAGGATACGTAGGGCCCTATCCAACATCATGATCCTGTATAGAGCTACTATAAGATAAAGAGCTGAGAGGCATCCTGTAATCTGAAGAAGAATCCAAACCTAATTATGGAAAAGGAGTCAGGCACAACAGAGAAACTGCATATTGTATCCACTGACTTGAGGGTGACCAAGACTTTCATGGATAATAATCACAGCTGATCATCTGCAGAAGGAGAATATCAATATTGAATCTCTGTCCATTTCAAGAGAGTACATTATGTCTACATCCTAATATGCTAGTCCCCTTTGCAGGCACATCTTTGCAAAATCCTCATTAAAAAGTCATTTGTGCTCAGAGCTACAGCAATGACAGAGAAATCACTGAACGGGAGAACGGTTCTGTAGTGTCCTTTTCTGTTCTTCACCGGGAGAAATAGGAAAAAAACCTGAAAGCATTGGGTGTCACCAGCTATTTAGCAAATACACACTGCCCTCTATCGGGGAAAGAAAGCATACCATCTCCAAGGCTGCTTTCAGAAAATCTTCCAGTTGTATTCCAAAAGAACATAGTACTAAAATATTAAACAAAGTGCATTCATAACAAGAGCTAAATTGGCTTCAAGTATCGCATGGGCAATGACATCTACTTACACTGTTTCAGCTGGATGTCTTATCAGACAAGGAGAATGTAAATAGATTAATAGCAGCCATGGGTTTTATATAACTTGTGTAAATAATACAGTGCCATGTCATATGGTATTTATCAATGGCCAAGTAAGACTTTGATCTAAAGGCTCCTCTGAAAAAACAAAGCACACCGGAAGCTGGAGTCATCTCCAAAGCATCTTACTAAGTAGTCCCCATCACCAATCGGTTTCCTACTGTATCTAGCACTGCTTTGAGCTTGGAACACCTTTGAACTTGATAGAAGAAAGGATATCATACCTGCTTCCTGCATTTGATTTTTGCATATCCATAAAATATAAAATATGTCACACAAACATATGATGAATAGTTCATGTTATTGTTGGACCCAAGCTTTCCTCTTCATATCTACATGGAAATATTTCCCATCAAGGAAGTCCCGAGGAACTTTTGTCAAATAATCTTCCCTGCGTTGGGAGATTACATTTCATTTTTTTTTAAAGGTTCCCCCCGCACATTTGTGCAGCTGTGTCCGACTCTAGGGGCCGGTGCTCATCTCCGTTAGCCGAAGAGCCAGCGTTGTCCGAAGACACTTCCATGGTCATGTGGCCGCATGATGCGCATGGAACGCAGTTACCTACCCACCGAAGTGGTCCCTATTCATCTACTTGCATTTGCATGCTTTCAAATTGCTAGGTTGGCAAGAGCTGGGGCTAGTGCGGGAGCTCACTCCGTCACGCGGGGCTAGGGATTCGAACCTCCGAACTTGCGATCTTCCGATCGACAAGCCTGGCGTCTTACCCGCTGAGCCACCACACCCCCTAAGTTTCATTTAGGAACCTAAGATTAAAGAACAGCTTTTTTCAAACCTCTGAAGCTTATATAGTAAAAGGTACTGAGGTATTGTAAAGGCTGGGAGATTTATTGTGGCAATAAGGTCTGCCGGAGTAGAGTGCATTCTACTCCTGATGTGCAGTGTGCAATCCTGAGTTGGAGCATCAACAGTAATGTAAAAGGCAAACTTAGCCAGTGATAATTACATTATTAGCAATCGTCACACACAAAATGGTGGCCGGATAGTAACACTGATCTGCTTGCACTGCTGAGCCACAGGGCCCTTTTAAAGAGCCATTTTTCCTTGCCCGAGCCATAGGACAGAGAGTTGATCCCTCGATGAGTTACAGCTATGAGCCGGGGAAGAATTACAAGTCTCATAATGCTGATCTCTTCTTCAAGGAGGCTTTACAAGGCCCCAAAGCTCCCATTTGAGCCTGCCTAGGATAAGCTTGGCCAGCAACTCTTATACAATTCATGGTTTCTACGGTTTGTTTTACTGTATATATTAGACAAAACCCAGGAATCATTTCCCAGAGGGCAATGTATGCAATAAAGCAGCACCATCATAAGCAATTTGCTCAGCTTTGCTTCTTTTCCTCAGTTCTGATGTTCCACAGAAAGAGTCCTCCTCCTATGCGTCAACTATAGTTCCAGTCCAGGAAAGTCACTGAACGTGAGAATCACTAATACTAGTCATCTAATGCAGATCAGGGCTATCATACCTGGGCTACAAAAATCTGGATGACCACTAGATAGCAGCAAAATGATACAGAAGCATCTCCCTGTTGTGGCTGTGTTTGTTGATGCCTAGTGGTTACTCAGATTGTTGCAGCCCAGGTATAATCGTCCTAGTACAATAGATAAACACAGCATAATCCAATTTGGACTTCTTTCCATACTTCCCAGTGACATATAACTTTGATTCATGGCTCTATTTATGATAATATTCTGTAATGCATTGAAGTAAACCTGAGATTCCCTTCTCAATGCATGGGCAATGAATACTGAAACAGCTATCCCTCTCTCTAGATCATAAGATGACACATTTATGTTCAATTCATTTTAGAGATTGCAGCACATGATGAGTTACGGCCTGGCCATATGTTGACAAAATTCCTGATGTTGATTTCAACATATAGGTTGAAAGGGAGGAAATTTTCTGTTGAGGGTGTAGAAGAGTGTTTCATCTAATCAGCACATTCTGAGTCAAATCCTTCTTTAGAGGCATCCATATGTACAACCAAATTTAGCCTCCAAACTCCATTGCAAAGTAAACCCTGGCTGCTTGTCAGCCTTGCGAGGTAGTCCAGACAAGAAGCACACCCAGAAGTATTAGCTCTAACTTTATTGTAAGGTTACATTAACATTATCTTGCAAGTCTGAAAGTACCTGCCTGACCGTTGTCTGGTCTATGGGTCTTCTGCCTGTCTCCCAAGGTCATTCCCACGTAGCATTACACTGCTTTTCCTTGAATTTTAGTGCCTTTCAGGTTTTTTCCTGACTAAACAAGCAGTTGATTTGTTAGGCAAGCTACAAAAGAATTCATATAAAAATATTTAGCATTAGTGAAGATTACAATTTATGTCCACTGAGAACTACAGTACATATAACATGATATGAGAAAATTTCCACTCATGTAATAGTACTCTCTTCTCATGCATGAACTAATCCTGTCCCTTTTTTGGGTGGAGGGGAATTCTGGAGTAAATATGGAGGTATATAAGAGGGAAATGTGGAGGAATTTTTTGATGTATACCATGCTGGGAAAGACTGAAGGCAAAAGGAGAAGGGGATGGCAGAGGATGAGATGGTTAGAAAGCATCACCAATGTAACGAACATGAATTTGAGTAAACTCCGGGAGACGGTGGAGGACAGAAAGGCCTGGCGTGCTATGGTCACGAAGAGTCAGACACGACTTAACGACTGAACAACAAAAAGTCACTCTTGGATCTGAAAGCAAATGTGCATTATGTGCATGATGAGCAAATTATATCATTATCAAATGTATAATTTTCCCCATTGCATCCCCACCCCCGAAAAAAACCTCCCAAAACCTGATTATCTGAGAGTTCAGAATATTAAGAAGATAATTCATCTCAGAAGTAATAACTTAATTTTTGCCATAAGGAAGTGAATCGAGCTATGAGCTTATAACCCAAAGAACTATAAACTCAATCCAAATTTGGGAGTTGGAAGGAAAACCCCCCAATGAAATCATTTATTTCAAATAGACGTGTAAAGTAGAAGTGAGAATCATTGGCTAACCTTTTGCTGAGCAGTCCAATGATGTTAAGTCCTTGCAAGCACAGAATAAGAACTGAAAAGAAAATGTTCAGTCTCAGATTTTCTATAATTTGCCCAGCAAGTCTCTAGCATCCCACTGCTCTAATAGCCTCCAGTGATCTTATGGCATGACCACGAATTGACAAACTAAGAAAGGACGGACTAGTGTCCCAAATAAGCAGAAATCTTTAAATGATATAAACTTAGCACTCGAGAAGGAAGGGAAGAAGAGAAAAATCCTGTCTGGTTTGTGAAGCAGCATCTCAATAAAGACATGAAAGCACTTGGTGGTTCTTGTTGGGTTTTGCTTTTCTGTTTCTCCAGACAGAAAGGCAGTGGGAATTCAAGGGTACTTGTTATTGGCAAATCCATTTCCCTAATTTTCTTCACAGAACATGCTATTAAGGTAGAAAACACAAAGAACCAGTGAGCATTCTTGCTTCTGGCTAAGGCAGTTGTATTCACAGTTACTCTCTTTGGTATGAATTCTCTGTATTAGTCTCAAATTAACTTACACATGGGGATGCATCTTAAACAGTAGTCATGGAGGTCTAAAGGATACTGAGGGAATGATCCAGACACTCAGGAATATATATGCCTGTGGTTAAGGACAAAATCTCAGTCTATGTATCTGATTATCTCTAGAGTCCTTCAACAGTTCTGTATTATTCCAAAGTAAGGTGGTTTAGAAAGAGATCTGGGGAAATGCTGGCAATCCATCAAGTTGTCCAAAGTGCCTACATGCATTCAAAAGACTTCTCTCCTCTCCCAGTAGTGACAGTGTTAAAAACCTGCTCATCCTAAAAGCTCAAACATTTTTTTGCTGTTATCATTATTTTGAGGATTCCACCCTGCTTCTCCTATCAGTTTTGCAATTGATTTTATTGGCTATTTTATGCAAAGAAAAAGGATTTTGATCTTTGGTTGTCATAGCAACCTGTTCAATTAGCAAGCTTTATTGCACGTTTGAGGCATTGCTCAATCTCCGCCTTTGTTCAAAAGCAGAGATCTTGATCTTTAGATGTCTCCATTTATGTTTTTATCCATAAGAGCTCTTTGACTTGTGATACAGGAATGGGTAATTGCCTCAAACCTACCATTTGCAAACCCAGAATCATAGAAAGCTTACATTGAAAATGGTCTTATAGATCATTTAGTCTTACCCAATGCTCAGTACAGAAATCCAGTCAATCATGTCCAGCAGATGGCTATTCATTCTCTTTGAAAACCTCCAGGAAGTCCACTGGTTTTTCAGGCAGAATATTCTACTGCTTAAAATCTCTCTACATTTCTCCTCTTATCCAGCTTGAAATTCCTGTCTTTTAATTTAAACTAGTTTATTTATTTCATTTATTTATTTATTTATTTAGTTATTGTATTCGATTTCTATAGCCGCCCATCTCAACAAGTGACTCTTGGTGGCTTACAGCAATAAAAACCATAAAACAGTTAAAGCAATTACAATTAAAACAATTAAAATACAAAATAAATATACATGACTACCCAGTAAGCAATATATGGATGGTAATATAGCCAAGAAACGGGACCACTAACACACTCGGGGCCCCAGGCCCAGGTACATAACCAGGTCTTCACGGCCTTGCAAAAAGCCAACAGGGTTGGGGACATCCTGATCTCTGAAGGGAGAATATTCCAGAGGCCAGGGGCTACGGCAAAGAATGTGCGCCTTCTAGTCCCCACCAACCGACATTCCTTGGCTGACAGGACCCATAGCGTACCCAGCCTACCAGATCAAATAGTTGGTTCCTATCCAGCTTTTCTCCAGCAAAGGAAATCATTACCTTGTCGTGGTGCTGGAGCTTGAGCACCTCAATGAGCACCATGAGCTAAACCGTGAAGGGACACCCAAGATGGGAAGGTCATGGAAGAGAGGTCAGACTAAATACGATAGAAATAGAAATCACCCCTTAGTGCAGATAAAGGAAAGGTACTGCTTATCCCCTCCAGCAAAGGAGATCGTTACCTTGTCGTGGTGCTGGAGCTTGAGCACCTCAATGAAACCATGAGCTAAACCGTGAAGGTACACCCAAGACGGGAAGGTCGTGGAAGAGAGGTCAGACTAAATACGATCCCTGGGGAAGGTAACGGCAACCCACCCCAGTATTCTTGCCGTGAAAACTAAATGGATCAGTACAACCAGAGATATGTCGGTATACCATCGGAAGATAGGACTCCCAGGTCGGAAGATGGTCAAAATGCTACTGAGGAGGAACAGAGGATACGTTCAACTAGCCCCAGATGTGATGAGGCAGCTAGCTCAAAGCCGAAAGGACGGCTAGCGGCCGATGGTGCTGGTGGTGAACGACGAATCCGATGTTCTAAAGATCAACACACAATAGGAACCTGGAATGTAAGATCTATGAGCCAGGGCAAATTGGACGTGGTTATTGGTGAGATGTCAAGATTAAATATAGACATTTTAGGTGTCAGTGAACTGAAATGGACTGGAATGGGCCACTTCACATCAGATGACCACCAGATCTACTACTGTGGACAAGAGGACCACAGAAGAAATGGAGTAGCCTTCATAATTAATAATAAAGTGGCTAAAGCAGTGCTTGGATACAATCCAAAAAACGATAGAATGATCTCAATTCGAATTCAGGGGAAGCCATTTAACATCACAGTGATCCAAATATACGCCCCAACCACAGATGCTGAAGAAGCAGAAGTAGATCAGTTCTATGAGGATCTGCAGCACCTACTGGATAATACACCAAAAAGAGATGTTATTTTCATTACAGGAGACTGGAATGCTAAGGTGGGTAGTCAAACGACACCTGGAATTACAGGCAAGCACGGTCTAGGAGAACAAAATGAAGCGGGACATAGGCTGATAGAATTTTGCCAAGACAATTCACTGTGCATAACAAACACTCTCTTCCAGAAACCTAAAAGACGACTTTATACATGGACTTCACCAGATGGTCGACACCGAAATCAGATTGACTACATCCTTTGTAGCCAAAGATGGCGGACATCTATACAGTCGGTAAAAACAAGACCTGGAGCTGACTGTAGCTCAGATCACGAACTTCTTATTGCACAATTTAGAATCAGACTAAAGAGAATAGGGAAGACCCACAGATCAGTTAGATATGAGCTCACTAATATTCCTAAGGAATATGCAGTGGAGGTGAAGAATAGATTTAAGGGACTAGATTTAGTAGATAGGGTCGCGGAAGAACTATGGACAGAAGTTCGCAACATTGTTCAGGAGGCGGCAACAAAAAACGTCCCAAAGAAAAAGAAAACCAAGAAGGCAAGATGGCTGTCTGCTGAGACACTGGAAGTAGCCCAAGAAAGAAGGAAAGGAAAAGGCAACAGTGATAGGGGGAGATATGCCCAATTAAATGCAAAATTCCAGAGGTTAGCCAGAAGAGATAAGGAATTATTTTTAAACAAGCAATGTGCGGAAGTGGAAGAAGATAATAGAATAGGAAGGACAAGAGACCTCTTCCAGAAAATTAGAAACACTGGAGGTAAATTCCAGGCAAAAATGGGTATGATCAAAAACAAAGATGGCAAGGAGCTAACAGAAGCAGAAGAGATCAAGAAAAGGTGGCAAGAATATACGGAAGATCTGTACAGGAAGGATAATAATATCGGGGATAGCTTTGACAGTGTGGTCAGTGAGTTAGAGCCAGACATCCTGAAGAGTGAGGTTGAATGGGCCTTAAGAAGCATTGCTAATAACAAGGCAGCAGGAGACGACGGTATCCCAGCTGAACTGTTTAAAATCTTGCAAGATGATGCTGTCAAGGTGATGCATGCCATATGCCAGCAAATTTGGAAAACACAAGAATAGCCATCAGATTGGAAAAAATCAACTTATATCCCCATACCAAAAAAGGGAAACACTAAAGAATGTTCAAACTATCGAACAGTGGCACTTATTTCACATGCCAGTAAGGTAATGCTCAAGATCTTGCAAGGTAGACTCCAGCAATTCATGGAGTGAGAATTGCCAGAAGTACAAGCTGGGTTTAGAAAAGGCAGAGGAACTAGAGACCAAATTGCCAATATCCGCTGGATAATGGAGAAAGCCAGGGAGTTTCAGAAAAACATCTATTTTTGTTTTATTGACTATTCTAAAGCCTTTGACTGTGTGGATCATAACAAATTGTGGCAAGTTCTTGGTGGTATGGGGATACCAAGTCATCTTGTCTGCCTCCTGAGGAATCTGTATAACGACCAAGTAGCAACGGTAAGAACAGATCACGGAACAACGGACTGGTTTAAGATTGGGAAAGGAGTACGACAGGGTTGTATACTCTCACCCTACCTATTCAACCTGTACGCAGAACACATCATGTGACGTGCTGGGCTTCATGAATCCAAGGCTGGAGTTAAAATTGCTGGAAGGAACATTAACAATCTCAGATATGCAGATGATACCACTTTGATGGCTGAAAGCGAGGAGGAGCTGAGGAGCCTTATGATGAAGGTGAAAGAAGAAAGTGCAAAAGCTGGCTTGCAGTTAAACCTCAAAAAAACCAAGATTATGGCAACGAGCTTGGTTGATGACTGGCAAATAGATGGAGAAAAAGTGGAGGCAGTGACAGACTTTGTATTTCTAGGCGCAAAGATTACTGCAGACGCTGACTGCAGCCAGGAAATCAGAAGACGTCTAATTCTTGGGAGGAGAGCAATGACAAATCTTGATAAAGTAGTTAAGAGCAGAGACATCACACTGACAACAAAGGTCCACATAGTCAAAGCAATGGTATTCCCTGTAGTAACCTATGGCTGTGAGAGCTTGACCATAAGGAAGGCTGAGCGAAGGAAGATAGATGCTTTTGAACTGTGGTGTTGGAGGAAAATTCTGAGAGTGCCTTGGACTGCAAGAAGATCAAACCAGTCCATACTCCAGGAAATCAAGCCAGACTGCTCACTTGAGGGAATGATATTAAAGGCAAAACTGAAGTACTTTGGCCACATAATGAGAAGACAGGATACCCTGGAGAAGAAGCTGATGCTAGGGAAAGTGGAAGGTAAAAGGAAGAGGGGCCGACCAAGGGCAAGATGGATGGATGATATTCTGGAGGTGACGGACGCGACCATGGGGGAGCTGGGGATGGCGATGGCCAACAGGAAGCTCTGGCGTGGGCTGGTCCATGAAGTCACGAAGAGTCGGAAACGACTGAACGAATAAACAACAAAAATCCAGCTTTTGTTTCAGGAGAAAACATCAGCTGCCTCCTCCAGCATGTGACCATGCTTAATTAGTGGTACTCCTATCATATTTCCTCTTCTCTTTGCAAATGAAATACCCCAGCTTCTTTTGCCATTCCTCACAGGAGTTGGCTTCCAGATCCTTGGTCATCTTGGTAACTCTCCTCTAAACCCATCTCCTGCTTCTCCATGTCCCTCCCATGCTATCTTATAGGTTATTGATAAATAAGTTGAAAAGCACCGGGCTGAAGATGGAGCCCTAGAGGATCAATACTTCCCAAGTGGATGATGGAGAACCACTTACCAGCACCCTGTAGGTGTGGTTGTTCATCCAGCTGCAAATCCAGATGAGGCTCCCTTCTAACCTATCCTTATCCATGTTTCTGTAAGGATATCAAGAGAGATTGCATCAAATGCTTCACTGGGAGCAAAGTAATATTTACCCAACCAGTCCCTCTGTCATAAGAAAAAATTATGTTAGTCTGTCAAGACGTTTGGCTCCCAGCGATGGTAGATTACACTTGGTGATATTGTATAATGATAAAATGTATATATATATATATATATATATATATATATATATATATGTGTGTGTGTGTGTGTGTGTGTGTGTGTGTGTGTGTAAGCCGCCTAGAGTCCTCCGTTAGGTAGGGGATAGGCGGGGTATAAATAGCACTATAAATAAAATAAAATAGATTCTTTGCTTGCATATATGATGCTTGATAAAAATCTTCTAGCATACTGTCCAGTATGTATGTTAAATTAACCGTTGTCTAGTTTTTCAAGTCTTCCCTCTTCTTCGTTTTGAATATAAAGACCATGCTTGCCCCTTTCCCAGTCTTCTGGAACCTTACCATTTTTTTCCCCCCAGGAGTTTTCAAAAATTACATTCAGAAGTTCTGAGATCATTTCTGTCAGCTCCTTCAACACCCGGTAATGTTACTATCTGACCTTGGAGACTTGGTGGGTAGTGTGATAGGATCTTACTAATTTTGTATCAATCCTGAACAGTGTTTCACTGTTCACCTCTCCCTTTTCTCGATGATGTTAGGAAGGACTCTTTCCTTCTTCTGAAAGAAGATAGCCACCAAGGCATTAAGCAGTTCGGCCTTCCCCCGCTCCCCCTTATTACATCCCCACCCTCCATGTGCAACAGACCAACACCCTCCCTACCTCTTTTAAGTTGAACATACCCTCAATCACAGTACATATTGAAGGGTGGAGATGACTATTTTTTTCTTCATTTCCTGTTTCATACATATCTTGATAGAGAAAGCAACCAACACTTTTTTGCTTTTCAGGGTGACTTGCACAGAATAATTTCTTAGAGATGTAGTGTGCTTGGGTGGTAGAGTGGTTCAAATCTTCATTCAGTCCTGAAACTCACTGGATGACTTTAGACCAGTCATTATCCCTGAGACGAACTGTCTCATAAGACTGTTGCAAGAATAGAATTGGAAAGAAATGGCTATTTATACTCTCCTGAGTGTTTGAGGCCAAGGCAGGATATAAATGCATTAAATAACAAAATACTTTGGTTGCACAAGGCTTCTTAGCCAGAGCTCCATGTTATAGTCCACATACTTTCTTACTACTGTATGTATGTATGTATGTATGTATGTATGTATGTATGTATATGTGTATATACAGTATGTGTGTGTGTGTGTATGTATATATATATATATATATATATATATATATATGCTATATATATAACATTACATTATATACATTTTACTACATTAAAATTTGCTGCACTGTAAAATCCATAAATGCAAATCTATTTTTTAGATCTGATTTTCACTTCTTCTTCTTCATGTATGTATGTATGTATGTATGTATGTATGTATGTATGTATATTGCAGAGCAATTAAAAAAAACAATTTTGGGTTCCTTGAGGAATAGAATGAACACAAATGTGATGGTTGCCAAAACAAAACATAAACAAAATATTTTCAAGTTTCCAACATGGACTTACCAATAAAGGAGAGGAAATAAAAATGTAAATTATTTTAAGAGGACTTACCACCATGCCTTCCAAGGGAGTTAAATTAGGTTGTTATTAAATAGAGAAGGGGTCCTTCCCTACAGAACCAGAATGCAGTTCACAGGCAGTTTTGCCAAGTTAAACAGTTCGGTCTTGGTAAGAGTATAGCAATAAAAAGCTGGAGTTGGGAAGCATACATTGAAGAGCTGGATAAAGAATGAAGCTAAATGTGAAAGGAAACACAAAGAATAAAAACAGAAGCACGTCAGGAAGCCCAAATATGCTTGTGAATAAATATTTTACATTAAAGGCTTCTTTTTACATGTGGAGCTAAATAAAAGTTTATAGGCATTTATTTGTTCATATTTCTCCCCCCAAAGATGCAGTCAGGCAGCAAACCTGTATAAACTGATAAAATAGGTCCTGGGGTTTTCTGCACAGTCAGAAAAGGAGACAAGTGCATTCTTCAATTAATTGGTGAAGTCTGTTTCAGTACTGATTAGTTCTGCTGCACAGTAGGGAGTGAGGAAAACTGAAGGAGGACCAGTTACAAAGTACTAGAAAATGAAAATGAAGTGAGGCAGAAAATTTAAAGTGCTGTTGTTTTACTTGCAAAAGTAAAATTCAAGAACATTTTAAAAGCAGACCAATTTGCTTGCCAAGGATCTGGCTTCCGTCATCTCTTCTCAGTAAACACACAGCATGGTCTCAAGATGTCTGCAGCCTCATTTTCTCACACTCCCTTTGTTGTTGCCCAAACACGATTTGGGCTGCCTCTAAAAATGAAAATGTGCCCCTCTCTGGTTTCTTAGGGTGAGCAACTTCCCTCCCAGAACATCATTCTCCCCCAAATGTCAGGGTCACTTAAATATAAATAGCTGACGTCAGCAGAAGTCTCATATGGGAAAGAGATCAATAATCCAAGGCTCCTGCTTGAAGAATTTTTTCCATTTGACTTTGGCAAAGAACTGGTGCAGCATCACTCCTTACTGTGTTTCTTGGAGAGCAGGAGGTGAGGGGCTTGTAGGATGTTTTGTCACGGATGCTAAAAGATACGTGCACATCTTGAATACTGTGGACCATAACAAACGCTAGGACGGCCTGCCTCAACTGGTCACCTTCTAAATGTGTTACACTTGCAACTCAGAATTCCCAACCTGACAATGATCGAAAACACATTTTTGAGTTTTTAAATGCTGGCAAAATCCAAGATTATCGTGTCCAAATTGTCCCACGGTAGCTGAAAGATCATACGGTATGTAAGTCAAGAAAAGTAGCCCGGCGTTGTTATGCCATATTGTTTTGGAACCCAATCTGAGAGACAGAAGTGTCAGTGCTACCGTGTAGCCCAGTGTTGGGAATTTCTACGTAACAGCTTTTCCACCTCCCAATTCCCAAAAAAGCAGTTGGAAATCTATCCATGATCACCTTGACTGCCGCTTTCTGTTGACACTAGGACAACCTAGTCTGCCTTTGCAAGTCTCATGCACCCAGATAATTACCATAAGCCAATCAGTGCTCATCTTCTGGTCTTCCAGCAGATCAGTAGAAAGACCATCAGCCAATCAAGGTACCAACCCATGAGTTACCACATCATAGAATAACAAAAATTAAATAAAAGGTAATAAAATGAATTGTTAACCACCCCACTCCCAAACAATCCATATTTTCTTAACTCATGGTTTGGAAACAAAAATCTAAGAAGTTGCCATGAGGGAAAACGATACGGGAAAAAGATTGACTGTAAAAACAGCAGAACCGCTGCAGGATTTTCTTGGGAAATTCAAGGTTCAATGGGAAAATTAGCTTAAAATCAGTTGAGCCAATAAACCAGAGCCAGAAATGAATCTACTCGGCTTCTAAACATAGATAATATCATAAAAATAATACAGGCCAGAGACAATCCCAAAGTGGTACAAAACATCTATCTGGAAGTGCCATAAATGTCCTGGTGTGTTCATTATTTTTAGTTAAAATATAGTTGGGTGGAAGTTGTGAAGCTGCTAATCCATCAAAAAAAAACTTGCTGTTCTCAAAGGGACAGTGGAACTTTACAGGTAAGTATGTAACTTAATTATTAATTTACAGTGGTAAGTTCACAAAAGAATATGTCACTTGAAAAACTGACAAAAAATGAAAGCACTCAAACTGCACTGAAGAAGAAATTAAAAAGGGATTTCCCTGAATAAGAAAAGGAATGACTGGTTCCCAAAACTAGTTACTACAGCCTTCGCAAGTGAGCTTGGAGTTGCTAAATTAGACTGGCAGGGCAAGCCTATACATTGTTACTCAACAAAGGCTTGCTCCCAAGGCAATACAGGACTGCTGCTTTAGATTTATTTAAATAAAGTATATTTGGGCACCAAGGGACATCTGACATGCAATAGGATCAATACTGAGCAAATATTCAGAAATTCTTCTTCTTCTTGGCGATCACTCATAGCTGAGTAAGATTGTCTTCCAAGGGTAAAATCTTAACAGTGGATCCGTAAGTTGTAAAGGCCAATTATGGATCCGCACAACCTCCCACAACGAGGGCATAGGTTTCCGGGTGGAAGATGGTCATGATGAGGGTTTGCCTGACGTGCCTTCCTCTTAGCTCGTTTCTCCATTTTGCCCTGTACTCGTGCTTCTTCAAAGTCCTTAGCGC
This sequence comes from Charina bottae, assembly GCA_023362775.1. Taxonomy (NCBI): domain Eukaryota; kingdom Metazoa; phylum Chordata; class Lepidosauria; order Squamata; family Charinaidae; genus Charina; species Charina bottae. The sequence continues at coordinate 190,830,587 of JALMGJ010000002.1, read as the reverse complement.
CTTTAATAAAGGCTGACCTCCAATAGAAACGCTCATGAGTTAGGACTTCCCAGTTCTCAATGCTGATATTACATTTTTTAAAATTAGCTTTGAGAGTATCTTTGAATCTCTTTTGCTGTCCACCAATATTCCATTTTCCATTCTTGAGTTGGGAGTAAAGTAGCTGCTTTGGAAGACGATGGTCAGGCATTCGAACAACATGGCCGGTCCAGCAAAGTTGATGTTGGATGATCATTGTTTCAATGCTGGTGGTTTTCACTTCTTCTAATACAATAACATTAGTCCGCCTATCTTCCCAAGTAATTTGCAGAATTTTTCGGAGGCAGCGTTGATGGAATCTTTCAAGAAGTTGGAGGTGGCGTTTGTAGAGGGTCCATGTTTCACAGGCGTACAGAAGGGTTGGTAGTACAATGGCTTTGTAAACAAGCATTTTGGTCTCCCTGCGAATCTCCCAATCCTCAAGCACTCTACGCTTCATTCGGGAGAAAGCTACACTCGCAGAGCTCAGGCGATGCTGAATTTCAGCGTCGATGTCGGATTTTGTAGATAGATGGCTGCCAAGATAAGAAAAGTGGTCGACATTTTCTAGTAACACACCTTTAAGCTGGATTGATGGAGCTGCAGAGGGATTGGTTCGAACTTGCTGGTAAAGCACTTTGGTTTTTTTAATGTTAATCGAGAGGCCAAGCTTTTCATATGCTTCTGCAAAGATGTTTAGGATAGTTTGAAGATCTTCCTCTGAGTGTGCACAGACTACATTATCATCAGCATATTGAAGTTCTATGGATCAATACTGAGCAAATATTCAGAAATAAGGCAACTATAAGAAGAGACAATTGTGCTTCATGGCCAACAATTTTGTTAGTGATGGAAACACAGCATTGTATCCCACTGCTTTTAAAGAATTAACATTCTGTCAAACAAACAAACAAACACAAACCTCAGACTTTTTTTGTCATCTACTGGGGTGGGGGGTATCATAAAAAAAGGCAATATGGAAGCCACAGCAGCATGGCTGCCATCTTGCCTTTTTTGAGCACGCTCCCCCTCCCCAGGGGCTATTCAAATTATAAAAAGGATGCAAAGTATACCTATCAGATTTTTTTAACAAACTCCTATCCAAAAGCTCATTGATTATGTTCTAATTTATTATGATGTTATGCAAAAAGTACAACCAGATTACTAAGCATCTCTTTAAAAAAAATACTGGATATTCTGATTTTAGCTGTTCTAAATGCTTATTTTTAATTGATTTATTTATTTGAGTGACATTATATACCCAATTACCAAAAAGGCATATTAACTAAGAGGAAGGGGAAAAATCATCTGTCATAGAACATTAGAAACCTTTTTAAAAATTCAATTGTTTCATGCTACACATTGAGATTTACAACTAAGCACAACTTTTCATTATAACAGATTCCATCTTAATGTGTACTATTAAAGCAAAAGAAAGAGAATTGTGACATAGATTTCAAAGGTAAGGTAAAAAATAATCTCACCTCAGTAAGACTGCTCATCAAGGAAAATCTAGGGATATATATACAGTTGCTGTTAAAAAAAATCACCTTCTCAAGTAAGTGGATAATTTATGATTAGGTTCCAATTACAGTAGTTGGATTTTTAAAAAGTCAAATGGGGGTGGGGGTGGGGGTGGTTCTGAACTGATCCTCCTATGTGTCCAACATATGCATGAACAATTGCCCCATTCAGGTGCTCCATTGAAAGCACAGAGGGTACCAAATGTGATGTATTATATTGGCTCAAACACAAATTCAATTCTCTACGTCAGGGCTTTCCAAACTTTTCATGTTGGTGACACACATTTTAGACATGCATCATTTCGCAACACACTCTTACAGCAGGGCATCATTTCGCGACACACTCTTACAGCAGGGAACAAGGCAGGCACTAGGACCTGTGCGAAATCACAGCAGGTTTGGAGGCAGCAAGGCACAAGGCAGGCACTAGGACCTGCATGGAATCCTGGCAGAGCTCGGAGGCAGCAGCTGCCGCGACACACCCAGACACTGCAGCCAACACACTAACGTGTCCCGGCACACAGTTTGGAAAGCTCTGCTCTATGTGATCCAGAGTCCCAGTCGAAGAGCTACACTAACATTTAGGGCACCACAAGTAGAGCTTCTCTTCAGGACTCCAGCTTAATGTTGGACATTGGAGAAAGAAGTGGATGGGGGTAGTGGCATGTCCAGTTCTCTACTTGGTTTGAGCCCTCCATGTATTCAGCTGTATGCTTAAATAGGGCTAAAATTGCAAATAAAATCCAGGAATCAATTGTGCATTCTGGGCTTGACTGCTTTTATCCTATTTCTCTATGCAAGACATTCCAAACAGCTACAAAGACCAACAGCCTGCATTCAAATGTATAAATATAACCATATCACCAAGCCAACATGGATTTGCTGAACAATGATTTCTTCTTCCCACAGAATCTTGGTATTCTGACTGATTATGTGCCATCAAGCTGGTGTCGACTCTGATAGATTTTTCTCCATGATGATCTGTCCCTAACCTGGTCTTTCAGGTCTCCCAACGGTGCACTCATCACCACTGTAACTGAGTCCATCCACCTTGCTGCTGGTTGTCCTCTTCTCTTTCCTTCTACCTTTCCCAGCATTAGAGCCTTCTCTAGGGAGCTAAGTCTTTGCTTCATGTGCCTGAAGTAGGATAATTTGCTCCTGGTCATTTGTGCCTCAAGTGAGAACTCTGGGTTGATTTGCTCAATGATCCATTGGTTTGTTTTCTTGGACTTCTAGTGGATACAAAATCTTTAGAAGCAACTTCTCAATACCTCATAAACTACAATGCCCAAGTCTGTAGCTTGAATCATGTCAACTGGATTTCTATTTTCTCAGTGGAAACGTTTCGCTCCTTATCCAAGGAGCTTCTTCAGTCTGAGCAAAGTTAGTAAGGGAATCCTAAATATTTAGGATCCTCATTAAATCCTCATATTTAGGATTCCCTTACTAACTTTGCTCAGACTGAAGAAGCTCCTTGGATAAGGAGCGAAACGTTTCCACTGAGAAAATAGAAATCCAGTTGACATGATTCAAGCTACAGACAATTCCACCTGGATGACTGAGAACCTTCATAAACTACAATGCCCAAGATTCTCTGGGGGAAGCTATAACTGAAGATGTAGTAATATTTTTAATATTTAGGGTTTTTTAAAAAAAAACAACAGTGTGTAGTGTCTGTAGTGTGTGTGTGTAGTGTGTGTAGGTACCTTTATTTGCAACAACCAGAGCCAGCCTCAAAACTGTGTCTATATTCATTTGAGATGAGACAGAATTTTATTACCCTGGCAAAGAAAGTGCCAGATAAACATCTTTGAGGTCACTTCCCTCCTGCAACTTTTTTTTCCCTTGTCAAAATAGAGACATGAAATATTTAAGACTTGCTAGGTCTCCACCTGGGAACTCTTTTGTTCCCGGCAAAAGGGGAGTGGGTCCAAGGGCTCCTCTTGACTTTGTGTATTGGAATTCTTTGCTTGTTCTGCTCCAGTTTCCATGCTTTCTGACAAATACAGACAGATGCCTAGCAATGTCTCTTCTACCTCTCTGCTAGTTGATTTAATAGCAACATATAATCATAGTCGCCTTTCCTCTGGGCTGAAAACAGCTCTCCTTTGGGTTGGCATGGACATTCCTCTGCAAGCAGCATAGGACTGGTACAAGTGGCATATGGTAGGGAGGAAAGGGAAAAAAATGGTACCTAACATGCACATTCTCTTACGTTGTCTCTTATGTTGTCAGCTCAGCTTGATGATCTGCTTGTGAAAGATAGGCTGGGATAGATTTGGAGCTGATACATCAAAGGCTTTCAAAGGCCAACATTTTTCGAGCTGTCCTATGTCCTTTGCTCTGCTTTGAATTTGCTGCATCCATTGAGAAGAAGGGGTGGGGAGAATTTTGTTGTTGTTGTTTATTCGTTCAGTCGTTTCCGACTCTTCGTGACTTCATGGACCAGTCCACGCCAGAGCCCTCTGTTGGCCATCACCATCCCCAGCTCCCCAATGGTTGAGTCCGTTACCTCCAGAATACCATCCATCCATCTTGCCCTTGGTCGGCCCCTCTTCCTTTTGCCTTCCACTTTCCCTAGCATCAGCTTCTTCTCCAGGGTATCCTGTCTTCTCATTATGTGGCCAAAGTACTTCAGTTTTGCCTTTAATATCATTCCCTCAAGTGAGCAGTCTGGCTTTATTTCCTGGAGTATGGACTGGTTTGATCTTCTTGCAGTCCAAGGCACTCTCAGAATTTTCCTCCAACACCACAGTTCAAAAGCATCTATCTTCCTTCGCTCAGCCTTCCTTATGGTCCAGCTCTCGCAGCCATAGGTTACTACAGGGAATACCATTGCTTTAACTATGCGGACCTTTGTTGTCAGTGTGATGTCTCTGCTCTTAACTATTTTATCAAGATTTGCCATTGCTCTCCTCCCAAGAAGTAGACGTCTTCTGATTTCCTGGCTGCAGTCAGCGTCTGCAGTAATCTTTGCGCCTAGAAATACAAAGTCTGTCACTGCCTCCACTTTCTCTCCCTCTATTTGCCAGTCATCAATCAAGCTCGTTGCCATAATCTTGGTTTTTTTGAGGTTTAACTGCAACCCAGCTTTTGCACTTTCTTCTTTCACCTTCGTCATAAGGCTCCTCAACTCCTCCTCGCTTTCAGCCATCAAAGTGGTATCATCTGCATATCTGAGATTGTTAATGTTTCTTCCAGCGATTTTAACTCCAGCCTTGGATTCCTCAAGCCCAGCATGTCGCATGATGTGTTCTGCGTACAGGTTGAATAGGTAGGGTGAGAGTATACAACCCTGCCGTACTCCTTTCCCAATCTTAAACCAGTCCGTTGTTCCGTGCTCTGTTCTTACTGTTGCTACTTGGTCATTATACAGATTCCTCAGGAGGCAGACAAGATGACTTGGTATCCCCATACCACCAAGAACTTGCCACAATTTGTTATGATCCACACAGTCAAAGGCTTTAGAATAGTCAATAAAACAGAAATAGATGTTTTTCTGAAATTCCCTGGCTTTCTCCATTATCCAGCGGATATTGGCAATTTGGTCTCTAGTTCCTCTGCCTTTTCTAAACCCAGCTTGTACATCTGGCAATTCTCGCTCCATGAATTGCTGGAGTCTACCCTGCAAGATCTTGAGCATTACCTTACTGGCATGTGAAATAAGTGCCACTGTTCGATAGTTTGAACATTCTTTAGTGCTTCCCTTTTTTGGTATGGGGATATAAGTTGATTTTTTCCAATCTGATGGCCATTCTTGTGTTTTCCAAATTTGCTGGCATATGGCATGCATCACCTTGACAGCATCATCTTGCAAGATTTTAAACAGTTCAGCTGGGATACCATCGTCTCCTGCTGCCTTGTTATTAGCAATGCTTCTTAAGGCCCATTCAACCTCACTCTTCAGGATGTCTGGCTCTAACTCACTGACCACACCGTCAAAGCTATCTCCAATATTATTATCCTTCCTATACAGATCTTCCGTATATTCTTGCCACCTTTTCTTGATCTCTTCTGCTTCTGTTAGGTCCTTACCATCTTTGTTTTTGATCATACCCATTTTTGCCTGGAATTTACCTCCGATGTTTCTAATTTTCTGGAAGAGGTCTCTTGTCCTTCCTCTTCTATTGTCTTCTTCCACTTCCGCACATTGCTTGTTTAAAAATAATTCCTTATCTCTTCTGGCTAACCTCTGGAATTTTGCATTTAATTGGGCATATCTCCCCCTATCACTGTTGCCTTTTGCTTTCCTTCTTTCTTGGGCTACTTCCAGTGTTTCAGCAGACAGCCATCTTGCCTTCTTGGTTTTCTTTTTCTTTGGGACATTTTTTGTTGCCGCCTCCTGAACAATGTTGCGAACTTCTGTCCATAGTTCTTCTGGGACCCTATCTACTAAATCTAGTCCCTTAAATCTATTCTTCACCTCCACTGCATATTCCTTAGGAATATTAGTGAGCTCATATCTAACTGATCTGTGGGTCTTCCCTATTCTCTTCAGTCTGATTCTAAATTTTGCAATAAGAAGTTCGTGATCTCAACTACAGTCAGCTCCAGGTCTTGTTTTTACCGACTGTATAGATGTCCGCCACCTTTGGCTGCAAAGGATGTAGTCAATCTGATTTCGATGTCGACCATCTGGTGAAGTCCATGTATAAAGTCGTCTTTTAGGTTGTTGGAAGAGAGTGTTTGTTATGCACAGTGAGTTGTCTTGGCAAAATTCTATCAGCCTATGTCCTGCTTCATTTTGTTCTCCCAGACCATGCTTTCCTGTAATTCCAGGTGTCGTCTGACTACCCACCTTAGCATTCCAGTCTCCTGTACTGAAAATAACATCTCTTTTTGGTGTATTATCTAGTAGGTGCTGCAGATCCTCATAGAACTGATCTACTTCTGCTTCTTCAGCATCTGTGGTTGGGGCATATATTTGGATCACTGTGATGTTAAATGGCTTACCCTGAATTCGAATTGAGATCATTCTATCGTTTTTTGGATTGTATCCAAGCACTGCTTTAGCCACTTTATTATTAATTATGAAGGCTACTCCATTTCTTCTGTGGTCCTCTTGTCCACAGTAGTAGATCTGGTGGTCATCTGATGTGAAGTGGCCCATCCCAGTCCATTTCAGTTCACTGACACCCAAAATGTCTATATTTAATCTTGACATCTCACCAATAACCACATCCAATTTGCCCTGGCTCATAGATCTTACATTCCAGGTTCCTATGGTGTGTTGATCTTTAGAACATCGGATTCGTCGTTCACCACCAGCACCGTCGGCCGCTAGCCGTCCTTTCGGCTTTGAGCTAGCTGCATCATCACATCTGGGGCTAGTTGAACGTATCCTCTGTTCCTCCCCAGTAGCATTTTGACCATCTTCCGACCTGGGAGTCCCATCTTCCGATGGTATACCGACATATTTTTGGTTGTACTGATCCATTTAGTTTTCATGGCAAGAATACTGGGGTGGGTTGCCATTACCTTCCCCAGGGATCGTATTTAGTCTGACCTCTCTGCCACGACCTTCCCGTCTTGGGTGTCCCTTCACGGTTTAGCTCATGGTTTCATTGAGGTGCTCAAGCTCCAGCACCACGACAAGGTAACGATCTCCTTTGCTGGAGGGGGAGAATTTAAAAAGAGCAAATAGTGAAAACAGGGACCAAACTAGAATTTAAGTGTCATACTTTGCCACTTAAAATGGCTGTATTTTGTTTCTGCTTAAAAACAGCCACATACACACTCACTACAGCGTGAGAACTTTCCTCACCATCTTCTTCCATGTGAGAATGATCACCTGATCACCTGATGGGGAAATACCCATGCAAGAAACCAATGATAGATTAAAATCTGAGTTGTAATGTAAGCAAATGGAGCTAACTTAGTTCTTACTGGCTTGCACTGGGCCAGTGGAAATATCTTTCCATTATGAGACAATGTGAATTTATTCTCAGTCTCTGAGTAGTCTGTCTCACAGGGCTGTAGTAATGATTAATGGTATTTAGAGTATTTACATCTCATCTGTCTCTAAGGTGTACTAATGTCAAAAAGTGATGACCCAATTTATGCAACAAGGGAAGAGGACTGGGACTGACATACATAAGGCTACCAGATCTGGATTGCAAAATTCAGATGACTGCTAGATGACAGCAATGAGGTACAGAAATCTCTAACTCCTCCTGACATCTATTGGTCATCCAGAATTTTGCAGGCCACCTCTGTCAGCTCTCACCTCTGTCAGCTCTACACACATGATAAAGTGGATACATAATTTGATTTACAGGTAGTCCTCAGTTAACAACCACTCATTCAGCGATCGTTCGAGGTTACAATAGCGCCAAACGAGTGGCAGTTATGACTGGTCCTCGAAGTTCCAGTTAAGGTCCTCACTTAACAACCTGCAAACTTCACTTAATGGCAGCAACAGGGACTACTGGGATTGCCATCGCTAAGCAATGCGGTCACGTGACATCGCACTTTACAACTGCATTGCTTAGCAATGGAAATTCTGGTAGTCCCTGTTGCCATCATTAACCGAGGACTGCCTGTATAAAGTATTTCTAAAGTATACATTGCCAATGTTATTCTTTACAGTTACATTCTTGGAGTTAGAAGCATATTTTGCTGTGTGGATGCAAAGTTGACCCATGCAGCAAAAAGGACTTCTCAGCTAGGAAGTTTGCAGGCTCCAGCATAGAAAGCATTTTACATGAACTGATGGTGATTTCAAAAAAATGACACTGAAGTAGACATTTCAGGGTTCTTTGCAAAGGAAAGCAAAATAGTCGCCTCCATCTTGGAATCATTCTGCTTATTTTTATGGGACAGCAGAAGTAACACTTCAGTTGCTTCAGGGTCTGTTCCCATCCAGACCCCTCAAACATAGGGACATGAGTGGAATCACAGCCACTGATCCCCAAAACACAGCTGCCGAAGGATCTGAATGGCAACCTTTATAGATGCAGCTAATAGTATGGAAAAAAATGAGTTCAGCCTAATATGAATACATGTCTATTTGTATCTATCTGTCCAGAAGACAGGACAGACAGACAGGTGTGCACACAGTAAGAGCTCAATTTAACAGACTAATGGAGAACAGGTTCTCTGTTACATGGAAATGTCCATTAAGTGGCAAATGGGATTTTATGCATAGGTATATACTATTATACATATGCTTAAAATAGCTTTATACATGCATAAAATGGTGAATGGAAAACAGATTTTGTATTTTATATCTTAAATCCATCAAACTGAGGTTGGATAAATCAAGGGATGTGTAGTCTCTCTCTCTCGCTCCATCTCTGTGGGTGCAATTATAGAGCTTTGGTATCCAGGAAGAGCTATATAATTATATCCACTACCTTCTAGTAATGTAGAAAGAAAAATTGGAAAGAAAGGGAAGGAAGGAAGGAAGGAAGGAAGGAAGGAAGGAAGGAAGGAAGGAAGGAAGGAAGGAAGGAAGGGGCTCCTTGACAGTCATTGATTACATTTGGACAGATGGTTTCAGCTCTTTCCCCAATGAATTTTGTTCACAGAAGTATTTTGTCAGAGCTGTCAAGTTTTCCCCAATTGAGCCAAGTAACCAGCCAGAATGATTTGTAGGGACTAGCTTTAAAAATCCTTAGCAATGTGATACCCAAGGAAGGGCCAGAAAGGCAAGGCGTTTAACCTGATGGAGTACTGAATCTGAGAATTCCTTGTCAAAGTCCTAGCCACTTAAAGTAGGCTGGCTTGGTGTATTACCACAAAAAAACTCAAATCCACAGTCAGGCAATTTTATTAGGATCAACAAAAATGATGTAAAAGTCCATGCAGGCTTCTGAGCTTTCTAGAACCTATCATCAAGCACGATGTTAAAGAAACTCGCAGACTGGCAGGAAGCAAAGACTGCACTATTACGCTTGATGCTAATAGCCATCTGCTCTATTATTCACTTAATGTCATAAGACAAAACCTTCATCTACAACCCACTGTCATAGTTCCCAAAAACAGCAATGGGATTTTTGTTTTTAAGCAGAAAAGCATGCACGCACGCGCGCACGCACACACACACACACGCACACACACACACACAAACTATATTGTAAGATCTACAGAAAGCTAGGCTTAACCCTACACCTTGACACATAAAGAAATGCCACTCCTGGGAAACCTGGGAAAATCCTGGGGAAAAATGGAAAATCCCAACCCAGCCTATATGTGCATCACTTTGCCTATGAAGTTGATCCTCTGTTGAGGAGGTCCTTACTCATCCCACCCCCAACAACAAAAAAGGGAAGTCTCCAGCTATCACGTAAAGGTTGCTTACTTCTGACTGAATTGGTATTAAGTTTCCACACTTTAATTCTTCACCTTCTGAACAAGCACACACGCCAATTAGTACCTATAACTTTTACAACATATTGCGTATAAATGATAGGGCTGTGAAGATCTTTGAAGGGACACTGTGCTTTGGCGAAGGCTCAAGAACCTCTGGAAAACTGTGATGTGAAATGGAAGCCACTTCTAAATGGTGAGACAGACACACTGGTTTCGATGGACAGAGAAGAAGCAGGTGGTGATTGGCCCATCTCAAGCTTCGTCAAGGTGGAGGAGTGCACCTCTCTGAGGCATCTGGCTGCTATCTCATCTCCCCAAGACAAAGCACCTGATCTGCACAGGTCTAATCAATAACCCTTTTTTTTTTTTTTTTACTATTGAAGAACACAACCCTGAACTGTCCTTGTTCTGGAGGCTTCATTCAAGCAACCACATAAACAATGGCTTGGTTAAGCTGGGAACATACAAGATGTCTCAGGTTTTTATGTTTTGCTCCCTGCTTTTGTCCCTCTGTCCTTGAGAGGAGGATGAAACGTTCCATTTTCACTTTTGAACAGCCATAGTGCTATGTTCTGTATGGATCCAGGGGACTGGAGTTTGTTTTAACTGTACTAATTCACATTGTATTCAACCACTATATTAACTCTGCACAGGATGAAAAGGTAATTCCCCTGCAGCTCTCTCTGTACATTCACATAACCAAGAAGTTTCTCAAGTCTGTATAGTGAACTCCACACACATTACAAATGCTTATGTAGTGCAGCGATCATCAGATTGCTTTGTTGCACAGCCAGATCAATTTTCAGCTCACTTGGGGTAGAAACGGAAAATCAATCTGGCTGTATGATGGAGTAGCCAAGAGAATGTTCAGCACCTAGCCAAGGTCAATATTCAGTCATGTGGCTCAGCCAAGACACTACTAGGGAATGGGGCATCAAACTCAGCAGTCCTGATCAGAAATTATTGAAAGTAACTGTTAGCTGTTCCTGCTTGGGATGTCCAGAAAAATCAATGGATGCTTCATCATAAGTCCAGATTTGGCTTCCTGGATTTTGCTATAGATACAGATGAAGTATATGACAGAGAAGATTGATTTGGATCACTTTCATAGTAGATTCAGGCTCCAGACATTTGGTGGTCAAGTGTCTGGAGCAAACAACTGAATGTACACAATTTATTTTTGTATCAATAGCAACTTTAGAGGAAGGGAAGGGAAGGGAAGGGAAGGGAAGGGAAGGGAAGGGAAGGGAAGGGAAGGGAAGGGAGGGGAAGGGAAGGGAAGGGAAGGGAAGGGAAGGGAGGGCCAGTTTTGGTGTAGTGGTTAAGGTGCTGGCCTAGAAACCAGGAAACTGTGAGTTCTAGTCCTGCCTTAAGCATGAAAGCCGACTGGGTGTTTTTGGGCCAGTCACTCTCTCTCAGCCCAACCCACCTCACAGGGTTGTTGTTGTAGGGAAAATAAGAGGCAAAAATATTAGGTGTGTTTGCCACCTTGAGTTGACCAAATATCTATCATCTCTCTCTCTATCTTTCTCTCTCTCTCTCTCTCTCTCTCATCTATCAGATAAAATAATAATAATAATAATAATAATAATAATAATTATTATTATTATTATTATTATTTCTCTGCAGAGTTGTCCATTTGTTGTTGTTGTTCAGTCGTTTAGTCGTGTCCGACTCTTTGTGACCTCATGGACCATAGCACGCCAGGCCTTCCTGTCCTCCACTGTCTCCCGGAGTTTACTCAATTTTATGTTCATTACATTGGTGATGCTATCTAACCATCTCATCCTCTGCCGTCCCCTTCTCCTTTTGCCTTCAGTCTTTCCCAGCATCAGGGTCTTTTCCAGTGAGTCCTCTCTTCGCATTAGGTGGCCAAAGTATTTGAGCTTCAGCTTCAGTATCTCTCCTTCCAATGAGCAGTCAGGGTTGATTTCCTTTAGGATTGACTGGTTTGACCTCCTTGCAGTCCAAGGGACTCTTAAGAGTCTTCTCCAGCACCACAGTTCGAAAGCATCAATTCTTCGGCACTCAGCCTTCCTTATGGTTCAACTCTCACAGCCATACATTACTACTGGGAAAACCATAGCTTTAATTATATGGACCTTTGTTGGCAAGGTGATGTCTCTGCTTTTTAATATGCTGTTGTCCATTATAATATGAGTTGTCCATTACTCTATCTCCAAAATGGCCAGTTTAGAATAGTATCACAATGCTGGTCAGTCTTCTAATACAGGTTCAACAATGTGGCACTTGTTGACACCAGAATCTACCCCCCTCTAACTCTAACCCTAACCCTAACCCTATCCCTAACCCTTCCCACTACCCTATTCCATTTGAATAAAAGAGTAAGAGGCTCACCTATTTCTATTTAAATAAAAGCACAAGTTTCAAAATTGAATGCCGTCATGCAGGAAATGGTTGAAATCTTGCGAGATACTGACATTTTGTTCAGGATAGCATTTGCACAAGATTTCTTCCTCTTCTTCCTCTTCCACTTGGTCCTTTGCTATCCTCCTATTCTAATAACATACAGTATATATTCCATTTGTAAAGTCAGAGGAATGCTTCGTGTAACTGATGTGATATTCTTGGAAAGCAATGGCAATGTTATTGCCACTCATGGGCATACAGAATTATGTACCTCTTCACACACATTAATTGTGGAATTACTGTAGAGCAGCCAACCCTTCTAGATGAGATGCATTTTCATCCTCATCCCATTCCTAGGTTGGGGAAAACATCTGGAGAATTGGCTACTGCTTTTTGTATGCATTTGAGGCTGTCATTCCAAATATGTTCCCTTACTCCATATGACCTAAATACCCCTTTCCAATACTATAATTCTGTGCCCAACTGTGCCCAACTAGAGGTTTGGGCAACTAATTTATAAGAACACCCCAGAAATTATGATTATTGTGATAATTTATGAAAGTATTTCTGATCCTATAAAAGATGGATATAATACATTTTTTCTATTTTTCTAATGGGGGAAAATGCATACTTTAAGAATGAAAACATCTACTATAACAATACATTCTTTTCATTCAACTTATTTTAAGAACAATAAGCAAAGAAGAAGGAACCAGCATATCGGGCGTTATGTGAAAAATATCAGTAAGGAACACATTTTGCAGTAACTTCCAAACTTCAATCTACAGTATATTGATAGCCTATATTTTTATACATTCATATGACGCATTCATCCTAGCTACTAAAACTTTGTATTTAATGAATACCATTATACAGACAAATTAATTTTAATACATCAAGGCTACAGTAATGAGGGAAAAGCTTTCAAACATGACTTCAAATTTACCAAAAATAAGTCCATTAGTTTATTCTCCAATTATTACTTAATTGACTTTTAGCCACAGTTTAATTGATAACCGTATAAAAACAATTTCCATTAAGCCATTTTGGAAAGAAAATTGAAAGGTAATTCCTGATTTCTTCCTGTAATGTGGTGCTTTCTACAGAAAAAAATGCATTAGTGAAGCAGTTTCTATAAAAGCAGATTAATAGAAAAGTTATGATGATATTAGTAAATATTAATCAGTGGATTTTTAAAAGTTTAAGGCAAAAGTTGATATTCTTTATTCCTCATATGTAGACATTCTTTCCAGCTCAGGACATTTTCTCCTTCTCAAACAGTTTTGACACTAGAAACGCTTTTTCAATGCCATTGAATGGAGCAAAGGAAGGAAGGAACTGTGAAGGAAGAAGGAGAAGGAGAAGGAGAAGGAGAAGGAGGAGAAGGAGAAGGAGAAGGAGAAGGAGAAGGAGAAGGAGAAGGAGAAGGAGAAGGAGAAGGAGAAGGAGAAGGAGAAGGAAACGACACGATTTTAGGAAACGACACGATTTTTTTTATTGGTTAAAACCCTCCTACAACCGGCCCTGGCACGCCCCCAGTAGGAACGGGCGGCCGGGCCCACGGGAATGAAGACAACAAAAAACACTCCGGACTGGAGAAACGCAACAAAAAAACCCCCACACGCCCACCGGCAAACCCGCCGCCCACCAAAGTCATCCTTGGGAAAACCCCAGAGTCAGTCCGGCCGGGAAGGCCCACAGGGAAAGCCGCGCTCACGTGATCGGCGGCGGGGAGGGCGCCCGCTCATGCCACGGCCACAGCCGCCACCAGCGCTCCTCGGGAAGCCGCTCGCACTCGGCGGCACGGACCCAGGCCGCCCGGTCGGCGATGCGCTCTGCCTCCTCCGACGCCCAGTCCACTGGTGGGGCGCCGCCAGCCCGCTCCACGCGCAGGTGCCGAGTCCGAAGCTGGCACAGCGCATGGAGGACGAGATAATTCAGGATCCGCAGCGTCGACCAGGGCAAGGCCGGCAGCCGCCGCCCCCGCCGCCGCCCCGCCACTTGCGCTGCCGCCGCCAGTCCAGAGCCACCTGCGCGACCCCCACCACCGGCGCCGCCGCCTCCGTCGCCTCCGTCGGTGGTGCTGGCTGCTCCGCCGCCGCCGTCCGCTGCGGCTCCACCAGAGGCCGCACCGATGCCACCGCCGTCAGGGCCCCCGTCCCCGCCGCTCTGTCCGGGCGAACCTACAGCAGGGGGAAGCGGGAGAGGAAGAGGGGCCGGGGGCACGGGCGCCCGTGAAGGGCCAGCCACGGGGGGGAGGGGGGGAGGGAGAAGGCCCCGGGGTCCTCCAGCCCCGAGACCAGCTGCAGCCATGGCTGGCCGGCCAGCTCCGGCCGCCCGAAGCGGCACGCCACCGCCGCCCAGAGCGCGCGCGCCTCCGGGCACTCGGCAACAAAGTGCCGCACGTCATCCTCGGGCACGGCGCCGGCCGTGCCGGCCGCCAGCGCTGTGGCAGTGCAGAATGCGCGCGGGCACAGGCGCGCCTCCCCGCGCGCCCACGGCTGCGCCGCCGGCTCCCGCAGCACCTGGTGGTATGCCCGCCAGCGAGTCTCCCAGTAAAGGTACGGGAGCCGCCGGTCGGTGAAGGGCTCCAGCGGGCCTGCCGGCGGTGCCAGGTAGCCTGGCAGGCGGCCCGCCGCCACCCGCTGCCGCGCCGCCGCCCGCCACGGCCCCGTGATGGCACGCTCCAGCGCCTCTGCCGTCACCTCCACCCGCATCGTGCGGCGCCGGATGGCCACCTCCCGGCCCGGCACACCCGCCGCCGCCTCCCGCCAAGAGGGGTGGAAGTGGGCCGCCGGGATGCAGTACCGGCGCAGGACGGCGGGCAGCTCCGCCAGGAATGCAGGCAGGCAGCCACGGTCCGGGCCCGAGACACGGAAGGCGCAGGTCCCGCCGCGCCACCAGTGCGTCTCGCCCCGGTCGCTGCCCCACCAGTGGGCCAGGAACAGCGCCACCCAGAGTGCCGGTACGCGACCAGCCGGCGGCGGCACCGCCCGCCCCGCGCCTGGTGGCGGGAGTAGCTCGGACGCGCTGCCCAGGTTCTGCGCCAGGAAGTGTCCCCACAGCGCCAGGTCCAGTGCCGGCAGTCCAAGGCCGCCCTCGCGCACCGGTAGGTATGCGACAGCCCGCGCCAGGGGGAAGAACGCTGTGCCCCACAGGAAGGTGAACCACCCAGGAGTCACCCGGCGCAGGAAAGCGTCCGGCGGCGGGTAGACCGCCGCCAGGTGCGCCACCTGCGGGAGCAGGTAGGTGCGCAGGTAGGCGGCCCGCTTGAACAGCGGCAGCCGCCAACGCCGCCAGCGCGCCCAGCGCGCCTCCCAGCGCTCGGCGCAGCGGTCCCAGTTCTCCACCCAGGCGTCCGGGTGGAGGCCATAGCGAACGCCCAGGACACGCACAGTGCGCGTAGGCATGGCCGCGACCGCCACCCCGGCAAGGGCGGCGCGGGCCACGCTCGGCCCCATGCCCTCCCCCCACCACTCCGCGACCGGCCAGCGGCGCAGCACGCCGTCGCCCGCGGCTGGTGGCTCAAGGGCCACAACCCAGCTCTTGCGGTCGTTGACCTGGGCCCCCGAGGCCGCCTCATAACCGCGCAAGACCTCCCTCGCCCGCTGGCCCTCCGTGCGCGAACACACCAGGAGGGAGATGTCGTCGGCATGGGCGAGGAAGCGCACCCCGCACGCCGTGCCGCCCCGCAGCCCCACTGGGCACGGGAAGCCCGCCAGACCGCCATCACGCTCCAGCCCCCACAGCGCCACGTCCAGCGCGAGGACGTACAGCAGCGGGCTCAGGGGGCAACCCTGCCGCACGCCCGAGCGCACCGGGATGGGCGCGCCGCGCGCATTGTTCACCTGCGGGACGACCGTTGCCCTGGCGTACAGCAGCCGGACCAGCGCCACGAAGTCCCCGGGGACCCCGTGCCACGCCAGCGCCCGCCACGGGAAGGCGTGGCGGACGCGGTCAAAAGCGCGCGACTGGTCCAGCTGCAGCAGGAAGCCCCGCCACTCCCCCCGGCCTGCCCGGCAGAAGACCTCACGCAGGAGGCAGAGGGAGTCCGCGATGCTGCGGCCCGGTAGTGCGCTGGTCTGGGTGGGCACCATGCGCGGCCCCACCGCGGCGGCCAGCCGGTCCGAGAGGATGCGTGCCAGCGCCCTGTAGTCCACGTTGGTGAGGACGATGGGGCGCCAGCTGGCAGGCAGCGTGCAGTCGAGATCCCCCGGCTTGGTGAAGAGCAGGAGGATGCTCTGGTACAGCGACCCTGGCAGCCGCCCGCTGCCCGCGCGCGCCCCCGCCGCGCAGCCCTCGTAGAGCGGCGCCATCGGTGCGGCCAGCAGGTTGGCGTACGCCCCATAGAAGGCCCAGCCCAGTCCGTCCGGGCCCGGGGCGGAGCGGCGGCGTCCTACGCGCAGCACCGCTTGCACCTCCTCCACCGTGAACGTGCCGCCGAGCGCGGCAAGGCGGGCCGCTGTGTCTGCACCGCCGCCGCCCGGCGGGCGCAGGGGCGCGAAGAACTCCTCCACGCCCGCGTCCCCCTCGTCCGCCCGCCCCGCGAACAGTACCCGGTAGAACCGGTCGACCACCGCCAGCATACCCCTCTCGTCGGTGCGCAGCGGCGCGGCAGGGTCGTCCCGGAGTGCCTCCACGAAGGCCGCCGTGCCCGCCGAGGGCACGTCTTCATCAGCGGCCGCCGGCGCCAGCTGGGCGCCGCGCCCCCGCTCTTCCCAGCCGTCGGCGCCCACCGGGCCGCCCGCCGTGCGCGCGAAGTGCCGGAAGAAGCGGACGCGCCGCCGGGCTGCATGGAATCCGGCGATGACGCGGCGTGCCCGCTCCAGCCGCTCCCCCTCCACCGGCGAGCCCTCGCGCACCCGCACATGGCAGCCAAGGAACACTCACACCGCCGCCTGGTACCGCGCCAGGTCCCACCGCGCGCGGCGACCCTCCCACCGCTGGCAGAAAACACGCACGTCCCGTTTGACCCGCTCCCACCACTCAGAGAGGCGGGCCGAGCCGTACACGTCCCGCAGGGAGAGGCGCTCCTCGAGGAGGCGCGCAAGCCCGCCCCGCAAGCCCGCATCCCCGTCCAGCTTGGCGGCGGTGAGGCGCCAGAGCGGCCGCCGCGCCCCTGGCCGGCCCGCCATCCGCAGCGCTACCTGCACCAATGCGTGTGTGGACCAGGGCGTGACCAGCACACGGCAGGAGCGCACCGGGCAGCCCCGCGGTGCCCACACGCGGTCGAGCCGCGCCGCCACCGCCGCTCCGTAGTGGGTACAGAAGGGCGGCGGATGTGCCGTGCACGGCCCCGCCCCAACCGCCGTCACCTCGTCGGCCCCCTCCGCCGCTCCCGCCTCCGCCTCCGCCCGGGCGACCCCCGGCGGAGCTGGAAAGAAGCCCAGGGCATTGGGCACGGTGAGCGCCACGTCCACCAGCCCACTCTCCGCGCGGACGGCCTCCGCATAGCGCTCCTCGGTCGAGAGCGGAGGGCTGGACGCCGAGGCCGGGCGCGTGCCCGCGCCCTCCGACCCCCCGCAGCGTCCGGCCACCCGCAGTGGGACGCGGTCCTGGGGGACTGCGCGGTTGTTAAAGTCCCCCGCCACAAGCAGCGAGCGCCACGTCGCGCAGGCCGCGCGCAAGCGCACCCACAGGTCGCGGCGTGCCGCCGCCGAGGAGGCCGACGCGTACAACGCACAGAGGCGGAATGCGCGCCAGCTGAGTGGGTCGTCCGGCCCACGCGGACCCGCCGCAGTGCTGCCCGCCTCCTCCGCCGCTACCACCTCGAAATTGAGGACGGCCAGCCGGCCTGGCACCTCCTCCACATAGCGCTGGAGGCGCAGGCCGGGGCCGCCGCGCACAAGGATGCCCACGCCCGCCCAGCCCTCGGTTCCGTAACTCCAGAAGGAGGGGCCCGAGGGCCACAGGCGCTGGGCCGCGGCGCGGTGGCGCTCGTCCAGGAGGTGTGTCTCCTGGAGGACGAGGATGTCTGCGGGGAGTTCCCGCAGCGCCCCCAAGAGCTCCTCTCGTCGCACCACCTGCCGCAGCCCGCCACAGTTCCACGTGGCCACCACGAACGTCCCCGAGCGAGACCGCGGGGGGGACAGTGACGACTCCCGCTGTGTCCCCGCCATAGCAGGCCGTGAGCAGGGAGCGCCTCACGGGGAGGCGGCGCCGGGCCCCTGAAGGCCCCCCGAAGCCAGAGCAGGCTCGACAGATAGATGCCCCCTGGAGCCGCCGGACACAGCCAGCGACACGGCCGACCGGCCCTCCCCGCCCGCGGCGGCCATGGCTGCCCCACCCACCCTGCCACTCCGAGAAGCTCGGGCCGGCGTGGGAGGCTCGGAAGCACCCCCAGACGACAACGGGCTCTCGGACCCTGACGGGAGGAACAAGCGAATTGGGGACGCCGTGGAGGAAGAAGAGGTAAAGGAGGAGATGGGCGTGGCTCCCCCCCCTAGTCCGCCCATCCACAGCCGCCCGCCCACGTTCGGGTGTCCCTTCCCGGGACGAACACACCCCCTCAGGAGGGATATAGTCCTCCCCCAGTCCCAAGCCGGCCACCACGGAAGGGGCACCCGGCCCCTCCAAGACCTGCTCCCGTGACCCCCCTGGGTCCGCCGCACAGCCCGAAGGGGCCGCTTCCGCCCCCAAGCCACTGACAGCCCCCGGACTCCCTGATGACAAGCCCCCTTCCTCGGAGGAGAGTCCGTAGTCCAGGGCTGGGAGAAGGAGTTGGGCCACATCGACTCCGCCACCGCCGGCGCCGGCTCCGCTCCCTCGGGCGGCCCGGGACCTGCCTGGGCCCGCAGCACCCGGCCAGTCAGCGTCCCCTCAACCAGCTGCTGCGGGCGAGCGAGGGACACGGGAGCCGCAGGCTCATCCCTGGCCCGGGCAGCCGGTTCGGCCGGCTCTGCAGAGGCCGCAGACCCATGCTCCAGGACGGCAAAGCGGTTCCCGACCGCCCACGCAGGCCCCGCTGCCACCCTCTGCGGCCGGCCCGGTGTTGCGCCCGGCGAGGCCCGGGAGCGCTTGGGCCGCTCTGCCTCGTCACTGGACCGCCGCCGGCGGACCGCCCGGAAGTCCCCGGTGCTAGCCACCTCCATCGCCTCCTCAGGGCCACCCCCCGGCGGCACGTGCGGCCCCGCCCCAGGTGACTCGGGACACTCAGCCCGCCCGGCACCACAGGTCCCAGGCCCGCCGGCCGCCGGCCCCGCCGCCGGCTCCAGGCCATCCGCGGCAGCCCCGCCACGTGGGGCGGGCCGCTCCGCCGCCTCCTCCGATGCCCCATCTGCCGTCTCTTCCGCCCCTGGCGCCCCGCCGCCCGTAAACCTCTGCGAACCTCTGTTGCAGGCCGCCCGCGGGCAGCTGGCGTAAGTGTGGCCCTGCTCGCCGCAGAGGTTGCAGCGGACCGCCGCCTGGCACGCCGACGCGACATGCCCCCGTGCCCCACAGCGCGCACAGAGCGGTGTGGTACAGGTCTGCCTCTGGTGGCCATAGCCGCCACAGGAAAAGCAGGCGGGCGGCTGCCCCGCGTAGCACATCACGCCCCACTCAGCCCCCAGGTAAAAGAACCTGGGGAGCCGCCGGGACCCCCCCGGGGCGAAGCGGAGCAAGGTGCGCACCTCCCCTGTCCAGATGCTTGCCTCGTCCCGCACCTTGGCCGGTGGCACGAGCAGCGTGCCGAACCGGCCCAGCCAGGTGGCGATGTCCTGCAGCAGCACGAGGTGAGACCGGAAGAAGACAACCACCTGCCGCACATCGCCCTCGACAAGCGAGGTGACACGGAAGCCGTCGAAGAGCCGCGGCTGGACAGTCGCCAGGTCGCGGCAACCCAGCACGAAGAGGGAGAAGGCCGCAAAGGAGACAAAACAGACGTCCACCTCCCTCTTCTCCGGGGGCCTGATGACGGCGGCGAGCAGCTCCACGGGGAAACCCAGGCCCTTGCAGATCACTTCCCGAACGAGGTGGTGCCACGGCTCGAAGCCTGCGTCCCCCCCACATAGCGGAAGTGGAGGATGTACCGCTCCTGCGAGGGGCCTGCTGACGACGACCGGCCGGCCTCCCCTGCCCAGGGCTCCTCCGATGGCCCCCAGTCAAAGGACGGGCCAGCGCCCACAGAGTCGAGGATCTCATCCAGATCATCCCGGGCGGAGCCGCCCCCGCCGGAAGCGGCGGGGTGCCGAGAAGGCCCGGGCCTCGCAGCACCGGGCCCCCCTGCCCCGCCGCCCACCACCGACGCATACGACGGCACCAGCCATGCCCCCGGAGGCCCCGCACCCTCGCCGGCCATCGCTGACTCGTGACGCTGCGGCCGTACTTCCTCTGCGCCCCCGGCGGTGGGCCCGGCCCTTGGAGGTGAGGGAGGGGAGGTGGCCGGGCCTGCACGCGACTCCCCCGCGCCCCTCCCGGGCGGCTCCGGGGCAGACCGCCGGCCCTCCGGGCCGCGCCCCGGCCCTTCCGGTCTCAAATCCCCCGTCTCCCCCGGAGGGGCCCCAGCCAGCACCCGAGGAGCCCGCGGGGCCCTCTGCAGGAGCAGGACACTCCCCCGACCCAACCGCCGCGCCTGTGGTCTCTGAATCCCCGGGGACGGCCCCGTCTGACTGGTCCCCTAGCAAAGCCGGGCGCCGTGCATCGAACCGGTCCGCCACGGAGCTGCGGTGGGCCTGGCCCTCCGACGCGCCCTCAGCAGCGCCCGACCCCGACCCCGAGCGCAACAAGCACATGCTAGCCGCCGCCGAGGGGCCGCGCGCCGCCCCCTGGCCAGACGCACCGCAGTGCCGGCGGCCACCCTGCCGATGCCGCACAGATGAGCCCCCGCCTGGCAGCTGAACCGCCCTGCCCTCACTGCCTGAACGAGCTGCCTCCCCCTCCTCCGAGGCACGAATCCATCGTCCCTGGCTCTGGAGCGCCACCACGACGGCGTCCAGCCAGGCCCCATAGTCGGGGGCAGACAGGGCCGAGAGGACGTACCCGGCTTGCTGGCCGGCGGGGACCTCCGCACCCGCGGCCGCCTGCCAGCCCCTGGAAACCTCCTGGAAGGCCCGGAGGAGGCCCTGCTACGTCAGCCACAGGGGCCAGGACGTCTCACCCCGCGGCTTCCGGCCCACCAGCAGATGCTCCACAGCCACCAAGGTTAGCGAGCGCGCCACCGACGCACGCTCATACGCAGGGCCCGGGACCGGGAGCCCGTCCCGCAGAACGGTCAGCAGGGGCTTGAGCTCATGCTCCAAGACAGCCCAGAAGTGAGCCTGGCTGCACTTTGAGAGGGCCAGGACCGGCACCCGCGGGAGGCGCACGTGACCCACCACCAGCCCCCAGAAGCGGAGGAGGACCACCGCCGCGTCCTGCTCCTTCGCGAGGTACACAGTGGGCAGCGTGCTCAGGGGCGTGGCCAGATCCCGCAACCACCCCTCCCGGATGATGGCCTCCCGCGAGCCGGGGGTCCCCTGCGAAGAACAGCCCGTGTCACTGCCATCGCCCCACGAGGTGGAACAGCCGAACCCGCCGGAGCCCTCTTGCGAGCGGCTGCGAAGGGGGGAACGGTCCCGCCCAGCGGACCCCGCCCGGCCCCCCGAGGGAGAGGCTGAGGAGCAGCGGCGCCCCGCTACTGACCGCCCACCACCGGCGCAGCCCAACTCCCGCTGGCGACCCCGTAAGGGGCCGAGAGGGGCCGGCACATCCTCCATCGAGGACCCCAGTGAGGAGCCCCCCGACCAGCCCATACTCTCCTCCGCCTGAGAGGAGTCGCTCCCCATATCCGAGGGGAGCCCCCACACCCGCGGGCCCGAGACTACGGCCCGCCGGGCACCGTCCGGGCCGACGAGGCCCCCCAGGAAAGAAACCAGCCCCTCGCGCTGCGCTGGGGCATCACGTGGAGCCCCCACACACCCCGCAGGGGCAGGGGCAGCGCTCCCCAAAGCGGGAGGACCCGCTTGCCCCTCCTCCCCGGGTGCCGCAGCTCCCCCCACAAGCGTGGCCGGGCCCGACTGTGCCACCCCCGGGGGCCCCCCCAACAATCCACCAGACCCCTCCACCAGAGCGGACCCCCCAGGAACTGCCCTGGCACCGAGCCCGAGGGAAGAGGAGAGCGGGGAGGGACCACAAGCCTGTCCCTGCGAAGAAGGCAAACTGGCCTCCTCGTGAGTCGTAGGGGTCCCAGCTGGCTCGGTAAGCGACTCATGAGGAGTCCCATCAGAAACAGCAGCAGGGCTGCCCTGCACCCCGACTGAGCCCGAATGGAGCCCAACTAAGGTGGGGACGCCCCCAGGAGTGCTTGGGGGGTGGCCCCCACCCACCCTGCCACGCGGGGGGGCGCACCGCACCCCCCCCCGCCCATCAACGAAGAAGCAGCCATGACCCAGGCTCACAACAGCCACCAGGAAGGGGAGTGAAAGGGAATGAAGCACCCGGAAAAAAACCCCAACAAAGGGACAGGGGGCCCAACAACAACCCCCCTTGCTCCAAGGAGCCGTCCCCGTGGGGCAGGGGAAAAAAAAACCCAAAAAAAACGCCCCCAAAACCCAAACAAACTCTAACAAACAGGCAAAAAAGCCCAGGGAGATGGGAAACAGCTGGGACAAAATGGCCCCCACCAAACTCAAACAGGGAAACAGGGGGAGAGAAAAACGGCCCCCAAACGCCCCAGAGGGGACCAGGACCACCACCCCTGCGACGGGGGGGTGCCCCACGCCTTCCCACAACAGGGGCTACCAAACAGCCCCGCCTCCCACTGCTCTAAATGCCCCCAAAAACCTCAAAACAAGGGCTGGCTAGGCTGCAGCTGTTACAAGACAGGTAGCTCCGCCTCCAGAAGGAGAAGGAGAAGGGAGAATGGGAGGAAAAAGAGAGAGAAAGGTTCACTCATTACCTGAAGCCATGGTTTGCTTAATGGTGGTTTGTGGAATAATCACAATTGAATGGGTTTGTGCAACATGTTAAGCCAAAACCAAATTACAGCTCATCTTAGCATAATATAGAACCCTAGGGAGAAAAGAAACAGAAAGTATCTTTTATGAGGGACTACTGTAAATGGGGTGGATGAATGAAGGCAGGAATAGAGACATATAAACAATGTTGGGTGACATTGACCCCAGCAGATTTTCTGAAGGGAAGGCAGGCCTTGAGAAGATTATTCTCCAGCTGGAATTCAGAGGAAGGTCTGAAGCTCAGCAGGAGAGCACACTGTTTGCATGCAGAAAGGCTCAGGGGCATTGTGAAGATCGTAGCCTTAAATCCTAATATCAGTAACTTTCACCAAGAGCCCCTTCAGCCAAAGGGAAAAGCTGTTTATTAGAACAAGTATGCATAAATCCAAGCTGAAGTCACGAATGAAAATTCCCGCTCAAAGTGGCAATTAAATCATGTCCAGCCCCTAAGATTCCAACCCCCCTTCCAGCATCATCAGCCATTCAGTACTTTTCCTCTCAAACGGCACCTGCACCCCCTTCCTGTACAACTTGCAGACATTCCCAGATGATAACAACAGTTTTGACCTTGACAGTCTTCTTCGCTCTGCTTTCCTAATGGCTGCACTGGAATGTGTCTAATCTACCTCCCCTTCCCGTGTCTATTCTAACCTACATCTCTAACCCCTACACGTGTCTCCCATTACCTAATTGGCAGGATGTGGAATTCGAATCCACTTGTCTGCTGCATTTGCAATCCACATCATGACAGGCATCACCCAGCAACTCCAAACAGCACCTGAAGGGAAAAACAACTCCTGGGGAACTACTGTTAGTTAGGATACTTCGGTGTCCCCAACCTGACTCTTGCTGAAACTTCTACGTGTTGAAGTCCACACATCTGGCCAACACCCACTTTGGGAAAGATTGTTTGAAACTGAGGATAGGATGTAGGACTAGCATATCTGGACTATTAAAATATATAAACAGCAGCAGAGAACTAGAGTTTTCTGTCTTTGCTCCCATTCACTTGTCATTTGGATTTTTGCAACCCAATTCTGGTACCCCTAAAATAATACCTCATGTCCTTTTGTAATTTTCCTCCCCAGAAGCTCCCAATAAATTAAATTTACCTGTTACACCTCCTGAAGTGTAATCAACTGTACTCATGCCTCAAAACTCTATTCTGTGTCCCCTTGCCATCAAAAAGGGAAGACCTTCTAAGTTATTCCACCCAGTTGCAGAACTGAAGTACATTGGATCCCATCATTACCAGCATATCAGCAGGGAAAGCAATGTGTACTTTAAATTAAGTATGAACTCTTGTATAATGTTTTAAAGGTGATGCTCTTTCCACAATGGATTCTTAGTTTTAGTTGTGATTTAAAAAAGTACAAATCCATATAGCACAAGTTCAAAATGCATATCTGTATCAATAAATAAATGGGGGAGAAGCCTAGAAGCTATGTTATAAACAGAAGCATTGACCATATTGTTCAAAGGTCATCTACATAGTCCTTTGTTTTAAAAAAAGAACCATATCAAAAGCCCATTACTGCAAATGAAGTATAGATTTCTCATTTCAGTGTTATATAAATAATGCTTTGAACCAATCCCATGCCTGAAAAATGTACAGTTCTTGATAACTCAATAGACTCCAAATACGGAAGATAAAGCCAAGAAGAACATAGGCATCCTTAGCCTACAGCAACTGATCCAGAGACATATTAACAATCTTGTTGATGTCAGTCCAAACTGCAACATTAATATGATAAGACCAAACTTTATCTCCCAACCCTTGAGTTACACTTCTATCAGCAGGGTGATTAAAACAAATCTTATTAAATATTATCTGAAGTTCCCAGTGTTAGGATTATCGGAAGCCAACTCAGCATTGTCTCACAAACATAGGGGAGAACTATTCTACTGAAGCGTATCTCTACTGTGTTTGTGGGAGGTGCCTCGGTCACCTGACTTCCTGTTTCCTGCTCCTTCTTGGGTCTTTCGGGGCCATTCTCCATCTTCCCTTCTTCCTATGCACACGTACACACAGGAGGACCACATGGCTATGTGGGTCTCGTCCAAAATATCTCGCTTGCATGCAGACTGGAGATGATTAAGCCTTTCTACCATGAAATTGCTTGTAACCAAGATCTACTGAATAAAATGTAAGCTATCTTTATTTTTTCTTCAACTAACTGTGTGAAGACTGTTTTATTTCTGAACATTAATTAAGCTGTATGTGCAAGTCTTTTCTGGATGCTTCTACTCTGCAAGATTGTCGTTAGCTGCTTGGAGTGTCTTTCTAACCTTCCAGACTCCAACACCCAGGATATACAAAGCTTCTTTTTGTTAATATCTTCTTCTTCTTAAGATCATAGGAAGCTAACTTCACATTGTTTAATGCAGTGTTCTATTATTTATTTATTTGAATTTATTTATTTATTTATTTATCATATTTATATAGTTGCCCATCTCATGAAAATGTGACTCTGGGCAGCATAGAAATATAGCAACAGTTAAAACTACATAATCTAAAAACAAGCAAACATACTGTAAATAAAATAAAAAGCATAAAACCCAAGACTGGGAAAACAATAGTCACTTGACCTCATACAGCCACCTTGCAGGCTCCCCATGGGATCCCCAAGGTTGATGGAAAAACCATGTTTTAAGGGTCTTCTGGAAGGCTAACAACAATGGGCCTAACCTCACCTCACATATTTTCCACAATGCTCCGAATGTCTTGCAGAATAACTTGGCAGAATCAGAAAAAATCTGCTTAATATCTGCTTTGATGTCTCCGCGAAAGTCAGAGAAAGCCTGGCTAAGATCCTCCATTTCTGAAGCAGAAGATTATGGCGCCCCCTAGATACTTAACTGGCCAAAGTGAAAGTCAATGGAAAATTACCGAACTGAGTTAAGATAAGATACCAGACAGTACCCAGAGAAAGCAGCAGCAGGAAAGTGAAAGTTCAGAATGGCAGATTCAACGTGTAGGAAAAATGCCAAAATCTTCAGAATTAGTGCAAAAATAATAACAGGGAGACAATAACATACTCTCAGCCCTCCATAGTGTTGGATGGAAAGCAAAATCCAAAGCTTTAAAAAACAATTTTTTTTTCAATTAATCACAAAAATAATGATAAGCACCAAGAGATATTGTTTCTCCTTAATGTAGAAAGCCTCTCTTAGGGTACAAATACTTAAAAAAAATTGGGTGCTTTAGAAATGGGGTGGCTGGACTTAATGTTCCTTTAAGGGCTGCAGCGTGGCGTGGAAATGATGTCTTCCCAGCCTCCCGGCGAAGTCTTACCCGTTGATCACACATGCTGTCCATGATCTCCTGGTTGCAACTTGCCGTCCGGAGGACGAATGGGTCAATTCCAAGCATTTTCCTTAATCTGGAAAAATGCTGTGGGCTTCCGGAGAAACCAGCCTGAGCCCAAAAAAAAGTGTCATGATGCCAGTTCTGCCCACTGCACTCGTAGGCACAGCTGGTCAGTCCGCCATATTCCCACCGGAAGCCCGAGTACTGACTACCAACTCTTGTAGTGGGTCATGAGATGCAAAAAAGAACACCCCATTTAGTTATTGATTTCTCCTGGACAGGAATTACAAAAGTGGCCTTTCTGCCTCAGGTGAACTTTTCTTCATACCTCTGCCACTTCTGTGACTTCTGGTCCTGCTGTTGGTTTCTCCTCTGTCCTGGATTGCTCTTTAGTTTCAACTCCCATTTCCAACTTGTAATCTGTTGCTCATGGTCCACCTTTGTCAACCACATAGATAAGCTGTTGCTGGTGGTAGTACACATTAGGACCTAACATTCTTCCTGAGGGAGGCTAGAGCAGTATTAAAAAAAACTTAGATAAAAATCATTGGATAAAACAACCAGCAACAATCAAACATCTATTATGAAATGACACAATAAAACAGTAGAGCAATGTTAAGGGATTTTTTTTAAAAAAAATGGAAGGGAATCAGGTCATGGGACAGTTATTCAGCAAAAGCTCTGATGTTATTGAAAATAGCAGGACTATTCAGATTCTGCACAGAATCAGAAAGTGAGCTGTAGCCAGTCAGAAGATGATTAACTAATAATGTGACATCAAACCCCCCCCCCCCAAAAAAAAAGAAAATTCCATTCTGGATGCAGAAGTCCAGAAATAAGAACTCTGTGCCCAGCTTACCAGACCAGAGTGAGCAACCTTTTTGATGTGGAGGACTATATATCTCAGAAACTACTAATAGACTGTTACAACCACATGGCATCACCATAGCACATAAACCAACCAGAACTGTGAGCATCTTAAACCAAGCCAAATCCAAAACCAGATTGCTCATCCCTGCTCTAGAATATACAAGATTCCATCAGGATCTGCACACAACTTATTTATAATCAGGTATGATAGATATATTCTGAAAACAAATGGAAAGAAAACCATTATGTGTGTAATGTATTATGGATTAATGATGTTGAACATAGCTGAGTGTTTAGCTTAATAGAAAAGATTCTTATTAGCTAAGAAGGCCATAGAAGCAATAAATAATACCATATAATTGAATGTGCTCTAGGACTGATATTTTACACAATTCCTAAAGCACATGCATGCACCCAGAAACACAACACCCAAATTAAGCTTTATTTTAAGAGGGCTCTCCCTGAGTTCATTTAATAGATGTGAAGGCATTGATATTGTTTAAATGTCAAAACTGAATTCTGCAGAGTTTCTGGGGACCAATGTACAGCCAACCTATCTGTTCATGAAAGCCAACTGTTGTGTGTGTATCTGTGTCTGGAATTAGGCAAACAATAGTTAGATTAGTCAAGGGAGACCTTGAATTCATCCCTTCTTCAGAAATTGTCCACTTTATCCATTCCAAATATAGCAGCAAAAAATTGTTGATGCCGTAATAAAGTTGCTAGTCTTTAAGGGCGCACAAGTCTCTTGATTGTCAAAGTACCTTTACTGTACTTCCCCAAGTATTTATTATTTATTTATTTATTTATTTATTTATTTTATTTTCTATCCCACCTTTATTATTTTTATAAATAACAATAACTCAAGACGGCGAACATACCTAATGCTCCTTCCTCCTCCTATTTTCCCCACAACAACAATCCTGTGAGGTGAGTTGGGCTGAGAGAGACTGGCCCAAGGTCACCCAGCCGGCTTTCATGCCTCAGGCGGGACTAGAACTCTCTCTTTTTTTTTTTTTTTGGAGTTTTATTAGATTTTTAAATATACAAAGTTATAAGTTAAAAGTGAAACAGAAATAGAAATACAAATTAAAAAGAAAAGAAAAGAAAAGTGCAGTAAAGAAAAAAAGAAAGAAAAAGACAAACATAGAAATTAGATAACCTCCGATCCATCTATGGTCATAAAAATAAAATAGATAGTTTGTTCTTACATGCTGGCTATTCATATAACATTCATATATTTTTCTTGTCTATTATATACTATTTATATATAATCTAATCATCAAAACCCCACACAAGCTTTACTCCTCCTGCTTTTTGCAAATAGTCCATCAAGGGTTTCCACTCTTTAAGAAAGTAATAATTTGAATTGTCTTTTAATAAGCAAGTCAGTTTGTCGTTTTCTGCCATCTCTAATAATTTCAACATCCATTCCTGTATTGTTGGTACACTTTGGTTTTTCCAATTTTGTGCATATAAAAGTCTTGCTGCTGTAATCATGTATTGTATTATTCTAAAAAAATGTTTTTCTATTTGTACATCCCAAATTCCAAGTAAAAAAAATTCTGGTTTAAATGGTATTCGTATCTGTAGTATATTTTGCATCAATGAATATATCTCAGTCCAAAATTCTTTTGCAATGTTACAAGTCCACCACATATGGTAAAAAGACCCTTCTTGTTTTGTACATTTCCAACATAAGTTGGAGATGTTCCTGTACATTTTTGAGAGTTTTTGTGGGGTCATATACTGTACCATTGATACATCATCTTATAAAAGTTTTCTTTTAGGTTGTAACATAAGGTAAATTTTAATCCTTTAATCCACATATCTTCCCATTGTTGAAGTTGTATATTGTGGCCAATATTTTTCGCCCATTGAATCATACAGTCTTTAACTTGTTCCTCTACCATTTCTCCTTTTAACAATAATTTATACATTTTAGCAATTAAATGTTCATCATTTTCACATAGTTGTATTTCAAATTCCGATTTAGTTTGTTCAAATTCCAAATTTTTTTTGTCTAATTTAAATTTCTCTATAAGTTGCATATAGGAGAGCCATTGAAAAGTATATCCTTCTTGAGCAAGTTCTTCTTTTGATTTTATCACATAGTGTCCTTGTTCTTTTTTTAAAAAGTCCTTATATGTCAACCACTTATCTTTATTTCTTGCTTCTGTTCTATAAAAAGCTTCTTGCGTGGAAATCCATAAAGGTCTCTTGTAACATAAAATTGGTTTATATTTATTCCAAATTCTCAACAAAGATCTTCTAATGTAGTTATTTTTACAGTCCACATTAATTTTAGCCTTATCATACCACAGATATCCAGCCATCCGAATCTCAATTCATGTCCATCCAAATTTAATAATTTTTCATTTCTCAGAACAATCCATTCCTTAAGCCATACCAAACCACAAGCTGCATGGTATAATTTCAAATTCGGGAGTCCTAGACCACCTCCTTCTTTTGAATCTTGCAAGACTTTATATTTTATTCTTGGTTTTTTCCCTTGCCAAATGAACTTAGAAATGTCTTTCTGCCACTGTTTAAATGGTTCCTCTGATGTCAATATAGGTATTGTTTGAAAGAGATATAAAATTCTTGGTAATATATTCATTTTGATCGCTGATATTCTCCCCAATAATGATAGTTGTAGTTTTCCCCAACGATCTAAATATTTTTTAATGTCAATCCAAAGTGGGGTATAGTTATTTTGAAATAATTTAACATTTTTCGATGTTAAATAAACTCCCAAATATTTTACTTTTTTCTCCAAGGAATATCCTGTAATTTCTCTCAATTTCTCTTGTTGATGATAGTCCATGTTCTTAGTCAAAACTTTTGTTTTCTGTAAATTAACTTTGAACCCTGCTAACGACCCAAAGTCCTTCAGTTTCTGCATCAGTAATTCAATTCCATCCAGTGGATTCTCTAAGGTAATGACTAGGTCGTCTGCAAAGGCTCTTAATTTGTAAACTTCCTTTTTAACTCTAATGCCATGAATACCATCATCCTGTCTAATATCTCTAAGTAGAACTTCTAAAACCAATATAAACAAAAGCGGAGATAAAGGACAGCCTTGTCTTGTGCCTTTTTGTATTTCACAAGGTTTACTAAAATCTCCATTAACAATTATTTTTGCAAATTGAGGTGTATAAATTGATTTAATCCACTTAATAAAATTCCCGCCAAAATTCATAATCTCCAATACTTTAAACATAAAGGACCAATTTAAATTGTCAAATGCTTTTTCGGCATCTATAAATATCAAGGCGGCTTGTTTTTCATTATGTTGTTCTAAATACTCTAATACATCCAAAACATTTCTAATATTGTCTCTAATTTGTCTTTTGGGTAAAAAACCTGCTTGATCTTGATGAATAAAATTTCCAAGAATATTTTTCAATCTTTCCGCTAAAACTGTCGTAAATATCTTGTAATCATTATTCAATAATGATATTGGTCTATAATTCTTTGTTGAATTCAAATTTAGTTGTTCTTTCGGAATCAAAGTAATATGAGCCTCTTTCCATGTTTCTGGCATAATTCCTGTTTCCAAAATTGAATTTATAGTTTTTTGGAGAGGAATACTCAATTCATCTTCAAAATATTTGTAGTAGGCTGCCGATAGTCCATCCGGTCCTGGTGCTTTTCTACTTTTAATTTTCTTAAAAGCCATTGTCATTTCTTCTTTTGTTATAGGATTATTAAGTAATGTTCTTTGTTCATCATTTAAAACAGTTAATCTTTGCTTACTCATATATTCATCAATTTCAGCTATTTGAACATCCTGTTTTTTATACAATGCTGTATAATAAGAATGAAATGCTTCTTGTATTTCCACATTATTCACTAAAAAATTCCCTTTATGTTGTATATTAGAAATTATATTTTTTTGTCTTTGTTTTCTTAACTTATGAGCTAACCATCTTCCTGGTTTATTTGCAAATAATTGTTTCTTTTTTTCACTCCAGGCTTGGCTGCCAGCTCGACCGGTCAGGTTTCTCAGAGAGCTGAGAACTGACCGAATTTTCCTTGCTTGCAGTGGATTACAGAAGCTGTGGACCACTGAAGTTTTTTCCCCTGAAGAAGGGGAGACCAGAAGATTGCTCGTGGGGCCATTGGAATTGCCTACCCTTGTTTTTTTCTCTGTAGTTTCCACCGGCGGAGAGAACAGGGGTAAGTGCAAGGAAATGGCCGAGAGATATCTGGCTCTCGCAGGGAAAACAAGTCTCTTTGAAGAGACACAAGAGTGCACAGCCGCTTTTAGATCACTTTAGGAATTTTTTTTTAGATTAGAATGTTTTTGAAATCTAAGATCTATCTTTTGGACTTTGCTTAAAATGTTGGCTAATTTTGTGTTTTCTTTGCTATAACTGATTCTGGTGGAAGTTTGATGGATTCTACATTTGCAACATAATGAAACGTCTGTTTTTTTTTTTTACCTTTCTTTTGTATTAGAGGGATTTAAGAGACTTTGTTTGTAATTCTTCGCTTGATAAACTAATTGACTATCTATTTTTTGAGAAACTGTTTGTTTGGATTAAGCAGCCTGCAGTTTGAAGAACAAAAGCACAGGGGAATGTTTGTAAAAAAATTTTTCCTTTTTCTCTCTATTCTAGAGTGGATTTTGTTTCACTTGGAATTTATTTTTTATTTCTCTTTTTATAAACTGTTTGAAATATTGCTCCCTCCTGTATTTCGGATTATTGGAATGTTTTTTTTTTAACTTTATTTGATAGACTTTGCTGGTAATATTCCACGAACTGACCAACTATTGTTTTGACTAGAAAAATCTGAAGGACACAGAACTGGGATGGTTTTCACAGCTGCAATTCAAGTTCTTTCAGGGATTAGAAGGTCACTGGAATTATTATTGATATCTTTGCAAGACCAAGAGAAAGAAAAACAAAAAATAGAATCTGAAACAGGAAAGAAAAATGTTTTTGAAATAGAAGAGAAACAGGAGAAACAGGAGGAGGGAATTTTAAATATATTAGTTCAGAAAAATATTCAGAAGGCTATACATTATAATTATAATTCTGGTATAAAAATGTTAGGGTTGTGGAGACAGGGAGAAAATTTGAGTATGCAATTGGATAGATATTGTGAAATACGTGGAAAGGGTGAGAAATTTGCTCTGATACTCTACATGAGACATAGAAAAAAGCAGGCTGTATATTGTAAACTTGACTTTGCATATTATGAATTTGGCATAACCTAAACAGAAGATTCAGTATCATGACTGGGATACAAGGTTAATGAAAACATGGATTTGGATTGTATAATTGCGAATTTGCCATTGAGTATAAGTGATATTCTAAATGTAAGATATAAGGCTAAACACAAACATAAGTTGATTTTATAGATTATTGTTTAAGATAAGGATATGATGAGATGGTGTATATTGCGAATTTGACATTGAGTATTGCGATTCTGGCATAACCCAAACAGAACATAAGAGAAACTGTATGGATATATAAAGGTTAATGAAAACATGGGCTTGTTAAATTACAGAAACATATATGTATGAATATTATAAGAATTGCTATATTATGTATTAAGTTACGTAATATGCTAGGTCATGTACTAGTGGAATATGTAATCATAATATGAATAGAATATATTGTAGTTTATTAGAAGTAAATAAGGCTTTTATTTGTTATACTTATTGGACTTTATGGAAAAGACAAAAATGCAGTAATGAACATTTAACATTTAATTACTACTTTAAGGAGTGGAAGCCAAATATGGAATATTGGGAGACAGTTAGAAAGGTGAAACCCATATGAAGATCAGAAGATTGGATTATAGAAATCAAAAGGCATATGACAAAGAAAAGTTCCTGTGTATTATATGAAAGACTAACATTTAAAATTAATTATTGTATTTTAAGTTCAAAGATAGATTGGAGGACATCTATTTTCTATATTCTCTTTGTTTATTATTTCTTGACTTCACTTTTTCTTTATCTTTTTCCTTATTTTGTATTTCTATTTCTTTTTTCTATTCTAACTTTTAATATGTATTGTAAAACTTAATAAAATTATTTTAAAAAAAAGAAATTATATTTTTTGTCTTTGTTTTCTTAACTTATAAGCTAACCATCTTCCTGGTTTATTTGCAAATTCAAAATATTTCTGTTTTGTAAATTTCATTTGAATTTCTATTTCCTGTACCAAAATCATCGATATTTGTTTTTGTAGAAATTTAATTTGAGTTATCAATGTATTATCCATCGGTTTATCCCTCAGACATTTCTCTTTATTTTTAATTTCATCCAAGATCAATTGAATTTTTTCTTGCTTCTTTTTCCTCATTTGAGCATTATATTGAATGAAGTAACCCCTCATATAAGCTTTACTTGCATCCCAAACTACTTGTGTACTAGTGTCCTTGTTTGAATTTAGTAGAAAGTATTCTCTTAGTCTTTTCTTACATGTGTCAACCACGTCTTCTTTCCGGAAAATTGACTCATTTAGCCTCCATCGAAATACATTCCTTTTTCCTTTAATAGTTAGTAAGACAGGGTTATGATCTGATAAAGTTTTAGGTAGTATTTCAACCTTATTTACATCCATCATTAAGGTTTTAGAAATCAAGAACATATCTATTCTGGAAAATGATTTGTATCTCTCTGAATAGTATGTATATTCTTTAGAGTTTCCATTCATAAGTCTCCAAATATCTTGTAAGTCCAACATATCTTTTAAATCAAAAAAAGTTTGGGGTAGTTTTCCCTGTGTAGGTTTCACATTTTTTTGCGAGTGTCTATCTTCCATTGGGAGAATCACCCCATTCCAATCCCCCATAAAACACCAATTCTCATATGATAAGGCGGGACTAGAACTCTCAGTCTCCTGGTTTCTAGCCCAGCACCTTAACCACTAGACCAAACTGGCTCTTAAATATGATATAAATAAATAAATATATTATTATTATTATTATTATTATTATTATTATTATTATTATTATTTAAATTTATATGACCGCCCAACTCCCCCAACGGGGGAGTTGATATAAATATGATACCATATAAATATGATGTCAAGTAAATGGCATCATGTTTGGTCTTCAGGTGCCTCCCCCAAAGAGGGAACCACATTTTGTCTCCCCATGTCCAGGTTTGGTGAAGGCTCTGCATAACATTCCCCCTTGCTGGGGGGACGTTCATAGCTCACCCATGGAGGGATTTGGCAAACTTTTATTCTGCTTTCCATCTATGAAAACAGGTTATGACTTAAGAGTATTCTGTCCTCTGTTACGCTCACAAGAGGGGAATCTTCCTGTTTTAAATTAATCACAGGCTGGTTTCATAGCACAGTGGCTACGTTCATTTTACACACAGAGCCATAAACAATCAAGCCATACGATTGCTTGGGCATTTTCTTCCACTTTGTAGAAACACCAAATCAGTGACCTTTCCATTTGGGCACAAAAATTCACCGATGCAATAATTACATTTGCAAGCTACAAAGACTGTACTGTAACTGTCCTGAAAACACTCAATTGTTTTAAAGGAAAAGCTCAAGGCCTCCTTCTTTACAGGGCACTTATAAAGACGCATCCTCATTAGAATCCATGCAATATAAATTCCCCAGAAGCACACTCCATGTTCCTCCCTCAAATACACTTCTCCTCTAGAGTTAGGCTGTGCCTCAGGAGAGACCAGAAGGAGATTATGTCAGCTGAAATACTGGCTGAAAGAAGTCATGGATGAAGGTCCTCAGCTCAGCTTACCCTGGCCAAGAAAGTCACCTCTTCTTGGAAGAGACAAATAGATGCTGATTTGGCTCACTATGGACTCTCACTCCGTGCTCTTTTTATGGTGGGACTAGAGAAAGCTATGGCTGAAGCCAGGCCAAGAGTATTGGACTCAGACCTACAAAATCACCAAGCCAAATCCTCACTGTTACTTTTTTGTTGTTGTTGTTCAGTCGTTTAGTCGTGTCCGACTCTTCGTGACCTCATGGACCATAGCACGCCAGGCCTTCCTGTCCTCCACTGTCTCTCGGAGTTTACTCAAATTCATGTTCATTACATCGGTGATGCTATCTAAGCATCTCATCCTCTGCCGTCCCCTTCTCCTTTTGCCTTCCGTCTTTCCCAGCATCAGGGTCTTTTCCAGTGTTACTTGACTTTTATCAACACTCCTTATGCCATCCCCAATACCCCTACAATACCTTCTCTGCTCACACAGAAGGGCATTCTCTTTGGCAAGATTTGATGCCTTACCTTCAAAGCAAGGGAGGGGAAACGTAACAACATCCCTCTTCAAAAATGCCTCTGCCTCTGCTCTGATCTAGAGGTTGAGATCATCACACAGATTCTCCTGAGCTGCCCTCTCTGTCATAACAGGCCGTTAGATGTAGTCTCCCCCTAATCAACAGATCCTTGGTCTGGTCTCAGTCTGAAATCATCCTCTTTCTATGGAGAGATCAAACCAATGGAATCATTTGTGAATTCCACACTACTGCAATTGCAATTAGATAACAATAGGTTTAACATGAATGGCTTCAACCCCAACACTACCTAATCCACTCTGATCAATCCCGTATTACACACACACACTGTCCTTCTCCTTTCTTTTAGCCTTTTAATCCATTGTCAATATATCTTATGTGATCTATGATAACTATTTTGTCCTATTTTTTCTTTTATGCGGTTTTTTTATCTGTGACTATTGACCAAAATAAATCAATAAATAAAATCCATCCCACTGAATAAAATCAAACTTCCTGTTAAAACTCAACCACTAAAACATTCAGTAATATACTGTACAGTACAGGTATCTAGGATTCTGATTCTGATCATCCTATATTTCCTAAAACATTACCATCTTATTTATTTGCATTATTTCAGACTTTGTGATATATTTAGCTTTCCTTTCTTTGAGACTTACTAAGTCTTCTTTTAGTCACTTATTTCCTACCATCCAAATATAATGCTAAATAATCAGCTGCAAAACAATATTTTAACTTAACCTGAAAGGATTAAAATGTATTCTTCAGAAAAGCAAACTTTTCTGTCTAGTTAGTTAGTTAGTTAGTTAGTTTGTTTGTTTATTTATTTATTTGACTTTTTCACCGCCCAACTCCCTCAAGGGACTCTGGGCGGCTTACAATTCGATAAAACATTAAACATTAAAATAGGGAATTTAAAAATACAATAAATATAATAAAATCAAGATGGTGATGTCTTCTTTAAAACATTGGAAGGGCAATTCTAGGGCCATCCTAAGATGTTAGCCATCCCCAAGAGTTTATACTATTCTTCCCGCCCCAGGCCTGTTGGCAAAGCCAAGTCTTGAGTTTTTTCCTGAAGTCCAGGAGCGAGGTGGACTGTCTTATCTCTGGGGGAAGGATATTCCACAGAGCAGGTGCTGTTGCAGAGAAGGCACGCTTCCGTGACCCCGTTAGATGGAATTCTTTAACCGATGGGGTCCGTAGCATGCCCTCCCTGCATGACCGGATGGGACAGGACGATGTAATTACTAGTTTAGTTACTTTCTAAACTGGAGTAAATCACATCTGATGCCCTTTAGCAGCAATCTAGGAATTAAAAGGCCTGGACTTTTAGATTATTTTCTATCTCTTTTGTTTACTTTGGTATACAAACTTCCAGGAGCCTTCTCAATTGGTAAATTTGAATTTACCTAACGTTTTGATGCAGACAAAATACTGTAAGATATAGGAAGATGGCCTAGAATTATTTTGAGCATTTGGAATACGATTAATGTGGTTAATGGCTCTTACTTTGTGTAGAGAGTAAAACACTTTGAGAAGCCTTCTCATATTTATCCCATCATATTATTTTATACAGATTTATAGGATATTGGATACATTTCTTTGTCAAGGCCATCCTGCAAAATTTTCATTGTATCAATTACAATTATCTATTGTGAAAGGTGGTTTTGATTTTCCATGGTTTCAGGTTTATCATTGGGCATTTTTTCTAGCTTTGTTCACTGTCTGGAATAAGGAACTTCAAGATTCAGTAATTTTTTGGACCTAACTTGAGAGTTATTATTCTCTGATGAATGAAATCCTGGCACATATTGGCATAACTGCTTGTATGGGGGTCAGTTTCAATACTTGCACTTAGTGCTGCAAGACATATATGGAAAATATTGGGTATCAAATATAATTTTAAGCCACTTATCCATGAACAGTGCACATAATGAGATAATCACAATTTAAAAATAGTATCTAAATCTGCTTTTTTGGGTAAACTAAACCTCTCACAATATTATTGCTGTGAATCAATTTTGTTCTGAGGAACGCATTTTAAAAACTTTTGTAGAATTTAAAAATACATTTGATCTATCATAGTGTTTTTGGAAGAATATATACCATTTATTCTTTGGTTTATTTGATTCAAATATGATTGCTGCTTCTGACATTTCACAGTGGTTAGAGGCTTTGGAAGAATTATTGGTGGCTTCTATGCTTAACTCTTCTTTACAGATAGTTGAAGAAAGTGGATGAAATTGATATTAATTATTTGCACGACCTTTGGAATACTGAGTTTGAATATCCTGCTCTGGTAAACCAATGGAGATATAACTAAGGAGTTGGACCATTAACCCATAAATACTGTATACTGTATGTATATATATATATTTAAATATTTATTTATTTATTTAAATTTATTGGCCGCCCAACTCCAGTGGACTCTTGTTGTTTGGTTTTATCCTATTACAGATGCAAGTTAGGGCTGATAACAACAGGACTGTTAATATGAGTCCAGAACAATCACTGTATGCCAAAGATGCATATTTTCTTTTTAGTCCTATCCCCAATATATAGAATCTATCCAAGTATAAAAAATTCTGGATATTGAAGGCGTGGGAGTTAGCTAAACAGTTATCATATGACACTGCAAAGAGAAAATCACATATGACTTGCAGCAATGACTTGTTGACATGTGTTGTTTGTCAACATTTGATTATTTTTTTTAAATAAAGGGACAAGGTAGAGAACTTTCAAGAATCATCAAGGGTTTTGGTGTTCTTCTCTTTGCAGCATAATTGCTTTTTTTTTTCTTTATTGCTATACTTACCAATTTTGAAGTTATGACAATGCTTTAAAGTTAAACTATGGCTTTAGATATTTCTTGGCTTGATTAGTTAAAAAATGAAACAAAATAAATAATAAAGGCAAAATTTTCAGCCAAGCTTATTTCCCATGGAAGATTTTCTTGCAAAGGCTATATTGAATACCTCGGTCTCACTTTCTTGCATACACGCACATACGTTTTACAATGTAAACACTTTTCCCCTGCTAGGAAAACTTGATAAGGTTCTTCTATTTTTGTTTGTAATACCAGCAACACTCGATTTTATGACTTTTTTACATTTAAGTTGCATTTTCTCTTTGCTTGTTTTCAAATCAACCGAAGATTTAGTCTCCAATGAATATAATTATAATTGTATGTGTGTTCTTTACACTGGCAGATATAATTATAATGAGCCACCAAAATCCTTAAAAACAGAATAAATTTTCACATTCAAAATAATCTATTATCATTTTGTCATGCTGGCTACATTTCTCGTAAAAGACTAAAATTCTCTGTGGCTTGCTTTTCCAATGTTAATACTTTATTTTCCTTTATGGAAATATAAGTATGGTTATTTTAAATAGATTTAAATTTGTGTATCCAGTTGAGGCACCAAAGGTTTTGCCATCAATATTGACATATTATTTGGCCTGATGCTATCACTATTTCTTTCAACTGTTGTGGCAGTTCAAAAAGTATTTATCATGCTTGATAATTGTAACATTTTCCATTAGCTAATGGACTCTCTTTAAGTCGTTTATAAAAAATGCAAAGTAAGAAAAAAATTGCTGTTTTGAAGTGCATCATATAGAGATCTTCATATTTGGATTATGCAGTTTAACTCTGCAATGAAATACTCCCAAATAATTGAATAATATTTGCTCCTCATTGGAGCACAGATGCTCTGTAAGAATAAGAGGAACCTTATCATTGTATGCTCTTGATCACTTCAGGTTTCCTTGGACCAAAAGCATCAATAGATCCAGATGCAATCTGGAAAAGACACAGCAAAAGACACAGAAAAGACACACAGGTAATTTTTTATTTAATGTAACAGAACTACTTAGAAATTGCTAGGGTTTAAATTGTGGAACAAACGCCCTTGGGAAGAGTGAAATTAATCAAAACTTAAGTGTTCCAATTAAGCAATTTCCTGGCAAGAAAAAATTTCCCCCCTTCATCCTGAATGAGGACTTAAATTCCTGTCTGCCATATTTGATTATTTATTTCACTCAATTTATATGGCCACCCACTTGCCAAAAAACTCCGGATGGCTAACACCTTCAAAAACAACCAAAGAAATACAAATAATAAAAATCCAGAAAAAGGGGGAAAATGCAAGAAAACCATATAAACATCTATAGCACCAAAGTAAAAAATTAACCTCACTCATATTAGCACATACTGACATTTTTCTGAGCCCCACCATATGGCAATGTTTAATAGACAGCACCTGGAGCGTGCCAACCTTGTCTGATCTTGTTGGGTGACCAGAGAGAGTCCCTCAAATATCCTGGCCCTGTGCCATGGAGGGCTTTATAGGTGACAACCGGTAGCCAATGTTCTCCTTTCCCACTGCCAAAGTTTACCGGAGGGTGGGGTGGGGCAAGATGGCCATAGCCCTGCATGGTCAGCCTCATGGGAGCTGCAGGACTTGGGCCAATTCTTAACTCTCCTGATGGCCCAATCCTATGTGCAGAAGCACTCTTTCCTGGCACCTGCTAAGCAGAGGTCAGGAACACCCAGCCCCAGCAAATACTGCCAGTGCTAGAACCAACCCACCAGCTTTGTCACTGTTGCTGCCAGTCAGGTACCTGCAACCTCTGCAAACCAGCTACTCTCTGCTTCCGCCTTGCCACTGCCACACAGCTGATCCGTGTGCCAGATCAGCAGACTCCGCTGGCTCTTTCACCAATCTCCATTCCAGAAGCACCACACAGTCTGAAGCCAGGGGCTCAGTTTTCTGACATTCACTGAGGCCGATGAGGTCTTGATCTTTCTCTTATTTGTGCCTGCACCACAGACCACAGAACTACAGGGAGCCTAGCTGACATTAGGTGGTCCCTGGCCCTTCTTCCAGAGCTAGGCTGACCATATTTCCTTGAGGCAAAAACGGGACATTGGGATGGCAGGACGGGGTGTTATGTAATATTCCGTATTCATGAAAAAGACGGGTCCCCACCCCCCGGTCCGTGTGATTGGATCCCGCCTGCAAACCCCACCCCCCGGTCCACACGATTGGCTCCCGCCTAGCCAATCACCCTCCTCTCCACCTCTCCGCCCTCCTTTGCTGCGTGCTGACAGGCAGGAGGGCTTCCTCTTCCGGGCTGCCTCCAATCGGCAGCTCCGGCTTGGATCCTCCTTCCGCGCCATTCCCGCCGGGTTTAAAAAATGGGACAAAATTGAGATTTTTATCAAAACGTCGGGACGGTTGAAAAATGCTTAAAAAAGCTACTGTCCCGTTCAAAATGGGACATATGGTCAGCCTACTTTGTGCCTAAGGCAGGACTAGAACTGACGGCCTCACGATTTCTAGCCCGTTGCTTTAACCACTACACCAAACTGGCTCTCAATATCCCACACACTGTATAACTAATCTATAGTTATATCTATATCTTTATAGAGAAAGGGACACCACTAGCTAAAACAGGATAAGCCAACCAGGGTTTATGGCCTTCTGTAAATCCCAGGCCCTTTTTATAAGCCCCACCAAGGTCCCATGGCCAAAATTGCACAGCAAACGAAATAAATTCAGGGGCACATTTGTGCAGGTGTGTGCTTGTTTTCAATGCCCTTCCTCAAAGTGGAATAGGTGCATTAAGAGACCTTATATCCCCTGGAAACTGGAAAAAAGAATAGAATTAAAACCATAGCAGCAAAGAGATTGTCTAGCTTTGCGAGAAGGAATTAATGAAAAAGAGGGATGTTTATTTCCCACTCTAGGGTTAAAATAGTTTTTCCCCCTCCCTTATTAGGACAAGAGGAATATGGAACGATTGCTAGAGACAAGCGGGAAGTTTGCTCAGCTTTTTTTTTTGTTTTGTGAGGCTGGCACACTTCCTACCCAGATCATTTGACGGGGCACTAGCGTTTCTCCTAATCTTTTGCACTTGGTGTCCCACCAAGGATTGCAACTGAAGGATTGCACTGACCCTCGAACGGTGCGCTGGGAGGGACACACTCCAAAAGGAGGGGATGGGGCCTTGTGGAAAGCTCAGATTGCTTTGATGTACATTTAATGGGTGCCATAGATAATATTACTGCCCAGTCCTGAAGATAATGATTTCCCCCTTCCGTCATGTTGAAAAGGATAATTGGCTAACCCTTTCTGGAGGTCTTTGCAGGGGACCACCAAGGAGGTTGCATGTTATAAACCATGGATCAGTTGCTCTTTGGATTTAAAGGCAAAAAGATACTTCTAAGAGCAGGTTTAGAAGCTTCCTCGTACCTCGTGATCCAAAGAGCTGCACAGCCATAGTGTACTGCTCTCATATCCTTCCTTCCTCCTTCCCTCCTTTCCTCCCTTCCTTCTTTCCCCTCTTCCTCCTTCCCTTCTCCCTCTTCTTCCTTCCTTCCTTCTCTCCCTTTCTTCCTTCCTTCCTCCCATTTCCTCCCCCTTCCTTCCTTCTGTCCTTCCTTCTCCTCTTCCTCCTTCCCTCCTCCCCCTCTACTTCCTTCCTTCTCTCCCCTTCCTTCCTTCCTTCCTTCCTTCCTTCCTTCCTTCCTTCCTTCCCTCCTTCTCCTTCTCCTCTTCCTCCTCCCCTCCCCCCTCCCCCCTTCCTTCCTTCCTCCCTCCCTCCCTCCCTGTATCTACAGCACACTGTTCCTGATCTATAGCGGCTTCCCAAGCCTCCCTCCTTGGGAGTTAAAGCCAATTCTTTCTCCTCGCCTGACATTTCTGCAAGGGATTAAAGACAGAGAAGCAGAAGGCAGCCCGAGCAGCAGTGAGAATAAGTGGGGGATAAAAGCGACGTTTGTACTCCCGCGGTTAATCTCGGCTCCTATACAACTTCCCCAGTCACGTGGTCGGATGCAAACCCCGGACGGCACCGGCATGTAAAGCCTCACTTGGATAGGCTGACCATATTTCTTTGAGGTAAAAAACGACCCTGGAGAAAGTGGGCGTGCATTCGCGCGCGCTTCGCCGCAGGAACTTTCAATAATGGGACAAAATGGGTACTTTTATTAAAATGACGGGAAGCTCCGGAATTGTTTAAAAAATGGGACTGCCCCGTTCAAAACGGGACGTATGCTCAGCCTAGTGTGATCAGGATCAGGTAAGGAGGCAGGAACCTGGACTGTGGTGCTGCTTCTGCTGCTGGGATCTCACGTGGCAACTGGGCTTCCAGTTGCCGCGCTGATAGGGCCTCTTCCGGGCTGCCTCCAATGGCAAGTCCGGCTCCAGTCCTCCTTCCTGTCTTCCTGTCCTCCTTCCCGCCAGGTTTAAAAAAGGGACAAAATGGAGATTTTGATCAAAACGACGGGACGGTTGAAAAATGCTAAAATAACGGGACTGTCCCGTTCAAAACGGGACGTATGGTCACCCTATCCAGAGCCCCAACAGCTCGGCAAATCCACACACACACATAATGCCATCTAACTTCTGTGCATTGCCACAAAACAAGCCACCTATCCTGGTGCCGCGTTGGGAAAAAAAATGCTTTCTAGAAGATTGTCTTTAATAAAAAATGTGTTGGTTTCCACTGGATGATCCCTCAGGAAATTAAAAATACTAACTTTTGATCTATTATAACACCAGACTGTGCACATAGAATATTTCCCAATCTTTAAACATGGTTTAGAAGGGTCAGGAGCATTGCATGTACACCCTGTCCTTTCAGCAACAATCATGGTTATTCTGTAGAGTTACATCTGAGCATATGCTAATGCTAAACATGATGCCTTCAAAAATTGGTTTGCCAGCTGTTTCACCTGCTCCCATAGATAACATCAATGTAGACCATGGTATGAAACTAGGGACCAGTACAGCTTTCTAATAGGCTGTGGGAGTTGGGTGGCACTGAAATAGAAATAAATAAATAAATCTGTTTGCCATTGTCATAAAACCATAGTATGAAATAGTCTAGTATCTTTGTAAATTCTTTCTTAAGGCGGCATATGCAGACCCTATAAACCTGGGGTCCCCAACCTGTTAGGAACTGGGCCGCGGGGCTCCCGCCCACAAACCCCGCCCCCTTCCGCATGATTGGCTCCCGCCCGCAAACCCCGCCCATGGTGCTTGTGATTGGCTCCCACCTGCAAACCCCACCCCCGGTGCACGCGATTGGCTCCCGCCCGCATACCCTGCCCCCCCAGGCTGCGGAAATCCTGGAAGCACCACCACCCCAGTCCGCAGAAAAATCGTCTTTTGAAACCGGTCCCTGGTGCCAAAAAGGTTGGGGACCCCTGCTATAAACCATACTCATACACAATGGTTTCATTGATTCAGAAGGCAGGTCCATGTGAGACTTGAGCCACTCCCAAATTAACTCTATAGCACCCCCAGCACATCCCCTACAAAAAAAATGGTCCTTTCTAATTGGCCTTGCTCAGTTGCAAGGTATTTTGGTTCTTTCTGATCATACTGAGGTTCCTTTCCCTTTATATTGTTTTCCATAAAAATTCTCACCTTCCCCATATGCTGGGGGTGGGGGGGGCAGGGAGAGATGTGATTGCAGCAACAGTCTACTTTGGCCTTTAATCTTTCTATGTGCAGACAGAGATTCTTTTCTATCTCTCCCTGTAATACTTGG
Source organism: Charina bottae (assembly GCA_023362775.1). Classification (NCBI taxonomy): domain Eukaryota; kingdom Metazoa; phylum Chordata; class Lepidosauria; order Squamata; family Charinaidae; genus Charina; species Charina bottae. The sequence continues at coordinate 190,786,456 of JALMGJ010000002.1, read as the reverse complement.
ACTTGGCCCCTCTTCCATCTTTTCTTTTCTGCCTATTAAGTTGCTCACTCTATCCAAGTCACATTTTTACCCTGTGATTCTTGACCTCAGTTTGCACCAGAGAAATGAATTGCTGTCTTCTGGCCACCTGGGATCTCACAACCTGAGACTGGTTTCATCGTAGAAGCCATCTCCTGCAAGGCATAAAGCTTGCCATTAATTGTCTGCCTCCTTGAGAGCGATTAGATCCATGAGCTTTCCTCTTGTTTTCTATTCATATTTGCTGCTGATTTATAGATTTATCTATATAGATAAATCAAGGAAAAGATACAGTTGATTCCAGAGGGGAAAACAAATCTCCAGAACCTCAGGTGAATGTAAAAATGACTTCATCAAAACTGGAGTTACTTCCAAACAACTCAAACTAATAGCATCTCATTTTAGAAGAGAAAAATATCTGGGGTCAGTGGTGGCTGAGATATCCAGGGCTATATTGAGCACTTCCAGATGGTGATATTTACTTGCCCTGTGGGTGGCAGGAGCCCCTGCTGACTGCGTAATATTGTCTGTGAACAAGCACTGATGCAATGCAAATTTCTAGAAGTTACGGTTCCTTGCTATCCTTGGAAAAACAGTGACTAATCCCTAGCTTTAATATGACATCACAGTGCTCTGATAAATTGACCCTATGGTGATAGGCCAGAATAGGTGGATTCAATGTGCATTATATTTCCATGAAAGGTTGTTAGGAAGGTGGGTTTAATCCTTAGATCATTTCTGATTTGCTGGCTAGAGCAGGACACCATGGAGGGAGCATGGTCTTTGGCAAAGCAATAGCCAGATTCCCCCAAGAGACTAGCTTTTACTTAGCTTACCTTCTATCAAACTGAAGGGATGTGATTAGAACAAAAAGAAGAAATGAGGAGGACCTGCCTAGGAACATCCAAGGAGACATGGATGATCTTTTTCCAGCAACCTTCTCTACAACGAATATGTGTTGAAATCCAAGAGGATATTCAAGGAGATAACAAGCAACTTGTTCAGCAAGGATGACTGTATTCCTTTTATTTGGTATGTGAGAGGGTATTGTCTTCCTTTGTTTTTCCTATATACCACTCTCTGTACAGTCTATCAGGAAGAATATTTTGCAAACCACCAGACAAATGGACACAAATACATAGGGGCAGATTCATGGACAGTATGTCTGGAGTCAGTTGGTGGAGTGGTTAAGGCATCAGGCTAGAAACCGGGAGACCGTGAGTTCTGGTCCTGCCTTAGGCACAAAGCCAGTTGGGTGACTTTGGGCCAGCACTCTTTTTCAGACCCAGAAAGAGGCAATGGCAAACCACTTCTGAAATCTTGCCAAGAAAACTGGAGAGACCTGTCCAGGCAGTTGCCAGAAGTCAACACTGACTGGAAAGCATTTTTTAAAAAAAAGTATGGAGAGGCGGGATTTGGGGGAATTTACGGACATAAAGAACCCAACTCACTCTTTTAAATCAGCCCCCAAGCAAGCTGATTACTCCTGATTTAGGTGGGTTTGTGGAACAAAATGGGTGCCCATTGCCTCTGCAAGTCAAAAGATTTCCATTTTGCCCTTCACAAGCCCTTGCTTCCTCTGGTGCCATCATCAGCAGCAACCCCTAGGGCAGTGTTTCTCAACCTTGGCAATTTTAAGAGGTGTGGACTTCAACTTGCATGGCTGGCTGGGGAATTCCGGGAGTTGAAGTCCACACCTCTTAAAGTTGCCAAGGTTGAGAAACACTGCCCTAGGGCCTTCAAAGGACAAAGAAATTAAAACTGTGGTCTCCAGCCACAAGACAGTTATCTGTCCTGCCTTAGACGAAGCCTTATAGTTTATAGCTAATTAAAATCACATTTTTATTTTATTCTGCTGACACAGAATCTGACTGAAAAAATCTTGGCAGACTGCTTGGTATGAAGCATTGATTATATTACTCAAGTACTGATATTCCACGATGCTCCTCTTATTATTCTTTCCATCCGCATCTAGGTAATTTTCTAAAGTGCAGCCAAGGCTGAAAATCGGGCCATTTTTCAGAAGACACAAACCATTTTGCTCTTTTCATCTCAGAGCAATATGAGAAAAGCTGGAAATCACTTGGACCACTTCCAGAAAGAGCTTCTCCTTCTTCTCTATCCAGGAAAGAGACAACCATACTTTCAAAATATTGCAAGGCAAATCCAGACAACAAACAAACAAACAAACAAACAAACAAATAAATAAATAAATAAAGTTTCCAGTGTTACAAAGTACCATTCGCTTTCATAGCCACCAGAGAATTAATGCTATTCAATTGGGGAGAGACCTTTCCTTTCCACATCTGAGGTGGCACTGCCACGTTACCAGACACCGTCTACAGAACAAGGTCCTATTTATATTCCAAACATGCCTCAGTTTTCATACCAAATGAAACGTGTGGAAGATTCATGATTGGCTCATCCAACAGCTTTTTCTTCAATGGTAAATAGCTGCTGAACAGGAAGTCCTGGTCTAAGGGAGATTCCATTATTTGTTCTTAGGAGCAGCAGAGATGAAGCTGCCCAGTAGAAAAGAAAGGAATCAGTCTTGCTCCCCAAAGTACTTTAACCCCCCGTTTTAAAAAAACAACAAAAGAACTCTTATTTTGTAGATGCTGGCTATTTTGGAATGGGCAGGGCTGGAGACGTGCAATATTGGTTACTAAGTGCATTATACTACTAGTTGGATGAGGCTAATACAGGGTTTCTCAACCTTAGCAACTTTAAGATGTATGGATTTTAACTCCCAGAATTCCCCAGCCAGCACGGCTGGCTGGGGAATTCTGGCAGTTGAAGTCCACACATCTTAAAGTTGCTAAGGTTGAGAAACCCTGGGCTAATACATTACTACTTGATCAAGGCATGATGGAAGTGCCCCTAGTCAGGAAGGAGGCAGACTCGGAATAAGATTTAAATCTGTTTAGGATGACTAATATCCCCGCCACCACCAAACAGTCAGGCTTGTAGTCTGGAAGTGCTTTTGGATTTAAGTTTATACCTGGAGTCTCGTACGGCAGTTGTGGCTAGGAGTCCCTTGGCTGAGTTTAAGCTAATCTGCTACTTGCATGTGTTCTGATACAATCAGAACAGGGGCAGAGTGGTATAACTTCTGGACCTCATCCAAACCACCCACTTGTCACTGTTAGAGATCGGGTTTCAACCAAGCACGTCTCACACAAGCTTGAAGGAGGAGACAGCCTCTGCTGTAACCTATTCTTACTTGCTTGGTGTGGGAGGGGCTGAGTCCTGGTTTCCTGTTTCCTGTTCCCTTCTCTTCCCTTTTTTCTGCTCGAATCTCCTACCAAGGAGGATGGCAGCCATGGCTGCCCAAGTTTGCTCAAGCTTCCATCCAGGTGGGCCACATTAGAAGCATGTGGTTCACGTCAGAACCTTCTTGCTCGCACGCATGGATTGTTTCTACTAAGGAACTATGAGTTACAATAAAATTGTAAACTCTTTTTTTTATGTAACTTTACATTAACGTGTGAAGTGTGTTTATTTTGTGTTTTGAACTGATTAAGCCTTGCGCAAGTTTACGGGAACGCTTCTACTCTGCTATATACTAATAAGAAGCTGCATGGAGTTCTGGTACTACCATCCCAGAACTACAGTCACAGTGCAAAGATGTCCCATTCACCATTTGTTAAAGGTTAGACTAGGGGATTGAAAAACATTCCAGAAGAAAGCAGTAACAAACCACTTCTGTGCTGTTGCTAAAATCAGTGTGTAGAGAACAGATGAGGGACCTCCAGGAAATATGTTGGCTGTAGGCATGTCCATGAAGTCACTAGGAGTTAAGCTCCTTTCCAAGAAGACCAACAAAGCAGATTTAGGGTTGTATGTGTGCTTTTGCATACTTGAAGACTGCAAGGGAAGTCCAAGGTTATACTGGGAAGTAAAAAAAAAATCTTGGAAGAAGGCAATGGCAAATCACCCCTGTCCTATAGCAAGAAAATTATTTAGATGTCTCCATGATCACCAGGAGGCAGCACAATTCCAAGGAGAGTAATATAATTATTTCCTATGTAACTAATAATATTCAACTTCTGCCCCATTAAAAATTAAATTCCAGAAACAATTTTAAGGGGGCTTTGAGCCTGGAACTAAGCTTTTCAAGAAGTGTACACCTAGCACAGATCTCATGGCTCTGTCGAAATGGATGCAAAGCATATTTGTCTGAATGAAAGCAGCGCAGGTGTGCTGGCTAGCCTCGAGTATCAGGTTACACAGAGCCTCTGCTTGTGAGCTGCAGGGAGGAATTCACTCACCAGCTGTAATTTGAGCAGCAAATACAGCCAGAAGACACGCTGAAAGGAAAAGCTGAGAGAGAAGTCCAGGGTTCGTTTGCCGAAGTCAGAGTTAATCCAGAAGATAACCGATATTCCAAAGGCAGGTCAGGGGTGGTAACAAGTAGGTCAGCGAGAAGTCAAAGCTGGGTCCAGGAGTCCAGAAGTCAGAGTAACAATAATCCAAGCAGGGTCAGGAAATCAGGAATCAAGTCAGGAAACCAGAGTGGTCGTGAAGCCAATATGCTACGTTGCTCCCACAACCCACTCACCGCTCTGCTGGTTATTTATTAGGAGTTTAGGAGCTGTCATCTGGGTCCTGCAAAGACTCCACTTCTCTGCGTAAATCTCTTGCAGCTAACCGGGCATTTCTCCTTCTGTCCTTTAAGGCGAGGCGTACATGCCTCTGTCTCTGCCCTTTGGGTGATTCAGGTGAGCTGGGAGTCTGATGGGATCCAGCTGGCTGCTGGCTAGAGGGTGGGGACAAACCACCATCCCTGGCTTGTTCCCCTGTAGCCTCGGTTATTGGCTGCTGGCTAGAGGGTAGGGACAAACCACCATCCCCAGCTTGCTCCCCTGTAGCCTCGGGTATTGCCAACTCCCCACTGCCCTGTCGTGCTGGGTCTTCATCTGGGGCCGTGCCTGTGTCTGGGACCTCATCTGGTTCAGTCCCCTGGGGGTTCACCAGGGGCAGCTCGTCTTCTGACTCCTCACTGAAGTCCTGGGGCAGAGGCTGAACCAGGACACTATCCCCCCCTCAGGGCCCCCTCCCCGAGAAGCAACGGGTCCAGGCTTGTGGGGTTATGCCTGGTGGAAGTCCTGAACCAAGGCAGGGGCATGGACCTGAGCAGCGGGCTCCCAGGAGCGGTCTTCCGGCCCATACCCTTCCCAGTCCACTAGGTACTGGAGGCGCCCTCTCCGCATGCGAGAGTCCAAAATACGGGCCACCTCAAATTCCTCCTGGCCATCCACTATCACTGGTGGCGGAGGTGGTATAGAGGGACGATGGGGATCCGGAGGGACGGCAGGTACAAGGAGGGACCGGTGGAACACGGGATGGATCTGGAGAGACGGGGGCAGGTCCAGATGGAAGGCCACAGGGTTGACTTGTTCCATCACCGGGTATGGGCCAATAAAGCGGGCGTCCAGCTTCCTGGAGGGTCTTGAGCTGGGCAGGTACCTGGTGGACAGCCACACTCGGTCCCCTACCTGGAGGTCCCTGCCTGGCTGCCACCGCCAGTCAGCATTGGCCTTGTAGTCCCACTTGGCCTGTTCGAGGTGCTCCTTTAGCACAGAGTGTTGGGCCCAGAGTTCCTGAACGAAGGTCTCTGCCGCCGGGACTGTGGTACTGGGAAGGATGGACGGAAAGAAACGGGGGTGGTATCCATATAGGGTCATGAATGGGGTCTGCCGGGTCGAGGAATGGAGTGAGTTATTGTAGGCGAACTCTGCCAGGGGTAGCAGGTTCGCCCAGTCATCCTGCTGGTGCCCCACGTAGCACTGGAGGTACTGCTCTAGCACCACATTCACCCTCTCCATCTGGCCGTCTGACTGGGGGTGGTGCGATGATGAGAGGTGCACCTCCGTGCCGAGCAGGGCGTGCAGCGCCTTCCAAAAATGTGATGAGAACTGGGGGCCCCGGTCGCTCACCACCTTCTCCGGAAGGCCGTGAAGTCGGAAGATGTGCTGCACAAATAACTGTGCTGTCTCCCGAGCGGTAGGGAGGCCAGTACACAGGATGAAGTGTCCCATCTTACTAAATAGATCAACTGCCACCAGGATACAGGAATAGGGGCCGGCCTTGGGGAGGTCAGTGATGAAGTCCATCGAAAGGGTGTGCCAAGGGTGCGGTGGGGTGGGCAGAGGGTGAAGGAGTCCTGGGGGTTTGCCCGGCTGGTTCTTCACACGGCGGCACACTTCACACGTCTGGACGTAGCGTGCCACGTCCGCCTGGACCCGGGGCCACCAAAATTCTCGGGTCAGCAAATGCAGCATCTTATATCGCCCAAAATGTCCAGCAGGACGAGCGTCGTGGCAAAGCGACAGGATTTCCCCCCGTAGGGGTCCGGCCGGTACGCACAAACTGCCCTGGTGCGTTAGAAGCCCGTCACAGACAGCATAGTCCATTGTGGCCAGTGCAGGGGCTTGCTGCAGGTGGTGCAGATGGTCTTGGGTCCATGGGTCCATGGGTCGCTCGCCTGCTGCTCTCGGAGCCGGTCCCGGCTGCGGCTCCGGGAGAATTAAACCCCAAAGCCCCAAAAAACCCTCCTTATACCCACAAATTCCACCTTCGGGTTTTTGGAGAGGTTGCATCGGGGCCGGGGGTGAGTGGACGTCTCCGGAGGAAGCGGTGAGCAGCGGGCGGAGCGGAGTTCGGCGGCTGGGGTATGCGGCCGTGGCAGAGTCCGGTAGTGTCCGGCGGCAGAGTCCAGCAGTTAGGGCCACGAGTTGCTGGAGCCTTCGGCCTGGGAGAACTTGGAGGCGGCCGGACAGAACCTGGTGCGATAGACTGAGGCTTCCCCCTTGGGTCCAGCGGAGTCGCCGGGAATTCGACGGAATCTGTGGATCTGGTAGGCCCAATAGAACTGGGAGGGGCGGCCCAGAAGCCCAGCGGAGTTGCCGGAGTCGCGGCCTAGCAGGGCCCAGCAGAGCTTGATGAGCTTGGAGCCTGGTAGCCCTCCCAGACGGAGCGACGCAGCGTGGCGGAGTCCGACGGGCCCAGCGGACTTGGGGGGACCCCAGCGAGGAATGGGTGGCTGTGGAGACTGTGGCCCAGCAGCCAGAGAAAGGACGTTTACGGTGGCCGGTGGAGACCAGCTAGAAACCGCACCGGCACCGAGACGACTGCGGGGTGTGTGGAGTGCGAAGCAGCTCCCCAAAGATTAATGAACTGGAACTGGGGTGCTCCCGAGACTGAATGGACTTGTAGATTTTTACATACTTTATATTTGGACTCCACTATTGGGATTAATGAAGATCTTCCCAATAGCGTTAGCTTGTTGGTTACTGAAGGACAACCACCCCCACTGCCAGGGCGGCACGAAATTGCGGGGTCTCTTGTGTGAGTGTGTTTCCCCCCCACAAGTGAGAGTGGCGGGAGGGGGTCCAGGATTGTATGGGACTGAGTGAGTACCTAACCCTGAGGGAGAGACAGGGTAGGTAAGAGTGACTGTTTGCCCCTTTGTGGCTAGTGAGAGAGGCCACAGGGGGCATAGTGAGTGATTGGATTGGTGAATGGAATGGGGTGGTTGAGGCTTTCCAGCGCCGAGAGCTTTCGCTGGTTGCACTGGTGGCCTACGACTCCCCAGGAAGATTGAGAGTGAAAGGCGATATATTTTGGGCGATATAAGATGCTGCATTTGCTGACCCGAGAATTTTGGTGGCCCCGGGTCCAGGCGGACGTGGCACGCTACGTCCAGACGTGTGAAGTGTGCCGCCGTGTGAAGAACCAGCCGGGCAAACCCCCAGGACTCCTTCACCCTCTGCCCACCCCACCGCACCCTTGGCACACCCTTTCAATGGACTTCATCACTGACCTCCCCAAGGCCGGCCCCTATTCCTGTATCCTGGTGGCAGTTGATCTATTTAGATGGAAGAGATCCCCGCTTAGATCCAGGTTTTCGAGGGCTCCGGGAGTGGAGGCGACCGGGCCAGGGAACTCTGGGGACGATAATGTGGGCAATGCAATCGAGGTGGTGACGGGCAGGAGATATTATGACGGGAACCAGAGGACAGGCCATCTTCGGGGAAAGCGCCCCCGATGTTTAGTATCGGTGGCGCGTTCCGGTCCTCTGAGTTCAACCCCAGGCTCTGGACAGCAGATCCTCGAGGGCTCCGGTTTTCGGCTGCTGCTACTCAATGCCAGGTCAGTAAACAACAAAGCCCCTCTCATAAGTGAATTAATCACGGAGAGAGGGGCCGACCTGGCGTGTATTACTGAGACCTGGCTGGGCCCAGAGGGAGGGGTAGCCCTCTCGGAAATGTGCCCAGCTGGATTTCAGGTGTGGCACCAGCCGAGAGACCGGGGCAGGAAAGGAGGGGTGGCAGTTATCATCAGAGAGTCTTTGATGGCTTTCAGGGGCCTCGCTCCACAAGTATCCGGATGTGAGACCCTGTTTTTCAAGTTGGGTGCCCGTGAACAGTTGGGAGTGTTGCTATTGTACCAGCCTCCCTGCTGCGTAGCAACCTCCCTGCCTGAGCTGCTGGAGGCCGTCTCAGGGTTGGCGGTGGAGTTCCCCAGGCTTATGGTCTTGGGGGATTTTAACCTGCCGTCCCTGGGACGTGCCTCGGAAGCAGCTCGGGAGTTCATGGCTACCATGGCAGCCATGGGCCTGTCCCAGATTATTCGGGACCCGACTCGAGACAGTGGACTCACCCCGGATTTGGTTTTCTTGTCAGAGCAATGGCATAGTGACCTGAGGGGAAAGTTAGAACTATCCCCGTTGTCATGGTCAGATCACGTCCTGATTTCCTTAAGATTCTCTTATGCCGCCCCACTCCGCAGGGAGGCAGGACCTATTCGACTGGTCCGCCCCCGGCGACTTATGGACCCAATGAGGTTTCAGAGGGAGCTGGGGGTAATACCTGAAGATCTGCTGCACGGTCCAGCGGAGGCATTGGCTGCAGCCTGGAACAGGGAGGCGGCCAGTGCCTTGGACAGGACCGCGCCGATGCGACCTCTCCAACCCCATTCGACCCGTCACTCCCCGTGGTTTACGGAGGAGTTGAGGGCCTTGAAGAGGGTGAAGAGACGTCTAGAGCGCCGCTGGAGAAAAACGAAGGCGGAATCGGACCGAACACAATCTAGAGCCGCTATTAAGGCCTACCTTGTGGCGGTAAGAGCGGCGAAATGTAAATATTTCTCCGCCCTTATTGCATCCTCAGAATGCCATCCAACAGCCCTGTTCAAGATTACTCGATCTCTCTTGGGTAGGGTGGTATCGACCACCCACCTGCAGGGCCGTGCGGAAGAATTTGCTGAGCATCTGCAGGATAAAATCGCTCGGATTCGGTCTAAGTTGGACTCCATGCGTGGAATGCAATCTGGGGAGATGCCGGGAGAATGGTCTTGCCCTGTTATCTGGGAACGATTTGATCCTGTTGGACCTGAGGAAGTGGACAGGATCTTTCGAATTGTTAATTCCACCACATGTGATTTAGATCCCTGCCCTTCCTGGCTGGTGAAATCAGCCAGGGAGGTGACATGTGGATGGGTCCAGGCCACGATTAATACATCCTTGGCGGAGGGGGTGGTTCCAACTGCCTTTAAAGAGGCACTGGTGCACCCCCTCCTCAAGAAGCCAACCCTGGACCCTACCATCCTGGACAATTTTCGTCCAGTCTCCCACCTCCCCTTTTTGGGAAAGGTGGTTGAGAAAGTGGTGGCGTTGCAACTTCAAAGGACCCTGGATGAAGCGGATTATCTAGACCCTTTTCAGTCAGGTTTCAGGCCGGGATATGGGACGGAGACTGCATTGGTCGCGCTTACGGATGATCTCTGGCGGGAGCAGGATGGTGGTAGTGCATCCATCCTTGCTCTCTTGGATCTCTCAGCGGCATTCGATATCATCGACCATGGTATCCTGTTGGGGCGGCTTAGGGAGTTGGGGGTGGGCGGTGTAGTTTTGCACTGGTTCACCTCCTTTCTCCGAGGCCGATCCCAGTCGGTGGTAATAGGAGAGGAGAGATCTGACCCTCGGCCCCTCTTGTGTGGGGTGCCGCAGGGTTCGGTTCTCTCTCCTCTCCTATTTAACATCTACATGAAACCGCTGGGTGAGGTCATCCGACACCATGGGATGAGGTATCATCAGTATGCGGATGATACTCAACTGTACATCTCCATCCCTGGTGAAGTAAGTGATGCAGTGACAACCCTATCCCAGTGCCTGGGGGCTGTGAGGGCCTGGATGGGGAACAACAGGCTACAATTGAACCCTAGCAAGACCGAGTGGCTGTGGATTGATGGCCTAGCGTCTTCTGGGAAATTATCATCTTTGGTTCTTGATGGGGTAGCACTGCCCCATTCGGAACCGGTGCGCAACTTGGGGGTCCTTCTAGACTCACGACTCCTGCTCGAAGAGCAGGTGGCAGTCGTGGCTAGGAGGGCTTTCGCACAACTTCGGTTGGTGCACCAATTGCGCCCATTCCTGGATCGCGACGCCCTCCGAACAGTCACTCATGCTCTCGTAATCTCCCATGTAGATTATTGCAATGCGCTCTACATGGGGCTACCCTTGAAGACTATCCGGAAGCTTCAGCTAGTGCAGAATGCGGCCGCGCGAGCAATTTTGGGTGCACCAAAATCTGCACACATAACACCTCTGCTCCGCGAGCTGCATTGGGTGCTGGTCTGCTTCCGGGTACAATTCAAGGTGTTGATTATTACCTTTAAAGCCCTACATGGCATGGGGCCAGAATACCTGAAGGACCGTCTTATCCCCATTTTATCGACCCGCCCCACCAGGTCATTCAGAGAGGGCCTGCTACGAACCCCATCAATTAAAGAATGTCATCGGATGGGGTCTAGGAGGCGGGCCTTTTCTGTGGTAGCGCCCACACTGTGGAACATCTTGCCCCCAGAGTTGAGGCAGATCTCCTCCCTCCCGACCTTTAGGAAAGAGCTGAAGACCTGGTTCTGCCGCCTGGCATTGGAAGGAGGAAAGGATAGTTCCTCATGGGGGTGGTTAATTCCTTAATTTATTGTCCTTCGTTTAATTCCATCTCCATCTGGATTTATAATTATTTATTAATTTATACATTGTACATTGATGTTTTATCCTGTTTTAATCTATTTTATTGTAAACCGCCCAGAGTTCCCCGTTGGGGGAGATGGGCGGTTATATAAATTTAATTAAATAAATAAAAATAAATAAATTCCGGCTTCCGGGACAAGGCGTCGGCCTTGAGCACTAGGAATGTACTCTATTTTAAAATTGAAGCGGGTGAAAAAGAGCGACCACCGAATCTGCCACTGATTTAAGCACCGAGCAGTCTGCAAATGCTCCAGGTTCCGGTGGTCCGTCCGGATGACCACCGGATGCCAGGCACCCTCCAAGTGATGCCTCCACACCTCGAAGGCCGTTTTTATGGCCAGCAGCTCCCGCTCCCAGATAGTGTAATTACGCTCTGCGGGAGTAAGCTGGTGGGAATGATACGCACACGGACGCAGTGGCTCGGTAGGGGTGGCCTGTTGCGAGAGGACCGCCCCAATGGCATAGCTGGAGGTGTCCGCCTCCACGATGAATGGGAGCTGTGGGTCTGGGTGTCGCAGCACCAGCTCTGTGGCAAAATGGCTTTTTAGGTGCTGGAACGCCTGCTCCGCCTCCGCAGTCCAATGGAACGGTTCGCGGGGTCTCAGCAGCTGAGTGAGAGGTACTGCCAGAGCAGCATAGCCATCAATAAATTGTCTATAATAGTTCGCAAAACCCAGGAACCATTGTAGCTCTTTTCGATTCCTAGGAGCTTGCCATTGTGTCACCGAGGTTACCTTGGCTGGGTCCATTGCTACACCCTCAGGAGTAAGGCGGTGCCCCAGGAAGTCCACTTCCCGTACATGGAACTCACATTTCTCTAGTTTTGCATAGAGCTGGTGTTCTCGCAGCCGCTGCCGAACCGTGCGAACATGCTCCACATGCCGGGCCGGGTCCCATGAGTAGATGAGAATGTCATCTAAGTAGACCACAACAAACTGGTCCAATAGGTCCCTAAAAACATCATTGATGAAGCGTTGGAAGACGGCGGGCGCGTTACAGAGTCCGAAGGGCATTACCAGATATTCGTACTGCCCATAGCGAGTCCCAAAGGCCGTCTTCCACTCATCCCCATCCCGGATCCTGATTAGGTTATAGGCACCGCGCAGGTCCAGCTTGGTGAACAGCTGGGCCTGGCGCACCCTATCCAGTAGTTCCAGTATCAATGGGAGTGGGTCCCGGTCCCGGATGGTTATGCGGTTAAGCGCCCGATAGTCATTGCAGAGTCTCAGCTCCCTGCACTTCTTCTTAACAAAGAGCACAGGGGCTGAGGTCGGGGATCTGGAGGGCCGAATGAAACCCCTCTGCCGGTTCTTGGCCAAAAAGTCCCAGAGGGCAGCCTGTGGCTCAGACAATGAGTAAAGCCGGCCCGCGGGCAGGGGAGCATCAGGCTTGAGATTAATCCCACAGCCATAGGGCCGATGGGGCGGTAACTGGTCCACCCCCTTCTCCTCGAAGACATCTACAAACTCCTGGTGTTCCAGGGGAATGGCAGGAGTCCCCTCGGTGCTGGCGGCCCCCAGCAGTGCCTTGACAGTCAGGTGTGGGCAAGGTTCCCGGAACTGGAGTCGCTGGCGAGCCCAGTCTATCATCGGGTTGTGCCACTCTAGCCAGTCTATCCCCAGCACCAGCGGGAACCGGGGCATCTTGGTGATATCCAGGTGCAGCCGCTCCTGGTGCTGACCCACAAACATGGTTGGAGCGCCGTCTCTTGGATCACCGGGCCCAACTGCAGCAGCCGTCTGTCGATGGCTTCCACGGACATGGGCACCTTCTTTGCGCGGAGCGGGACCTGCTGCTGGGCTGCAAAGTCAATGTCCATATAGGAGCGGGAAGCCCCTGAGTCCACTAAGGCATGGGGCAGGAGCCACTGCCCCACCCGCAGCTGCAGCTTGATTGGCAGCAGCAGGTGCTGGAGTCCCTCTCCTGTTGGCCTGTGGGAAGATGCGGCATGCCCCAGGTCGCTCGGCTGACACTGACCTGGGGCTGCCTGTTTCCCGGAACCGATTGCTTTTCGGGGCAAGACCTGGTGTAATGCCCCGGCCCGCCACAGTATAGGCACAGGTTGGCCCGGCGCCTCTTCTCCTTTTCCTCTCGAGTAAGCTGGGGCCGGGCAGCCCCCAGCTGCGTTGGCTCTGGTGCGGTTCGGCTGAGGCCACTAGGGAGCCAGCGAGTTGTAGGTGTGGGAGGCCGGTGGCGCCCTAGCCCGTGATCAAAATTTCCCCGTCGGGCCTGGCGCCTGTCCTCCAGACGCCCATCGATGCGGAGGCACAACTGGATGGTTTGCTCCAGGGTGGTAGGGCGTTCCACCCTGGCTACCTCATCCAGCATTGACTCAGACAGTCCCTCTAAATACTGGTCACGCAGGGCAGCCTCATTCCAGTCTAAGTCCTGGACGTAGAGCTGGAACTCTACTGTGTACTCTGCCACCGACCCCTTGCCCTGTTGCAGCCGCCTGACCTGCCGGTTGGCCCTGGCCAGGGCTTGAGGCTCTTCAAAGGCACTCCTGAATTGTGTCGAGAAGGCGGGGTAATTATTCAGGAGTGGAGGGTCCGCCACCATGAACGGGGTGGCCCACTTGGCTGCACGGACCTTCAGAAAACTGATGAGGAAACAGACCTTGGTTTGGTCTGATACGAAATCCCTCTCCCGTACCTTCATCTATAAAGCACATTGTCCCAAGAAGGCAGGGAAATCCTCAGGCTTGCCCTCATATTTTTCAGGAGGGCTCACTGGACACTTGCTGGGCACGGCAGCCACTGTGGCCAGTTGCATTTGTAGCTGGCTAACAAGCCCCACAAGTTGGTCTACTTGAGTAGCCAGCATCTGGTTTTGGGCTGACAAATTAGCCATAGCATCGGCAGCTGGGTTAGTCATGCTGCCAAAACAAACACGTGTGTGTGTGTGTGTGTGTGTGTGTGTGTGTGTGTGTGTGTGTGTGTGTGTCTCCCTCCCTCCCTCCCTCCCTGCATTTGTTTGGTGGTGGGAGCAAACTGTGCTGGCTAGCCTTGAGTATCAGGTTACACAGAGCCTCTGCTTGTGAGCTGCAGGCAGGAATTCACTCACCAGCTGTAATTTGAGCAGCAAATACAGCCAGAAGACACGCTGAAAGGAAAAGCTGAGAGAGAAGTCCAGGGTTCGTTTGCCGAAGTCAGAGTTAATCCAGAAGATAACCGATATTCCAAAGCCAGGTCAGGGGTGGTAACAAGTAGGTCAGCGCGAAGTCAAAGCCGGGTCCAGGAGTCCAGAAGTCAGAGTAACAATAATCCAAGCAAGGTCAGGAAATCAGGAATCAAGTCAGGAAACCAGAGTGGTCGTGAAGCCAATATGCTACGTTGCTCCCACAACCCACTCACCGCTCTGCTGGTTATTTATTAGGAGTTTAGGAGCTGTCATCTGGGTCCTGCAAAGACTCCACTTCTCTGCGTAAATCTCTTGCAGCTAACCGGGCATTTCTCCTTCTGTCCTTTAAGGCGAGGCGTACATGCCTCTGTCTCTGCCCTTTGGGTGATTCAGGTGAGCTGGGAGTCTGATGGGATCCAGCTGGCTGCTGGCTAGAGGGTGGGGACAAACCACCATCCCCGGCTTGTTCCCCTGTAGCCTCGGTTATTGGCTGCTGGCTAGAGGGTAGGGACAAACCACCATCCCCAGCTTGCTCCCCTGTAGCCTCGGGTATTGTCAACTCCCCACTGCCCTGTGGTGCTGGGTCTTCATCTGGGGCCGTGCCTGTGTCTTGGACCTCGTCTGGTTCAGTCCCCTGGGGGTTCACCAGGGGCATCTCATCTTCTGACTCCTCACTGAAGTCCTGGGGCAGAGGCTGAACCAGGACAGCAGGCTTCTTCACCTTTTGTTTCTTATTTCCAGCGTTATTTCAGTTACATCTCCGCACGCAGGACCACAACTAAGGTCTGTGTCACCCGGGGCAAACATGGATTCCGTGCCCCTCCCCCATGGGTTGGTGAGGGAGGTGTTGTCATTTTGGTGCCCCCCCAGCGCGGCACCCGGGGCACATACCCTGGTTGCCCCCCCCCCCCCCAGTTGCGGCCCTGTCCGCACGTTCCAAAAACAACCTGGAAAAGTGCTTCAGACCTTGGCTTCTTTTGTCAGACTTGTGTAAGAGTCTGAAAAAGGACACAGTTGCTTTAATGGCCAGCAGAGAAGTCCAATGTTCTCATGAAGTCCAAAGCATTTCTTACTAATCATTTCAGCAGGATCCATCGCTGTATTTTAAATCCCCTTATCATTTAAGCTAGCTCAAAGCCAGAACCTCCTGTAAGCCACTGGGATTTTTTGGGGCGGGTGGGGGGAGAGGGCTTTTTTCTGTGAGTTTGTACAGTTAATAAAATATGATCCCAACTGAAGGGCACACATAATTCGGTTAATTGCTCCACACTACAGTACATTGCTATTTGGAATCGGTCTGTTTCTTTTCACTGCAACAGCATGGAGATAAATAAGCAATTTTCATACATATTACAAAACATAAGCATGCCTTAGCCTAACTCATATTCTTGTGATTAATAATCCAAAGCATTGGGATGAAATATGTCCAACCATATAAAATGCCATTTCATTAGTCCATTCATTTAGGTGTGAAATATCACTGCAATGTGCCTTGATTGGAACAACAGAACCAACAGCAGACTAGGAAATGTGAGGTAAAGTGGACAAGCTGAGAATAAACCAAAAGGCAATATAGACCATGGCACTTCTGTTCAGGCCATAGTAGCCTTGGGTTAATCAGGATCTCTTCCCATCCTCTTCAAGCTAATGCATCCATTCTGTCTTGTTTATTAAAGGACAGAAAAACCACCCTGAAAAATGAAATTCACTTAGGTTTTCATACTCTGCTGCACAATCACCACCCAGCAAATTCTTCATTAAGAGAGGTAATTACTTTAATGAAGATTAAATATAATTTAAAATCCACATTCATCTTTATCTACCTATTGCAGGTCAAAATTAAAAAAAGAACTGGAGGGCTCCTTGCAGGCGGGGAGGGGGGAATCTCTCCTATCCAATAAGAATTCAGCCCATAAGTTCTTAATTCCCCCCAATCTTCATCTACCTCAAAATCTCATCCATCAGTGTCTCTTGCCAGCAAGTTCAAAAGTAGGAACTTCTGCTGATTTACTAGCATTCTGTTTTTACAATGATCAACCAAGCGTGTAGGACGTGTAGTAATTAAAATCAGAAAAGTACAGTAATCACACATTTCACATTATTGTTTGTACCAAGGCCGGGCTTAAAAGAACATATTTAAAAGATGAAGAAGCAACAAGAAGAGAGTCTGTCTTTTTCGCAGTTACTCATTTGCCACTCAGGGCTAATCTGAGCAATACTTTAAACGCTAAACAAGAAGCTGCCTGTCTGGGTTTTATTTCCTAGAGTGTAAGTAAGCATGCAGAGGTCCAATCCTAACAAAGTCGCTACACTTGGGATGGGGGCAAGAGCTTAAGCCAGTTTGTATGATCTACAACATACAAACAACAACAATAATTTAAAAATAGTTTAAAAAATAGACTCACTCAAGTTGAGCTTTTTTTACTTTTTTTTTAAAAAAGTGAGAAAAGTATAATAGAAAAAGTAAAATACAAATTTGAAATATAATATATCATTACAACAATAAACAGTTTTATTTATTTATTTATTTATTTATTATTTAAATTTATGACCGTTACAATTCTATATATATTTATCTGATGCAAATATGATGCAAATATACAGTATATCTATATTTATTTCTAATACAGTTAAATGACCGTGGAGTCCATGGTGCTCCTTGGCCTGCCAGATGTACCCATGGAGGCAGAGAAGAGGCGGGATCTGGTCCTTTACAGAAAAAGCTTGCTGACCCCTACACTACATTAATGTAGAAATTGAGCAAAAACAATGCTAACAGACAACCCGGATGGATATAATAGTCTGTCTTGTGGTGATCTAAGTCAATTTTGACTCCTAAAGCAGGGTTTAAATAAAAGGTTCTGATAAAAACAAAGGCCTTTTGACAGTAAAGCAGCATGTGCAGAAAATCACAACAGCCCCAAAATGATGATATAGATCCAGTAACAAAAACATGAATATGAGACCCTAATGCACTTCCTGTGTCCTAATGTCTGATGCATTTAGATAATTGGCACCGTTTTCCTCATCCCCATGGACTTCCAAAAGCCAATGTTTATATCGAAGAACTTGGCTCACAGATCTCCCTTATTATTATTCAATTATCCCTTCCCAATTGAAAACCAGGGTCAGATCAACATATGCCACATAAACCCATTTTGCACATGTTTTTAGACAAAAGAAAATACAGGTAGTCCTTGTTTAATGACCACAAATGGGACCGGCAACTCCATCACTAAGCGACACATTAGTTAAGCAAGACATCACATGACTGTGACAGGCTTACGATCTCAATTCCGCTGCGGTTGTTAAGCAAGACATCACATGACAGCAAGTGGTGATTTCACTACCCGCTTCTCCATTGACTCTGCTTGTTGGAAGCCAGATGTGAAGTGTGCAAATGGCGATCACATGACTGCAGGGACACTGCAATGGTCATAAGTGCGAAGACTGGTCATAAAGTTACTTTTTCAGTGCTGTTGTAACTTCAAACGGTCACTAAGGAGGGCAGTCATTAAGCAAGGTCTACCTGTAAAGAACAAATGAGTGATCAGTAGTGAATCTATCTTTTAAAAAGCTCATTTGTTCTTCTGTTATAATTTGCTCTGATGCAGGTGGGCCTTCCTCTTTGCCTAAAGTAAATAGCTACATTTCCTGGATGCTGCATTTTGGTCAGACTTCACACCATGCACAATGGTCCATATGCAGTCTCCAGAAACTCATCCCAACATTCAGTAACAGCAGAAGCATCTGAGATGGCTTGATAAGCTTGATAAGCTGCATTACTGTAGACAAAGAAGCTACAGGTAGTCCTCGTTTAGAGACTGCCTCATTTAGCAACCGTTCTAAGTTACAACGGTGATGAAAAAGTAACTTTGCGACCAGTCCTCGCATTTACAACCTTCGCAGGTCTATAAAGCAAAGGAAAGCTGAGTAAGATCGTAAGCACAGTCACAGTTTCACTTAGCAACTGCTTCACATAATGACCAAGTTGCCGATCCCAATTGTGATCACTAAGCGAGGACTACAGTAACATACTGCCACTGCAGTATGTAGGAATCTAGCCCTGTAAGAGCCCCAGTATTTAAATTCTGTGCCTTTTCCTCCTGCCCTTTCAAAGTCAATGGACTTCGGGCCATTCTGTTCCTCCCCTTGAGATTTGGGGATGCGTGTTCCATGTTTACATACCGATTCTATCCACCAGAGGATGATTTCTGCCTTGCCAGCTTCAAACCTTCACTTTGGGAGACAAATTGGTCTATAATTAACTGACTAATTTTTATCAGTCTTCTAAAATCATTGGGATCAAAATACTTTGTTCCAATTCTCCAGCCAGTTGGCCAGAATTAATGCACGTAAATTGGTCAGAATAGGACCTGACCAATAAGTATGATTACTTTTCTTCTTGCTCTGGTAAGAATAGATTTTGGGGTCATGCCGTGAAACTAAAAAGACTCAGGAAAAACAAAAAAAGCAGCTCATACAGCAAATAGTTCAACTATGAAATTCATTTACAAGACGTAGGCATGAGTGCCCATTTGATTGCTTTAAAATGGGATTAGACCATTTAATGAGAGTTATCAATAAGAACAATTTATTTTGGCTGTGTACTGTATGTCTGCAGGTTTAGAAGCAATATGGTAGTATAACAGTAATATCAGTTGCTGGGTAACACAAATGGACATTGCTATTTGTTTGTTTGTTTTACACAATTTCTATACTGCCCCAATCATAAAGCTCTGGACCACTTATAGGTCAGATGTCGTAAAACTATTAAAAGAATAAAATTAGATAAATAAATAAATAAATAAAATAAAATAAAAGATACCCAGTTGGTAACACATGGCAATAGAATCCCCCCAAAGCTGATTGTTTTGACTTCTGTCCTAAATATTAGCAGGAAGGAGGCCATAACATTGGGGAGCAAGGTATTCTCAAAGGCTTGGGAAATTTCCTGGTCTCCACACCCTTGGTTTCTTGGGATTAGGTGATGGAGTTTTGAAGGTTAATAAAAGAACTCCAAGCAGCTAACAACAATCTTGCAGAGTAGAAGCGTGAACCAGCAGGGACTTGCACGTTAAGCTTAATTACGTTCAGAAATAAATTCAGTCTTCACACATTAGTTAGATGAAGAAAAATAGAGATAGCTTACATTTATTCAGTAGATCTGGATACAAGTAGATTCATAGTAGATCTGCATGCAAGCTAGATGTAATGGACGAGAGCTGCATTGTGCAGCCCTCCTGCTTGCAGGTGTGCCCAAGGAGTAATGGAGGTTGTTAATCCCCCAAACTCAAGAAGAAGAAGGAAGTGGAAATCAGGTGACCCATGTGACGTCCCACAAGCACAATAGAGATGTGTTTTACTAGAAAAGAAAAAAAAACCCTTATGCTTATGAGACAATGCTGAGTTGACCCCTGATGATTCCAACATTAGGGATATATAGAGGAAATCTTCATAAAGGATTGGCAGATTCTACCTGGAACAGACCATTCCCAAGGTTTCCAGAACCTAAGCCAAAGGACTTGATAATCA
The DNA here is from genome assembly GCA_023362775.1 of Charina bottae. Classification (NCBI taxonomy): domain Eukaryota; kingdom Metazoa; phylum Chordata; class Lepidosauria; order Squamata; family Charinaidae; genus Charina; species Charina bottae. Next base: position 190,766,742 of record JALMGJ010000002.1, on the reverse strand, counting down.
GCATTTTGAATTGTACCTAGAAGCTAATAGATAACCACTGCTGTGATCAAAGTAGTGCTATTCTGCTAAATCAGCTTTCATCTGTCAGCCCACAGGACACAGCATTCTGCTTCAATTAATGTCTCCAAATAGTCCTCAAAGCCTGAAATAGAGTACATTGCAGTAGTCCAGGCCCAAAATGAAGTGAGCCCAAACCAGAGTGCACAGCTCCAAGAAAGGTCACATCTGGTGCAGGAGCGAAAATTGGGTGATTGTTCTCCTGACCATGGCTTCCACCTGCTATTCCCTCAAGAGCTATGAGCCCAAGAGAACCCCAGATCATAGACCTGCCCTTTCAGATCTCCATCCAGAGTCAAAGTTGCAGCTTCTAAGGAACTAGATAGTTTCTGAACAAATGCCCATTTTGGGATTCAAGTCATATCTTTCCTGTGGAGTTCCATTAGATATTTGGTTAGCCACTACAGATACAGAATACTTAGTTGGATAGGCCTTGATCTAATTTAGGATGCCTTTCTTGCATTTTGATGTTCTGATTAAATTTAAATAATTTGGTAGCCTTGCCATTTGCCAGAAAAACAAATACAGTTTGATATATTTCATTATAGACAGTTATAGATGGTTATTTTCTTAAACAGAGGATCGTACAACTAAATGATCAAAACTGTGAGTAGCATTAAAAGTTGTGATAAATTTAGTTTCCACAGAAAAATATCATCTTATGATATATTTCTCTCCCAAGTTTCTTGACGTTTGTTTTCATTGAGAGCACCTTTAAACCAAATCCTAAGAACCAGCATTTCTGAGATGATTACATGACTGATGTTAATGTGAGGAAGGAAGGAAGGAAGGAAGGAGGGAGGGAGGGAGGGAGGAAGTATGGCAAGACAGTAAATCGAAATTGCCACTATTGGACTTCTATACAACAATTAATTATTGTAAAACAAATGTGATCAATTATGCTCCCTCCTTTATTAGCTATGAAGGTGAATTGCATACTCTGAGCACAAATTACACATTTTCACCTGATACTTGTAGAGCCGTTTCCCACCCCAGTTTATTAATCACTATATCCCTTGATTATAATTTACAGGTTATTATTCAACTCTAAATCATTTGCTCTAATTAGGTTAATATCATCAGCCAAATATTTATATTCCAGAAGATTGCAGCCCAAACAGCTTACAAGTTATCAAATGAATAGTAATTAAATTCAGAAGCAATTCAAGAAATCATAATAGGGACAATTAAAAAATACATAACCATTACATGCTATTAATTATGTTATGTTAACTAATAATAAAATATATTTCACAAATTGAAAATAGATACATGATGAAAATACCAATCAATCCATAACACTTTGAAAAGAAAACGTAAATAAAATAATGGGGGGGCGGGCTTGGCAGCTAAATTCTATGAAGAATAATTAAAGGAACTGTATATGTTTAGTGCAAAGAAGAGAAAGCTAAGTGGAGACATTATAATAGTCTTCAAATACTTCAAGTGTTGTAGGGAAGCAGGTATAAATTTATTTTCCATAACTTCCATAGAACCAATGGATAGAAGCTTTACAAAGGGAGGTCCAAAATCAAAATAAGGAGTGTTGGAAGAAATTAAGATCTCTCCCTGCCCACCATGTTGTCTCCCCCCAGAACACTGTCTTCATGCAATATTGCCTTCCCCTTCAGCAAGTTAAAAGGTTAAAAAGTTACAAAATAGAATGGGTTCATACAAAGAGGATGCCAGAAAATTAAAATATGACCGGAAACCCCAACTGTTTAAACAAAAAAATCCCCTTCAGACTGTTTTTGCCTTCCTTTTATCCCATTTACCAGTTAACTTTTTTTAAAACTTTGCTGATAGTTAATAAATAAGCATCAAGCTGTTTCACCACAGAGAAAGCAGACAACGACAGCTATGGAGGGTTCCTTGATGTGTAGAGGAAGGGAATCTGGTCTGAGAAAAAGTTATTAAAGGGATTTTTTTTCTTTTTCTTTTTTTGCATAAGTTTTATTAGGTTTTTAAATATACAAAGCTAAAAGTTAAAGATGAAACGGAAAAAGAAATACAAATTAAAAGAAAAAGAAAAGAAAAGTGCAGTAAAGAAAAGAAAAAAAAATAAAGAAAGAAAAAGACATACATAGAAATTGGATAACCTCCGATCCATCTATGGTCATAAGAATAAAGTAGATAGTTTGTTTTAACATGCTGGCTATTCATATAACATTCATATATTTTTCCTTGTCTATTATATACTATTTATCTATAATCTAATCATCAAAACCCCATGTTTAGCTTTACTCCTCCTGCTTTTTGCAAATAGTCCATCAAAAATTTCCACTCATTAAAGAATAATAATTTAAATTTTTTCTTTTAGTAGGCAAATCAATTTGTCATTTTCTGCGATTTCTAGTAGTTTCAACATCCATTCCTGTATTTTTAATACACTTTAATTTTTCCAAAACTATACATATGTAAGTAAAGAGAAAATTTTTTTTCTATTTGTGCGTCCCAAATTCTAGATAAAAAGAAAAAATTCTAGTTTAAGTCTTTTAATTTATACCCAACCATACTATTATACTATGCATATAGAAATAAAACGAAAAGAATTTTTCTATTTATACAACCCAGATTCCAAACAGAAAAGAAAAAATTCTGGTTTAATTCTTTTAAGTTATACCCAACCCTACTGTTTTTGATCTCTCACTATAATATTTCTTCAGATTTTGCTCTTTTGTAATTTTTCTCACAAAATATCTTGGCAATTTTTTATCTCTAACGTAACGTGAGTCAACTCTGAAAATTTTATCTATCTCAGAGTCCATGTCTTCTTCTTCTATCTCTAAATATTGAACTAAAGTATCAACTATATATTTTCTCATATTCTCATCTAATTTTTCTAGGGCTCCTCTCAGACTCAAAATAAATTCTTCTTCTCTCATTTCTGCTAATACAATAGCATCTAAATTATATTCCATAGTAATAGAATCTGATTTGATCTCCAATTTCTTAACCTGGCCTTGTGTCTCTTTAAAATCCCCTGGAAAAATATTTGCAATTTCTTTGACAATCTGTATTTCATTTCTAAATTCTTTTTTTGAGTCTTCCTTCATCACTTCCATTTTCTCTTCTACTTGTTGATCTAGAAGATTGTCCATTTTTTTGTCTATTTTTATATCTAAAGAAGTAATTAAGTCATCCATCTTTTTCTCCAAGGTAACAGTTAAAATATCCATCTTTTCCTCCAAGGCAGTAGTTGAATCATCTATTTTTTGATTCAGTGCTGTAATTGCATCCAATATTTTTTCCATATCTGATGTTGGTACTTCTGAAGGTGCAGCCATGGACTCCATTTCCTTATCTCTATCCCTCTTCACTCTTGCAACTGCAGTAACCAGGTTATATATAATATTCCTGTATAGAGAAAAAAAGAATAACAGAAGACAAAAGAAAACCACTATAAACAATAAAAAAAAAGAAAAAGGAAAGAAGAGGGATAAAAAATTATTAATGATTCAAAAGAAAAAAGGGAGAGGGAAAAAAATCCACATACAATAAAAAATTTTAAAAAATAAAAATAATACTGCCTTTTCTTAATAGATGTTGCATAAAAAAAGGGCAAAATGTACTTTGGTAAAATCAACAGTTCTCACATGAAAAAAATAAAAGATAAGAGTACAACGGGTAAGTCCTTTAGTTGTAGTCAAAATATCCTTGAAAATGTAATAACAATCCAGTTCTCAGGCAAACTTATAATCACAAGTCCCAAAGAGGAGAGAGAAGAAAAGAAAAGAAAAAAAGAGAGAGAAGGGGGGGGGGGGAAGGAGAAAGCCCCAACTCCAAATATCTTCACTCTCCAAGACAAAAAGCAACAAGAAAGTCCACTAGAATCCCATATAATAAGGAAATTCCAAAAACTGTTCAAAACAAAGATATTCCAAAAATACCCATTATAATCCAAATAATTTCCAAACGCATTACAGGAAAAAAAGGAAAAAAAATACCATCTCAAGATGAAAAGCAGAAAAGAAAAAAATAAGATAAAAGGCAGACCATTAACCCATTTGAATTCAAAATCCAGAGCGGAAAATAGATTAGTCCCACTTCAGTAAATAAGCCATTCGTCAATAGTCAATATCACTCCATTTCACTTCCAAGTAAAGTCATTATTCTTTAAGCTCCCACCATTTCTCAAGTCTTCTTTAGCAAGAAAGTTACACAATCACCAGCAGCATCAATCATGTCCATAGAAGGATCTTAGCAGATAATATGTAAAATTAAAATAAACACAAATATAAAACAGTGACTAAAAGTGCTGAATTTAGGTGCTACTTATCTGAAAAGATTTCGCTGTTTCCTGCAGAGCAATAACGATGGTCCTTCCAGTCGCTTTCGTCGCTTCAATTTCCTTTTTCCCGTGGTGGAAAAACGGGAATTGGGAAAGAGCGATGGTTCGGGCGACCCTTGTGGTTTATCTTCTGATCCCCTTTTCTTCAAAGGGGAGATTTCAGCAGTTTTATTTCTTTAAAAACCGCTGCAAGCAGGCAAACAGCAGAGCCGAGCCAGGAGCGCTCGGTTCAGCGCACCGGCGTCTTCAGCACCCGGAAGCAATCTGAGGGGATTTTTTTTTTCATGCTCTTTAAGGACTGTCATTAAGCCTATTTAACCAACAAATTCTATTCCAAAGCAATCTCATCCCTCCAAACCCAAAAAAGAAAAAAATATTCTTTTATTGATTATGCTAACAATTCATTTAATAAACATCTTATTTTTTTATTCATGCTATAAATCTCTAGTGTCAATCCCACACTTATGCCCCATCAATTAATTTACTTAGTACTTATAAGGTAACAGGGGGGCGCGGTGGCTCAGCGGGTTAAACCGCTGAGCCGGTAGTCTGCCGACCATAACGTCGGCAGTTCGAATCCGCGTGGCGGGGTGAGCGCCCGTCACTAGCCCCAGCTCCAGCCCACCCAGCTGATTGAAAGCCTAGCAAGTAGATGAATGGGGACCACTCACGTGGGCCAATTTGCTGGCGTCCTTTTCGGAGGGTCGCCCTCGAACCGAGAAGAAAAGCTGGTTCCCGTGGATGCGATGGAGGACGGCAGAGGACGACGGATCCCGAAAAAAAAAAAAAAAAAAACATCAACTTCCTGGACGTCAGCAGCCGGCTCGGAAGCAAAGGTTCCTGGGACATGTAGTCCGACCTGCGATTGAAGAGCCGGTTCCCTCACCCCCCTCCCTAATTGCGCGGGTACTATAAGATGATGTATAATTGAAATATATATGTACTGATTGTAAGCCGCCTAGAGCCCTCCATTTAGGGAGGGGATAGGCGGGGTATAAATAAGATAAATAAAATAAATAAATAAAAATAAACAGCAAGTTTAATTTCTGTAACTTTCCAAAACAATGTGGCAAGGAGTTGCATAGACCAATTATATATTTTTCAAGGGACAATAGCAGTAACCCCCCTATCCTAGATCCATTTTGCCAGACACATCCCAGCAGCCTCTCCGGGAGCTGCCCATATGGGAGAGAGGTGTGATAATGCATATGGCAGAGCAGAATACAAACCTAATAGAGCCACTATATTAGGCTTAATTTAATGTTTGCCTAATGCATTAAAGTATGTACTTCTGCGTGGTTAAGGGGGCGTGGTGGCTCAGCAGGTAAGATGCCAGGCTTGTCGATCGGAAGATCGCAAGTTCAGAGGTTCGAGACCCGAGTGCCGCATGACGGAGTGAGCTCCCGCACTTGCCCCTGATCTTGCCAGCCTAGCAATTTGAAAGCATGCAAATGCAAGTAGATTAATAGGTACCACTTCGGTGGGTAGGTAACAGCGTTCCACGTGCGTCATGCCGGCCACATGACCCCAGAAGTGTCTTCAGACAACGCTGGCTCTTCGGCTAACAAACGGAGATGAGCACCGGCCCCTAGAGTCGGACACGACTGCACAAATGTGCGGGGGGAACCTTTACCTTTACCTATGTACTTCTGCATACTTATTTATTGCAGGAAGTATTTATATATTGGATGCAGCTAAGTTTGTTTTTTTTAAAGGCCTGGTAGCCTATCAGTTACGAGGTTGCCATGTATTTTTTTATAAGATCTTTATCTTTCACATATCTGATCTGCTCATATTTAGTTCTCCCACAGTATAAACCCCCCTTTTCTCTCTGACATTATGTGATCTTTATTTCTACCACTAAACTGTTCCACTACCAGGCGAACGGTAATACGGCCTTGATCAAACCCAGCACTGGCACACTGCTGTCCTCTATAACCTTATGCTGCTGTTTGAGCCCTTAAGTCCCAATGTACAAATTGCAGATTCAACCATTCGTGAGATCAGTCTCTTTGCTGAAAGTGGCTATTAAAAAGAGCCATTGTTATGTCCCTTAATGCTATATCAAGGCAGACAATAAACCCGCATCCCTTTGGTTATATTCATTTCCCTAAGAATTGAGGCTTTACATCTAAAGGTAAAATAACTTATTTTCTCTGTAACAATAGCCAGAGTATATCTTCTTGCACTATTTTCCCAGGAACTTTCTGAAAGACGTACAGGCATCTTGAACAGCCCATTTCCACACGTGGCGCGCTGACTGAATGCTAATAGCTTTCCTCTGCAGAATAGATCCTTTTTAATAGGCAGCACAAGTTGGGTATAAACTCTTTAATTGCCTTCAGAAAACACCGATTATCTTCCTGTGCCACCTATCGCAGAATACAAAGATGGTAACAAAAGCATTAACAGAGCACATTATCGGCCATTAAAAACAAAGAACTCCTCAGATGTGACTAAATTGACTTTTCATGTTCCTGTGTGAAACCGATTTGCATGCTCGCGGAGGTGCTGCGGAAACGTACACCCGTCCTTTGTCGGATGCAAATATCTTCATTAGGATTTTTGATCCATCTGCTTCCCCCCCCTCCCCATAAATCTATAAAAGAGCTATCAAAAGCAAGCGAGTCATTATTTGTTATTTCAGGGGAAGGGAAGGAAAAAGGAAAACTTCAAAATGCCTCTCCCTGAACCTGCACTGATGTCTTCTGACAGCTTGCTAGTTTCTGGGAGCTGTTACTAAGAAGTGAATTAAAACATACTGTCAATCCTGCCTCTCCCAGCTGTGTCTCAGAAGGAGGCGTCACCTGCAACCACTAACCAGAAAGTACAGCTTTGAAGAAAACTTCCCCTGACACATTCCACAGATAGTTTGAGGTCTGTTTTCCCACAAGGCCAACTGTTTCAACTGAGGACGGACAAAGCACTGCATCCACAAATGTATTTCTGATCATAAGTTTTGTTGAAATCCCCAAGAATGGTTAACTCTTTCAAAAATAGCCTCAACCCTTTATTTATCAGGGCTACGCTGTGCTTTGGAGTTCTTCTCCAAATGATGCTCATCCACACACTCCAAACCGCTGCTCAGCCCTATATATTTATTTAAACGCTTTTTATTTCACCTTTCAGCAAAGGGAGAGATGTGTGCATTCATTGAAATCCTGACTGTGTCATTGCTGTGTGTAAGTATTCTGTTCCATATAATTCTTCAATGAGTCATAAAAAAAAAACTTGAAAACCTGCCATTGCATTTTTAATTGCAATCCTACAACAACATCTGAATGAATTAAAGATCAAGATTGTTAGAAGTAAAAGGAAGGAATATGAAGTTAGCTTGTTTGACGAAGGTTAAAATAAGACATGTTTCTATAAAGCTCTGGTAACCCTTTACAGACTTTTTGCTGATGCCAGGACTGAAAAGTTGATGATTTATGGCAGAGCTTTCCAAACTGTGTGTCGGGACACGTTAGTGTGTCGGCTGCAGTGTCTGGGTGTGTCGGGACTGCTGCTGCCTCCAAGCCCTGCCAAGATTCCAGGCAGGTCCTAGTGCCTGCCTTGTGCCCTGCTGCCTCCAAACCTGCTGTGATTCCACGCAGGTCCTAGTGCCTGCCTTGTGCCCTGCTGTAAGAGTGTGTCGCGAAATGATGCATGTCTAAAAAGTGTGTCACCAACATGAAAAGTTTGGAAAGCTCTGATTTATGGATTTGCACATGGATAAGGAATGGGTTATGGGAAGAAGAGATATTTGTTTGTAACCTCATAGGGAGTGAAGAGTTATTAAGTTTGTTTATACTTGTGATGAAGATCGGAAGTCACTTCTTCATATATATTTTTTCTTTTTACCTTACTTTCTTCTTTTTCTTTATTTGCACTTTTTCTTTTTCCTTTCTATTTCTTCTTCTCTGAGTTTAGTTTGTATTTGCTTTTACTATTGTAATCAAAAGCTTCAGTAAAAATTATTTTTTTAAAAAGGTTATTTTTTTAAAAAAAAAGAAACCCTGCCATTGCTATCACTCAGATTTTGTACATTTGTTTCACTACATATTATGGGACTATTCCACAAAATGCATTTTTCTATGCAGCTGACCCTGTTATATAATTTTTCTACCAACTTTCACAAATATATGTTTTTTTCTACACAGCTCCCTTATATATGTTGTATTTAAATGCAACTTAACCCTAATATACTTCTTTAATATAACTTTTCAAAAGGGATGGTGATTTATACACAACTTATTATGTGCAATGTACATCAATTTTCACAAGCTATTCTAGCTAAGATGACAGAGAGACCTCAGGTACTTCCAATCCTGGCTGCTATCAGTACATAGCAGAGTCCACATGGCAGATAACAACGTTTCATCTGAAAAGAAATTGATGACAAATTTATTTTATAGTCCTTAGATGAGGATAGCTAATAGTTCCAAATCTTTTCTCTTCTCCCTTTCATCTGAGAAATACCCTACAAGTAGGTTAAAATGAGAATGATTTATTCAAGGTCACAGAGTGAAATTAATGGCAAGAGGGAGGGGTTGAACGTGAGACTCTCTATGGCTAACCATGGAGGAAAATGAGGTGAGAATGAATAATCTTTTCAGAGGACCTAGGAAATGTGTGGTTCAGCTCAGTTATCAGCTGGTTTTCTATTAACCGGAAGGCCACATTAAAAAAGATGGCAGCAAATCCCATCACTCCACTCCACAGACTTCCTTTTCATATTCTGTTTCCTCCAAACTAATAACAGAAAACCCAAACGGCCTGTGTGCCTGTTCACAGATAACCCTTCTCTAATTGAAGGACTCTCTGCTTTAAAGATAGCCATAAGGAGCAGCAGTCGTCCACTAACAGCTAGCATCTGGACAACAAACTAAGAAGGCACACAGATCATCTGTTCTCAGACTTTTCTGCAATTATGAAAGGTACAGAATTGCTACTTAAAGTATAGTGTTTATTTCTAAATGTGCTTCTCTCTCTCTCTCTCTCTCTCTCTCTGTCTCAAGAGAGAGAGAGAGAGAGCGCATATTGCAATTTTCTTATAAACCTGTGAATAGTTCTTTTTCTTTTTTGGCTTTGCATGGTAATCTTGGTGGTAATCTTCAGGATTTGTTTCAGGTATCATGATTTGCACAAAGTTACTCCAAATATTTGGGCTATTGCTCAGACTTTAAAAATCAGGTACTCACTTCTTCACATGTAACCCACCCTTCCTCCCTCCCTCCCTCCCTCCCTCCCTCCCTCCCTCCCTCCCTTCCTTCCTTCCTTCCTTCCTTCCTTCCTTCCTTCCTTCCTTCCTTCCTTCTTTCCTTCCTCCCTCCCTCCCTCCCTCCCTTCCTCCCTCCCTCCCTCCCTCCCTTCCTTCCTCCCTCCCTCCCTCCCTTCCTCCCTTCCTCCCTTCCTCCCTCCCTCCCTTCCTTCCTTCCTTCCTTCCTATTTGTGCCCTGCCTTACCATCTCACAAGGCATCTAAAAATCAAAACAGAACATAAACAGCTAGTTCATCTTTATTGCCGTTTAAAAGTTGTGGCTGAAGGGGAAGGTGTTTGACTCTTACATTGAAGATACAATCAAGCAACATTTTGCTACATTCCTGGATATTTCATTGGAGAAGACAACAAGTAAAACACAAAGAACTTTAATTCTGGACCTATATAATGAGTAAGAAGTGGGGTTATGAGCTCTGCGTGCCAAGCAAAATCAAGGAAGCAATGACGTAACCGATTCAATTAGTCAACTGATTCAGTGGTGGAGATGGAATAGATGCAAAGATGTTAAGGGTGCTGAATTTTCATATGTATGTGTATACAGTACACACATACACACACATTTTATCTTTATGTTATCTTTATCTATCTTTCTATTCTGCTTTTATTGTATTTTGTAAGCTGCCCTGAGTCGTAACAAATTGGGGCAGACTCCACATCTCGCAAATAAATAAATAAATAAATAAATAAATAAATAAATAAATAAATATTCTGTTCTTGAGGTTTAGAATATTACCACTAATCTTCTTCTGTAACCTGCTTCCTCTGTACAAATTCTTTTTTTTTTTTAGAGTGGGGGTCTCTGGCAATAAATTAATAAAGTTAAGCTTCCTGTAGCTGGAGGAATGAGTGCACTGCCAGAGGAAATGCAATTCCCTAGCTTGGGTGTGATTCAGAAGAAGATTCTTTCCTGGCATATCTGATAAACACACCTCTGAAAAGGGAATATCTTTAAGAAAGCTGCTCCTTCACTTCTTAAGCTTTTTTATTTTCCTGTCCTGGTGCACCCCAAAAGCCATGCTTGGAGGGGGGAGGGGGAAGTGGGGCAAGGCACCCATCATTCAGCAAAGACCACTAGCTGGAAGCAAAAGATTAGGACAAACCCATGCAAATGCAATGCACGTGGGACTCTTTGGGTCCCAGATCCAGATGCAAAGCCAGAGCTCAGTGGCACAGACCAGGCTGGAAATCCCCAGTTCAATCCCCAGTGTGAAGGATCACATTGCAAATGACAAGAAAAGCCTAGCAACCTGGTGAGCTGCTGCCAGCCAGTGTGTGCAATACTGGGCAAGATGAACAGATAGTCTGACTTCATCTAAGGCAATGCCAGTATACGTATAGTGTTAAATAGAACACCTTTCCATGTGTAGGACATCCACTTCCATCACCACAACCCCCCACATTTTGAACAGCCTTGGGTTCAGACTTTTTTTTTTTTTTTTGCTACTCCCCTCTAAATGTTTACTTGTCTTCTTCATTTTGGGGGAAAAAAAATTCAGCTGCTGCTAAGCAAGTGTCTGCATGACCTTTGCTGAACAGCAAAGACTAAAGGAAACAGCAAGACACTTGCATTGTAGCCCTTCTAAAGATTAGATTAGATTAAATCAAGGTATTTTATTCCTCCAAGCTAGATGGATCAGAAAAGAAGTGACCTAACCTGACCTCTTTCTAAGCCACAAGGTGGTGGTGGGGGGATGGCTATCATCTGGCTCTTTTACTGACAACTAAATGATATGTACCAAAGGATTAGAACTAAACTTAGAGATTTGAGACACAATATCAAAAGTGGTTGCAGAGATGAATGGTCCTAAACTGGGACTGTTGGGTGGAGAGAATCAAGTTTCTATATATACTAGAAAGTACAGCTTTCTTTCTATGGAAGCACAGATACATTCCTGGTTGCATCCTTCCTGAATCCAAGAATGTGACCTTCTTCCTGAATCCAAGCAACGTTATAGAAAGTAATTCTCCTAAATTGCAGATGTAATTCCAACTACAGAATATATTACATTTTTAGACTTAGAGGATACAGCAATATCTTGGAAGGAGCATTCAGACTCTCTTCTAAAATCCCATCCAAGAAAATGCATGACTCACTAACCCAGAGCTTTCCAAACTGTGCGTTGGGAGACATTAGTGTGTCAGCTGCAGTGTCTGGGTGTGTCACGGCTGCTGCTGCCTCCGAGCCCTGCCAGGATTCCGCGCAGGTCCTAGTGCCTGCCTTGTGCCTGGCTGTAAGAGTGTGTTGCAAAATGATGCCCTGCTGTAAGAGTGTGTCGCAAAATGATGCATGTCTAAAAAGTGTGTCACCAACATGAAAAGTTTGGAAAGCTCTGCACTAACCATTTAATCAGAGGTGGACAACACATAGCTTTTCAATTATCACTGAACTAAAACTCCCAGCATCTGTCCTCATTCATGACTTTTGCTGAACAGTAAAGACTAGTTTCGTGTTATCTGGGGCTGCTGGAAATTGTGGTTCAACAACCTCTGGAGGGCATTAGATGTAGTAACAGTATTTACCAATACAATTTAGGAAAGTGGAGAATGGTAGAGGGGAAATAGATAGGACAGGGCTGAGAGGTAGCTCTGTTGACCAGGGAAGAGGAAGGGGGTGGGGGTTAGGGCTATCCAGAAGGATGGCAATTGAATGTAGAAATATTTTGGTGGTGATGAGTAGGGAAAGAGATGATGGAACATGATAGGTAGGCCATTCCAGGAGAAGGGTGATGACCAATTTGGTGCCAGCTGCCTCAGTTTGTGGTCTAGGCAACTAGACTACTGATGAACTTGACCTCAGACTTCTGCTGATAAACACCAGGTCCATCCATAATAAAAATATACTTTTCCATGATTTAGTCATGGGCAAGCGTGTGGACACAGCCTGTATTACTGAAATTTAGAGGAGGTAGCAATATTGCCCTCTCAGAGATCTATCAGGTTCTGCTTGTATACTGCCTACACTGCTGCATGGCAGAGTTCCTTCTCGAACTCTTAGACTCCATCACAGAGCTAGTTTAGGAGCCTCCCCAGCTTTTGGTGTTGGGGATCATCAATCTTCTAGCCTTGGTGGGAAAAGCTCAAGATCTCATGTCCTCCATGGGCTTGTCCCGGGTAACCACATGGCCAATTCACGCAGACAGTCACAGATTAGCTCTGGTGTCTCCCTTGGAGCAGATCTGCAGATGGAGGACACTTCAGTGAGTCCTTTGCCATGGTGGGATCACTTCCTGATTCAGGCAAGTTTAGTCATGGTTTTTGATCTCCGCAGGATGATGGACCCATTTAAGATAGTCCACTCCAGATGGATCCTATTAGATTCCAAAGCTCCTTTGTTTATTGAGAAGCTGCAAGAAAGGAGCTTCCTGTGGAAAATGGCCGACTGAACAACTTTGCCTGTGAGCTCCATAGGCAGAGCTGGCAGCGTGGTAGTTTTTTTTGGGCACAGACAGGTTTTTCTGTGGCCCCAAGTGTTTTTCCGGATTAAGGAAAATGCTGAGAATTGACCCATTTGTCCTCCAGACAGTGAGTTGTAGCCAGGAGATCATAGACAGTGTCTGTGACCGAGTGGTAAGACTACACTGGGAGGCTGGGATTTAATCTTTTTCTAATCCACGTTTGCATTCCCTTATTAAAAAGGGAAATAAGTCGTTGCCTTTCCATATCTTAAACACTCAATTTGTTTTTTTAAGTTTTGTATCTTAAGAGAAGCTTTTTACAGTAAGAAAAAGCGGAATCTCTTGGTGATTATAGTTATTTTTGGAGATTTTTAACTATAAAAAAAAGTTTTGGCTTTTTTCCCCATCTGGGTTATATTCAGAGCTGTAACATTGCCTTTCCGTTGTTATCTTTGTGGCTAAATCTCAAGGTTGAAGTGTTTTATCTTTCTACACATTTCTTATTTTAAATTTTAGGCTTTCTGTTTACTTTTTTCCACTGTCTGCTAGTATATTTTCTTTGGTTAATTTTGGATTAATTCATTAACCTCTATTTCTGTGAGTTAACTTTTTAGGGTGTGTTATAATTTACTGTTTGAACAATGGAAGAGTTTAAAGAAGATCTCAGAGAATTACGTTTTCAGCAAGAAGATATTATTTCAAAGAGTTGTCAAACTATTATACAGACTATTTGGGACATTCGAGATGAGATTTTACTTAAAATGAAACAGCTATATGAAAATACTATGATAGAAGAAGACGACGTTGGAAAAGATGGTCTTTTTACTGTTGTGGGGGAAAATGGAAAACTCTCAACTGAAAACTCTGGATTGGTGTTTATGGGATTAAAACGATTGTTTAACTTTAGGACTGGAAAAGGAACTGCCAAGCGGGGGAAATGTTATGACTATTTCAATCAATGTTATGGGAAAGAAGAGTATGTTATGTGGGAGTTCTTTTTCTCTTTCACTGGAAAGTTTGTATTTTTTGAAGCTATTGGACTGTTAGATCTTTGTAAAAAAATGCTGTTGGTGTAATGGTGAAATATCTGAATGCCCTGGTATATTTTGAGGAGGGGTAAAAAATTAAGAATATTTAATTGGACTGATAATGAGGTTAACATGATTTATAGGATTTTTGATTTCTAAGACTTAAAAGATATTGACAAGTTCTGGTAATATTTTATACAGTTTTTAAGCATAATTAGGGTTAAGATCATTAATTATAAAGGTAGACAATTTATAAAAATTAAGAATATTTAATTGGATTGAGAAAGAGACTAATATGATTGTTTTATAGGGTTATAGATTTGTAAAACTTAAAGGGTATTGATAAGATATAATAATGTTTTATATTGTTTTTGAGATCTAATAGGGTTAAGATTGTTTATTATAAAGGCAGACAATTTATTTGTTTCTATAATTTGATGTTTATTGTGTAGACAGAAGTATATAGAATAGTAGTAGAAGGAAAAAAATTAAATGGATTATTTTTTAAGAGGAAGGGAAGTTTGAAGTAAAAAAATTAAATATATGTATATATATACACTGCTCAAAAAAATAAAGGGAACACTGAAACAACACAATGTAAGTCCAAGTCAATCACACTTCTGTGAAATCAAACTGTCCACTTAGGTAGCAACACTGATTGACAATCAATTTCACATGCTGTTGTGCACATGGAATAGACAATAGGCGGAAAGCATAGGCAGTTAGCAAGACATCCCCAATAAAGGAGTGGATCTGCAGGTGGTGACCACAGACCACTTCTCAGTTCCTATGCTTTCTGGCTGATGGTTTGGTCACTTTTGAATGCTGGCGGTGCTTCCACTCTAGTGGTAGCATGAGACGGAGTCTACAACCCACACAAGTGGCTCAGGTAGTGCAGCTCATCCAGGATGGCACATCAATGCGAGCTGTGGCAAGAAGGTTTGCTGTGTCTGTCAACGTAGTGTCCAGAGCATGGAGGCGCTACCAGGAGACAGGTCAGTACATCAGGAGACGTGGAAGAGGCCATAGGAGGGCAACAACCCAGCAGCAGGACCGCTACCTCCGCCTTTGTGCAAGGAGGGACAGGAGGAGCACTGCCAGAGCCCTGCAAAATGACAAGGGACTTGCAAGGGACTCTGGGCGGGTTACAACAATTGAAGTTTAAAAAAATACAAAAACAATATCTAAAATACATCTAATAATAAATTACATAAAATCCAAGATGGGGGGACTGTAGGATGGATTATATTACTACGGGGTCAGCCAACCCCAGGAGGCACTGCCGCCTCTGTCGTCCCAGGCCCGGCGGCAGAGCCAGGTCTTAAGGGCCTTCCGAAAGGCCAGGAGTGAAGGGGCCAGTCTCACCTCCGGGGGCAAGATATTCCATAAGGCGGGCGCTATCGCAGAGAAGGCACGCCTCCTGGACCCCGCTAGATGGAACTCTCTTGTCAAGGGGGTCTGAAGCATGCCCTCTCTGCATGCACGGGTGGGGCGGGCCGACGTTATTGGGACGAGACGGTCCCTCTATTCAATTCCCCCCCCCCCCGCACAGTCGTGTCTGACTCTAGGGGGCGATGCTCATCTCCGTTTCTTAGCCGAAGAGCCAGCGCTGTCCGAAGATGCTTCCGCGGTCATGTGGCGGCATGACGCACGTGGAACACTGTTACCATCCCACGGAAGTGGTACCTATTTATCTACTTGCATTTGCATGCTTTCGAATTGCTAGGTTGGCAATAGCTTGGGCGAGTGCGGGAGCTCACTCCGTTACATGGCACTCAGGTCTCAAACCGCCAACCTTCCGATCAACAACCCTGGTGTCTTACCCACTGAGCCATCGCGCCAATTATCTCACCCTAAATATTGTTTTCAATTGATTTCATCTTCATATTTCGAAGGCTGTAATAGTCCCTATTAGCTTATTTTAATGCATCAGTGTGAATAGTTTCAGGGAAATACATAAAAAAGGAGATCATCCATCATGTATAATGGCTTTTAGCAACCAAATTAACAAACCTACACAAACACACACATACCCTCACACAGAGGGAGTGAGGGGAGAGAGAGAGAGAGGCTCCTTTAGCTGACAGATGTGGGAAGGATTTATAAATGACAAATTTTTACCACTGCATTATATGGCATGCTATAATCCTGCTAATATGATATTTTATGGGATGAAGGCCCAAATGTTTTAACTAGATGGACACTTTATTTTATGCAAGGCTATAAATCAGCCTCAGAGAGTTAATAAATATATTTATAAAATGCTTGAACTGGTACACAGGCACATAAAAAACCCTTGCTGATGGTTTACATATGGCAGCAACTCCTTTGAATGGACTTTACCTTCCTTTTAAAGAACAAAGACATTTTGCTCAAAATACAAAATGTGCTGGCAATGGGAGATCATCATAAAAGTGCCTGTCAAAAAAATAAAAATGTTGTATGGTAAAATACATACCACCCTTACACTAACGCACCCACACAAGCTTAATGCTTGCTATCAAATCCATATTCTTTGTTGGACAGGGGCTTCTCTCCCTAAATCCATCCAAGGACCCCATTATTCTTGGTTCCCATATCTTAATTGTTGGTAAGCTTTTCCTAACGTTCATTTGAAAACTGCTTCCATGTAACTTTTGGACTACCCTATTTTCAAGCCGTTCAACTGGGGAAAAGGGTCATGACTCAGGGTGTTGGCAAAGCCAGAGAGTATAGACTTTAGCATCCTTTCCAAACTCTGTGTAGTAAAGGGAGAGTGACTTTTGACAGATAGAAAAACCAGGCAAAGGAATGTGGATTTAATCATTTAAATGCTCCCCATTTAAAGAGCTTCCAGAAAAGCCAACCGTGGCAACTTACTCCATCTTTTCCCATTTGACTGTAGCTGGATCAAGGACAACCTAGGCTACCTAGTGACACCGCAGTTTGTGATATGAATTCAGGTACAGGTGGGCTAGAAGATATTGTTATAATTCAAACGTTCATTGTACCCTAAAGAATCCTTGTGTTATCTCTTCTGAGGGACATAACTTTTTCCACTGGTGATCAGAAGCCCACATTCCCTCATCATTCCAATTCATTTAATATGGCTTTCAGTAGGCAATCTATATGCACTGCCAATGAGAAATAGACAGACTTCTCTGGGCTTGCCTAAGAAAGGAAATGCATAGTCAGGTTTAGCCCTCCAGGAATTTTCTGTTATCCCTTATAATTCAGGATATGTCACTGGCTGGAGAGAGGGGAAAATTGTTAGAGATATCAGGTTTCAACCAAGCACGTCTCACACAAGCTAGAAGGAGGAGGCAGCCTCTGCTGTAACCTAATCTTACTTGCTTTGTGTGGGAGGGGCTGAATCCCGGTTTCCTGTTTCCTGTTCCCTTATCTTTCTTCTTTCTGCTCGAATCTCCTACCAAGGAGGATGGCAGCTATGGCTCCCACGTTGCTCATACTTCCATCCAGGTGGGCCACATTAGAAGCATGTGGGTCACGTCAGAACCTTCTTGCTCACATGCATGGACCGTTTCTACTAAAGAACTGTGAGTTACAATAAAATTGTAAACTCTTTTTTATGTAACTTTACATTAACATGTGAAGTGTGTTTATTTTGTGTTTGAACTGATTAAGCCTTGTGCAAGTTTATGGGAACGCTTCTACTCTGCTACATACTAATAAGAAGCTGCGTAGAGTTCGGGTACTACCATCCCAGAATTCCTGCAAAAATAAGGCTGTTAGATTTGAGGAAATAAAAATATTTCCTAAGCAAAGCTGTTGATGTCCTGTCCTGGTGCCTGGAGGCTGTGGGGGTCTGAATGGGGAACAACAGGCTTCAACTAAACCCTGGCAAGACTGAGAGGCTTTGGGTTTTAGGGCCTTCCGAATGTGGGGTTTTAGCATCTCTGGTACTGGAGGGGGTGGCACTGCCCCAAACAGAGCTGGTGCGCAATCTGAGGGTCCTTCTGGACTCATGACTCCTGCATGAGGAACAGGTGGGAGTCATGGCCAGGAGGGCCTTTGCACGGCTTCACGTTGTGTGCCAGTTGCGCCTGTTCCTAGATCGGGAGGCTCTGCTCACAGTCACTCACACCCTAGTCACCTCCAAATTGGATTACTGCAATGTGCTCTACATGGGGCTGCCCTTGAAAAATATCTGGAAGCTTCAGCTGGTGCAAAATGCAGTGGCACGGGCAGTTATATGTGCTCCTAGAAGGACACATGTTATACCTCTGCTCTGTGAGGTGCACTGGTTACCAGTTTGCTTCCGGGTGCAATTCATGGTGCTGGTTTTGACCTTAAAAGCCCTACATGGCATGGGGCCAGATTATCTGAGGGACCACCTCTCCCTGATTATATCTACCCATCCCATCAGGTCCAGGAGAGGAATGCTGCGTGTCCCGTCTGCTAAGGAGTTCCATCTAATAGGACCCAGGAGATGAGCCTTTTCTGCCGTGGCACCCACCCTCTGGAACATCATCCCCCCTGAGGTGAGGTTAGCCCCAACCCTCATGGCCTTTCAGGAAGCCCTCAAAATGTAGTGCTTTCATCAGGCCTGGGGATCTCCTGACAGCACGTTGGTTACATCATCTGTAACATCTTAATTTAACCCTCTCGCAATCTTGCTTTTACTCATGTTAATTGTTTTAACTGGTTTTTATATTCTGTTTTAATTGTTGGTTTTATTGTACAGCGCCCAGAGTCACCTTGTGTGAGATGGGTGGCCATATAAACTTGATAAACAAACAAACAAATAAATATTAATAATAAAAAGGATTTTTCTTTAGATTTCATTTCTAAATGATTGAATACCCATGCTTTGATTTTGGAATGTTCCATACAAACTTACCTGATTTCAACCAACAGAAACGCCAGTGGATAAGAGGGCCTTCAAATATGACAAGATTAAAGCAGTGATGGTCAAGATCTTGCCCATTTACATTGGCTTTAATAGTTTACTGGTAGTTTCCATTTCGAACTCTACATTTTCTGAGAAAGTTATCCAAAATATTAAAACGACCTTTGAGCAACCCCTTTTGTACAGTATTTGGAGGGCATCTTTCTATTTGGAGGGCAGGAAAGAGAAAACTGCAAGTGGTTGGCCATTACATAAATGACTTGTAAGAACACTTGCATTTGATAGCTGCAGTTTCACTTGTATGATCATCCTTTTTTGTTGACAAGTTTCCGAGGTTTTAATCTTGGAGTGCAAATGTTACCCTATCAGAAAAAGCTTATATTGTCACCGTGTATTCAGTGGCAGAATGCAGAATCGTCTATGCATCGCAATGGCTGTATTGAAAAATGTACCTTTGCTAGAAAAGAGCATTAAAATTTTGAGTCCAGTTGGTCATAAATCATCCCCAATGTTTCCGAGGCTCTGAGACAAAATATTGAAACTCTTCTTGCTTCTTTTATTAGAAGGACACTATTTGCATTGCCATACTTAAAAGGGTGTCAGCAGTTTTGGAACATAAACCCTCAGTGTAGAACCTTATAGCTATTAAAATTCAACCTGGCCTGAAACTCAGCAAAAAAAAAAAAGTGTTGTTTAGCACATTTTATTTGACCACTATATTTTGTTTTCTTCTCTTCTTCCCTGAGAAGGTAGACAAATCAAGATTAGAGTTTCCCAAAGCCAACACTAATTACCTGCCTTTTCTATTTTTTGGTGCATGTTTGGAACTCACTGAAACATTACACGCAGGTTCTCAATCCTAGCCATATTATAAACAAGGACGGATAACCCTCCAGAGGATGCAGAATTAAAATTGCCACTGCATCCTTAATCACCATGGAGACTGGTAAAGGATGATGCAAGCTGTCATTCAACAATATGAGGGCCATAGATTCCCTAACCCGCACCATGCCAATCAGGCACATCACACTGACAGCCTTTCCTCACTTATATCTAGCTGCAGCACTATTGTGCTCCAGCAACTTCTTCTTTATGCCATTTCTTGATTATGATCATCATCTGATTTCCAGCTCATAGCTGAGGCAACCCTTTTGTACGCCACCCAGAGTCACTTGTTCTGAGTTGGGTGGCCATATAAATGCATTAAACAAATAAATAAACAAACCTTAAGTACCACAGACAATGGATACATTCCAACATGTTTCTCTGACCTACATGTCAGATGACTTCTAAGGGTTGGGGTCAGCCCATCACCTATTGCCCACTCTCTTCTTCAGGCACTAGGCACTATCTTTAGGCATCAGAAGAATCTGGTTCCTTCAAATTGAGCTTACCATCTAGACCTAGATCAACCTGAACAGCAGCTAACCCAGACCTTTCCAAACTGTGTGTCGCGACACGTTAGTGTGTCGGCTGCAGTGTCTGGGTGTGTCGCAGCTGCTGTTGCCTCTGAGCCCTGCCAGGATTCCACGCAGGTCCTAGTGCCTGCCTTGTGCCCTGCTGTAAGAGTGTGTCGCGAAATGATGCCCTGCTGTAAGAGTGTGTCGCAAAATGATGCATGTCTAAAAAGTGTGTCACCAACATGAAAAGTTTGGAAAGCTCTGAGCTAACCATTGGCAAGGGTGGTGGCTACACAATGAAGGACACAAGATCTCTCTCTCTCTCTCTCTCTCTCTCTCTCTCTCTCTCTCTCTCTCTCTCTCTCTCTCTCTCTCTCTCTCTCTCCTGCTTTATGGCTCAAATCCCCCCATGCCTGTTAGCTATTGCTTAAGCTAATTTTGAACATGGGTTTAGTGCTCTTCTGAAATACTGCCAATATCCTCTGATAGCTGGGGTACTTTGGGTGCTATTCCAGAATATTGCTAAACCTATTTTCAGAAGGAACCTGTCAGGTGATACAGTAGGTAGAATCCCTTGGAATGAACCTGCTCAAAACACTTGTACAAAACCAAAATGAGTTTTGACAGATGGATAAACACTGCAGTCTACCTATCTCCTGCTCCAACTCCATCCCACTTTAAAGAGAGTGATAATGATAAATAGATGATAGATAGATAGATGATAGATAGATAGATAGATAGATAGATAGATAGATAGATAGATAGATAGATGATAGATAAATAAGAGAGAGAGAGAGAGAGAGAGAGAGAGAGAGAGAGAGAGAGAGAGAGAGAGAGAGGTAGATGATAGATAGATAGATAGATAGATAGATAGATAGATAGATAGATAGATAGATAGATATAGATAGATAGATAGATGATAGATAGATAGATAGATAGATAGATAGATAGATAGATAGAGATAGATAGATAGATAGATAGATAGATAGATAGATAGATAGATAGATAGATAGATGATAGATAAATAAGAGAGAGAGAGAGAGAGGTAGATCATAGATAGATAGATAGATAGATAGATAGATAGATAGATAGAGATAGATAGATGATAGATAAATAAGAGAGAGAGAGAGAGAGAGAGGTAGATGATAGATAGATAGATAGATAGATAGATAGATAGATAGATAGATAGATAGAGATAGATAGATAGATAGATAGATAGATAGATAGATAGATAGATAGATAAATGGATGATAGATGTTTCCCCACCAGCTGGTGATGTTTGTTGAGAGAGGTGGGAAACAAAACCAGGAGAATCCACCAGTCTTTCCCCTTAATGTGTCCTGTGTACCACAGCACCATTTGCCACCATTGTTCCTATGACACTATGTGGATCATCAGTGGGGATCGCTATGTGGATCATCAGTATGCTAGTACAGTTTTCTGCCAGCTCAAGGACTGGTGGACAGCACTTTAACTTGACTGTGAGGAACAGCTCTAAAACTTGACCTGTCAATGACCCACAGCATATCTGGGGTGGGAGTTTACTCTAGCTCTTACGGAATTTGGGTATATTGTTTGACTAACTGAAGCCATCTGGGATCTGGAGAATGCATAAACTCACTCTGTTCTGGAATATTTACACTGGTTAACTCTTCCCAGAACAAAGTACATCTACTCCCCCATTATTTTTACATGAAAAAGAAGTAATTATATCAGAGCACTACTGTCAATAGATTTAAGAAATGCTCAAACCTATTACATTTTATCCTTACAGCAATCCCAAACCTGCCACCATCATAGCATTGGCTCTGATTTCTATTTCTGCCAATTAATGTAGAGGTTTCATGTGGCCTTAGTTTTTCCTGCATATGCCCATTTTTATTATTTCTGAGGACTTGCAGATGGGCACTACTACTGACTGCCTGAACTGTCAATGATCCTGCAGCCCTTACGGCTCTTTGAAGTTATTTATGACTTTCTTGTCACCTTTTGTTGGGAGATTCCATTTTGTCTTCTCCATTCCAACTTTGGTGGTACAAAGTACCATGGGTACTTTTAACCTAAACCATTTTTCTCTGATTAAATCAGGCATCCACAAACAGCTACATTTTGGAAAAGAAAAGTGGAAAACCACCTTGACTATGTGAAGGGATGAGATAAGGAGATGGAAAATTATAAGAGGGGAAAGGATGAAGAAGCTCCTCTTTTCTTCTTTTCAGATGAACTTTAAAAAAAAACCTTGGAGGTTTTCCAGATTTAACATCATTATGCTTTTTTTCATTTCCTGATAAATGTAGTGGAAGAGGAACAAGAATAAGGGGGAAAAGTCACACTGAAAAAAAGGAGGAAAACTGATAATTTCAGGATGGTAATGTTATCTTTCTCTAATCCCAGCCAAATAAGTTATATTTACATAAGAAATGATGGTGGGAACCAAATCCAGTTGGTCTTCCCTCTCTCAAGTAGCTGATCAGTAAAGCTGCAGCTTATTTTTCACAGCTATATATGCAAAGTCACAACCGCTGAATTCTACAGCTTGTACGTGGGATACACCATTAAATCTGCTTTCATGTTTATAATTTTGATTGAGCAGCATCTGGGGGTATGTATCTGAGTGAATTTCAGAGGAGGAGGTCAAGAATCATTCTGTCTTGTTCTAGAATAATGAAGTTACAGGAAGGCAGATTCTAATTCAATGTAGAACAAACTTCTTATCAGTAAAAGAGATTTGAAGTGGAACCAATTAACCAGAGAAGTGGTGGGCTCCCCTTCTCTAGATATGTTCAAGCAAAGACCTAGGATGCTTTATTTAAATTTCTGTACTGAGCAGAAGGTTGAACTTGATGGCCAAAATGGCCCCTTGTAACCCCACAATTCTATGAATTAACCAGCACTTTGACCTGCAAAATAACAAGTTTCAGTGGACTATTTTTCTATACAGAAAAAATAAATACAATTTCTCGATAATTATAAATAATTATCTGAGTGTTCAGATAATTTAGACCAGTGCTTTCCAAACTGCCGCCGTTGGCAACACACCAATGGCGGCAGCAGTGGCAGTGCGGTGGCGGGGGCGTGCATGGCGGCGGCACGGGGGGTTGTGCGGCGGTGGCAGCGGCGGCCTCCGCTAAAACATGGAAGCACTGATGGCGCACTGCTGCCATCGTCGCTGCCGCCGCCACACACACCACCACTGCCGCACGCGCTCCCGCGCCACCGCCATGCATGCCCGCGCCGCCACTTCCGGGTTGTGTTGCAACACACTAAACTGTGTGTTGCGACACACTAAAGTGTCGCAACACACAGTTTGGAAAGCTATGATTTAGACGATAGTTCTGAACCCATTTACATGGAAATAAGCTTCATAGAATTCAGTGGCCATAGCATTTATTTCCTGAGTAGACTTGTGGAATTGCTTTGTTAATTTCACCTATTTGCAAATACCTTAGTTCATCCTGTATATTCCTTGTGTTTATAACCCACATCAAATTCAGAAATGGCCAAGGTTCTCCATAACTGATCTGCAAGTATTATTATTTATAATCTCTATTTTTCTAATATCTGCCACCCAAAACTTCCAGAACAATTTTTAGCAGAAATAATTTGCTGCTTAATTGCAAAGATACGTCAAACTATTTATGAGAATTCAACTATCAAAAGAGTAGATCCAATTTCTTCCCCAAAACCAAATTCAGAGTAAGTGCATAACGTAAGACATTTTAATACTTTCACTATTTGATTTCAATGGCATCATTCTAAACAGGTTGATAAATCTCAAATGATGTAGAATATAAATATGTATTGCTACTCCTTTTGCTTTATAAAGTGAGTTGTAAGGGGTTATGTTGAAAAGACTAGCAAATGAAATGTCAAGTCTCTGACAATCCAGGAAAATAAAACACCTAGATTTGATTTTCCATCAATACATACCATTAATCTTTTAAACGGGCCCTATGCATTAATTCAGCTAACCATTTATGAAGGGGGAATTTTTATTAGATGGAGCTCTGTTCTTGCAATCCAAATCAGATTTACAGAAGTTCAGATTTCAGCATAGCATAAAATGTGAATCATTTATCCTGTTTCAGGGTCTACAATAAACATATATCAGAAAGCAGTGAGGATCTATAATGCTCATTTTTATTGTGACACCCCCTATAAACATTCTCTCTGACAAAAATGTGCATACTGTCAGCATTTAATCAATGTCCCAATGTGGAAGTTGTAGTACTGAGCCAAAATGCCTTTAAAACTTAAAACCCCTCGATTAACTCATTTAACTCAACAAGAGGCGAAATCTTTTGGTGTATCTACATAGAATCTGGTTGCTGGTTCAGCCAGTTACCAAAGTATAACGTTTGTCTCACTTATTACATCTTTCTCTGCCTAAATACATGCAGTGGGGTACTGAGGTTAGTACTGGAGTGGGCAACCATTTCAGATCCAGGGCATCATCACACAATTTCACGATATCCTTGGCATGCCTCCCACAACCCCAATAACAGCAACAAAATACTGTAACAACAACAACAAAATAGATATAACAAAAAGTAACAAAACTTCTCATCTCAAATTTACATGAGAAGACCAAAATTTCATGAAATCTCACACAAGAGCTTGGTGTTCTCATATGAGATCAAGTGAAATGTTGGTGTTTTTGTACAAGATCTATGCCACTCGGAGCCATTTTGAGCTACAACTGCATAGAGATACCTGTAACAATTTTTTAAAAATCTTACAAAATCTCAGGTGAGACTGAGATCTGAGATTTGGGCAACTGTTTAATTGTGTGTGTGTACGTGAGTGAGTATGTCGATGAAGGTTCTCAGTCATCCAGGTGGAACAGTCTGTGGCTTGAATCATGTCAACTGGATTTCTATTTTCTCAGTAGAAACGTTTCACTCCTTATCCAAGGAGCTTCTTCAGTCTGAGTAAAGTTAGTAAGGGAATCCTTAAATATGTTTCTAGGGTGGCTGTGTGATCTTGCACCTGGGGCTAGGTCATGGTTATTTTGAGATGTTTATTTCTAAGTCCCTTTATCATCTAAAGGAGGATCGTTAAGATTACCCAGCTGCTGTTGAGCTTGCGAAATGGTCTTAATCTTCCTGGGCACAGAAGACAAAGCAGGAAGGAAGATAGGGGAAAGGTTGTGCCTGAGGCCCCCACCTCTATTCAAGGAAGGATTTTCCAAGTTGGCATAAATGGATTCCTTGACCCCTCTCTCAAACCACCTATCTTCTCTGTCTAAAATGTGAACATTAATGTCCTCAAATGAGTGTCCTTTTTCCTTTAGATGAAGATAAACTGCTGACTCTGGTCCTGTGGTGTTACTTCTCCTGTGTTGGGCCATCCTCCTGTACAAAGGTTGTTTGGTTTCTCCAATGTAGAGTGAGTGAGTGTTTGCACATATATATTCCAGGACGCTGTAGGCACCATCTTGTGAGATCCTGGGCATTGTGGTACTCCTTGGCTTCATTTTGCCAACCTTTGAGTTACCACTTGTTGAACTTGCACAGAAGAAATCTGAATTCATATCCCACTTGCCTGGAACTTCATTTGATGAGGCAGGTCAATCACCATTTCTCAGCCTAGCCCACTGCAGAAGGTTGCCACATGGACAAAAAAGTAGGATAACGTTCTCACTCCATAGAGGAACTGAGTGATACTGATATAAGAAATAATCTACCCAGTGAGCATCAAAGGACAATATTTACTGGACTGATAGCAAATGCAACCACTAGGAACACAGGCATCCAGTAGAAGCCACAATCACTTCACCCACATCATAACCTAATTGCACCAATGTTGTAAATTATGTAATAACACAAATGATGGCCAGTACATAATTTGCATTCTTTGCACAATGACATCACAACATTACTTGCCCTCTCTTCTCTACCTCCCACCCCCAGTGAATGTCCTTGATTATAGTTTACCTCCTATGGAAATAGTGGATGATAATGGTGACAGATTTCTTGCACACATTAATAAACTTGAGACGTATTCTCCACTCAAGAATTAATATGGACTATAAAATCCAAACTTCAGAGTCTGAGAACATTTGACGCATTCTGGTTTTTGGAAGACAAATGATCCTCAAATGGGCATCACAAGATTTCAGAGTCAGTTCCTTCCTCCCACGGAAACCCACTCTCAATGTTGACAGGTAAACAGTTCAGAAATGCATTATTATAATGTTCCAGCATTGAGCATATAGAAATATAGAAGAGTATTTTAAAGACAACCAAATAACAACTTCATTTAAGTGCTCCTTCAAAGTAAATTGCATGGTTGTTGGGGGGGGGGGCAGGTAAGGGAAGACAAGCAACACTACTACTTCCCTGTGTTTGCTCACCCACATCAACTTTTTTTTTCCTTTGGTAAAACTTGTCTACCTATCTTTCATGGTGCAGCTCGTTGTATTTTTAAAAGATGCTTTCTCCAGGAGCTAATTGAGCTTTATCTATGTGAGTGAGCTGGTATCTGTCACTGACAGCCTGCAGAAGGCTATTTCTTCAATTGCATGAAAAGGACTAAAGACTCAGACATGACAAACTGCAGCCCTGAATTCCTGGCAGTCAGCCTATTAGCACTGCAATGCCAAGATGCACAAATAAATTACTTATATAACATACACTCACTTTATTTCTGTCAGAAACTTTACACCATGAAAAGAGAAGTAGGAGCTTTAAGTCTTTTCCCAACCCCATCCCAGAGCAAAATTGTGCCTGTTGGAGCTTTGGGGAAACCAAATGTGGTATTTAAGGTAAAGGTAAAGGTTCCCCCCGCACATTTGTGCAGTCGTGTCCGACTCTAGGGGCCGGTGCTCATCTCCGTTTGTTAGCCGAAGAGCCAGCTCTGTCCAAAGACGCTTCCACGGTCATGTGGCCAGCATGACGCACGCATAACGCTGTTACCTACCCACCAAAGTGGTACCTATTCATCTACTTGCATTTGCATGCTTTCAAATTGCCAGGCTGGCAAGAGCTGGGGCTAGTGCAGGAGCTCACTCCGCATGCAGGGCTAGGGATTCGAACCTCCGAACCTGCAATCTTCCGATCGACAAGCCTGGCGTCTTACCTGCTGAGCCACCACGCCCCACAATGTGGTATTTACTTCACCAGAAATATAAATGCTAATACCGAACATTCTGGTTTTATTTTCTAAAAACAGCCTTAAAAACATTCTTCATGACAAGACTCATATTGAGATTTTTATCCTTCTGGCAGTTACTGAGTTTAACACACAGGGCTCAGGCTACAGACAGAGCACATTATGGCTGTGTAGTAAGATACAGGTAGACCTTGCTTAATGACTGCCCTGCTTAGCGACCGTAAACAGGTTAAAAAAAGTAACGTTATGACCAGTCTTTGCATTTACCACCGTCACAGCGTCCTGCAGCCATGTGATCGCCATTTGCGTGCTTCACAACCGGCTTCTGACAAGCAGAGACAATGGAGAAGCTGGCACTAAAATCACAAGTTGTGGTCATGTGATGTCTCACTTAACAACCTGCAGTGATTCACTTAACGGACACAGCGGAAGTGAGGTTGTAAACCCATCACAGTCACATGTTTTGCTTAGTGACCATGTTCCTCAGCGACTGATTTGCCGGTCCTAATTGTGGTCGCTAAGTGAGGACTACCTGTATATTGCTGCACTAGGATGGTCCTTGGGGGTGTCTTTCTTAATACCCCCAAGGTATGAAGGGAAATGACCTCACACTACTGCAGTCCCTTGCACCCTTCCTCCCACCCTCTCCATCCCCATCCTCCAACTCCCATATCTCATAAGTTTCCAGAAGCCCCTTCCTCAATTGCCACAAAATTCAGTGGTCCAATTTGTTGCCAAAGTTAACTGGTAACAAGATTTTTTAAGGTATATATTTCAGGGTATTTTTTTTTAAGTCCGACATTTTGGAAGCATTACATTTCAATTTTTAAAAAGTTTGACATTTTGGAAGCATTACATTCAAAAAGTTTTATTGTTGCTGTCGTAGCTCCATTCACTTTATTAACATGGCCCCTAGCATAGGACACAGAGATCAAGTGTGATCTTTGGTCCCCAAAAGTTTATCCTACATCACTATGTCCTTTACCTGAATAGAGTGAAAAGACACCAGTTTTACACTATGTGAGTGTTGGAAGGATTTAAGCAAAGACACCCCCCCCATTTCTCCTTCTCCTTAAAAAAACCACAATTTCTCCCCTTTTCCAAACCACATCTTCCTCCGCTGATAGACGCTTCCTGCCAAAAACACCTCCCCAAACCAGTCAGGAAGAGGAAAAACCCCTGGACAAAAGACAGACATTTCCATTTGATTTTATACCTAAACATAAAGGATCATAATAGAATAATAAGATGAGCCATAAAACACCTCCCAACAACTCAATCAAAACTCTCCACATATCGATCATGTCAGGAAACTGAGAGGACAAAAGGCAGGGAGCCAACACCTTAGCACAAGAATAGGAGAAGGGGCTTTATGTGTGGAGATCGGTGCACAACGATCAGCACACAACCTTCACAGAAAAAGGCTCTAATCCAATGGCATGGATACCATGACGATTGGTGACCTTTTGTCTGCTGCAGCCTTCATCCGCCTTCGCAGCCGTTGTAACAATACACCTTGTTATCTTCCGCCTGTTCTGCCGTTGAGGACTTTCTTGGATCGTTCTTTGTCTGGTTCCTCCCCCTGGACCTTACCGCCATGGGTGACCCTGCCAGGAGTACATGACTCCCGACGGCTTCGCTCACAGGGTTCATTGGGAACACACAAGCCCACTCACCACAACAAGGTGACGATCCAGCGAGTGAGACCCATAGAATAACAATAATCTAAACCCAACAGGCAAAAGCCGCAGCCCGGCAGAGAAGCTCAATTGAACAAAGGGCAGGGAAACCACAACACAATAGGGGGCGCAACCACAGGAATGCCTCTGCCCTTTGATCAATTAGCGCTCTCTTGGAATTCTCAGAAAACCTATTCCAGGAACTGATCAAGAGCAATCTAGCTAAACAAACACTGTATTTCGTGCTCCTCTTTTCTAACAAAGATCGTCGCTATATAAGGGGCTAGCGGGGAAATACACGGGTGGCCACCTCCGACAACACATCTATTCTGTATTTCGTGCTCTCAGATCAATAAAGCTACCACCTCTGTTCAAGCAGTTGCCTGCACCTCTTCATTCCCGGCTCGGAACAGACCTTTTGGTAAGATTTCCTTCCAACATGAGGATAGGACATTCAGGGAAAAGAGATCTCTGACAAGGGAAGGAAGATATTGACTGAAATAGGGCAAATGTTAGCAAAAGGTAACATGAGGTTCCAATGTTCTTAAAAAAAGGCAGTGTGTGGAAGAGTGAACTGACCACCTGGAGTGAGCAGGCATTTTTTCCCTCCTGGGAGCCAGAGTTTTGGTGCTACCTGGGAAGGAGGGTTAAAACAGCCCCACCCTCTCCTTAATTGGAGAGTTTGTGTTATAAAAGGGAACCAAAAGCAAGCATGTGCATATGTGTGTCAAGAAAGGAGAAGACAGCAGAGACATGGGAAAGAGAAACCTCCAACCGAAAGGTCAGCACCTCAGCAGCAGTCTTCGGACAGCAAGAGAAAAACTTCCATTCTTGGAGCTGCAAAACCAGCTGAGAGGCAGAGCTGAGAGTGGCGGGTGGGAGAGGGCCCGACTAGAGTCTGAAAGCCTGCAAACCAAGCCAAGCCCACTGCGTGCCGCAGCCCAGGTGCAGAGCAATGCAAACCAGCTCCAGGAACAGAGTGCTTGCTGGGGGGGGGGGGCGGGGGGAGAAAAGGCCCACTTGCAAGTCCATAGAGCAGGGCTTTCCAAACTGTGTCGCGACACAGTACTGTGTCGCCTGGGGGCTCCAAGTGTGTCGCGCGACAACCCGGAAGCACTGATGGCGCACCGCCGCGGGAGTGCGCGCAGCAGCGGCGGCGGGCCATCAGCGCTTCCGGGTTCCAGGACGCTGCCGCTGCTGCCACCGTGTGCAAATACCCGAAAGCGCCACCGCCGGCGCTTCCGGGGTTTTGCGCGCCAGCCATTGGTGTGTCACCAACAGCAAAAGTTTGGAAAGCCCTGCCATAGAGGAGTGAAAAGGGTTTCACATGCAAATGGACTGAGATTGGTTACAAGAGCTGAAGGCCTGGGGGGAAAGGGCTAAGAAATAAGATAGTAAAACATAGTGCTACAAACGTAGGAACAGGAGCATAGAAATAGAACACAGAGATAGAAATTATAGTTTAAATAAGAATAGAAATAGTTGTAAACTTTTAGTAATAGGAAGACAGTAGAATAAGATAGGTAGGAAAATAGAAACAAGCATAGAATTAGCATTAAGTTTAGAAGTAAGGATTAGAAGTTTTATTTTGTACAATAAAACGGTTTTGTGGGGAAAACAAATGCAGTCTTTGGGTCTGTGTTCTGTGCCATATTAAGAAAAACCCTAACACAGTGTATTTGGATTAACCGAATGGTCCTTTCACTCAGAGGAATGTAAGAAAATATGAGGGCACAATTACACAGTGAGTCTTTAGTCACCCAACTTTTCTAATTTCCCATATGAAATGGAGCAGTTTGAGTGACCCATTTAAAGTTACCAGTGGGCACTTCTGAGGTGTAAGTCTGTAGCACTTGCTGAAATCTGACAACCAATCAGAATATTCCTTTCCTGACCAAAAGGAGAGTAGAGATCTCTCAGCCAATCAGTGCTCAGCTACTAACTATCAGGGTTTATGGACAAGAACTGAGATCCAAGTAAAACTGAGCTGCTTGTTTGGCAATATAAATGCAAGATCTCCATTTGCAAAAACACAAAAAAATAAAACCTCATCATTGGATCAAGACGAAGCCATGACTTGGAATGATTGTGCATTCATAATGACAGTGCTGACTGAATGATGGAGGAGTTCATTCACTCTACAAGTGGCTCTAATCAGTGTTTTTCAAACTTGGCAAGTTTAAGATGTGTGGACTTCAACTCCCAGAATTCCCCAGCCAGCAATTCTGGGAGTTGAAGTCCACACATCTTAAAGTTGCCAAGTTTGAAAAACAATGCTCTAGGTCTTCATCTGGAAGTGCCATGAGGTTCTCCTCCCTCTGTTTCCGTCACTTTGCAATAGTCTTCTCCAACTTAGTACCCTCCCGATGTAGAATTTTCACTCAGTCTGTTCATTGTGTATCCTGGCAAGGAATTTTCCAAACTCTTACTTCAGAACATCTGAAGGGCATTCACTTGGGGAAGACTACCCTAGAAAATGGCTGTGTGCAATTGCTGTGCAATTTCCTCCACCCATACAACCAAAATGCTTCCTTATGCAGTTTGAAACCTTGCTTTTACAAGGCTCCAAGTTATGCATATAAAGCTTACATGTGCACTGTTTATTTGTGCATATAATAAGTGAGGCAGGGCTGCTACAACCTGGTGTGCAAATTGAGCATGGTGCAGGGGAGGCACCAGTTGCAAGTAAAACAAAAGAGAAGGAGATACAATACAGGTAGTCCTCACTTAGCGACCACAATTGGGACCGGCAACTTCATCAGTAAGCGCTGCAGTTGCTAAGCAAAACATCACATGACCACAACTTGCAAGTTTACTTCCTTCTCCTCTATTAACTGGTTGTTGCAAGCCAGTTATGAAGCACACAAATGGAGATCACGTGACCGTGGGATGCTGCAACAGTCGTAAATGTGAGGATTGGTCGCAAAGCTATTTTTTTACACCATCATAACTTCAAATGGTTGTTACATGAGGCAGTCAGTAAGAGAGGTCTACCTGTATCAACAACAGGTTCACTGACTTCATGCATTTTTATTTATTTATTTATTTATTTGTCATATTTATATCCTGCCCATCTCCCCCGCAAGGAGGGACCCTAGGCGGTGCATGTGCACTTTGCTGCTGAAACTGGTACTGGAATCTACAGTATATTTATTTATTTATTTAATTTTTATCCCGCCTTTATTATTTTTATAAATAACTCAAGGCAGCGAGCATACCTAATACTCCTTCCTCCTCCTATTTTCCCACAACAGCAACCCTGTGAGGTGAGTTGGGCTGAGAGAGAGGGACTGGCCCAAGGGCACCCAGCCGGCTTTCATGCCTAAGGCGGGACTAGAACTCACAGACTCCTGGTTTGCTATTGGCTCCTTCCCAGGGCTGAGAGAGAGTGACTGGCGCAAGGTCACCCAGCCGGCTTTCATGCCTAAGGCGGGACTAGAACTCTCAGTCTCCTGGTTTCTAGCCTGTTGCTTTAACCACTAGACCAAACTGCCCTGCAGGGCCTTGCATGATGTTTGTTATATAATTACATTTAATACGTTTTGAATATTTAAAAAAAAGGTTTTGTGGGTGGGGCACTAAATGAAATTCTGCACACGGGCACCTCGTATGTCAGCAGCAGCCCTGAACTGAGGACATATAGACTGGGGGCAGGGTTATCCAGCTCCTAACATGCATATTCACTGCATGTACGCCCAATCAAGGGACCAGTGTAGCAGCTTCAGCTGCTGACTCAGCTTTTTTGTTGGGAGATTAGAGCTTGAAAGGTACGAGGCTTCGGAGCAACTAAATTTATTATGTTTAAAAGGCAAACAGACAAGAATGTTAAAAACAAGACAGTGACTGAGCAGGTGACTATGTCTTTCAGGTTTCTCTTGGGGGACAGCTGGAATAGCAAAGCCTATAAAGATTTTTGGACTTATTCTGCCCCTAATTAACATCACCCAGCCTAAAATGCCTATGGACCTTTATTTCCCAATTAAGAACATGGATCTTGCTTTCGTTTGTCTTACATTACAATAACAGCTCTTTGTTTCATTTACATCGTTCTGTAATTTAACCAGACAACACACAATTGAGTTGGATTCAAGTATTAAAAGTTGCTTTGATGTCAAACAAGAGGAATCAGGCAAATGGCAACGTTTCATCCCACAATAGCTTCTCTGTCCGGGATACCTAAGTGAGAAACCTATGCAAGAGAGCCTTGTTCCCTGTCACTAACACACACAGGAGCCTCACCCGCTACTGAATCAAGCTGCTGAAAAGCTTTCCTGTCTTCTGTGACCCCATCAATGTGAAAAAGACTTCCACATGCACGGCAACTTAACATGCAGCAGGTCCCAGGTTTCTGACAGGGTGCCCACGGCTCATCCCCAGCTCCTTGCTCCACCTGGCTAGAGGTCTAAATTCAAAGGCGGTCAGGCTCCAGCACCTCATGACTTGCTGACCATAAGGTGGAAGAAGGATGTAGATGGAAGTTAAGGTTTATTCTGGGTCTCTTATTTAATTACCACTCTGCCTGCTCTTTGTCTAAAAGATGGTTATTATTTTGGTCCCCTTGTTGACTCCTGGCAACTGCAAGGACAAGTCCCTGCAGTTTTCTTGGCAAGATTTTGGAAGTGGTTTGCCATTCCCTCCTTCCTAGGGTTGAGAGAGAGTGACTGGCCCAAGGTCACCCAGTTGGCTTTCTGCCTAAGGCAGGACTCAGAGTCTCCTGGTTTCTAGCCTGGTGCCTTAACCACTACACCAAACTGGCATCTCTGAAGAGATGGTTAACCTGAGGTCATTTCCTTCCTTCCCAGGCCCATATGCACAGAGTGCATGCTCTTGGAGTTTTCTTCTGCTTGAGTTTTCTTCTGGTTGGATATAGTTCATTTTGCCTATCCCTATAATCTATTTCCTGTAAATTAATCTCTTTTCTATTATAGTTATAAAACCTGCTTGTCTTGCTCAACTTAGATGCCTGCTCTCAGGAATATTCACACTGAGAGAAAGAACACTTCAACTTCCAAGACCCCTAACTTTGTGCATTTAAAAAATAATAACTATATTAAATAATGGGAATTTGGCATGGTGCAAAGCAAAGCTCCAGACTCCAACATTATCTTGATTTTCAAGAATGTCCCTAGGCCCCAAGTGAGGTAGTGATGGGCAACTACAGGGCCCATCTAGTCAGGAAAAGGACAAAGCTAAGCAGTGGTAGAACAGAGAGCCTGTGAGAAGGGAACTTAGAGAGAGTGGCAGAAACATTCTGTAAGTTGGGGGTTAGTAACCAGTTGCATGCCCCATGTAGCCACTTTGAGAGAATACACCCTGCGTGTTTCAAAACTCCAACCTTGCTGACCCTCACTAAAAGACTGGGGATTCATTCAGTAGAGTTCTCAGTACACAAGAGTTGATGATTAGGACAGCTCATTTCTCCTTAGACCACAGAGTTACGGTCATCGATGAGTTCTCACACCATTTGACAGGCAGCAGGGAGCTTTGTTGTCAAGGGTGGCATACTACATGACCAGATGATAAAGACACTGGGCAGCCCCACAGCCCTCTCATTCTTTCAATAATTGGGTGAACTTCCTTTTTCTTGTGACCCAAATCAATTGATTCTAGTTCAGGTGTGGAAAGCACCTGAAATCCACACTATGTGATGTCTGTAAGCAGACACACATGTCTTTTAGTTACACTGATATCCATCAAGGCCTTTTGAGCTTTTAGTCCCAGGCGTATCACCTAGATCAGGGGTCCCCAACCCTAACCTGTTAGGAAGTGGGCCGCACAGCAGGTGAGTGGTGGTGGTCCGCGCGATTGGCTCCCGCCTGCAACCCCCCATCCATGCGATTGGTTCCCGCCTGCAAACCCCGCCCCTCGTCTGCGCGATTGGCTCCCACCTGCAAACCCACCCACCCACCCCAGTCCGTGGAAAAATTGTCTTCCACAACTGGTCCCTGGTGCCAAAAAGGTTGGGTACCCCTGACCTAGATGATAATGGGAGTCCTTGCAATGGTATTGCTTCTTATTGGCAGGGTAATATGGGATAACCTGGAACATAAGAGAAATCCAGACCACATCTTTATCAAAGAAGTATCTATCGTCAGAAAAGCAGGATAATGCTGGTGCAGACAGAACCAAGAGGATGGGCTCCTTCCATGCAGCCTCAGCCTTCTCAGAAAGCAGAACAAGGATGAATGACTCTGCTGGGGCTCCAGCCAGAATAATGTGAGTATCAGGCCTATATGTTCCATATTAAACAGGCTATTGGTATGTGAGGTCATACGGGGCCACTCGGAAAAAAATACATGTTCAATCATCACTTAGGAAACATGAATGGACACCACACTTAATTACTTCCAGATTATTCACTTGCTATGTCCCTTCAAGGCAGTGAACATACAAGAGCAAATTCACTGGCATTCACTGTCTTTTGAAGGTGAAGCTTATCAGAGTCAAGCTTTAATATAGAGATTTTATAAGCAAATTAAAAAAACTAGAATAGCATCTAAGGCATTCTAAACTGGAAAGACTCAGCAGAGATGAGGAACCTATGTTCTTCCAAATGTTGCATAGCTACAGCTCCCAGAATCCTTCATCAATGGACTTGTTGGTCAGGGCTGCTGAGACCTGTAATTCAGCAAGGTTTGGAAGACCACCAGTTTGCCATCTCTGCCTATACTTTACAGCTCTGAAACTGGCACCTGGCCTGTTAAGCTTTCCCACCTAACCCCTTGCTGTTTCTGAAGCTTCCAGCTACTTTATCTTACATCCTTCCTGCACATCTTCCAATTTCAGTTGATCTAAGGCACTGTTTCTCAACCTTGGCCACATTAAGATGTGTGGACTTCAATTCCCAGAATTCTCCAGCCAGCCATGAAGTCCACACATCTTAAAGTGGCGAAGGTTGAGAAACACTGATCTAAGGTAAAGTTGCCAGGCATGAATAACAGCAAAGACTGGCAGAACTGTCTCTGTGGAGAACTCTGAGGTTCTTCTTGCTCAGATTCAGGTAAAGCATGCTTCCATCTTTTACATTCTACTATGTAAACAGGAGAAACTTATTTTCTTAGTTTCAACTGGGAAACTGTGAGCATCCTAGACCAAGCTAAATCCAAAACTGTTAGGGAATTCCTGGAAGCTTGGCATTCAGACAAATCAGCCATCAATAGACACATAGAGATAAACCACATTTACACACCATTCAAAAGAGACAATAAAAAAAAGCTAAGAAGGAAACAAAAAGTCCAGAACACATCCTCCTCAGCAGCCTACACCCAGATAAGCAGGGATTAACACCAGACAAACAATCAAGCAGAAAACAATACCACAATCAAGGTACTACCAATGAGATGGACAATCAATGAGACAAACAATCAAGCAGAAAACAATACCCTAATCAAGGAGAAAACCACACCCCACCAAAACTGGCAGGCCAAACTACTGTATATAAACAGGGAACAAACCCCACACTCACTAGCACTGATGATGTTACCAAGTCAGGTAATGAAACATCTGCAAGCAAACAACCAAGCTCAGAGAGCAACAAGGACTCCACAAACGTGTTTTCCTCTACCGTCTCCTTCAATTTTCCCATTTCTTGGCTTCTAACATAAGGAGTAACTGAAATACATAAGGGAGACAGTTGTAACTGAGCCTTTTTCTGCCATTCACTCTGAAAGAAAAGAGCTGATCAAAGGATCCTTTCTTCCCTTAAGGCAATAGGAAAAAAAGTGATGCTATTCTTTCAACTTTCCTCAATCAGTTTAACGTATAGGTCCTGTAGGACATGGCTGAGCCTCTAGGGCATAGCTTTCCAAACTGTGTGTCGTGACACACTAGTGTGTCGCCTGGGGTGTTTAGGTGTGTCGCACGGGAGAGAGTTTGGGTGCAAAAATCGAAGAAGGGGAGCAGTCACCTCCGCCTATCAGCGCCAGAGAAAGAAGAGCGGAAAAGCGCGCCCAGCAGAAAGCAGCCTGATTGGCTGCTTCTCAGTTCCCGCAGCCTGCAATCTACTCCGTCGCTCCGCCTCCACTTCCGTCCTTTGAATCCTGCCCTGCTGCTTGAATCCTGATCCGCTGCCGCTCCTTCGCACGTCTGCCTCTGCCCTTTTCCCCACTCTCCTGCCTGCAATAGGGGTATGTAAGTCTTTGCCTTTGCCTTTGCCTTTGCCTTTGCCTTTGCCTTTGCCTTTGGCCTGGCCTGCCCTGCCCTGCTGGTTGGGGAATTCTGGGAGTTGAAGTCTACACAGCTTAAAGTTGCTGAGGTTGAGAAACACTGCTCTAGAGAATAAACAACCCTTGGAATAGATGTTACTGCTGTGCCAGTTTGTTACCTGGAAAATCCTTCTTGGAAATTCCAACCTCAATCTGGTTGGTTCTCTCCGCCCCCCCCCCCCCCGCCCCCCGCCCCCCTCACCTTGGCACACAGCTTTCCTGTTTACTTCCAATTTGGCTTCTGTGTTTTTGGAACTGAAATAAAATTACTCTGTTAAAAGTTCTGGGGAGCTTGTGGGCAGCCCATTATTTTATTTGCAGGAATGCCTATCTTGTTATGCCTCCCAGCATCCGGACTTTAGTCTTTCAAGGGGAAAAGTGACTTGATGCCTTTCATGTCCTTTTCTTAGAAAGTGCTAAAACCAGGCAAATTACATCGCATGAAATAAAGACAAGAATACGAGAGGGAATAATGTATTTTATATCCCTTTGGGAGGGAGTGCCGGGTAGGGCTTGGCTTGGCTCGACTCGGCTTGGCTGATTAGCATAGGCCTTCTGGCTGCTCGGGATGGAGCCGCGATTTTTGTTTCTTGTCCTGAGCATTTTGAAAACAATCATGGGCCATCTTCAAGCTGCTCTTGAAGAACTGGGAAGTGGAAACAGTAGCAGTGTGGAAGGGCACTTAGAGACAGCCATGCAGCTGATCCACTTGATAAAGTTTCTCCTAGAGTTCTGCTGAATTCTGTTCTTTTAAAACAAGCTTATGAGGGGGCGTAGTGGCTCAGAAGGGGGCGTGGTGGCTCAGCGGGTAAGACGCCAGGCTTGTTGATCGGAAGATTGCAAGTTCGGAGGTTCGAATCCCTAGCCCTGCGTGCGGAGTGAGCTCCCGCACTAGCTCCAGCTCTTGCCAACCTAGCAATTCGAAAGCATGCAAATGCAAGTAGATGAATAGGTACCACTTCGGTGGGTAGGTAACAGCGTTCCGCGCGTGTCATGCGGCCACATGACCGTGGAAGCGTCTTCGGACAACGCTGGCTCTCTGGCTAACAAACAGAGATGAGCACCGGCCCCTAGAGTCGGACACGACTGCACAAATGTGCGTGGGGTACCTTTACCTTTTTTATGAGATCTAATCCTGATCAGAACTATTGCTGCAAAAGCGCATATGAAGCTAACTGCCCTGTACAGGTGGTCCTCATTTTGCGACCACAATTGGGACCAGCAACTCGGTTGTTAAGCAAAGTGGTGGCTAAGTGAAACCGTGACTGTGCTTACAATCTTACTGCAGCTTTCCTTTGCTTTACAGACCTGCGAAGGTTGTAAATGCGAGGATTGGTCGTAAAGTTACTTTTTCATCACTGTCGTAACTGTGAATGGTTGCTAAACGAGGCAGTCGCTAAACGAGGACCACCTATAATTCCTTCATTTGGGCAAAGGTGGTTAAGGATGCAGGGGCTCCATCACTATATGACATAATGAGTTTGCGGGTTCAAAGCCCACTTGTTCAAAGCATCCTGGTTAGAACCTTTAGCCAGGCCCGGGCATAAAAGACTATTAAAACACATCCACCAATGGAAACTTATTTTGCTCCAACTGCAGTTGGTGACACATCTGACCTTTTCCTTCATTTTTTAAAAGCTGTTTCCTCTTCCCCTTTACTATTTCAAAAGCTGTTGCAAAAAAGTGCCCACGTTTCCATCAATTTGATGACACATTACAGTGACCAATATATTACATATTTCATAGATTCCTCAACAACTTGTCATGATGAAACATATGTGAGAAGAACCTGAACAAATGTAGTGACATGATCAAAGCTGTGACTCCACATATCAAAATATTTAATGCCTGTGCCAATAATG
Source organism: Charina bottae (assembly GCA_023362775.1). NCBI lineage: Eukaryota > Metazoa > Chordata > Lepidosauria > Squamata > Charinaidae > Charina > Charina bottae. The sequence goes on along the minus strand of JALMGJ010000002.1, from coordinate 190,727,601 downwards.
CCAATTTATTGTTTTCTGGGATTTAATGGTGCAAGAGTCACTGTCCTTCTCCAGCTGTTTCAGCAATGATTGAAAACTGTAGATCAATAAAACCATTTGCTTTCTGTAGCAAGAATCCAGGCTGCTGAGAAGGTAAAATCATTTAAGCTATTATATGTCATCCTAAAAACCAGCTTAAGTGTAATTCTAACAGGTAATGGATTGCATTGTTCTCCAGCAATTTCCTATGTTCTTCATTTTGCTGAGGTGGGGGAAATCATATGAAATTCAAGATGAAGTAACTACTTTATGATCATGAAACCTTAAAAGGAAAAAACCCAACAACCTAATATTAGATTACCGCAGAGAAAGCCGAAGTGGTGGGCTGGGCTACGGATCCTACCATTCTTTGCTGACTGGGCCCATGGGAGTTGAAATCCAAACTATCTCAAAGACACCTGGCTGGATCTCTGCAGTGGCGTACCTATCATATTTGAAACCTGGAGCAGATCATTTTTGAACACCCCCTTCCTCCATCACTGAGAGCCAGTTTGGTTTCAGTAATACTTAAAGGCACTGGGCTAGAAACCAGGAGACTGTGAGTTCTAGCCCCACCTTAGGCACGAAAGCTGGGTGGTGACTCTGGGCCAGTCACTCTCTCTCAGCCCTAGGAAGAAAGCAATGGCAAGCCACTTCCAAAAACTGCTGCCAAGAAAACTGCAGGGGGCAGTCGCCAAGAGTCAAAACTGACTTGAAGTCACAATTTTTTCCTCTGTCATTGCTGCACTGTGCTATGCCACTGACCACCAAACAGCTGATTGATGTGCCAGCAGCAGTGACCGACGCCACACCCACCGCTGGCCTCATCATCATCTTCAGCAGCACCCCCCTTATTGCCTGCACTGCACCCAGGCGGACCACTCCCCCACCCCTTCTTATAACGTCATTGGATCACTGTATACTCTGCATGGAGCCACCCATGAAAAAGACTCAAGAATTTATAGTCCTTCTTAACCAAAGCATGTTACCAAGTTTTCCGAAAGCATCTACAAGCTCAAGACATTCCAAATGTGCCTATCCTTCGTTACTTTTATTCCAGTTCTTGCTTGCCTGTACAGAGTTCATTTTTAATGCCTTAAACATCTTGTACTTCCATGCCTTCAGTTATATATATAAAAAAGTGGGATAAAATCATCATCGTCATCATCAGAAATTTGCTTCTATCCATTGAGGTCTATTGTTCAAAACTTTTAGATCACATCAAATGCTTCTGTAGTTTCTATATACCAAATACTTCTCTGCAGAGAATCTACCAAGCTTCTTCCTTTAGTTCCTTTTGCCATCTTAAATTAATTCTCAATGTTTAATTATAATTTGGAATCTGATGGAAGGAGATGCCATCGTAATTACTTTTTTAATGTCTTTAACACTTTCTGTTTAAGTGCATCTATTATTGTAATTATTTTGTAAGTTGGTTTATTATCATTTGATTGTAGAAAACATATACATAAATAAATAAAAAGCTGATAACCTCTAAAAGTTATCAGCTTTATTTATTTATTTATAATCAGTGAAGTACTGCTGTAAACCAAGCCAAAAAAAAACTTCTTTCACAAGAGTCTTTTAAATTCACCTCACAGCACACCAAAGATGAGCAAAGTTCTGAAATTAAAGAGCTTAAAAGCATTTGAGGCAAGAACAGAGCAATTAGTGAAGCAGCTCTAATTATTATCAGGTTATTAGTGGATTGGTTAATTACCAGAGGACCCCATCTAGTGCTCAAGGAGTCTGGCCTGCAGTACATCAAGACTCCTTATCTTATCTTCACGTATTTTCATTTTACTACATTAATTACATTACTGCTTACAAGGAGATAGGAGCAAACAAGATGTTCTTAAATGAATAGATCCAAGAATAAGACTATGTTACACCATTATTCTTCCAATCAATGAACAGAAGTTGATTTGCCCCAAACATGAAATCAGCCAAAATACATTCCATCAAGCCAGAACATTTATACAATGTCAAAATTGCCTGGTTAAACTTGCTAGAGCACCAAACAATGGCCATTGTGTGAGTAGCTGAATAGGTCACAGATCATTCTTATGGAAGCTGGACAGAGGGAAAGGAAAGAGAAGAGGGGAAAAATTCAGATGTAACTTTCTGTTATGACATGGTATTCTAACAAATATCTACTGATAAAAAGAACAAATCCACCCCACCTTTTGAAATGTTAGCATGCAAACTGCAGTATTCATAATTCCTCAGGCCCAGGATTGCCCTCACAATGCCTTCTTCCTCTCACACTGCTTGACATTCGTTTACATATCCCAGTTGCCAACTTTTAACAAATTAACGAGAATGTCAAGACAAATGGAAAATGTCACCCTACAGAACCTTGATCATCATTGCATTCTGTACTTGGAGGCAACAGGGATTAAAGCAGAGCTTTCCAAACTGTGTGTCACGACACGTTAGTGTGTCAACTGCAGTGTCTGGGTGTGTCGAGGCTGCTGCTGCCTCCGAGCCGTGCCAGGATTCCACACAGGTCCTAGTGCCTGCCTTGTGCCTGGCTGCCTCCAAACCTGCTGTGATTCCGCACAGGTCCTAGTACCTGCCTTGTGCCCTGCTGTAAGAGTGTGTCACAAAATGATGCCCTTCTGTAAGAGTGTGTCGTGAAATGATGCGTGTCTAAAAAGTGTGTCACCAACATGAAAAGTTTGGAAAGCTCTGGATTAAAGCATTCTGCCACCATTCCAATTTAACAGCAAGCACCATCAAAACCAAACCAAATCCCTTCAGCTCTATACAATCTAATAGAGAGAATCAGCTCGTTTTTCTTGCAAAACTATCCTTGTGCAACAAATGTCTAACTGGAAGCCACTCACATAGATATGATATCTTTTCAATGGTGAACAGCTCCTGGAAATCACAGTGCTGCCAAATAATGCCACCCCACCCACCTTTGGACCCAAAGTCAGGTCAGAAAGGCTGTAGCAGCATTTTCATATTAGGACAGTTTCTCGCATCTAGTATTCTCCAAAGAAGTTGGAAGAGGAATCCAGGATTCAAAGGCATCTTTTGAGCACCAAACTGCTCGGGACTTCTGGGGATATAATCCCATGCAACTGTAAAGCAACAGGTTGGAAAAGCATGTTAGTGTGTCTGAAATTTGTCTCCCATGCTACATTGAGCATGCAGTTTATACTAGTTGCTTCTCAGATCCTTAATTGTTTTGTCCAGATTGTTTCTAACCTTCTCTTAGAGACAGCCTTACTGTAACACAAAGGCAAACATAGCAGTGATGTCTTAATTCCGCAGTGAAGGGGTAAAATGTAGCATGTCCAAGTCTTGGGGATTTCTTCTTTGTTTTTACTTGAATTCTTGCTCTGCCCATCTGGCTGCCTCCCTCCCTCCCTCTCAGGGTTTATTTCAAACATATGGCACTAAAATAAACCTGTCCAAAGATGTCTTCCACAAGAGAAATGATTTTCCCAATGAGCAAAGTCTGACACAGTTTGGAAAGATGCAAAAAGAACCACAACAACTATATAATATCCGAAGCACTAATCCTTCATTTCTCTTCCTTGCTCTTGGGAAAAACAAAGCAAGCAAGAAACCCGGGTTCTGAAGGATTGGGGATGGGATAAGAAGTTGGTGGTGGTTTTCTTAAATTCTGTGAAGATCCTAGCTATTAATTTTGATTCAGGAATTAAAGAATATTCAGTTAGATACTGTAAATGTCAAGGTTAGAATGGCCCTTGGTGAAACCTCAGGATGAGATGGAAGAATTTAAAAGTCTGAACAAAGAGGTTGTTTCCTGTTTGCTTTCAGAGCTTTTCCTACCAGCCCTGCCCAGTGTCACTAGTCTTTGCCTTGAATTATGAAGTCTAATCAGAGTCTTCCCCTGAGCCATTTTGATCCACTTTTCACCATTAGCTCCACATCATCCAATGGGGGATTATGCTCTACTTAGTTTCCAGGCTCCCTTGTTGAGGCTGAAGCTCCCAGAACTCTTCCAAAGCCTGGTCCTCTGCTTTGTAGGGCAGCAGTAGAAGTGGCATTACCCACCACTGGCACCTCACAGTCTATAAATAGTCAGCTTGCCTCTTTGCTCCAGACCTCTTCTTCCCATACTGTCATCCAACACTGCCGCTGTATCAAAGGTCTGGTGTCACGGAGCAAAGATATTTCTTGAGTGACAAAGGTGACCTGCTGACTGTGCTTTACTGCAGCTTCTAAAAGCCCATCAGACAGGTTGTTTTTTTCCTCTTGCAGCTGCTAAGGAAGATTCAAAGAGCATTTGCTTTATTGTAAAAGCAAGTAGTGGAATGGGATCCTATTCAGTGAATAGGGGGAAGAGGAGACAATACCTTAGACGGCAACAAAAAAAACTAGGGGGAAAAAGAAGAGGACTTAGTAGGGGAGTGAGGCTTTCTACCAGCAAAAAACAGATTAAGGACTGCAAACATTTTTGTTATTTCCGTTGTTTAAACGGAAAGTCTCAGGCTATTTTAGAAAGAAGAAACAGCAAGTTGCAGAATTCAAGCTCATCTTGTTTATTTTCTGTTCTCTGAGCATTAGTCTGTGGTCATTGCAGGCCATGGACTACATGAGCCAATATTCATCCTGGTTTTTCATTCAGTGGTTTAATTGAGCCTCAATATAGCAACACTCCTACTTGCTTCTACTGTACACCAGTCTTCATCTTCAGGGTTTTTATCTCCAACCCCCTCAGGGTTCAGTTTAAAGGTCTCCTGGTAAACATCATCTTACTTAAGCTAAATATATTTTTACCAGTCACTGTGAGGTACAACCCATCCCATGCCAGCAGTCCATTATCCACCTATCTCAGATAGTGATCCCCAAAAAATAAATTCTGCCATTGACACCATTCCAAAGCCAGGCATTCACTTCCGGTATTCTTTTTTTATTTTTCTTCTCGGTCTTCTTCCATGGACCAGAAAATGGTGAGAAGACTACTTGAGCCCCCAAGTTCTTGCATGTCCTTCCTAATTCCTCAAAACCCATTGTGATACGCCTTGTAGGTATTCTTTAAAGTATGATTTGCTCCCACTCAGACTAGTAGGAAGGGACACTTGAAGGATTTGGTAAGGCTTCAAAGTGTTCTGCCCATTCCTGACCTTTGCTTCTGACAGACAGCAACCTTCATGAACCAATGGATCTGCTTGATACACATTTATCTAATTGAAAAAGTCTCCTGACAATATTGGGGAACAGAAAGAGCAATCTCAGACACAAGTTATGGTATAGCTAGTTAAAATTTAGACTCTAAACTACATGTTTTTTAAAACCAAACCAACATTCATGCACACACTTTTAAAACATGTGTATTAGTTTGATTGTGAAACACAATTAATTTACTCATCCCTGCACCAACCATTATATGCTTTTCAACAGAAGGGGAAATTATTAAATATATTGATTGCTTGATTATGTGCTATCAAGTCAGTTTTAACTCCTACTGACCACATAGATTTTCTCCATGACAATCTGTCCCTAACCTGGTCTTTAAGGTCTTCCAATGGGGCACCCATCACCACTGTAACTGAGTCCAGCCACCTTGCTGCTGGTCATCTTCTTCATCTCTTTCCTTCTACCTTTCCCAGCATTAGAGCCTTCTCTAGGGAGCTAGGTCTTTGCATCATGTGTTCGAAGTAGGATAATTTGTGCCTTGAGTGAGAACTCTGGGTTGGTTTGTTCAATGATCCATTTGTTTTCTTAGCTTCCTATGATATTCTCAGAAGTCTTCTCCAACACCAACATTCAAAAGCATCAATACTCTTCCTATCTTGCTTCTTCAAAATCCAACTTTTGCTTCCATAGAGTGTCACAGGGAATACCATGGTTTGCACGATTCTGATATATTATTAAATAGTAATTAATATTAATATTAAATTAGTTTAATTAAATTCAAATGTCAAAATCAAATTTAATTCTTGTTTTGGCCCCACCAACTACTTTTGGAGTAACACTGATAACATACAATTCCTGGCTTGGAAAAAGTTGTGCACCCCAATTTTAGAGTAGAAAAGAGAAACAAAAATATTGTTTGCCCACACTGATTTTAAAAAAGGAATACCTGAGCATGGACAGTTTTGCTTTTTAAATTCAGTATTTTTTTTTAAAAAATAATAATAATAATAATAATAATAATAATAATAATAATAATAATAGTAGTAGTAGTAGTAGTAGTAGTAGTAGTTCACTTTGGCTGCTAAATAAGGAAATAAGGATTCAATTTATGCTGGAAGCAGTTGCATTCCTCTTGACTCAGCAGTACAGTTTGGCCATATTACTGGCTACCAAGGCTTTGGCAGTGGCCAAGAATGTCTTTGCTATTCTTTGCACCATTCCTGAAGATGTTAGATATGGCTATAGGGATTCATGCCATAGTTACAACCCCTTTCAATTACTGTAATGCGCTTTATAGTGTGCCTTCCAAAACAAACTATTCAGCAATTTCAGCTGCCCCAGGGTGCTGTGGTCAGACCACAGCATGTCCACGGAAGAGAAAGAAAAAAAGGAGTTAATTATATCTGTGTTTGTGTGAACCTTCACGTAGTGTGTGTGTGTATGTGTATGAATAAAATGGTGTCTTCTACTGGCTTCTTTCACAGAGAGATTGTTTGTGGAGTGTGCTCTTAAGATGCTGATGTGAGTAGATGGAAATGAGGATTTGTGGGTGGTTATGACCACCAACTGTAGCTGCCATCTTGATTTTTTGACCCTGGCTCTACATCTGTCACCCCTTGTCCCTTAGCGGGAACTTGGGATCCAAATGGAAAAATAAGGATGATGAAAGAAATATGATTAATATATAAATGAATATCCAATACATGCACAAAGGGCGTGGCTTTCATCATTTTCAAAATTGAGCCCTGTCCTGTCTGAAATCCTGATTACCACTGACTTAGTTCATCGCTGCATAAAATATTCAGTTAAAGGCTCTTGTTAATCCTAATGATCTCTGCTTCTTTATATTTTAATTCTCCCCCCCCTTAAACACTTCTATTTATTTCCAGTCTGCACTTCAGTATACCCAAGGACACCTTGTGGAATATGCTTATCATCCTGATGAATGTTTCTTTCCGTGTTGGAAATTATTCAAGTTAGAGAGGAACCAATGGCCTGAGCCTTTGCTAAAGCATGTATCCAAGACAAGTTGGGTTTAATCACTTATCGATTCATAACAGGATTCTCTACATTGCTTTCCAAAGCAGATTCAGTCCTGGGAAGTGGGGAGGGGAGGAAAGAAAAATACCCAAGCTATCGCCCTAATGGCAAAGTCATTTGCAGTGATCAGCTACCATTCATACTGGTCTGATGAAAAATGGCTTATAAGCTGTGATTTCTGCAAGAAGATAGAGTACCCATAGTTACATTTTGACATGCAGGGAAAAATGGCATGCAATTATGATTTCCTAAATGGAACAACTCTGTATCACTGAAAGAAGATATTTAACCCTTTGGCACTGTTTCTGCTATTGTGCTACCTTGGTGTGGGTAGAATTCTGTTGGCAACTTTTATACTAACAGGATTGAATTCAAATTTGTGATGGCACCCCATAGAATGTGAAGCGGGATTTGCCAATATCCTGTTTCAACCAGGATTCAACCCAGCTCAATTCACTGGGCTCATATTTATTTATTCCATTTGCATTTCATCATTAAAATATTTTGGGCGGCTGACATTTGGGAAAAGAGTCCCCCTGTGGGGAGATGGTGCAGTAAATATAAATCGAACCATAAATAAAAAAAAATAAAATGTCACCACCAGGTAAAATGTTAACATATATAATATAAAGTGCAATTAACTAAAGCCAAAGCATAAAATACTCAATTCAGCTTTTTAATACAGAACTGGTTCCAAAGGTATATCAAAAACACCATAGCAGTAACAAGTACATACGTCTCATGGAGTTCATTAGGACTTTTTGCCAAGGAAGAGAGTCTAAGATTGGACTTTCAGTTTTATTTTCCCCCGTTTGCAGCTTCAGGAAAATGTTAGTCTATGGAATTTAGTCATAGATGAAGACATCAGAATCTTTTTTTAAAAAAAAATCAGGATATTTAAATAAATGCTTAACAGTTGATTTGCAAAGTTGATTTTGAATGTGCAGGTTTGAGAAAATAGATTGGTTAGTTTATAGGCAAGTAGGATGACCATTAACAAATACAATTTTCTCCCCTCTAGAAAAAGGGTTTGCAAGAGATGCACCTGTTAGTAAAAATACATATACAAAAGTTTTGTGGGAAGAAAATATTAATAAACATTAATGCAAACTTTGTCGATTTTGTAAGAGGAGCTGAAGAGAACTAATAAACAGTGAGAGGAGAAATATGTCGATGAAGGTTCTCAGTCATCCAGGTGGAATTGTCTGTAGCTTGAATCATGTCAACTGGATTTCTATTTTCTCAGTGGAAATGTTTCGCTCCTTATCCAAGAAGCTCCTTATCCAAGAAGCTTATCCAAGAAGCTGAGAGGAGAAAGTTGGAGAAAAGAAAGTTAAAAGAATCGCTCATCTATATTTTAATGAAGCTAAATTTTAGCAAAATGGGTGAGGGGGCTTAGAATTCAAAGGGCCCTCAAGTGTCTTCTTTTATTATTCACAGCTAAACAATGTTAAAATGACTAGGCTGATGGTGAAGCAAAGGCATATAATGTCAATCGTCTCATCTGAAGCTGAGCCTATTAATCTTTCCATTAATGCATGCTTCTAAAACATCTCTTACTGTCAATACTTCTTCCTTATTATACAGCTATAATAATTACTTCTCTAAGTTAGCAGCGTCTATTTCTGAACTGCAGTCTACACACAAGCTGTAGCAAACTAGCTAGATGCATTTTCATGCAAAAAGAAATGCCATTTGATGATGAGAAGCCAAAGGGATCTTCCAGACAGCTGTGTTAAAGTGCTATCCACCAGTCCTTGCGTTGGCAAAAAACCCCAAAGGCATAAGTTGTGCTGCCCCCATTGCCAATCCTTAAGCTGCCACAAGAATGGGCTAGCAAATGATGCAGGCCAAGTTAGGGAAAAGTGGATTTCCCAAGCTTCATTTCACCTCCCACCTGCCAGAGGGAAAAGAACCGCCATTCACTCTCCCTGGTGTGGGGTGGAGCAGGACTGGATATCTATTGATTTTATTTATTTATTTATTTATCGTATTTATACCCCGCCTATCCCCTCCCTAATAGATTTAGCCACCTGCCAAGTTAGGTTGAAGGCATAGAGGGGGTGAATGGGGTGAAGTGGGAGGGAGGGCCCCTGATACTCTGACATGGTGCAACCCCTCCTCTGACCCATGACTAGTCAGTCAGTGTTGTTCTGAAAGAGCACTAGACACATGTTCAAAAATAGTTTGGTGGATAGATAACATGCATGAAGGCGGGCACAGGATGAAGCAGGAAGTAATGATAATAAGCTAATGTTGCAAAGGAATGGTAACATTGTCAATGAACAACCAGGGTCACTGTTCAGATGCCATGGCCAACAGCGTAGTGTTGCCAAAGCCAGAATGGAGAAGGCAAAATGCCTCCCCCCAATTAAAAAAAAAACTAAAAAGTACAACCATCCGAAACCCTTGTCACCAGAAGCATTGGAAAATCTATAATGCACCCAATAGTAACAGAATTAGCATCACAGAATTGGCATAACCTGGTTCTCATTCCTAGGTTACATTGACTTTCTGTGCAGATCAAAAGAGAGCTTTCAAAAGCGCACTAAATCAGATTGATTGATTGATTGATTGATTGATTGATTGAGGAACCTGCTTAAGACCTGATAAGTGTTGTGGAAAGTGCTACTCAAGTATAGATGCCTTTGTATCACCCAGGTGTCCAGTCTCTCCTACAGCTCATGCCAAAATGGCCCACGCCAAAAACCATACCGGTTCCCAGCAACCAGAGTTTCCTGCAATAGCTTAAAGTGGCTAATAGGAGCTGGGCAGATCCCATCCCCTGACCATTTCAGGAACCACATTGTAGTGATGTATGCCAGATTTTATGCATACCCAAAATTGTGGCTGGGAGAAGCATGAAAACACTTGAAAACAGGATCAGCTAAGGATGATTTCAGGTTGTCTTAGCTATGGATTGAGAATGAGATGAAGGCAACATCATGAGGAGGACATGGCAGAAAACGCAGTTATTGGGCTAATGGGAAGAGCCCAGAGGCATCTAGCTGTTTGGTAGAACATCCACTTCCACCAGAAACCCAATCCTGGTACCACTAGCAAAGGGAATTTAGCAGAGTGAGGAAATGCATTGGTCTCAACTACAGGTCCTGGTATCTCCATGGAAAAAGGAACTCTTCCAGTCAGAACTGACATGGAGTAGGCTGTCTGTTGCCTTTAGGCTGCATGTACCCTCAAACCCATTTCATGTAACTCTCAGGAAAATTTTAAGGTGATTAGATCAGATCTCTAGATCTCTAATGGGCACTACCTGTCATTTCCTGTTAGCCCCTCGAGGTAGTCCATTCAAGAAACCAAAACCATGAGTACTAACACTACCTTCATCGTAAGGTTGCAGTAACAGAATCTTGCAAGTCTGAAAGCATTTCTCCCCTCCTTTACTTTTGCTTTCCACAAAGGGAGGGAGGGTCCCTTCTGAGATGCTTCCTATGCCCCCCCTTCCTATTGTGGGCTGAGATACCTTTTGTCTGACCATTGTCTAGGCTGCAGCTCTTCCTCCTGTCTCCCAAGATTATTCTCACAGCCCATTACATTTCCCTGCAACCTACTGCTTGGGGGAGAAAGAAGAGTCAGAGACAGACTCTTTTCACACAACCATTTTTGACTCTGGCCCTAGAACTGCTTGCTTTAGTCCCATCCACCCTGCTATCCCTAGTTGTGTACATCTAAAATTGCTTTAGGGCCGCTCTCTGTCTCTCATTTTAAACTGTAATAATTCCATAATCTCCCATGTGTCTCTAAACACATCCTGCCTCTACCAGCTTTTTGAAGAGCAGCCCTAGCATGTCACTGTCGCAAAAGAAAGAAATGCCACAAGCCTGATTTAAAGGACATTAAGGCTGTGTTATTATGTATACTTGAGTAAGCTGCACTAGATTTAGTGGAACTATAATCCAAGCAGATGTGCACGAGATTGTATTGATTATTCATGTAGGAGGAGAGCTGTGTTAGTCTATGGTAGGCAAAAAGGCCCTTTTCAGATTAACAGATATTATTAAAAGGCATAAGTTTTCGTGAGCTTCATCCATGCAACTATTTATTATTTTTGTAATTCAGGGATGTGGAATCAGCAGCTTCCAGCAGCTCCTATATTGTTATTTCCAAGCATCCCTTATCACTGGACATGCTGGGTGGAAACTGCTGGGAGGAGGTCAGAATTTAGCAATATCTTGACAATCATATCTTTCCCACACTCACTGTAATGCAGGGTTTCTCAACCTCAGCCATTTTCAGATGTGTGGACTTCATCTCCCAGAATTCTGGGAGTTGAAGTCTACACATCTGAAAGTTGCCAAGGTTGAGAAACACTGTTGTAATGTAACTGGTTTATGGGATTGCAGGAGGAATTGCAAGGGGGGGGGGGTCCCGTCATAATGAAACTTCTGAATATTAAATGAAAATTATTAGCGGTTCTATCATGAGCCTTAGGTGATGTAAGGGGTCAGGTCAATGAGATTTATGATATAGTCATAAGCCTTTCTACTAAACAGAAAAATTCAATGGGATTTGTTCCTGGATGGGCATTGCAGCATCAGTCATGAAAGTAATCTGTCTTAACGGACCAGTGATTTGGAGCTTAGCATTTTTTAAAAGATACTCCAGCAAATTTGACCCAAAGAGTTTCAAATGATGAAACATAGCACCGCAGACCCAGAAGGTCTCTTCTAAATAAATTCATCCCAATCAAACAAGGGTTTACTCTGATCTCTCTCCCTCCCTCCCTTTCTCTGTAACTTAAGCTACCTCCTTTCCTTGAGCCTCCCTAGCTCCTTGAGCAATAGGCCTTCTGGGCAGCGCTGTTTTTGAAAGATCATTTCAAAACCCTGCTCTGATGGGGCCTCTGCTCAGAATTATTAATGTCTCCATCTTCGCTGGACTTTGAGTAGGTGGATGCTGCCTTGGCCTTCAGCAACTTGTCACCTATGACATGAATTGGGAGGGTTTCATAAGAAATAGATTTTGGTGGTGCTATTAACGGGAACTGTCAGATTCTGCAAGCTTTCGTTTGCCAGAAAAATAAATAAATAACACAAATCACACCACCCGGCACCCTCGCAGTGCCTCAATCTCCCGAAACCTCTTCTGCTGTTTGCCTCCAAAAGCAAAAGATATTTCATAAATGCACTTTGCTTTGACAGCAATTGGGTTGAAAACCATCTGGCAGAAGTGTCGTCAGCCAGTCTTGGAGCGACAACGTTGTAATTCTTGAAGCATCTGTGTACCTTGGGGACCCATTACAGTGGTGTCACAAAGAGAATATTAGAAAACAAGGGCTAAAGAAAACCCGCTTCGGATGGCGTCGCCGGTTACACCGTGTTGGGGGTGCCGGGAAGGCGAAACGATGTTTGCTTATTTGCTCATGATGTTTTATTGCCACAATACAGCATAACAATGGAAATGGTCTGTTTGCTTCACGGATGCCCCTTCAGAAGGTCACAGAAGATGAGCCCAAAAGTTGTTGGGAAGGCAAAGGAAGCGCAGTCTAAAAAGTAACAAGCCACCTGGTGGGTTAGATTTACACCTCCCGGCAGTAGAGAAAGGATAAAAAAAGCAGGAGATATTTAAAGTCTGTTTGAAGCCACATAAATAGTGATTTATAATAAAGTTTGTTGGCATGTGGCGCAGTGCCTGCCCTTTCAATTATAGAAACAATGCTCAGAAAGATTGTGATGCCCAAAGATCTTGACCTACCCACCTTCCCGGCAAGAAAATGCTACTGCTGGTCTTTGGTCTACTACCATAATTTATGGGGACAATAGCTACGAATTAACCTTTCTTGCTGCTTTGCCTTCCTCTCAAATCACCCTACCGAGAGGGTTTCTGCACTGATGGTTCTTTTCTGAAGTTTTTGGTTTCATGCGTATCCAAATTGAGACCTCAGAGCCACAATTCTAATCATGTGCAAGTTCCAGATACATCCATACATCCATACATCCACCTCCACCACCCCACATACATATGGAGCTTAATTGCTTTACACCACAACCAGTTAAGATTTTCCTTTCATCAACTCACTCAGTTGATAGAGATTTTGGGCCAGCCCATAAAGATCTGTTAATCTTTGGGAATCTTGCCCTTCCAGATCATTACAAATGGGACTTCAGCACTCTAATATAGATTGGGTATAGCCTGTAAGGCCTGAATATAATCACTAATCTTATTTTCCCAGGCCAGTAACAAAAGCAGGTTTATTTATTAGGCACCTGCTGAGCCTTCCAACATACCTATGAATTATACACAAACTCTGATGCAGTTGATATGAACAGCACGGGTGATCTGAGTTCAAACTGCATCATCAGGGGCACAACAGAATAATGCCTGGCTTGTGTTTCCTGTCTTAAAGTGCAGTCCTATGCATGATTACTCAGAAGTAAGTCCTACTGTGTTTAATGGAGCTTTCTTTTAAGTATCTTTAGCCTTGGGTATGGATCACAGCGACTAAGGTTGAACATTTTTCTAAGCCAACCAGGTTTGGTGATCAAGCTACAGTGGCCTGGTTCTCAAGCCATAAACCATGGTTTATAAAACACAATGGATGGATTGACAGAACACACTTAGTTTAAAAATAAAAAGAAAACATCTTATCATGGTTTATGCAATGTACAACCCTAGTCAGACTGAATTTTGAAATATGGCTTACACGGTGTACAAACCTATTCAGGTTGAATTTTGAGAATGGCAAGATTCATTACTGTGAAAACTTGTAGGAAAATACATGTGTTCCATTCATAGAGCTAGTAGTTTACAAAACATGGAAGGAAAGTTGCAGATATTGAACTCTGACCACCTTAATGCATATCAGCTTTGTACCGAAAGTTTAGCCTAGGTTTACTTGGAATTAGGAATATATTATATTAGGAATATAAATAACTAAAAATGTGAAGTGGAAAAAACAAATGTGAATAGAGTATAGAGGTCTCCTTTGAGAACTTCATATTGGATAGATTCTATGCCATCATCCTTCATACATCAACATTTTCACATACCTTCTGAGGAAAGAAGGCCCATCTTTTAGAACTGCTTCCTTAGTCTTGGCAGCCATGATCCATACAACACTCTACAGTTCACATTGTCACTTTTTTTTACATCAGCTAACATAATGAACCTTTCATTTTATTTTATATGGTGCAAGAGTTCTTTTGTGACTGTACCTTTTGTCCTGGAACTGCATGAGTTGAATCTTCTTGAGCCTTACAAAAGAAAAAAGAAAAAGCCCTGACGCTAACTTACACATGTACAGCATGCAGTCTGAGAAGCCAAACATAAATATTGTGGCCTTACTTGACAACTGTCCTATTCTGCAGCTCCTGACAGGCCATAAAAATAAGTTTATCAAACTCAGAGGAAGTTGTCACATAAAACCTACCAGTCATGGTATAGGAAAATACGCTCAAGGAGAATTGGAAGAAAAACAATGTGCAAAGTCTGTAGCTTGAATCATGTCAACTGGATTTCTATTTTCTCCGTGGAAACGTTTCGCTCCTTATCCAAGAAGCTTCTTCAGTCTGAGCAAAGTTAGTAAGGGAATCCTTAAATATGTTATTTATTTCTAAATAAACATTAATAAACATAAATAATCATTAGAAATAAACATCTCAAATAACCATGACCTAGCCCCAGGTGCAAGGTCACACAGCCACCCTAGAAACATATTTAAGGATTCCCTTACTAACTTTGCTCAGACTGAAGAAGCTTCTTGGATAAGGAGCGAAACGTTTCCACGGAGAAAATAGAAATCCAGTTGACATGATTCAAACTACAGACTGTTCCACCTGGATGACTGAGAACCTTCATCGACAATGTGCAAAGAAAATCCAAGTGCAAGTTTCAAGAAGATTGGGATTCAACCAAAAATGAGCTACATTTAAAAAGCTGTTACAGTAGCCTGACTTAGTTTCTCAGCATGAGTTATTGCACTTATTTTTAAAACATAAAGTTCAAGACTAAAGTAGAAGTTCCCAAATATTTGGACAAACGTGCTATTTACTCTTTAGGCCTCAGTGACACATAATGAATGCAAGGCAAATACCTGGACATTTAAGATAACCAACTTTCAGGTGAAAATAGGTTGTGATATTTGCCAATATTTGTAACAAGTTGAAAAGCTGCCCAGGTGTCATCTCAGAACATTTAAAGCCTGCTTTCTTGAACATTGAAATGCAAGAGGACTATCAGCTTAGATTCCAGTAATCGTATCTAATAATATCACACTCAAAATGAGATAAAAAGATAATTGAACAGAATCATGTGTATTTTTACCCCAGAGCACATCTTATTAACACTAGGTTATTGTACTTCGTGTGAGATATAGGGTAGAGTGGGAACAGAGTACAAAATGAGACAAACACATTCTTCTTGCCTCATTTTCCTCATGAAAAATCTTCTCTTGAAATTTCTCTTTGCCACAGTAGCAAAATAATGCATGAGAATAAGGTGGACCAAGAAGATGTGTCACCATGGATGGTTGGCAGATCCACAGCTTCACAAGCATGCCCCCCCCCCCGCAGGTTTTCCTCAGTGGTAGCAGAGATATTACTGTACTCCTTCTGCAGGTAACCAGTCACTTGAATATGGTCACTAAGGGATGCCTCAAATGATGCACTGTAAGGTGGCTATGGTGTCTGCCATGAAGCATTTGTCCTGGGCAGCAATCAGAAAGGCAGCAAGTAGAGGTTTGTCCAAGTCTGTTGCCCAAAGCATCTGCTTCATTCTACCTAATGGCAGGACTGGCCCTACGTGAGAGAGAGATGAATTTATATACTGTATCTCAGTTGGATCATGGAGTTTGCATGGTTACCAGTAAAGATTTCTTCTGGGGGGGGGGGGAAGGCACACATAAGATTGAACCGTAAAGCAGAATCTCCTTAGAACTGCCTTCTTTCCCCACTTGCACCTAATCCCAACACGAACATGCCCGGGCACTCTCTTTTGTCTGCCATATCCCCAACCCAAAGTGAGATGGGTTTAAGCCATCTTTAGCTGTATCCGTGTTCATGTAGTACTTTCTCCCTTATTTGGACACTGTCCAAGGACCGACTCATGATGTGTAAAATCTGTCAGACGTTGACATCTATTGTCTTGGAGGGAAGTCAAGTGACTGGCAATGACTGGCAACAGAATCAATAAAGGCAGGACAGATATTGGCAATGGAACAGGAATTCTCACAACAGTATCATTTTCTGCCAGCTCAAGAATGGGTGGAGAGCTCTTCAGTTCAGCAGTGAGGAAAGAAGCAAAATTCTTTACCATGAGATGACTTTTGGCCTGAATCAAGTGAAGCGACAACATGTTTTGAACGTTTCCACATATTGAAATAGACACAAATACCCTGTTGCCCAAATATACATCATGAGCAAGTTGGGAGAAAGTGTGGGGACTGTGAAAGCATGCCATCTGCTCTTTGCAATCGATGGGGCAATTGATAAATCCATTGGGGTTGGAGATCATGTGGGGAGCACATTCATATTGCGATACTTACTATCGTTCTTTAAATCTGGTATGAGAAGAGCTGCCCAAAGCAATGTCCAGAAAAGCTGAAGTGTAGCCTCTCTTCTAATACAGAGTTCATCTCTTCTGCACTAAACTTCCACCTGCAAATACATTTTTCATAAAGTTTGGCTCTGTTTTAAGTGCCAGACTAGAGGTTCAAAATTAGACACTTAATTGCCTTCTACAGGAACAAACCCAGTACAGAGAACATTCAGAAGAGTATTTGCTGAAAAATAAAGGTAAAATTTGCTTTCACTGTAATGTTATTTATATTCAGGATGTAATTTACGGTGTTATAAAGATGAAAGAAATTACCTTAGTGTGAAGGATGGGAATGCACTGCTAATTTCATTAAAATGACATCAATGCCAATAAAGATAAATACATGGGTGGAAACTCAAATCAGTTTTCCAGTAACAAGTCTTACTACATATACAGTTCCAAATTTTTGTGAAAATCCATACTTACATACACTAGGATAAATTGTTCTAGTTTCAAATAAGACATTTACAAGCCTTCTGAAAAATATATTTACAATATTTTTGGAGAACAACATTAAAAGATTTCCATCAATATGAAGTATTGAAATGTCTGTGTTCATTGCTGCTCTCTGCTTACTTTTAGGAAAAGCCATACTAAACAATTATGGTAAAAATTACTTCAAACACAGGAATAAGTTGATACCCAGAGAGACTTTTTGTTGCTAAAATTAATTCCCCATTATAGCTTGAAGATTAACACACATATTTTGGCATATGATTTTATGAAATAGATCCAACATCAACAAAGAAATATGCCAAACTGACAAGGAGTGTGAGCAAGAGAAAGATCTATCTGGTTTGGGTTCGAATCCTTTTACTAAGACCTAAGTTTGAAGCCTTTAACTCTGTGTTGTACCAGCAGAATCAAATCATGTGTTATCACCCAGTCCCCCAAATAGCAGAGTAGTTTAACCTTTGATTTTTGAAGATCTTAATGTATATTGCCTGATAGTAGGCTCCAATACACAGTGGTGAAGAATTTGAACAACTATTAATGGTCTCATTTTTCTGAAAACTAGTAGGTCACTGTCTATGGTGAGATCTATGAGGAGAAGCACGCTGGAGCACAACTGATAATACAAACAGTACAAATGGGCATTATGGTACAAAGTATTCAGGGGAACAGGATTAAGCTGGACCCACAAAATTGAATCAGGCCTGCTCTAGATAAAAGTTCCATCCTACCTTTCAAAGGCAGGAACCGACTTTGCACTCTGATAGGAGGTGAAAGAGGATTAAGAACTATCAGTATCACCCTAGGACACCTCCTCAGGTTTACATAATGCTTTAGGTTGGAGAAAAAAGGCAGTGACAAAACGCTACTGTAGGGGATAAGACAGAACATCCTTTCTCTACCTATCCTTTTCCTCCCTACCACTGAATCTTGATGCCACTGTGCCTGGTATTCTTATGACGTGCCAAACCACCAACCAACCAGCTACATTTAGCCTGGCATGTTGGGGTCAGCCAGGCAAAGGTGGTGAGATTAGAGTTCGAAGTGTTGTCCAAAACTAGAAAATTGGGTTAATTGAAACAACCATGGTTAACCGTAGATAAGCATGTCCTACAAACCCAGCTATTGAACACCACTGGGGATTTCTTCTCAATGCAACACTTGAATGAACAGCATCAAACAAGGTTCTTTTCACAAGGTAACTGTAGTACAAGGACAAAACAATTACATTTTCTCCTCCGCAATACTGCAGTCCCAAATATCAGCCCCTTCCCTAGCAGCAATTAGTTACAGTACATTACTGGGGGGGGGTTTAAATAAGTGATCATAAATACAAAGATACAAATATAATGATAAATACAAAGATGTCTAATTTAGCTCTTTGACTTTGAGAAAGCAATTAGAGCCAGGAATATACCTTTTTCATTCTGTTCCAAGTCTGGTAGATATAAATAACAACAGTAACAATATTGTCTGCCATCCTTCAAATAATCATTTTATTTGGCAATGGAAATTTAAAATTTAAGGTGATAGAAATAAAAATTACTGTTGATAATAGATTTGGTTGTCTGGCCAACTTCAGGCAGACCTTGGTCCCATTTTATGTGGACCAGAGATAAACCCAGTTTAATTAACCCAATTTAATTAACCCAATTAGCCAAAAGAATGCAGTTTAAAAATAAATATGGGGGCATACAAGCAACAAGCTTATTTCTAGCTGGCCCAACTAGATCATTTCTTTTTTCTGTTCAGACACCAATTATATTTTATTTGCACCAGAAAAGCTGGGGGGGGGAGGGGAGGAGAGACACATAATATTGGCAGTGAGTCTATAAAGTAGACTAGAGCAACAATAGGAAAAAAATGAAGTCATGCTATGCCTTGTATTTAAGTGCCATACAGTATATTACCAAAAAAATTGCATCACTTTCACATAGCACAGAATAGGTAAGACTTCTCTCAACCAGCTAGGCAAGAAACTGCAAGAATAGATTTCCAAGGACCACAAAAACTTTGATAAGTAGATTTATTGCAGAAAAGCTAATGACACCATTATGAAAAAATCCCAGTTTCTGCTGTGTATCAAATAGAAGCCATTTATTTATTTATTTATTTATTTATTTGTTTGTTTGTTTATTTGTTTGTTTGTTTATTTATTTATTTATTTATTTATAACTCCCAAGGGAGTTATACTGTATAATGACATTGAGGTTAACATTCTTGCGCACCTTTCTCCTGCTCACATGGTATAACAAGCTAGAAGCCGCTTCTTTTGGCTAGGAGGGATGGTTTCCACCTTTCTGTTGTTTTGGAGACAGATTGGAGTGGTATCAGGCTCTTTGCTTGTGACCATGTGAAAACTGGCCCTCACACAGTAACTGATTGCTTTACACCCAATGTACAATACTGGCCACAGTTAGCAGCATTTTGTCTCAGTGCACGAAACAATGCTTGCCCAGATAAGATGCCTAGGAAAAGGAAATCAAAGTTTAGACCATGGCATAGTGAATCCTTCCCTCAACTTGCAAAGAAGCCTGACTTGATATGCCACATCCTTTTTCTGTCTTCCCAGCCATCTTATTTGAGCATTGTTCCATCCTTTGATGTTGATAGTATGGAGATTATCAGTGGGAAGTCAGCCTTCAATTATACAGCTGATGGTCTTTGAGGGCCTCCAATGTTTATGGAGAGACTATAAAAAAGTGAAGGGCCATAAGAGAAAAACTTCTGCCTCTTGTAGGAAACAGCAAGAACCAATGCACTGAAGAACTAATCCATAACTGAAGAACTAGACATGGCTTCTTGCGGTTGCCTGCATGGAAATCTGTCTTGAACCTATCTCTGAAAGAAATTCCACAGTTCACCTTTATCTGTTATCTGGCCACATCTCCCTCTTCAATCTATACTTGATGTCACTCCATCAACATGTATGTGCACATACACCAATTCAGGCAGGGCAATGGGTGCATTTCAAATGTTGGAGGGCAACCCATTTTGGATAGGGCTTCATTTTGCAATTTCCTGAGCCCCATGCTTAATCCAGTCCCAACACTGGAGATTCAATTGTGATCTTCTCCCAGAAAGTACTGTATTCCCTGTTCATCGCACTGTACCTAGGCTTATTAAGTTGCCAATTTATCTACCTGCCATAGGTAAATAAATGTTTCATAAGTGGAAGTTACTGAGCGCTGGTGGAAAAAACTAAAGTACACTGTATAAATAAATAAAGTGACAATCTGTTGTCTTCTTACAGATAAATAACATTTGTTTATACCCTGCTTCTGACTTTAATTCAGGTAGACATGTAAACAGCATCTTTGGCAGTTCACATTTGATTTTCTTCTCTCCCTTCACATCTCAGATCATACTTGATTCCAGTGAAATATGAAAAATCCTCAGACGTTTCATTTATACTCCAGAAGTTGCTGAAGAAAGAGGAGGGTGGGAGGTAAAGAGAAGAGTTAGCAAAATGATTTTTTTAAAAAAACAAGTAGATGGGATATGAAAAGGATAATAGCAATGCTGGCAAATTTACTGCTGGAATATAATCCACAAGAAATTTACCAGCTAAATTTAACAGCCTGGTCAAATGATAGCATATTGGACAAAATGCTGCAATAGTTTTATAGTGACTTATCTAGATCCTTCTCCCACTTTTACAATATTCTCGTTTCGTGCCAGCAGCCCAGCACTGACAATCTACTTTTTAACAGCCTCAGTGACACAGAAAGCTCTGATTTCCTTCCTAGAATTGTCATTTCAAGCTAATGAATTCCCTAGAGCTCACAAAAGAAAAACTTTTTTCTCTCTGTAAAACTTGGGGGCACCTGCTGTTCACCTGGTATTGTTATCAAGAATGCAAGAAAGGAATGAATACTAGGAGGCCAAGAAAGAAAGAGATTTACATAAAAGGAAAGGCCTGGAGATCAGGAAATTGAAATTGAAATTTCTTCATTATAGTCTTTGACAAGTGTTAGAGGTCAGGAAAGCATATTTGGAAGCCACCAAATCCAATTTTGTGTAGCGGAGCAAAAAAACACATTAGGCATAACAAGTTTGTCAATGGAGTACAGTACATACAGTAAACAAGTAAGTTTAGATGATGGAGATCTGGGTTCAAATCAATCAAGTGAGCAACCAGTATGAAAAAAAAGTGGGTTGAAGTAATTGGTCATAGAGAGAGAATGAATAAGGACCAAATCACAAAATGTTGTAAATATACAGTATGAAGGAAGTGAATGGGTTGAGAGGAAGACTGAGGAGATTTTGTTTGCTTGGGATTGATGAGATATTCAAAAAACAGAGGTGCAAAGTTTAAACAGACAAAGGTAATATATGAAGTGATGTATCAATGCAGTGGAAAAAAGGTATGGAGAAGTACAGCAAATGGTACCGGTAAAAATAGATTTAGCTATATTTCCTTTTCCCCTGTTTTCTCATGCCTTTAATTATATTTGCTTATTATTTCTTGCTCTTTTTTTCTGCTTTGCATGATATTACTTGCCCTAAAAGGGAATAGCACAATGGGTTTGTATATATCCATGTATATTTTCTCAAAGAAAACAAATGCTTTTGATTTTTTAATTCCCATTTTACTCTATGTTGTTTGGCAGTTTTTTCCCTATCTCTGTTAAATGTTTCCATCCATCCATCAATCCATCCATCTATCTCTCCTTATTTTCAAGTGCCTTAAATTCTTATCAACAGAAAGGTGGGTTACAGTGGCCAGATTACAATTAAGGAATGATAAAATATTGCAACTTTCCTTCTCACCATACATTTGACAAGAGTCAAAAACCAAGCTAATAAAAATAGGAATTATTGCAGTTGCATGGCCAACATATCTAGATGGTGCCTACACATAAAAGGTTGCTGTAAGTTTATGAGATCAGATGGGAAAGGAAAAGACAGTTTTCTTGAGATGGGAGATGAACAAAGATGTGAATCCATTCAGATTTTTAAATCAATATTATTGGTAAGATTTGTGCAGAAAAATGTGATGGGTTTGAGGAAAAGAGAAGAAAACAGGAGCAGAGCCAGTAGTACTTTCAATGAGAATATTGAAGCCTTGACTGATTAATTTGTTGGACAATGTTTCAAGGGGAAGCAGCATGATGGATGCCATGATGGCGACAGGCAAATCAATCATGAATACATGGCCAGAGAAAGGGAAACAACCATTGCATTTTAAAAGAGCTTTAGTCAACACAGGTCTCGGTGTGTGCAATGAATGCTCATGGGAATCTTGACGTGAGATGGAAAGGACCAGAACTGGCCAAAAATCTTTTTCAAAATCATCTTATGTTAAATTCTGCCAATCCCAGTAGGACTTTATTTAGGAGAGCATAATCATTGATAGAATCTTATACCACTCTCCACTGGCATTTGTGGAAGTCCACCAGAATAAAGCAGAGATAGTCCAAAGTAACAAGTAGGACTCTGGATTGGCCAAAGTTTCTCTTGTGGGTTTATGGCAGGCAGGGTGGATCAGATATTGAAGGCATATTCCCTTTAATCTGGCTTTTGGAGGAAGGCATACAAGATTCCTTAATTTGTTCAGCAGAAGAGGGACTTCCAGGGACAGCAATGGTGGACTGAACACAGCTCCTCTTTTGCGGAGCCGACAACCATGGCAAAAAGAGGAGCCAGTGAAACAGTTGGCTCCTCAGGACTACTCTCTGGATCAAGGAGAGAAAAGGATCGCCGAGAAGTTTGCTCCATACAGAATCTCACTGCGAAGAGATTGCAAAATAGCAATCTCCAGCGAGTTTGAGAATTCTGGGAGCCAGGGGAAACATCATGCCTAAGCTCAGTGCCCTTTAAAGAGACACTGGCTTTGCCTACTTCTTCTCTTAATTACTTTAGGAAGTTGCTTATTATTGATTTCTTGGAAATTAAGAACCTTCTGAAGGGCAAGCTATATCACGCCGGGAGAATCACCTTCTACCCTGGATGAAAGAAATTCTGCATAAGTTTAACGATTAAAAAGAAAAGCTTTACTTTTTGGAAAACAACAAAAGGGAGACTAGAATGTGGGTTTTGGAAAGATAAGGGGCTAGATGGACTTGAAAGAATATTTCCTGTGGGGTGTTTAAAACGTTATGAAAGAACATAGGAAGATTTTGAAATTAATTCTAAGAAATCCTCCCGTGGGAAAGTTTTGCTGATTTGAAAATAAACATATGATAAGAGGGGACTTGAAGGTGGACTAGAGGGAACCAGAGAGAACAACAATTACAATTAAAGGAGAAGAGGCTTATTAATAAGATGGAACAATACTATTTCACTATAGAAGAAATTAAGAAATTAAAGCTGTTTGGGAACAGTGTACTCACAAACTACTCACAAGATTGTCTGATACTATAACAGAGGATATAGAAGAACAACAGATTTTATTGGATAAAACAGAGACTGAGGCTGATTTGAATGTGGATTTGGACTTTAAAAAAATGCTGGATTACAAAAGTAATGTGGAAAAAGACGCTGTGGATTTGAAAATGGATTTTAAAATGCCAGAGTATAAGAGTGAGGTGGAAAAAGATGCCAAAATGGATCAACAAATGAAACCAGCTGATGTCTTAATAATTAAAAGGAACATACAAATAATAAATCAGAAGAGTGACTTGGAAAGCCTTTTTATCTTGGATTTACAAAAGGAATGTGTTAAAGCAATGAAGCTGTTTCTGGGAGGAGACAAACAGAAATTATTGAAGCTGTTCCTGAAAGGAGACAAAGAGAACATGATAAGAAATGAACTTGGGGGACATTATTTGACAGGATTAAAGATCAAGCTTTTAAAAAGTAAACAGAAGCTCTACAAAGTGAATTTATTTGACCAGGGTTAAAATATATATGTTGTGGTTTCTGGTATTTCTTTTTGACCAGGACTGAACAACGAGGTTTTAAGGATCTGTTTATAAGTGGGGAGAGATTTCTGTTGCTTTACTTCTTAGAGAAAGTGACTAGTTGGATTACAAAATGGATTTTTTTGATTAAGGTTAAAATACATATGTTATTTCTGGTAGCTCTTAATAGGCTTTTGCTAATTAGGACTGAATGATGAGTTTTTACAATTTGATTATTGAGAAGGGATGAGAGATGGGAAGAAGAGATCAATTTTTTCCTTTTTTTATACTAGAGAAGATGTTAAGTTACTGAAATTGTTTATACTTGTCTGGAGGGAACGGGGTCATCTTTTATATATTTCTTTTTTCTATCTCTTCGCTCTTCTCTTTTTCTTTACTCTTTAGATTATCTTTAGTTTGTATTAGTCTTTTATCTTTGTATTTGTAAACTCTAATAAAATTATTTTTAAAAAATTGTTCAGCAGAAGAGGGACATAAGCAATAATTCTGTCGGGTTTGTCCAGTTAGGCAGCCTTTCCCAGAATAAAATGGAAACTTTTAAGCGAAGAGTTTTGGCAAGTTCTCAAGAAATAATGTATTCTGAGTCTTTGTGAACATTATTCGGAATACTCCTCTGTAACACAAACCTGAGCAGAGACAATGGTTAGAAGAGAGCCACGTTTGAGCCCTGCACACATCCATTTCAATTTGTGCAAGATCACGCCATGCAGCACTTTGGATTCAAAGGTCAAAAGGTGCTTTAGAGTGTGACTGGATGCGCACCAAACACCTTCCTGCAACTCCTTACACCAAATGGGCTTCTTCCCAGGATCCTGCTGCAGCTGCAGAGGGCAGCAGCATTATCTCAGAAAGCCACCGTTGCTTTAAGGAATTGCAGGAAGGTTCCACATTATGCTCCCATGTGCTCCAAACCACCTTTTGGCCTTCAAATCTGAAGTGCTTCGGGGCTGTAGTAGAGAATGATTGATTCTTACCATCAAGATTCTATGCCATCCATTTTCCTTTATTAGTAACATCATCCAAGATTCTGGCCATAAAACACTGAAAATGCAACATTCCTTTTTTGCTCCAGCATGCCTAGTCCTTTTCTGTATTTGCCTACCTACTGTTTCCTATATTTTTCTTACAGTGAAATCCTGTGGATGTATACTCAGAAGTAAGATCAACTGAATTCAGAGAGTTTTTCTCTCAGTTAGTTGTTATAGGAGTATATCTATCTTTTTACTCTCATACTACCAAGTATGATTTATTTGAGTGGCTCAAAGTCATCCTCTGAGCTTCTGTGATTGAGGATGGACTTGAACCTGGGTGTCCATGGTGCCAGTCTCGTACATTAAACTCTACACCACCCTAGCACGCATTATTATAGATGTGATCTTTCTAGCCTGTTGTGGTAAAATTGCTATGTATCATTAATGCCAAGAATGCACATTCACACACAGCATTGAACTGTTTGAAATACCAAAAAATTAAAGACTTCGCACTGTTGTATAACTGTCAGAGAAAAGGTGTCCTTCCAACATTATTTTGCACTTATAAGAACATGCAATATCTATTTCTGTTCTCCTTTTGTTTTTAAACTATTGGTATAGGTAAAAAAAACATAATCATATTTAAAAAAAAGTCTTCCATTTTGTATTTTTTATAAAATTTGTGATCAGAGTTATGGAAAAAACAAGAGATAAGTTTGTAGCAAAACGTTGTTTTATTTAAAACAAAAACATAGGAACAAACCTTGAATCTTCTTCTTTAGCCAAAGCATGGCATGGCTGATTAACATAGCCATTTAGATAGCAGAGAGTAGAATGCAGAGGGCGAAACAAAAGGACAAAAGGCATCTACATTTTAAACCTTTACCTGACCAGGTAAACCTTTTCAGCATTTTGTACAATGTACAGAGAATCTTTCTGCAAACACTTTGCAACCATTTTACCATCCTTTCTAATATCACAACCCTCTTTCTTAAAAGTTACTACATAACCTGAGGCTACTAGCTGCCCCACAGACAAGAGATTGCTTTGAAAATTAGGCACAAACAAAACATTTTTAACAGTTTCCCCCAAACATGGAAGATTGATCTCACCTTCACCCACGATCTTGGATACAGATCCATCTGCTAAGGAAACTTTTTGTTTGTTAGTTTTAGACAAAGACAGAAAGGAATCTTTATTGTGACATATATGAGAATTGGCCCCACTGTCAAGAACCCACAAATCTTTATTATCAGAGTTCTCAACAACTGTTGCATGAAGAATCTTCTTTCCAGAAGTCTCTTCTTGCTTTTAAACTTGACACAGTCCTTTTGCAGATGAGAAGGGGATCCACAGGTAAAGCATCGCCTGCTGGATAATGCAGAAGCTTGAAATTCAGAGCTCTTCCGCTCCCTCTGCTGACCACGAGAAGACTTTATTGTAGAAATGGAGGCAGCTTTTTCTTGTCGCTTCTCCCACTCAGCAAGCAACCGGGTAGACACAAACGATGGATTTAAATCAGCTTCTGGGATTCCCTCCATGGAGCAAATTAAAGTGTCCCAGGACTCATTCAACGAAGAAAGCATAATGTAGGCTTTCATCAGGGGGGTAAATTCCATCCCACGCTCTTGAAGTTCCACAAAATAATTCTGAAGCTTGTGGAGATGATCTGGCAAATTTCCATTCTCAGGCAAGTGAGCCTTGTACAGTTTTTTCGTTAAAATAACTTTGCTGCCTGGACTAGTTTTCACATATAAATCACGCAAATAGTCCCATAAGTCTTTAGAATTTTCTCTGCCTCTCACGTGAATAAGCTGATCATCCTGAACAGCCAAAATAATGGAGGCTTTGCATTTCTCATCTTTCCTCAACCAGGCTTGATCTGGATTCTGAGGAATTTGTTCAGAAATAGCAGACCATAAATTTTCTCTCCTCAAGAAACTTTCCATTTTCAAAGACCAGTTCAAATAATTAGAATTAGAAAGTCTTTCCAGGAGCATACCTTGAAAATTTGAAGCTCCATCAGCAGCAGCCATGGCTCCTTCTCTCCCCTGTTGTAGTAATCCAAAAAACACCACGAGGCTTGCAAACACAAGGCAAAACTCCACCTCCAATGGAAACTTCCTGTAACTGCCGGCAAGTTTCAAAAAACAAAGAAGCCTCTCCAAATGCAGACTAAAACAGGTCAGCTTTCTTCTCTTTCATTTCCATAATTTTTGTCTCTGATCCAGAAGCAATTGCTGGGCCCATAACCTTTTGTATTTTTTATAAAATTTGTGATCAGAGTTATGGAAAAAACAAGAGATAAGTTTGTAGCAAAACGTTGTTTTATTTAAAACAAAAACATAGGAACAAACCTTGAATCTTCTTCTTTAGCCAAAGCATGGCATGGCTGATTAACATAGCCATTTAGATAGCAGAGAGTAGAATGCAGAGGGCGAAACAAAAGGACAAAAGGCATCTACATTTTAAACCTTTACCTGACCAGCCTCTGAGTGGACAGAATCCAACATGTGACCAAAAACACCTAGGCAACAGATTCCCAATATGGGCAAAGCTCAAACAGCTAATTCTGATTGGTCAAAACTCTCAGACTGGCCGGCACCTGAAAGGCAATTAGCATTCCTGAGTGGGGGGTGAACATGTGCTCTCTGAGCCCAAACAGGAAAAAAGTTTTGAGGCCTGGCTTTTTAAAAACTCAGCCACATATTCTACAGACATAAAAAATATATACAACATTCCAAAACAAAATCGATCTGTAAAGTAAATGCCACTGGAAAGGGAATCGGTACAACTCATGATCATATCACAGCACCAGTATTGCCTGTGGGCCATATTATATCCAACAATTAATTAAACTCACCATTTTCTTCTGAAAAGAAAAACAAAAAACCCATAGGTATGTAATTGTTTGTTTAACACACTTTCTATGTTACCCCAATCTCAAGACTCGAGCAGCTTGCATAGATAGTTGTGGGTTTTCTGGGCTGTGTGGCCGTGTTCTGGCAGTTTTTGTTCCTAACGTTTCGCCAGTAGCTGTGGCTGGCATCTTCAGAGGTCAGGAGCACAGCTAGAAGATTCTCTCTGTGCCCAAGTGGAAGGTGTGTGTTCCTCCTGGTGTTTATGATGCATACCCTGCAGCTGTGGACAAGTATACATTGGGACCACAAAACGCAGCATCCACACCAGGATAAAAGAACATGAAAGACACTGCAGACTACAGCAACCTGAAAAATCTGCAATAGCTGAACATGCTCTCAAACAAACTGGTCACCAAATCTTATTTGAAAACACAGAAATACTGGACAACACCAACAGCCACTGTTAGACTATACAGAGAAGCCATTGAAATACATAAACACCAATACAGTTTCAATAAAAAAGAAGAAAGCCTAAAGATCAGCAAAACCTGGCTGCCAGTCCTGAAAAACACAGCTTGCAAAAGGTCAACGAACTCTACTCAACCACAGAAATATACAAACAACTCACACAATAGATGTGCTAATCCCACACACGACAGCACCACACCCCCTAATCAGCACAAAAAAACCTCTCCCAATCTCTTGTAAATGACCTCTCAGCAACTATAAACACCAGCAGGAACACACACCCTCCACTTGGGCACAGAGAGAATCTTCTAGCTGTGCTCCTGTCCTCTGAAGATGCCAGCCACAGCTACTGGCGAAACATTAGGAACAAAAACTGCCAGAACACAGCCACGCAGTCCGGAAAACCCACAACAACCATCGGATTCCGGCCGTGAAAGCCTTCGACTATACATAGCTTGCATAGACTTGAAATACTGTAATGTTTATTGAATTAATCACAATTTTTAAATTAGAGAAATGTGACATACTATATAAATGCCAAATAGCCTTCCACAGATATTCATGAATCTGACATTCTACTTCCTTATTCCATGTCTTCCCATATTCTTTGATATTAGCTTTAGGGTATTCTAATCATGCCCTAAATTATACCCTAATTTAATTTATAGTTATTATAGACTTAGTATTTTGTAAAAGCATGCAAGAAGCATTTTATAGATGAGAAATGATAAGTAAACATACAGTAAATGGTTAACCTACCGTGATGTACTAGAATTTTCTCAAGGGGATTGTAAAATGAAAACAAAAGAACTTTTGACAACAGAAGGATATTCATGTCAATAGTCTTCTTATGTTCAATATTAGAAAGGTTTAAAGTGGATAAAAGATTTTATGGTTTTGAACAAAGTAAGACTGAGTTGGAAATAGAATTATGTACTAATGATAACCATGTTATTGCTAAAATGTACAACTTTTGCTGAACTATGAGACAGAAGAAAAACAAGTGAAAATGATTGATAAAGTGGGCTAAAAATTTTGGCTATAATATACAAATGGATCAATGGGAAAATATGTGGTTGAAAGGGTTGAAATTTATATTATGTTCTAGCCTTAAAGAATTTTTTTATAAAATGATGTATCATTGGTATCTGTCACCAGAGAAATTGTCTAGAATGTATAAAGGTACTTCAAATCTTTGTTGGAAATGTGAACAACATGAAGGGACATTTTACCAAGTAAATTTTTTTGGATACAAATACTTAATCCAGAAGATTTTAAAGATTAAAGTACAATTGAAACCAGAGACTTTCCTTTTGGGATTAATGGACAGCCAATTAGAAAAAAGTCATGGAACTTTGTTTTTATATATGATAAATGCAGCAAGACTATTATATGCTCAAAAATGGAAAGGTTTGATACTACCCACAATGGAGGAATGGCTGGTGAAGATGATGGAACTTGCAAAGATGGCCAAATTAACTTCTTTAATTAGAGAAAAAATATCTACATTTATGATTGACTGGAAACCCCTTATAGACTTTTGCATGAAACAGAACAAAGTGCACTTATGATTTGTGGTTTTGATGATTAAAAAAAATACTGGATAAGAGAAAAATTGAGCTTTCTTTTGTAATCATAGAGTTAATTTTGTAATTGTACTTATATTTCCTGCAGAAGAAATTGGAAGCTTCTTCCTGTTTCTTTTTGTTCCTTCTTTTTGTTCGTTCTTTCTTTCTTTCTTTCTTTCTTCTTTCCACTCCTTATAAATTTGTATTAGTTCTTATGTTCATTGTAAAACTTTTAATAAAAAATTATATTGAAAAATATTTTGTAAAAGAATATATTAAATCCTCTAAAACAGTGTTTCTCAACCTTGGGAACTTTAAGGTGTGTAGATTGAAGTCCACACATCTTCAAGTTGTCAAGGCTGAGAAACACTGCATTATGGAGTACACTCCCTAAAAGCCACACAAAGTCTGGTGAAGCCTCAGGCTGATGGAAGTTGCAGTCTTGGTGGAGATTGTCAAAAAATAACCAAGCAACAACATTTTGTATGGTGCCTAGAAATGATGGAGAAACCACTGCAATTCCTGAATAATAACAGGTAACATGATATCCTGGGCAAGGACTCACTAATGTCTTTGCTGCTACATTCTTGACTATCTGAAGTTTCAAAGCTGTCTTTAAAGGTAGCTCCATGGAGAATGCATGGCAGTAATCCAACCTGGATATAACTAAAACTGTGTTTCTAATGGCCAGCAATTAAAAAAAATAGCAACATTCATTAGTTGCCCAAAGAAGTACAATCCATACTACTGCCTCTAGATGCAAACATCTCACTCTACTGCACCAGAAAAAACTGGGGAACCAGCCTTCCCCAAATTAGCACCTTCTAGATATGTTGGGACCTCAGTTCCTAACATTCCTAACCCCTTTGATCTTTTGCTATGCTGGCTAGGAATTCTAGGTTTAGTGATTCTAATGCTTCTGGAGGACTCCAAGTTGGGAGAAGCTGAGAGATGGCAACATGTCAATACTGTAGGAAGCTACAAAGAAGAAGGCAGATTGGGACCTATTGGAAAGAAATTGAAGCATCTTGCAAGAGACAAAAGCAACTTTATCCCACAGCTCATTGTTTCCCCACCCCTGAAACCACAGAGCTTCCACTATCAGCACCATTCAGTGTCTTTTATGATTTTATAGAGACAAGAATTTATTTCTGGAACTCTCTGAGTGAGAGAGAAAAATGGATCATTAAGCAATATGAAGAATCTTCCCTCCCCTTTGCAAGGCAGATAGTTACATGGGTCCTGGCACACATTTTTTCCTCTGAGTATAGCAGGGGGAGATTGGAGGAATAAAAACACAAAAAGGTGAATTGCTATTGGACATTTTCTTTAACTGCCTCCTATCAAATAGCCAAGTATTACCTTCCTGGCAGAAAGAGAGTCAAAGGAACCAATTCATACCAGTATTAGAGAGGAAGAAAGCTGCAAATAAGAATAGCAGAAAGAAATTGTCATCTTAAAATTCCATTTTTTTTCTTTTGTGAAATAATTCAAAGTCCATTGATTTATAGATACAGTGCAAATAGCTGATCGCATTCCAACTGCAACCAGAAGATACTTGAGAAAGGATGTTGAGTGGCAAGAATTCAGTTCTAATAACATTTCCTTTGGAAGCCTTAATGTGGAGAACCATATTGTCAAGTGCAGGCTTCGGATGCCTTCCGATATTTTGGAGATGAGACCAAGCCATTATGTCCTTGAAAAAAGCATATTCACTCACCAAAGTATGCTTGATGAATTTAAAACCGATCTGATTCAATTCAGGTATCTGATTCACATGACTGAATCAAATTAATTTGGACTTCAGAATTTACTTCCTTTGGTACTCCTGCAAATGTTCGTTGAAAATAATGGGAAGAAACAACTGAATTGGGCAGGGGGTGTTTATTTTTTTACTGTGTTAAGTGATTTGTAAAGCACAGCATAGTTTTTGCAGATGTGCTGCCAAAATTCAGTAGAACTGCCAGAGAAGCTCCCAACAATGGGTCAGAATGGTTGCCCATTCCTGTCTTAACAGGAATCCGCTCTCTGTCCAAAGAGGAAGGTTCGAAGTACAACAAAATGTCATTTCACTTTACTTCGAAGTAATAAAATATCATAACCATATCCATAATAATTTCGGAAATATCCTTTGGGGTCCTGATGTGCCTGTATATTCTGTAAGTCTTACTTTATACATGTATATGCATATCCAAAGTTTAATATTTCGAATACTGTGCATGTTGGATGCTTCCTCACGTTTCCCCAGAGCACTGGCAAAGACAGAAAAATGTAATCAACAACAATAATTGTGCATGTGTGTGTGTTGTGTGTTGTGTGTTGTGTGTGTGTGTGTGTGTGTGTGTGTGTGTGTATTCCTTCACCATTTCAAACACAATTTTCTACCCTTTGTGATTATTTTCCATCCTTGCTTTATATCCATTAAATGTCCCTCTTTAATTTTATGGCATTGATTTAGGGTTGGTAATTATTTTGGTTTAATGGTTTTAAGGTGTCTCTTGTTTTATTGTCTGCCATCAACAGGGTCTTTTTCTACAACTTGCCTTTGGGCTCCAAAACAGTTTATTACCATCATAAAAATGTCCTTGGTTAAATAATAAATAAGTTCAACCCACCCCACCATCACCCATCTTTTTTTTTATGTTGCCACTTCCATACATTTGGGGGTGAATATTTATGTTTCTAAAGGTAGAAGAACTGAAGTAATAAAAAAGTGGTGGGATCAAATGTAGGTACAACACAAATAGATGTAATACATATTTAACCAGAAGAACCCAAATGTAGTGAAGAAAACTTTACTTTTCCCCAAAAAGCCCTAGCCAAATCATGCAAATAACTATGATTTAATGATATTCACACAAGTCCAGATTTTGTGAGTTTGCATAAGATTGCTACATAAATCACTGTCTCTACCATCCTGGCCTGAATAAACAGAGCAAAAATTCATAATCAATATTATTCAAAACCAAACCTTATATACATTAAGTTTGTTAGCAGAACTTCCTTCATTGTTAGCAACCAATTCAAAGTATAAAACCAAATGTAAACACTCAAAAGCAACTTAGAATATAAAAACAATGTTGATGCTTGACAGCATGCTGCTATTCATGTTGTTGTTGTTTATTTGTTCAGTCGCTTCCTACTGTTCGTGACTTCATGGACCAGCCCACGCCAGAGCTTCCTGTCGGCCATCGCCACCCCCAGCTCCCCAACGGTCGAGTCCGTCACCTCCAGAAAATCATCCATCCATCTAGCCCTTGGTCGGCCCCTCTTCCTTTTGTCTTCCACTTTCCCTAGCATCAGCATCTTCTCCAGGGTATCATATTCATATCTTCTCCAGGGTAACATATTCATGTTTACTCAAAAGTAAATTCTGCTATGTACAGTCAGGCAACATTAACAGCATAACCGGGGTGTCCTTGGGAGGGGGTCAAAAAAATAAAAATGATGGCTGCAACTGCACAATTGTAGACGCCATCATGACTTTTTTGACAACCTCCACCCGACGGATGCCCTGAACATAAACACAATATTTAGAATGACTGTAATTTAAATTAGAAATACAAGTTACCATATCGTATTGGGTAAAAAATAGTGGCTTGCTAAGCTTGTTCTTCATGTAGTGTTGGGTAGTTTCAAGACACCTTTTCTCCATTCTGATGGATGCTCTTCAAACTGAACGCCTTGGACTGCCTTCAAGTAAGAGGGCATCTTCAGTCAAAAACTAAATGCAGATTATCCAATTGTTCTCTCATAACAGAAACTAGCAAATAACCTTAGAAGGTCATTCTATGGTCTTGTTTAAAGGAATAACTGAATTTGAGGCAAGAAACTCTTCCTGTTAAACACTAATTACAGTAGAACCTACATCAAGTAATCAGTGACAATTTACATCAATAGGGTCACTCAGACCCCCTTTGCCCTGCTTTTATTATCATCTACAGTAACTGATTCACAGACATTCACAGGCAATGACTCTCATTTCCTAACTCAACATTTTGCTGTAAGTTGAACAAGAGTACATACGATTAAAAGTTTCAAATGGGGCAGACAGCCAACAAAATTCCCAGTGAGATCCAAATGCTAGAAAGTCTACATTTGGAAAGGATGGAATTCAGGCATAAAACACCATGACAATCCGAGGCAAGAGATTGGGTTGGGCTGCATAATTCAGATCAGGAGCAAGCTGGGCATCATTTAGTCAAATGGCATCAACTCACATGCCTAATTTAATTTCTTATTATTTGTGTGAATGCAGTTCAAATTCCCATTTTCTATTATGTATGGAGCAGCTGTTTGAAAGCCTGAGCTGCCTTTCAGAAATGGCCTCTCTGAGTGCAATTGCATTCCAAAGGAAATCTCCACTGGCATAAAAAAGCCAGATTGGCAGCCACAAAACATGCTTTAGACCAGTGTTTCCCAACCTGATGAATGGACTTCAACTCTCAGAATTCCCCAGCCAATAGGCCATCGCTGAGAATTCTGGGAGTTGAAGTCCATGCATCTGAAATTTGCCACTTAGACTGTTTGTCCATCTAGCCTAGTTACAGTATATCATAAATTGAAGATTATCATAGAGTTTTGAAGAGTCCAAAAAGATTAATTATGTTATCCTTAATTCCAACATTAATTTGTAGCTTTCTACCCACCACCGTTTTTGGTATGCTTCACGCATCACTTTGTTTGATGTTATTGTAAACAGGTTCAAGACAGGGAGAAAACTTCATAAACAGCTTTGAACAACGGCAGCAAGAAGATAGGAATGAAGTTCATGGGCAATGAAGAACTGTCCAAGCCTGTTGTTTATATTGGGGGTTTAATTTTTTGCCTGAACAGCTTACTCAGCTGAACGTAAATCCAAAACAAAAAACAAAAAAACCCAAAGAAGTTGGAGGAAGCTACGTCACCTGAAAGAAATATGAACAGGAATTCATTGGCACAGCAGAAAAAGGTTCAGATCTCATCCATCTACGTACAAAGAATTATTCTGGT
Source organism: Charina bottae (assembly GCA_023362775.1). Taxonomy (NCBI): domain Eukaryota; kingdom Metazoa; phylum Chordata; class Lepidosauria; order Squamata; family Charinaidae; genus Charina; species Charina bottae. Next base: position 190,692,694 of record JALMGJ010000002.1, on the reverse strand, counting down.
AATGTTCACTTTGATTCACTGTGTCTAGTCCAAAATGATAGCCAGTGTGTTCTACAAAAGAGGTGACTTTGGGCAAAGAGGCAGCCTGAATAGTTCGACCTGAAAACTGGAAGGGAGGCTGACAGGATCACGTCACCAACTCTGAAAGATGGCCATGCCACCTCTCCACTTTTAACCTCCCCAAAAGTCAATTGGATGCTATTGGAAGGAATAATTTTCCTCCATCAGAATAATGGAGATATAAAGGGCAGGTAGCAGTTGGAAGATATTCTACTTCCTTTCAGAGTTCCACAGTTATTTCGTACAAAGTCTTGTTTCTCCTGAAGGCAAATAAAGTTGGATTAGGCCAGGTTTAAAATATGGATTACTGTGGAAGACTCCAGTTTGGCCAATTAAAAACTGTACAAGTGAACTCATATTTGGAAACCAAGATCACAAATGCTGAAGAATGTCCCCATTCTTCCAAATATAGCTTGGTTCTTCTCTTGACACAGGGAGGTTCCCTAGCACTGCTTCACCCCCAAATGGTTCACTCCATTGGCCATGGGACTCTGGGAAATATAATCACAGTACATCTGGAAGGCATACAGTTATGAAAGTCTACCCTAATATATGAAAAAATAAGAAACTGGTTTGCTAGAAATTCTGTTTCCACACCCTCACCAAAGCAATGGAAGCTCCATTCTGCTACAGCCAATTGAAGCATTCCTCCATGGAACTGTCCAATCCTTTGTAAAAGACAGCTACAAAGTGCAGGGCCGCAACTAGGGGGGGCAAGCGGGGCATGTGTCCCGGGCACCGCGCTGGGGGGTATGACAAAATGACGCCTGGGGGGCACCAAAATGACAAAATAACCCATGGGGGGGGGCACAGAATCCATGTTTGCCCCAGATGACACAGACCCTAGTTCCATCCCTGACAAAGTGGGCAGAGAGCCAGTCTGGTGTAGTGGTTAAGGCATCAGGCTAGAAACTGGGAGACCATGAGTTCCAGTCCCATCTTGGGCACAAAGCCAGCTGGGTGACCTTGGGCCAGTCACTCTTTTTCAGCCCTAGGAAGGAGGCAAGGGCAAACCACTTTTGAAATCTTGCCAAGAAAACCGCAGGGACTTGTCCAGACAGTGGCCAGGAGTCAATACTGACTGGAAGGCATTAAAAAAAAGCCTAGAGAGGAGGGATTTACAGACTTAAGGAACTTAATTGGGAATTGAATATGCTGTTGAATATGCTTTGGAGTTGAGTAGGTCTCTTCTAACTAACAATAAGACTGTTTCATACGCTGGAGGAACTGAGTGTGTAAGTATTAAAACCCATCCAAGACTTTTCTATAACCCTTATACATTTTGCAGCAAATGCAGAGATGCCTTAGTACAAGGGTCGGAAATGGCGGCTCGCGAGCCAGATCTGGCTCTTTGGCCCCTCAGCTCTGGCTCTCTCTCTCTGTCTGCCGCCCGACATCCGGAAAGCCGGTCTCCGGAAGCAGCGCGAACCCTGGGGAAGAAACAGACGCTGATTGGTGGAGGCTCAGAAGGAAGGACACCTCCACCAATCAGCGCGTGCCAAAGGGGAGCAGAGAGGCGGGCTGAACAAGGCGAAGCCCGATTGGCCCTGCTTCCCAGAGGCGCGAAAAAAAGATAGGCGCGGGGCCTCGCTCAGCTGCGCGTGGAAGCGCTCCAAAAAGACCGGCGCGGGGCCTCGCTCAGCTGCGCGCGGAAGCGCTCCAAAAAGACCGGCGCGGGGCCTCGCTCAGCTGCACGCGGAAGCGCTCCAAATAGACCGGCGCGGGGCCTCGCTCAGCTGCGCGCGGAAGCGCTCCAGGTCCGGCAGCTCGTCCAGCTTCACAGCCCAGCGCAGCTGAGCGAGGCCCCGCGCCGGTCTTTTTGGAGCGCTTCCAAAAAGGATTGGATTGAAGCAAGTTCTCAATATGGTGCCCTTCAGAGATGTGGAACTAAAGACCGAAACCAGCCACCGTTGCCTATTCTGGCTCAAGCTGCTGGAAGTTTGTAGTCATCACCCCCCCACCGCTCTTGCTGTGGCGCCTGAATGTCCGGGTAAATGGCAGGGGAGATGCCCTTTGCAGCGACGGGCGCGGGGCGAGTGGCGTGCCCCTTTGCAGACGCCCTGGGGAGAAGTGGTAGGCGAGACCTTGCAAGTGTGGCGGGGAGAGGGGAGCCCTTCTCACCCCTTTTGCACGCGCGCGCACACCTCTACACCTCCTCAACCCTTTTGCACACGCACACACGCCCGCTCCCCTTTTGCCCGCGTTGCTGCAGGCGCGCGGGGGGAGGTCTTCTTCGCTGGAGGCGTTTTAGCAAATGGTGGGCAGCCACCTGCCGGGCGCGCCGGAGGGCGCGGTTGGCGAAGCCGCAGCTCTCCGGAAGCGGCTGAACCACATCTCCCAGCAGCCCCAGGCGGGTGGTCAGGGCCGAGAACTGGAGCGTGGCAACAGCCCAGCGCAGCTGAGCGAGGCCCTGCGCCGGTCTTTTTGGAGCGCTTCCGCGCGCAGCTGAGCGCTGGGCTGTGGAAATGCGCTCCAAAAAGACCGGCGCGGGGCCTCGCTCAGCTGCACGCGGAAGTGCTCCAGGTCCGGCGGCTCGTCCAGCTTCACAGCCCAGCGCAGCTGAGCGAGGCAAACCCGCCCCCTTCCACGCGATTGGCCCCCGCCCGCAAACCTCGCCCCCTGGCTCTCGAGCATTTCAAAATGTGCACGAGCATGTCAAAATGGCTCCCGGCATAAAAAGTTTGCCGACCCCTGCCTTAGTAGATAAGCCAATATAGAAAGATTTCACAGAAGGCAGTAAGTTTAAAAACTATTGTGCAAAAGTAGGGGTGAACAATGTTGGGACTGTCAGGGCACATAACTCAGCACCTTACCTTCTGAAGGGTCACAGGAGGCCATCTGATGAAGTTCTAAAGGATTTGGCTGACATTATTCAGTCCATGTTAGGCGGGGGGAGGGGTTGAAAAGATTTGAGGATCGCGATGAAATAGGAATCCTTCCTGAGGCAACTTTATTCCATTCCCATTCTTTAAAACAGGGTTTTTTCAAACTCTGTCCCACAGAACCCCAGGTTTCCACAAGAACTCAATGGGGTTCTGTGAGTGTCTAAGGGCAAAAAAAGAAAACTTTCTTTAAATGCAACCAATTTTCTATCACTAGAGTTTTATCTCTTGATCAGGAGTTCTGGGGTTTGTTCTTTTTAACTAACAGGTTCTGCAGCCTGAAGAAGCTTGAAAATCTCTGCTTCAAACCACCCTCATTTCTCCCAAGTAGGGTTTTAGGGAAACATTTCTGGCTTTTTCTGGAGTTTTAAAGATGGGGATGAAAGCAAAAGACCTCTCAGAGGCAGCAACTCCCATTTCCACATTTAAAACCAAACCTACTCCTGAAAAAGAGGCTGAGATTATGGGCATTTTGCTGCTGAACTTGTAATGAAATATTGGGGTGCTGGCAAAGCATATGTGGTCCATGGGCTGAATGTGGTACCTTTAATCCCTTTCTGTCCTAAAGGGGGACCGAAAAAAACCCATTAACATCACACACAAGACTTTTGAATTAGTGGGATGTAAGTTGCTCATAAAGTAAACTTTTTGTCCTTGGTTGACATCCACTTTGTCTGAATAAAAAACTAATCCTTAGTCTAGAGGTAACTATAGTGTTACAAATTATGAGCTGCATTTTTAAAGGGGAGAGAATCTATAATGAGATTCAGCACCGTAAAGAAGTTGAGATATATCAAAGGTGAGTTCACACCATAGAACCATACCATTCAGTGCAACTATTGTAAATTAATGGTGTCCTATCAAAAATGATAAATCTTATTGAGTAGCATCATAGATCCTGAAGCCAGATTGGTTGCATAGTCATGTGATAACAGAAGATTAATGTTTTCTGCATAGATCATCTTGAATTTTGTTCTTTGTAAGTTATTGAACAATTTACCCTTTTTCGTTTTGAGTTTTATCAAAGCTATTGGACATAATCCATTCTTTATTTAAAGAAACAAGGTTTGAGCCATTATTCACTGAATATGCTTCTTTTACAAATTTCCACAATTACATTTAACACTGTTTGTGCCTAGAATGTAGTATAATTAATCACCAAGGGTTTAGCCAAGACAAATCAGAGTATCACACCTTCACTAATGTATTCTGAAGTTCTTTCTCACAAACAGATCTATCTGTCAGAATGGACCGTTTAGGTTCCATTCCTCTATTCTACTTACAACATCTTATCTTGCATATAAGAAAAAGAAATATTTGGTAACTGTATATCCATTATAAACAAAGATCTAAATTTTATTGTATATAGAGCAAAGGGGCCATTTTGCTCAGGAAATTTACCCAGAAGCACAGTTCATCCCATTTTTTTCTTACAGCTCTTCATCTCACTCATTCGTCCTTTCTATGCGCACATGCACATGCACCAGTACTTGTTAAAACTCGCATCCATATAGTAATAATTATTTGGGACAGAGATAACAAACAATTAAGGGGCAGGGTATTCTTCTGAAATTGTTCTATATTCAAAATATGTAGTCCCAGTCCAAAACTAGGTTTGCAATCCATCTGCTATTCCGGTTTTCCCAAAGTTTCTTCCTTTCCACTTTTCCTAGCCAAATGAATACTTCCACCAAGAACAACAACTATAAAAACAGAATGGGTGAAGGTTGACTTCTCAAAAACCAAACAAAACACCACTTGACAGAAACAGTGCTGGTTCCAGATTTTGGAAGATATTTGAGGAAAAGTCTCATATCAAGATCATATTGTTGATGACATTTGCTCGTCTCCTATCTATCCCTGTCTCTTTTGCTCAGCTCAGCTGATCCTAACTTACAGACTGAACAGGAAGAACATTGAAGAAGTAGGCTGTTTTTTATCTTCTCATGCCTCTTTTTACTGTTCATGCTTTCACCTGAACTGGTAGTAACAAATCCAGAGACTGGCAATAGCCCCCATGACCTAGTGCAAGCCTCACCAGGGGTCCAACAATATCAAGCCATGATGTAGGTTTTGGTCACAGGGTCTATGCTGTATGATAGGGGTGATGATGGTGATGATCATTTGCACTGGGACCATGTGTGCCCAAATCACTGATTTCAAGCCCAGAGATAAATATTTATTTATTTATCTATGTATTTATCATATTTATAAATACCGCATATTTATAAATATGATGGTGCAACATTTTTGTGTCTAAAATAGGAGGTGCATAGAGCAGTTTCATAAGACCTGTAAAAATGTTAAAAATTTAAGATCGGAATTACACAGACATGAGCAGTGAAGACCCCAAATAAAACAGAATCTACACTTAATAAACTAAGTTAAAAAAAAACCAGGGGCTCAGCTTCTTTTCCTTTTTTTGTGAGATAATAATGTATTCTGCCTTCTACACTTAAGGCAGCTCTTCTGCCTGCTGCCATAGCTCCATGTCTACAGCACCTGTTGTTGTTTATTCGTTCAGTCGCTTCCGACTCTTCGTGACTTCATGGACCAGCCCACGCCAGCGCTTCCTGTCAGCCGTCACCATCCCCAGCTCCCCCACGGTCGAGTCCGTCACCTCCAGAATATCATCCATCCATCTTGCCCTTGGTCGGCCCCTCTTCCTTTTGCCCTCCACCCTCCCTAGCATCAGCCTCTTCTCCAGGGTATCCTGTCTTCTCATTATGTGGCCAAAGTACTTCAGTTTTGCCTTTAATATCATTCCCTCAAGTGAGCAGTCTGGCTTGATTTCCTGGAGTATGGACTGGTTTGATCTTCTTGCAGTCCAAGGCACTCTCAGAATTTTCCTCCAACACCACAGTTCAAAAGCATCTATCTTCCTTCACTCAGCCTTCCTTATGGTCCAGCTCTCACAGCCATAGGTTACTACAGGGAATACCATTGCTTTAACTATGTGGACCTTTGTTGTCAGTGTGATGTCTCTGCTCTTAACTATTTTATCAAGATTTGCCATTGCTCTCCTCCCAAGAAGTAGACGTCTTCTGATTTCCTGGCTGCAGTCAGCGTCTGCAGTAATCTTTGCGCTTAGAAATACAAAGTCTGTCACTGCCTCCACTTTTTCTCCCTCTATTTGCCAGTTATCAAACAAGCTGGTTGCCATAATCTTGGTTTTTTTGAGGTTTAACTGCAACCCAGCTTTTGCACTTTCTTCTTTCACCTGAGACTACACTTATTGCAGTTCTCTTTTCCAAAATGGCAGAGAGGGCAGCTTCTTTAAGCTTGGGGCAGCATTTCAACTTTTCAACTTATTTTATATCTGCCTCTGAGATCTACAGAGGTCATAGCAATGATCCAGTGATGTCCTTGGATAAGATGAAACTGAAAAATTCAGCACAATTACAATTTTATTAAGGGATTACAGGATTGTTTTGTAGGGAAATAAGTCCACTGAAAATGCAAATGATCTTCAAGTTCTAGTAATGAAAGTCAAGGAGCACAGTGAAAAATGTAGCTAAGATTAAGTGTAAAAAACTCCAAATTAATAACAATAGGTACAGCAACCTGCCTTAGAATTGACAATGAAGTTATTGAAGTGGTGGATAGCTCCTGCCTTTTAGGGTCGACTCAATATTACAGGAACCAGCAGTCAAGAAATGCCCTGAAGATTAGCACTTGGTAGGGTAGGACTGGAGGCATTGAAAAAGATGCTGTGATACTGTATGTCTACACTTACAAAGATCAGAATTGTGCAGCTAGTTTTTTTCCCTGTGACTTTCTATGGAAGTGAAAGTTGGACTTCGAAGAAGTATGATAGAATAGATGCTTTAGAACTTTGGTGTTAGAGAAGACTCCTGAGAATACCATGGATAGCCAAGTAAACAAACCAATGGATCATCAAACAAATCAACCCAGAGTTCTCACTCAAGGCATAAATGACCAGGCTCAAATTATCATATTTTGTACTCATTATGCAAAGACTTAGTTCTCTTGAGAAGATTAAATAGTGCTGGAAAAGGTGGAAGGAAAGCAAGGTAGGGGATGAACAGCAGCAAGGTGGCTGGATTCAATTACAGTGGTGATGGGTATGCTGTTGGAAGACCTGAAGGGCCATGTTGGAAACAGGTTCTCCTGGAGAAAATCTACCTATGTGGGCCACTAAGAGTCGACATCAACTTGATGGCACATAATCAATCAGTCAGTCAGTCAGTCAGTCAGTCAGTCAGTCAAGTCCACTGAACCCATGAGATTAAAAAGAGCACACAAAAGGTTTTGCAACGTAAATTTGGTGGCACAATCTGGAGGGGAGAGCCTTTTGGAGCTGGATACTGCCACCCACATTGTACCACTCTCTGGACCTTTTATGCAAGAAAGCACAACTGATGTAGGAGGAAAAGCCAATAAATTAATTTAGGCATTTGAATTATATTTGACATAAAATAAATGTAAATATGCCCACCTACTATTTTTTTTAAAAAAAGAGGGGCAGAGCTTACCTGACACTCTTAAACTGGAGGACTATCAATATTAATTCTCAGTAAAGCATCAGAGAAGGGGAATATATAAGTTTAGTGTTTCCCAAGGTTGACTTTGCCGGTAACATTTATAAAATATTGAATGAAGCGGGGGAAAATGGTGTGGATGTCAATTTGGCAACTTTTTTTTTTTAGTTCCCCTTGAAAGCAGCTGCCATAAATCTTGGATGAAGCCAAGTAGAAGACTGGTGATTTTGATCTTCAATGCAGTCTTTTCTATCTTTCTCAAAGTAAATGATCCTGATGGAATTGGAGCTAAGCAGCCTGATCTTTCTTCTGTGAGCTGCCGATCCAGTGAATCTCCCACTTTTTATCAGCAATACTGAGGCAGCAACTTTGCACACCTTCAATTGGAACTCCCTCTCCCCCCTTTATGGGGGGGTGCATTTTTAAGTAAACACCAGTGGGTGCTAGCCATTTTCTCCATGGTGTTCATTTGTGTACAAACTTTTATTTCAGGTGGGAAAAGCACCCATATTTAACAAAATTAGCATTACTCCAAATGTTAAAGCCGGTCAACATTCCAGGGCCTGTCTGGGAAAGAATACACCAAACCCACTTTTTCATGGCTTTCCTGAACAGAAGAACCCAATGGATAAGTATGTTTTTATTGTGACTTTATCAGTTACAGCACTGAACAAGACAGTCCCTTTCCCTTTGGTTGTATTTGCAAGGAAGCCATTTATTCTACTTCCTGTTTCTTCTTTTGGAGCTAGTTAGTCTCCCTTACAAGTTCCAGTAAGTTTATTACCTACAGAGATGTAGACCATTACCCAAAACTGATGCAAAGATCTATCATCTCAGAAATTTTATGTTTCTCAGAAAAGGTGAAGAGTCATAGTGCCCCTCAACTTCTCAGATGCCATGGTAAATAGCTGCTGGGGGTAGTTAAGTTCCCTTCAGGTCCTCCCTCCCATTATTCATTTATTTATATATGTGATTTATCTACTGCTTGAAACCTGCCAGACTCTAGATCAGGGGTCCCCAACCTGTGGGCCGCGGCCTGTTAGGAAGTGGGCCATACTGCAGGTGAGCGGTGGTGGTCCGTGCGATTGGCTCCCGCCTGCAAACCCCGCCCCCTATCCACGTGATTGGCTCTTGCCTGCAAACCCCACCCCCCGGTCTGCACGATTGGCTCCCGCCTGCAAACCCCGCCCCCCGGTCTGCACGATTGGCTCCTGCCTGCAAACCCCGCCCCCCCGGTCCATGGAAAAATTGTCTTCCACAACCGGTCCCTGGTGCCAAAAAGCCCTCTGCAGGGATGGGGTAACATCTGTGTATATGAAGAGATGTTTAACAAACCCTGGGAACTTCTAGAGATTTTTCACACACTGAGTTTTTCCAAAGGGTGGGGTATAAATTCCATCTATACTTTTCAGTTCATTATATACTGCAAGAATGCATTGATTTAATAGCACTTTCTTGACTGATTATGTGCCATCAAGTCAATATCGACTCATAGCAACCACACAGATAAATTTTCTCCAGGACAATCCATCCTCGATCTAGTCCTTCAGGTCTTTCAATGTGCACCTATTGGCGCTATAATTGAGTCCGTTCCCATTACTGCCAGTCGTCTTCTTTTTCTCTTTCCTTGCCTCTTTCCCAGCTTTCTCAAGAAAGCTAGGTTTTTGCATAATATATCCAAAATATGACAATTAGCTTCCCTGCAAACAGTCTCATGCATCTAGACACCCCAGTACAGTAGAATTCTTTAGAATTTTGACATACTAAGAATTGAAAGTAACCTAAAATTCTGACTTAATCATGAACAAGCAACCTGCTGGTAAAGGATGCTCATTCATTCCTGCTTGGCTCCCCTGCCAGCAGGAATGGCTAAATAAATTCAGAAAACATAGTCATTTATTTTTATGTCTAAATCAGGAACCATTTGTCTCCAAACACTCAGCACCACAGGCCACAGACAAATGAAGGCTTATGATTCTGACTTGTAAAAGAGACAAACAGGCCAACATTCCCCTGCTCTAAAAAAAATACGCAAAGAAAATATCTGAATGCAGCCATTGTTGTGTGGTAAAGTCCTGGAAATGGTTAGCAGTTCCTCACCTTGCCCCAGCTTTAACCATTCTCAAGTTCCTCTTGTATAAAAGAAGCCATTTTAATTCCTGTACGTTTTATAAAACCTGCAGAATGATGACGTCACAAGCACTTTTTAATTGCTATGAAGCTATTAAACATCTCTGTGCCTTCCATTTGTGCCATATCACCTCAAAAGGGAGTCACGAGTCTGAACAAAATAAATATAAATACAGGCAAAGGTTGCCTACATTTCCCACAAAATGCTGCATGTTTGTGAAAGAAAGTGGGGGGGGGAGTCTTATTAAGTGTTAATGATTTTATCCTGTGTCCTTTTCTGAACCTCAAGGCAATTACTATCGAGATACATACAGCAAATAAAGCATCCTGTCATTGAAGAACAGCAGTAAAATTAGTTGTCAGAGTGATGCGGTGCACGGGTGGGGCGGGTGTGGGGGGGAGCTGCAGCAGTCACATTTCATGTAGTGAACTTGATTTCACCACCACAAAGAGAATAATCTATCACTGTAAATTCAGCTCCATAGAAAAATGTATCCTATTTACCATTTTGGGGGAAGGGGTTCCACCTTGTAATACAATAATTAGTCTTGGCTTCACTTTTCAATGCTTTTTAGAGAGTGGTTTGCTTTTCATTTGACGTTCAGTATCCTTAGCCTCTCTCTACTCATTAAAACAGTGCAGTAAATAAAAGCCAGCCTTTGGGGGAGACATCTTATCAGATAAGTGACATCCCAATAAGGTTTTAGATGTGGAAACGGCAAAGCTGAATTATTTTGGCAGCTAAAATGTGAGCCAGGCAACAGTCTTATCTGACAAAATGTCCTCCAAACCACATCTGTAACACAATTTTCCTGTAAGTGAAGGAGGAAGGGAGAAAAGGGTATACCAAGAATCACAGTGGGCACGTGGCATGTGTGTGCACACCCATCTGTGTGCGTACAGGGAAGGAGCTCACTCATATTTTTATTTATTTAAGAGTACTCTGTCACTCTACATGTCCATGGAAAAAGAACAGCTAACTGTCCCTGAAAGGCCTATTCAAGTTGTTTCTCAGTAGTTGAGGGCCATATATACTGTATATATGAGGAGCTGAATGGCTGAGCGGACAAATTCAGTATCTGAGCAAAAAACCTTTTTAGTGCAGTTGCCATTATACCACCTTGTCTCTTGCACATCGATTGGCTCCCTGCACCATAGTGTGGCTTTTCAAGTTTACAGCAGATGTGCCCCATAAAATAAAACTAAACAAAACATGCTGGGGAACATTTGGAAAGTGCTGCTGCCTCAGCAGCTTCAAAGGATCCTGGAGGAAGCGGATTATCCGGACCCTTCTCAGTTGGGTTTCAGACCTGGATATGGGACTGAAATGGCATTGATCACACTTGCGGAGGACCTCTGGAGGGAGCGGAATGGGGGTGGTGTGCCCTTCCTTGTTCTCCTTAATATCTCAGCAGCTTTCAATACCATCGATTGTGGCATTCTTCTGGATCAGCTTTGGCGGTCAGGAGTGGAAGGCACAGTTTTGCACTGATTTTCCTCCTTCATCTGGGGCCAATTCCATTCAGAGTTGAATGGTGGGAGAAATCAAATCCATGGCCCCTTCTCTGTGAGGTCCCTGAGGGCTTGACACTCTCTCCACTCCTATATAACATCTACATGAAGCCATCATCAAACAGCAAGGTGTGAGATATCATCAAAAGGCTGATGATACCAAGTTCCTGGGCTGACCAAGTGATGCCATGAAGGTTCCGACTCAGTGTTTGGAGACTGGGGGTGGGGGCAGTCTGGAAGGGGAAGGACAGCCTTCAGCTGAACCCTAGCAAGACCGAGTGGCATTGGGTTGTAGAGTCTCTTGGATCCAAGGTTTGTCCATCTTTGGCTTTGGATGGGGTTGCATTACCCAAACAGTCTGTGGCTTGAATCATGTCAACTGGATTTCTATTTTCTTAGTGGAAACGTTTCACTCCTTATCCAAGGAGCTTCTTCAGTCTGAGTAAAGTTAGTAAGGGAATCCTTAAATGTGTTTCTAGGCTGGCTGTGTGACCTTGCACCTGGGGCTAGGTCATGGTTATTTTTGAGATGTTTGTTTCTAAGTCCCTTTATCATCTAAAGGAGGATCGTTAAGATTACCCTGCTGCTGTTGAGCTTGTGAAATGGTCTTAATCTTCCTAGGCACAGAAGACAAAGCAGGAAGGAAGATAGGGGAAAGGTTATGCCTGAGGCCCCCACCTCTATTCAAGGAAGGATTTTCCAAGTTGGCATGAATGGATTCCTTGACCCCTCTCTCAAACCACCTATCTTCTCTGTCTAAAATGTGAACATTAATGTCCTCAAATGAGTGTCCTTTTTCCTTTAGATGAAGATAAACTGCTGACTCTGGTCCTGTGGTGTTACTTCTCCTGTGTTGGGCCATCCTCCTGTACAAAGGTTGTTTGGTTTCTCCAATGTAGAGTTCAGAGCACTCCTCACTGCACTGGATTGCATACACTACATTGCTTTCCTTGTGTTTAGGAGTTTGATCTTTGGGGTGTACAAGCCTCTGTCTCAGTGTGTTGGTGGGTTTGAAATATACAGGTATGTGGTGTTTGCCAAATATCCGTTTGATCTTTTCAGACACGCCAGCCATGTAAGGAATGACCAGGTTCTTCCGTTTACTCTGAGTCTCAGCCCTATCTGTCGCTGTTTTAGGTCTGGTTATCTTACCAGAGAGGGGTCAAGGAATCCATTCATGCCAACTTGGAAAATCCTTCCTTGAATAGAGGTGGGGGCCTCAGGCATAACCTTTCCCCTATCTTCCTTCCTGCTTTGTCTTCTGTGCCTAGGAAGATTAAGACCATTTCACAAGCTCAACAGCAGCAGGGTAATCTTAACGATCCTCCTTTAGATGATAAAGGGACTTAGAAACAAACATCTCAAAAATAACCATGACCTAGCCCCAGGTGCAAGGTCACACAGCCAGCCTAGAAACACATTTAAGGATTCCCTTACTAACTTTACTCAGACTGAAGAAGCTCCTTGGATAAGGAGTGAAACGTTTCCACTAAGAAAATAGAAATCCAGTTGACATGATTCAAGCCACAGACTGTTCCACCTGGATGACTGAGAACCTTCATAGACATTACCCAAACAGTATTGGTGCACAATCTGAGGGACCTCCTGCTCTCATGGCTGATGTTCAAAGAACAGGTGTCAGCCATGGCCAGAAGGGCCTTTGCACAACTTTGCCAGTTGTGCCCTTTCCTGGCTTGGGAGGCACTGCTTACAGTCATTGATGCCTTAGTCACCTCCCAAGTGGATTACTGCAACACACACTATATGGGGCTGCCCTCAAAGACTGAAAGCTGCAACTGATCCAGAATGGGCAGCACAGGCAGTTAAATCATCATCATCATCATCATCATCATCATCATCATCATCATCTTGAGAAGGACTAAATAGGTGAATAAAAATGCCAAATCCAGTCTAAACATCTGGCTGACTGTGTGACCAACAATAATATGCTGCTCGTCACCTATAAAGCTCTTCATGGCATGAGGCCGGTTTATTTGTGAGATCTCCTCTCCCTGGTGGTGTAAGGGAGATGGCCTTGACAGAAATATGCAAGAACCATTACAGGTTGTTTCTACCCATCCCACCAGGTCTCACACCAGGTGTGAGAGGAGGGGCACACTCCAGGTTCCATCAATTAAAGAATGAAGGCCTTTTCTGTCTCAGTCCCTGAGAACATCATACTGTTCCCCCCCCCCAACCAAGGTTAGCTTGGGCCTGACCCTCCTGGCCTTTCGGAAAGTTCTGAAGACCGGGAAGTCTTCAAGGCATGGGGGTTGGGAGGTTAGGAGGTCCGTGAGATCTTATTCTTATTCATGTGTGTTCATTGGGTTTGTTCTTGGTGACCATTTTAAGTTTTACGTTTTTGCTTTTGGGAGGAGTCATAGTTTTTAAGGTGTTGTTAGCTGCCCAGAGTCACATTTGTGAGATGGGTGGCTGTATAAATTTATTTATTGATTGATTGATTGAATGAATGAATGAATGAATGAATGAATGAATGAATGAATGAATGATAAAGGCATTTCAAATGTTTGGGTGCTTTGGGCTGCCCTCTCAGATTTGCTCAGTCCAGGACTGATCTCACGGCATGCAATTCTGCTTTCTTGCTAACAGCTAGGTCTGGCCCTGAACTTCCTGCATGTAGAACTGGACAGAAGCCACCCAGTACTTATATGGAATGAAGCTGCCACTTCGGGTAGCAGCCAAAGCAGAGGAAGACTGGGAGGCAAACCAGCACCTGCTGCTCACTGAACCCACTTCTCAGAAAAACTACTAGATTGTGCCCAGAGTGGCTTGCAGCTCCAGTCAGCTGCATTACAGGTTTATTTTGAAGACCACAGAGCAATGCAATATGAGGGGGCTGTGATATCTGCCTACGCAAACAGCTATCATGCTTTGAACACTACAGAACTATGGCTTAACGCCACCTGACCGGCCCACAAGAGCATGAAAGGTAGTGCCGCTGCGCTTATAGAAGGAAGGTATGAGAGAGAGCTACAGAGGCTGGCAGGGAAGTGGCATAACCTCCATCTACCTCAGGTGGCAGATCTAGACCAGCTTCTGCTGTTGGGATGTTTTAAGAAAGACATTTGTTGCTTTTCAGAGCAAGGAAAGTTCCAAAATTTAGATAAACACATGTGAAATTAAACCAGTACAACCTGTGATCCACCAAGAAATCTAATGTAAGTTTTCTCCTTCCCCTCAAAATGCTGATTGTAAACATAGGAAACCCAATTTGGATTAAGATTGCTCTACCCTTCAGAGTTCCGATTTAGATGATTCAGGAGAGGAAGGGAGGGCACACCTGCAGTTTGAAAACTATTTGTGCAATTCTCAGTTGTGCAAATGTCAATGCATCCAGCTTGGATCCAAGTCCAATATGATTTCCCAGCCTTGTTTGGTGGGTTACCAGAAGTTCAATAAATGCTGTGAGCCTGGTATAAATAGTGTAGACAGATGCAAAAGAGGACATTCTTTTCAGGAGAGGAGACATATGGATTTTTAAATTTGTATTTTAAATATGTTAAGTGTATACCAGGGCTTGCAGTATTATAGTGTTTGCCCTCTAAAAATGGTGAGAAGCCACAACCTGGAATTTTAGCAATCCTACCACCAAAATTCTGCAGTGATTTCGGGGGGGGCGGTGGAAGAGATGTCCTTAAAATTGCAAAAAAAGAAATATTGATTGAATTTCTGGTGACCTACAAAAATAGGGCTAACCGGAACTGAGCTGCAGCGATCCAGATGGCCACTAGTTGACATCAGAGAGATACAAAAACATTGCTGCTGTCCAATGGTCATCTGGAGATTTGCAGCCCAGATCTGGGAATCCTAACCAACCATGATGAAAGGGACGTTTCTGTCTTTTCCTTCCCACACAATTCAGAAATCTCTGTCATACAGCCATAGGCCATACAGGTCTAAAACCAAGCATCTAATACAAATGCATTCTAGCTTCAGAATTTAATCCTCCTCATTCATAAACCATCTTAGTGCCATTTTTTAAAGGCTTTCTATCTGCTTTCTACCTCATTAAGCCTGCAAGGATAAGCAGCTTGTTTTTAACATAATCAAATGTGGGTTATATTTTATTTTCTGCTGCTATAACTAAACACCTTTAATTTAAAAAAAGAATTGCCATCAAATTCCACCAAAATGAAATATGCAGCAAATGGACAAAGTTTGTAAAAATACTAACTGAAATTAAAATGATTCTGGTGATATTTATGTCTTATGTCTAGGGGCAATCAAAATTTACCTTCTAACCATCTGTTCAACATATCTGGAGTGCTTCTTAAGAGTTCCTACAGTAAGAACAGGTCACAGACATCCTGATAGCTGCTTACTAATAACTTTTGTAAAGAAATAAATGTTTTTTTTTTAAGTTTACAACAGATACATTGTCCTTTTATCCATTAATACCCATTTTAAAGAGATTTCTTTTCACAATAATCTGCTCGCTTTAAACCAGCAGGTTCTTTTATACAGTAATTCACAGTCCAGAGTCATTAAAGAGATGGAAGCAAGCTCTTAATAGTTTTCTGACTGGCTAGTTAGATTGCTTATATTGGAAACAGAGTTTTTCTGACCATTTGTTAAAGCAACCATCTGCTTGCAGCAAGGTGCTGGTAATTACCTATAAAGCCCTACATGGAACGGGGTTGGGTTACTTGAGGGACCGCCTCTCCCCAGTCACCTCTACCCTTCCCATCAGGCCTGGCAGGAAGGGCATGTTGCTGGTCCTACCCATGAAGGAATGTCGTCTTTTGAGACCCAGGAGGAGAGCCTTTTCTTCCGTGGCACCCACCTTTTGGAACATCATTCCCCTGAGGTCAGATTGGCCCTCACCTTGCTCGCCTTCTGGAAGGGCCAGGAAACATGGCTTTGCCATCTGGCCTGGTGACCCAGTAATGTGGGGATGGGACCTGCAAAGTGGCTGCATTGTTTGGAAATTAAGTGTGCTCTCCCACAGATTATGGCGTTTTTTAATGGTTTTTATTGTTTTTAATGGTTTTTAATTATTTTGTGGTTACATTTTTGGTTATTATATTGCATTGTTTTTGTGTTTTTAACTTCCTACACCACTCAGAGTCATGTATGTGAGATGGGCGGCTATATAAATTTACCAAATAAATAAATGAGTGAAGTATCACTTCTATTCTCTCTCAGAACCAGCCAATAAGAATCCAGATAAATTAATATTATTATAAAAGACTAAGAGAGAGAGTCAGATTATAAACAATGGAGCCACCTAGTCAAGTTACCATTCCCTTGTGAACCCGGGCCTGTTGACACAACCAGGTTTTAAGGGACGTCCAGTAGGTCGGGAGAGACGGGGCCAATCTCGGGAGTGGGGGATGGTGTTCCACAGGGCAGTGCCATGGCAGAAAAGGCTCGTCTCCTGGGTCCCATCAGATGGAACGCCTTAACAGATAGGACCCACAGCATTCCTCTCCTGCTGGGCCTGATGGGACGGGCAGATGTAATTGGGAAGAGGTGGTCCCTCAAATAACCTGGCCCCATTCCATGAAGGGCTTTAAAGGTCAAAACCAGCACCTTGAATTAGACCCAGAAGCAAACTGGCAACCAATGCAGCTCATGGACCAGAGGTATAACATGTGCCGCTCTAGGGGCACACATAATTACCCATGCCACCACATTCTTTACCAGCTGAAGCTTCCGGATACTCTTCAAGGGCAGCCCCGTGTAGAGCACATTACAGTAGTCTACCCGGGAGGTGACCAGGGCATGAGTGACTGAGCAGAGCCTCCCGGTCCAGGAATGGGCACAACTGGTGCACAACATGAAGTTGTGCAAAGGCCCTCCTAGCCCTGACTGCCACCTGCTCTTTGAGCAGGAGCTGTGAGTCCAGGAGGACCCCCAAGTTGCGCACCGGGTCTGTTTGGGGCAGTGCAACCCCATCAAGTACCAAATATGGCATAGTCCCAGAATTGGCAGGCCCAAATAACATTGAACCTGTGAGCCTCCCCCATTCAGTCCCTTTGAACACACGCAGCTATTATGATCTTATACACATGCATTTTACTTACCTTTGCACATATCTTTAGAAAAACTATGTTTACACCAGATTTGTTGAATTTCAAATTATTACAGTTCCATCGTTGGGGATGTAAAAGAATGCCACATGAAATTCATCTGGGATTTATATCCCAGAGGAATTAATGGCAAAACAAACCCTACTCAAAAGAGAAGTCTGTTTTATGCTCATAGTTGCCCAAATAAACATCTAGAGAAAAGCTGGAAGATTGTGCTTACTTTTTTTTTTTATGTACTAAGGAACTTTTCCTACTTAAAAAAAAACTTTTCAAAAGGACCAATGCACTAACCACTTTCAAAGAGAATATTTGTAGCTCAGGGTTGAACTGTGGAATCCTTGGTGCTTTCTGAGCCTTGTTGTTTGCTTGCAGACGTTTCATTGACCTGAATCGCACTGAAGATGTTGCCTAGTCTGGCAATGAAACGTCTGCAAGAAAACAACAAGGCTCAGAGAGCACCAAGGACTCCACTAACCACTTTTCCCCCCTGTTTCAGCTCTTCCTGGAATGATTCTGTGACATGTATCCCATATTATATACTGTAATAATAGAAAGTACTCAAATTATAAATGGCAGCTTTGTAGTTCATGGAAGCTATAAAAACAAGCTCATTTGTACCTGCTATTTCAGATCTTCTTTAAAGAAACCTAATAAAGATCCTGTAACATCTCATGGTACATTATTCTGTATGTTTTCATAAACACAAATGCTATCAGTAGCTTGAATCATGTCAACTGGATTTCTATTTTCTCAGTGGAAACGTTTCGCTCCTTATCCAAGGAGCTTCTTCAGTCTGAGCAAAGTTAGTAAGGGAATCCTTAAATATGTTTCTAGGTGGCTGTGTGACCTTGCACCTGGGGCTAGGTCATGGTTATTTTGAGATGTTATTTCTAAGTCCCTTTATCATCTAAAGGAGGATCGTTAAGATTACCATGCTGCTGTTGAGCTTGCGAAATGGTCTTAATCTTCCTAGGCACAGAAGACAAAGCAGGAAGGAAAATAGGGGAAAGATTGTGCCTGAGGCCCCCACCTCTATTCAAGGAAGGATTTTCCAAGTTGTCATAAATGGATTCCTTGACCCCTCTCTCAAACCACCTATCTTCTCTGTCTAAAATGTGAACATTAATGTCCTCAGATGAGTGTCCTTTTTCCTTTAGATGAAGATAAACTGCTGACTCTGGTCCTGTGGTGTTACTTCTCCTGTGTTGGGCCATCCTCCTGTACAAAGGTTGTTTGGTTTCTCCAATGTAGAGTTCAGAGCACTCCTCACTGCACTGGACTGCATAAACTACATTGCTTTTCTTGTGTTTTGGAGTTTGATCTTTGGGGTGTACAAGCCTCTGTCTCAGTGTGTTGGTGGGTTTGAAATATACAGGTATGTGGTGTTTGCCAAATATCCTTTTTATCTTTTCAGACACGCCAGCCATGTAAGGAATGACCAGGTTCTTCCGTTTACTCTGAGTCTCAGCCCTATCTGTCGCTGTTTTAGGTCTGGTAGATTTAGAAATATATATTAATATATATATATATATATATATATATATATATATATATATATTAATATATATATATATATATATATATATATATATATATATATATAATATATCAAAATAACCATGACCTAGCCCCAGGTGCAAGGTCACACAGCCACCTAGAAACATATTTAAGGATTCCCTTACTAACTTTGCTCAGACTGAAGAAGCTCCTTGGATAAGGAGCGAAATGTTTCCACTGAGAAAATAGAAATCTAGTTGACATGATTCAAGCTACAGACAATTCCACCTGGATGACTGAGAACCTTCATAGACACAAATGCTATTAGTGTGCTTACAAGCAAGCAGCCTTATTGTACCCCAAGCCTGTAGGAATAACTGCAGGAATGGTCTAAGCCCAGTGGTAGGAGCCATACAATTGCCAATGCAGTAATAAACAGCATTTATAGAGGGTGTTCAAAAGTTCCTTACATACATTATCAAAGGACCAAATGTAAGCGGAGGTATTTCAGGCTCCTGTTGGATGAAAAAATACACCCCCTAGGTCATAGCTTTCCAAAGTGTGTGTTGCGACACACTAGTGTGTCGCCTGCGGTGTCGCACGCAAACCCGGAAGCGCTGATGGGGGAACCGGAAGGAGCGCACCTCCGCCAATCAGCGCCGCTAAGGGTTTGCGTGCGACACACCAGGACACCGGTGGCCGCATCGCCGCTGCCGTTGCTGTGTGTCGTCAACATGAAAAGTTTGGAAAGCTCTGCTCTAGGTAGAAGCCTAGTAGCTATGGACTTCTCAAGTTGAAGAACCTAGACTTAAACTTATTTTAAAAAAAAACCCAGAGTCTTTAAATGCTGCCTTTGGAGTGGGTTAAGCATTGTCCAAAGAAAATCTTTGATGTGGACAAGGAAAATTGGGTTATTATTCCATCTTTGGACCTGTTTAGAAGGTCACTGACAGTTTATGTCTTGCAAAAAACAAAGAGACTTTGCCTCAGTTTTCCATAAAAGAGAAAACGCTAAGCAAGTAAAGGGGTGGAAGGAGTGGAATCAAGTTCTGCTAAAAGAAAGGTCTAACTTTGAGGAAGAAATGGCTTTACCAAGACTGTCTTCTTTCCTGCTTCTCTTCCTTCCTTGAATTAACAGAGAATGGCCAAGTACTGTATTTTTACTGCCTTTTGTGACCATGTGTAGTGAATGTGGGAAATTACACTTCAAAAAATCCAACCTCTGAAAGGATTCAAAGAAAATTAGTTAAAAGCAACAGAAGTAAGTCCAGGAAAATCAAATACTAAAAAGCAAATCAGGAGCGTGGGTTTCCTCTTTCTAGTAGCTTTTATAAGAGTAGACATAGCCTCCATGTTGCTTAATCTTTCGGCATTTGTGTTGTTTTTTTCTCCTCCAAGGCTGGCTGAGAGCTGATCAGGGGAAAGTAGCTTTTCCCCAAGTCAGCAGCACAGCTGGAGCTAAAAATTTGGACAACTAAGATCAGTGAAGCTATTCTATTTTATGGAATAAGATCTGGTTTGTGTGATTTTGTTCTAGGGCAGAGCTTTCCAAACTTTTCATGTTGGTGACACACTTTTTAGACATGCATCATTTCGCGACACACTCTTACAGCAGGGCACAAGGTAGGCACTAGGACCTGCGCGGAATCACAGCAGGTTTGGAGGCAGCAAGGCACAAGGCAGGCACTAGGACCTACGCGGAATCCTGGCAGGGCTCGGAGGCAGCAGCAGCCACGACACACCCAGACACTGCAGCCGACACACTAACGTGTCCCGACACACAGTTTGGAAAGCTCTGTTCTAGGGTGAGTGCATGTCCAGAGATCTAGGGGCTGTGAGAATACTGTAGCTAATCCCTCACCTGACAGGTACTGAGATCAACCTGCCAGACAGCATTTATTTGTTCCTTCTCCCTTCTCGTTTCCTTTTCAGGTTTATTCAAGGCCTCTGACCTTGCTCTGCATAGTAAAGATTTAGAATTCTTAATGAACCAAGCTTTCAGAACTGGGGTGATAAAGATGAGCATCACCACACTTTACTCCCACTGCAAAATGGGAAATCCTTTACGGGAAATGGCAACCCCTGGAAAATATGATGCAGAATATTTGGAGGAAGTCCTTCAACATGGCCTTTTTTTTGGAGGGAGAGAGTTGGAATATGAAAAACAGGTTCCGAAATATTCTCAGAGAAAAGGTTGGCTTTGCCTTAGTGGCAAACAAGCCCACAGCTGAATCTTAGCTGAAGCCTGTACAACTGCGTTACATTTTCTGTGTACCACACCAGGGCTTTACTGTTTCAGAACTCACTTCCAGTATGTCTGGGGCCACACAGACATCAGCATTAAGGCCCATCTATTTTCTGGGCTAGTTTACCATTAAATGTACATTTAACTTTTCATAAGACTCAGCAACAAATGATTGATCTTATTTCAGACACTTAATTTCAGCCTGGCACCAGCCATCATTTTACCCATTTCCACCCCTTTAGAAGGAAAATTATATGAGTCTTTCTAAGGATGGAAGGCAAACGCTGCTTTAATCCCTCACTGATCTTTAAATAAAATGTTCAGAGATCTCAGGCAAACAATAAGTCATAAAACACAAATAGTAATCTATGGGCATATATATCATCTTGCAATGGAACATTAATCATCCCACTTAAAGACAGCACAAGAGTGATGAAGTTTTTTCAATTGTGTCTGTTGCAACTCAGCTACATTCAAGTGTTTTTAATCTGTGCCATTACATCAAAAGGTAATAACTGCATTTTAATCTAGAAATCTTTTCTAACCCCACCTTCAGGAATGCAGGAGATAAGAAAATGGCAATGAGGAGGGGATGAGAAGGAAAAAAGAGGCATCCTTTTACAAAATCTATACAAGAAGTAAATGTAGGTGAATAGTACCCTTTCAAGCAGAGGTAGTATGATAAAGGCTATTTTTTAAAAAATTGAGGAAATTAGCACTGCTTGATCCTTTTTGATGAATAAAATACATTGTGCCCCCACTATGCAAGGGCAAAATCTATGCACCTACTGTATGCAGATTGTGGGCTTTTTATTCAAGTACCAATGCAGTTAAGACATTAGTTACCTATATACAGTATATAAACCCAGGTTGCTATTGAGTTTTCTGTTGTATGAAGGATAAAGTTAAAGATTAGGTTTTAATTAATTTAAAAAATAAAATTCTTTTCTTCACTAAGATCCTTATCCTGTTATCATTTCACTGATCAAATTAAGAAACAAGATGAATGTAAAAAGGGAAATGACCCTTCAAAACCAGAAATTGATCCCAACACAAAGAAGAGGAGGAAAAAAAATGGATTTGATCACTGAGAATTGGTGTTGCTAGTCCTCACGTGATTCAAGATTTATTTATTTATATGATTTATACTCTGACAAGTATTTTTCCCCTCAGAAAAGAACAGTAGGAGATGAAATTATCTCAATAGCAGGAGTTTTTGCAAGCTTTTGGTTGGGTATGAAGTTAGAGTCAAGGGAATGAACAGGACATTAAACCCTTTTCATACATAAATGGTCTAAAATGCAAAATTGCAGCATGTAAGCCCCAGTCCCTGGTTATCTGAGACAGGGCAAGGCAATGGCTAAGGAGCAGAGAGGAGAGCAATGTACATTTATGTATTTATTGCATGATTTATTTATTACATAATTTGTACATCACAATCCCAAAACAACCTTTAGTGTTTGTAGGGAATCAACATGTCTCCTAATCAGGGTCATGTTGGCTAGATAATATGGTAATTTTAGCCCAAAACATTTGAGCCAACTATATCCTTCCCTGACTTAACCACATCTGACTGACTTGTCTGCTCTCTCTAAAGTTCATTCCTTTGCTGAGATCTGGATAAGCTGAATCTCACATCCTTTCATCCAAAAAGCTATGTATGTTATACCATGAATATGTCTGACAGCATCCCTTGTGACTAAGAATAGAAAAGAAAAAGAGGATCAGCCTCTTCCCTGGTGGGGCCACCTCAGATGCTGATGCAAATCCTGTTCACTGCTGCTGTCCTCCTTAGTTTCCATTCTCTGGATGGCCATGGAAGGTGGAGGACAACTGAATTCCAGTGCTAATTACCTTGCCCTCAAGATCCAGCTCTAGTGGTGCCACTAGACCAAAAAAAACTTGGACTGATGGCTAACGTGAAGGACTGCATCAATAATAAGCACAAGCATTGAGTAGCTTCCCATCCTGCCACTGTGCCGCATTAGGTCTATGTAGGAATGCAAGCTGGTGACCTTCTGGTCCAAGTGGGAAAACGCTTTATAAACAGCAGATGTTGAGGGACACATTTCAGGGATGAAACAGTTTACAGCAGGGTTTCTTGAGGCTCATCCAACTACAGCTTTCTGTCTACACAATTAAGCACTGGAGTTTATCCTGGAAATATACTGTAGGAGAAAATATTTCCTCAAGAATAAATTCTGTAAACTCCCCATCTTAATCATTGTTTTCTTTTAGTTTCTCAGATACTTCACAGCAGTAAGTTCCCGAGATTCATTTAGAATGTGACTTTAGGTGAATTCTACTAGGTCTGTATGGGATCTCAACAAGATGGGCCAAGATCTGCTTCAAAAAGGAATATGGCTGGCAGGAATATAGACCACGTTCCTTGATCTCCAAGTTTCTTGTCTTTATCTCCTACATGCATGACCAGCACAACAACTGTCCAGTGATGCTCTAATATTGATCTAATGTAATGTAGAGTGCATATATCCCGTTGGGGGAGTTGGGCGGTCATATAAATTTAAATAATAAATAAATATAATTGGGCAAGGCTGTGGTAAGCCATAGTTCTTAAGGCAATTGAAAGTGGAATACCCTCAATAAACATATTCAGCACTTTTTGTCTAATGTTATCACTGTCAGATGCAATAGTAGGATGACAGCACACACCAAGGATATTGTCTAATGATATTTCAGCCCTATTTCTTTCAGTGCTAATTTTTATCTCCCACCTGTACTGACAACAATTCTACGGCCTCAGCAAGGAAAAGTAACCCATTTTGTGTTATCAATCCTTATTTCAGAGGCATTCATAATTCTAAAGTGCTCTACTCAATTCTCTTTCTCTTTTTTAACAAATGTAAAAGAACAGAGAAAGCTGTGCCTGTAATGCCAATAACCTACAAAATAAAGTATTGACATTCAGATGCAGAATCCAAACTGGGATACTGATTTCACCAATGTCCCTTGGCAATGAGATAACAGGAATAGGAACTGAGTGTTCCCAAATCTACAGATTACAGAGAATTTATATAGTAACCCTATTCTGATGTCTCAATAGCAAAGCAAAAAAGAAATAATGCAAGGAGAAACTTGAGCATTATTGAGCAGAATTTGCCAAATAATTTCGCAAATTTGCAAAACTTGGGGGTCCTCCTGGACTCACGACTCCTGCTCAAGGAGCAGGTGGCAGTCGTGGCCAGGAGGGCCTTTGCACAGCTTCGGGTTGTGCGCCAGTTGCGCCCCTTCCTGGATCAAGAGGCCCTCCGAACAGTCACTCATGCCCGTGTCATCTCCCATATAGATTACTGCAATGCACTCTACATGGGGCTACCCTTGAAGAGTATCCGGAAGCTTCAGCTGGTCCAGAATGCAGCTGCACGGGTAGTCATGGGTGCTATAAGATCAGCACATGTAACACCGCTGCTCCGTGAGCTGCATTGGGTACCAGTTTGCTTCCGGGTCCAATTCAAGGTGTTGGTTATCACCTTTAAAGCTCTACATGGCATGGGACCAGGGTACCTGAGGGACCGTCTCATCCCGACCACATCTACCCGCCCCACCCAGTCATGCAGGGAGGGCATGCTTTGGACCCCATCAATAAAAGAATTCCATCTAGCAGGGTCCAGGAGGCGTGCCTTCTCTGCGATAACACCCGCCCTGTGGAATATCTTGCCCCCAGAGGTGAGGCGGGCACCCTCGCTCCTGGCCTTCAAGAAGTCTTTAAAGACCTGGTTCTGCCGCCTTGCCTGGAACAAAGGAAATAATAGTTCCTCCTCGGGGTGGTTAGCTTAGTAATACCCTCCTTTTAAGAACTCACCATCTTTTGGACTTTTCTATTTATTTTATAGTGGATTTTAGATGTATAGGTTTTAACTTTTTATAATATTATTGTAAACCACCCAGAGTCTACTGTTGTAGAGATGGGCAGTGATAAATCCAAATAATAGATAGATAGATAGATAGATAGATAGATAGATAGATAGATAGATAGCACTCTGGAAGTGTTCCTGTACAGGATTCTAGCCAGACAATAGTGTCCTTTGCTAGGCCATACTGTTCTTTTCTTCTGAGCCCTCCCTGGTTTTCTGCTTGCTTCTCCCAACCATCAGTCAGCATTGCTGACCCCTGAACTATTTTGAAGGAACTTCTCCCGCATATGAGATTTTTTTCTGAATTTTTTTTAGTTCAAATTTGGGGTCTCTTGAAACCTGCTGATACTTCTTCTTTGGAAGTGGTGGTTGCTGTTTTGGTTTACATATGAATTTAAGCTCAGATTATGAGTTTCGTGATACAACTAAGCAACTTTTCCTACCTTGATGCTTTGGACTGCAACTTTCAGAATTTTGGGGCAGGATGGCCACAATAAAATGCAGAGCCCTAGATTGTTTCAATTCCTGTAAATAAATGTGTTTAAATATCCATTTAATATCCCCAAAACAGTATCCCAAAACAAAAACACAGCTTTTCACATATTCATCTCAGGTGCTTGTTTGACTTGATTTTTTCCAGCTATTAGATTATTATGAAAAGTACTGGTAGGATTTAAGCTATCTGCAAGAAACAAGATAATGGGGGATATTACAGACTAGGGAAAGGCAATATGTATTTGGGGGGCAGCTTTTTAAAAATACTCTGAAGGGCACATGGAACAAGGTAGTGACATGGTGATATCATTGGAGAGGCTAGAAATAAAATATTTTTATTTTCCCCCACCCCTTCCCAAGCTTTTGAGGTTATTTTTAAAATAAAGATGGCCTGCCTAGATCCTCCTCAGCGTTTAAAACCTGCTTGATTGCCTGCTTGACACCAACAAGGGTGGTTTTTATGAACAGTATGCAGATTATTCAATGGATCTTCACAGAATGTAGCAGTCTGATTTATTACTGTCTCCGAAGCTGTTCACAAAAGTAACATAGATATGCAACTATCTATAACAGGATTCTAACTTGAGACACCTATTCATGCATATATTAGATGCTCAACTTCTTTCTCGCTCTTGCTGCCAATAGTTTCTAGTGCTCAGTTGAAATTGCTAGAGTACACACAGCAAAGTGATAGAGGGAAATGCAATGAGATAGATCTGCTGCCATGCAACTTTTACATCCAGCTACTACCTCTATCAGCAGCCTCACAGATTGATATATACACCTGCATCCTCAGCTCCTGCTTTATGCATGCATTTCCAATAAGAAATACTTTTTTCCATGAAAAAAAATGAACCAACTGTATCCCCTTTGATGTCTGCTTCTTTGGATCACCAGAGGTCAACTGAATGGGAAGGACTATACATATCCAAAGAAGTCCAGGACATGTAGAAACAACCCCTATCTGTTCCAAAGCTCCTAAGTCCACATACCATGAGAATGTGGGACAGGACATTGTATGGGGGGGGAAATAGAAGGTAATAAAGAGTAAAAAGTAAAGGTTCCCCCCGCACAGTTGTGCAGCCGTGTCCGACTCTAGGGGCCGGTGCTCATCTCCGTTTGTTAGCCGAAGAGCCAGCGTTGTATGAAGACGCTTCCACAGTCATGTGGCCGGCATGATGCAACTGGAACGCTGTTACCTTCCCACCGAAGTGGTACCTATTCATCTACTTGCATTTGCATGCTTTTGAATTGCTAGGTTGGCAAGAGCTGGGGCGAGTGCAGGAGCTCACTCCGTCATGCAGGGCTAGGGATTCGAACCTCCGAACTTGCGACCTTCCGATCGACAAGCCTGGCGTCTTACCCAGAGAGCCACCATGCCCCTTAAATAAAGAGTAAGTGGTGACTTATACATAATCATGGATACCACAGACTGCACCATTAGTAGACATCCTGTGACCTGCCTCAGAAAGTGCCTGGCAGTGTTTTCATGATGTATAATTAGGTCAGAACATATACCTGCTTTGCCTGGCATGCCCATGAGGTCCTCTCCATTCATGCAGGAGCCTGAGTGATAAGTGGAATGACTGGATGAGACCACATAACTCTCCTCCTGCAAGTGCTACTACACTGAGCTGCCTGTGAGCTACCAGTTTAAGGTGTTGACATAGCCTATGAATCCCTGAACAGCCATGTCCTTCAAAGATCACCCTCCAGCCAATTCAAGCATGTGGTTCTGCTAGTAGGTTTGATTCACAGTAGGGTGGTCAGGATCAGGGCATTCTCAGTGCTCTTGTCCCATTCATGCAATTCTCTCCCAAGGGAAGTACAACTAAGACAGCCATTTGTAGGATAACAGTCTATTCCAGGCTCAGACTGCATTTTTTATTTTCTATATATTACTTCTCAAGCTGAAACATGAACTTGTTTTTTTCTACTTTTTCAGGCTTGCTGATTTTGATTAAAATATTTGCATTGCATTCTTATAATCTGCTTGCAGCTTCTCTAGAAGAAAAGGCAGATTGGAAATGGAATAAAATAAGTAACAATTATAATGGAAAGAATGAAGAAGAGCCTACGATCACAATGGAGCTTATTTGGAGCCCTGCAGGGGCTAAAATCAAAAGATGAGTGTTTCTTTTTATAATAAGATTTCAAGGTATGTCAGCTCTTGATCGTAGTTAATCTCTGATGAATATGCTGGTACCCAGTTATATTTCTTCACCCTAGATCAACTGAAAGTTGTGATAGAAGTCTTTTTTTTAATTGTTATTTTAGAAGAATACAAAATATAAGCAAAATACCAAGATACACTAAAATAACAAAATTAAACTAAACAATCCTTAAACTTTAAAAAAGGATAAAAACCAGAAGAAAAAGAAGAAGAAGAAAATCAGACAAAACTAAAAAAAACCCAGAAGTCTTAATCCAGTGTCTGGGGGCCAAGAAAGCATTGGTGTGCAAGCTCTCGGCTCCTGCTAGAACAGCAGGTGGAAGCTGTGGCCAGAAGAGTCTTTGCCAGCTTTGGCTGGTGTGCCAACTGAAGGAGGCACTGGACTATTATAAACCACTCTCCATGAGGTTGTCTTTGAAGAGCATCTGGAAACTGTAGCTGGCTCGGAGATATTCCTCGGTTAATGGGATTATACTTTAATTTTGAAGAAAGAAAGAGAATTAGGGACCCCCACAACAGAAACAGCATGCAACAATGATATCCTAAAACTAGGTGTGGGCAAATGTGACCCAAACACCTTTTCTTTAATTCCAAAGCCTCTTCCCACCACCACAAAGTTCACGCCACCCAAATTGTGCAGTATTGCCAATCTTTCTTTGCTTGTCTATTTTGCTTTTTAAAAACCTAATCCATCCCAAATGCAAACAAGCTCTGAAAATGTTGCAACACTATCTCATCACAGCCTTGCACACTCTTTGTAGTCAGCAGGCTGGATAGGGGGATGTTTTAAATACGTACATGTAGCTTCCAGACACCAAAAGGTTGTCCAACCCTAATATAAGGCATTTTCAGAAATGATTGTAGAATATGGGGGAAACAGTGCCTTGCAATGTTACAATTGATGGCAACATGCCATTATAATCCCATAAATCAGAGCTTTCCAAACATGCATCATTTCGCGACACACTCTTACAGCAGGGCACAAGGCAGACACTAGGACCTGCACGGAATCACAGCAGGTTTGGAGGCAGCAAGGCACAAGGCAGGCCCTAGGACCTGTGCAGAATCCTGGCAGGGCTCAGAGGCAGCAGCAGCCGCGACACACCCAGACACTGCAGCCGACACACTAACGTGTCCCGACACACAGTTTGGAAAGCTCTGCCATAAATGCTCGCTACTGAAGGGCATCTCCACTGCCATCCCTACTGAATTATCTGTTGAATAGATCCGCCCACCCACTAAAATACTGAAAATAGCATTCGTCCGTTTATTCCCACATTCCAGACATAAAAATATTGCATAAAAATACACTTTCATTTTCCTAAACAGATTCCTCTTTGGAGTCACATGCTTAGAAAATAAAAGGGAAAGGTCAGCATTAAAAGAATCTTGAATCTTTTATATCATATCCATGGCTTAGGCAGGTAGGCCTCCAACCTTTCTGTTTGACACTTTTAAAAAATCTGCTATTAATACAATTCATTTTCTTTTATAACCCCTTCGCTTATTTGTTACTGAATGTCCTACAGCAGGGCTTTCCAAATTTTCCCCGCGGCAACACACCAACCGCTGTTGGTGTGTCGCCGAGGGAAAACCCAGAAGTGCCGCCATTGCGGCAGCGCGCAAAAACCCGGAAGCGCTGCTGCCGCTTTCGCTTTTTGTGTGCCGCTGTTGGTGTGTTGCTGCGGGAAAACCCGGAAGCGCTGCCATTGCGGCAGCGCACAAAAACCCGGAAGCGCTGTTGCCGCTTTCGGTTTTCGTGTGCCGCTGTTGGTGTGTCGCCGCAGGAAAACCCGGAAGCGCTGATGGCATGCCATCAGCGCTTCTGGGTTTTGACGTGACACATCTGGGCCCCGCAGGCGACACACTTTTGTGTCGTGACACACAGTTTGGAAAGCTCTGTCCTACAGAATAGACTTGGGGTTGGAATCTACTACAGAGGGCTAAAGGGGAGGTTACATTTACATCCAAAGGAGGATTATACCATATGCTGTAGCTCAGATTTCACTGCCGTCAACTGTGTGCCATGCCTTTTATGTACCTGCAATACACTTATCCTAAAAGGCAACCCATTGGAAGTACCACAAACATTGGGATAAAAGAGCAAGTGGCATCCTCTTCTCCTAAACAAAGATCAGAGTTACATAACTGTGCTTGTAGGATACAAATTAGTAAGGTTAGCTGAAGGAAAGGGAGGAAGCACTTTCTGTAAGTAAAAGCTGTTGCTTGAAGGAGGCACAAACTCTGTTCACACACACACACACACACACACACACACACACACACACACACACAAAAAAAGAAAGCAAAGCTACCTGTTTGTTTGAATCTGACAGCCTTGACATCAGCATTGGAAAAACATTGTGACATCACCCCTTATGGAAATTTTGGCGTAAAAAAGAAAATGATTTTGTGACTTATGGTTTTGATGATTAGAAAGAATAGGTTATAGAAAGAAGGGAATTATGATGTAATCTTAGAGAGAGAGAGAGAGGCTTGATTAGAATTTTAAGTATAACCGCCAAGAGGAAGATCGGAATCCACTTCTTTATATTTCTTTTCATGTTTTCTGTTCTGTTCTTTTCTTTTCTTTTTTCTTTCTCCTTTGTTCTTTGACTTTTCCTTTCTTTTCTTTTCTCTTTCACATTTACTATATCTTTTTCTTTCGATTTACTTCTTATTATATATGTAAAATCTTTTAATAAAAACTATTTTACAGAAAGGAAAAACATTCTGATGTCAAGGAGGGTGGTGTATGGATTCTATTGCACAGCCCGGGGCAGAGGGCATCCCTGAGCACAACGTGGCAATGCCTGGTCAGTCAGGGCAAAATAAAAGACAGGCTGCCATCACTACAGCATCTTTTTAAAAATATATATGTTTATTAGATGTTTTCAATACAATAAAAGTATGAAAAATTAAAGAAAAAGGGGGACTCCGAGTCAGCTGCCAGCTCGACAAGTCAGATTTTTCAGAGCGCTGAAGACCTGGCTAACTTTTCCCTGTTTGCGGTGGTCTATGACCACTGAAATTCTCCCTGGAGAGGGGAGAAGCAGAAGATTACTCACGGGGTCATTGGAATTGCCCCCTCCTGCTTTTTTTCTGTGGTTTTTTGCTACGGAGAGAGCAGGGGTGTGGAGACAGTGAAACGATCAGAGGAAACGCCAAGCTCTTACAGGGAATTCGTAAGTTAGAGCTAAGCTGGCTTTTAGATCACTTTATTTTATTTTTTTTATATTGGACTGTTTTATCATCTAAGGTCTATCTTTGGACTTTGCTCAAAATGTTGGCAATTTTGTACTTTCTTTGCTATAACAATAAAGGTGGAATTATAATGGATTTTATGTTTGAAGCATAATAATGCCTGCATTTTTTATTTTTTATTTTTCATCTTTCTAACTTATCAGAGGACTCTATCTCAGTTGGAAGTATAAGAGTTTATATTAAATAGCTTGTGAATATATTTTGCTGGATTAACATTTGAACTGGGTTTTTCTTTTTCTTTTTCTTTCTTTTTTATAATGGTAGAAATTTAGTTTCTCTTTCTCCTTTTCTAAACTGTTTGAGGTATTGCCTTTTTGCCTATTTTTGATTATCGAAATTTTTCTTCTTTTATTTAAAAAAAACCTTTTTGCTTAATGGACGCTGCCGGTAATTTTCCATGAACAGACCAGCTGACTATTTATTTGTTTTGGCTAGAACGGCCGTCGTTGAAGCCTGAGAACAAAGAGGGGGTGGAGAAGAATGAGTTTCTTAACAGCAACTTTAGCAGTAACCCAAGCAATTCAAGAATTTAAGGTGGAGATTTGTGAAGCCCTCTCGGAAATTAAAAAATCATTGGAAATTTTATTTTTGCAAGTTCAGGAACAAAAAGAACAAAAGATAGAAATGGAAACAGAAGGAAAAATATTTGAGATAGAGGAGGAGCAAGAAGGGGGAATTGCAAACACATTGGTTCAAAAAATCATTCTTACACTCGATATGAGACAGATAACAAAACACTATAATTTTGGTTCAAACATACTGGGGCAGTTGTGGTTAGGACAAAGGCTGAACATGCAATTTGATAGATATTGTGATACATGGGTTTTGACATTTCACAAGAGATACAGAATAAAACAGGTTACACATTATGACTTTGGTATAACTTGAATAGGAGATTTAACACTATGTGGGACATAAAGGTATTGAAACCATGGATTTTAACTGGATATTGAGTTTGTAAAAGTACTAACTATTAGTAATATAACTGTTGGGAATATTAAATGTTAAAAATTAATATGAGAAACTGTATGGTTGTATAAAAATGTGATATTTTAATCATAGATAAAAGGTTATAAAATTAGTGATATAAATATAAAATGATGCTACAGAGTACTTGAAAACTAGAAAAAAAAATTAGGGAGTTATATGAACGATGGGATGTTGAGTTTGAATTAGAATTAATACTATTATAGGATGACTTATTTTTATAATTACTAGTATGAATATTATTGAGAACTGTTGTTAGGCTATGTATTAGGGGAATAAATAGATATAAAAATTTGTTAAATAGGTAAATATGTAGGAGGATGTAGATTATGGTATAATAATAATTTAAATATAGACTAAGTTTAAATTAGGGTTATTTTTATGGATATGTATGAATAGAACATATTTTATTTTATTAGAATTAGAATAAAATATAAATTACTGTTGAGACAAAATAAGGCCTTTATTTGCTATATATATGTTTTAAGACTAATTGGATTCTATCAAGGATATAAATATGGATGTAAAAATGGAAATGGATGCAGTAAAGAACATTTAAATTGATATTACTTCAAGGAGTGGAAATTACAGATGGACTATTGGAGAATTGATAGAAAGATGAAATCTACATGAAGATTAGAAGATTGGACTATAGAAATTGAAATGTACATGACAAAGAAAAGTTCCTGTGTATTGTATGAAAGACCAACATTTAAAGCAAATATTGTACTTAAAGACCAAAGACAGATTGGAGGCCATCTATTTTCTATATTTCTTTTGTATATTATTTTTCTTAACTTCACTTTTCTTTCACTTTTTTCTTACTTTGTATTTCTTTCTTTATTTCTTGTTCTAACTTTTAATATGTATTTCAAAATTCAATAAAATTTATACAAAAAAAAAGAAAAATTTAAGAAAAAGGAAGGAAGGAAGGAAGGAAGGAAGGAAGGAAGGAAGGAAGGAAGG